>CM030174.1:7161638-7214138 GCA_017639675.1 Aplochiton taeniatus | reverse complement strand
AGCCCGACCCCAACCTCTCCCCCCTGCCCTGGTCTGCGCTTACACAGAGCGGCCAGAGGGGGGGGCGCCGCGTGCCGTCAGACCTACCGTAGGTAAAGGAGTCCACCACAGTCAAGATACACGGAGCACACATAAGACACAAAGCAGGAAGGAGGAGAGCAGAGAGAAAGGAAGAGATTGAACTGACAGCAGACACCAAAGAAGGGTAATCAGAGCATATGCAGTCAACTACACCATAGGGCACAGAGGAAAAATGACACATCACGTACATCCTGCATAGTTCTTCATTAAACATATTATTCCCCTTCAAGAAGCTAAGGCGCTGCATCTATATTGGAGGTATATGGTGCTACAGAAAGTGCAGAATAATCCTGCAAATACATAGTTATTCCACAGTGCCACTCTCCTGTAGGCAATTATGAGTCATCAAAACAATGGCCACTGGGAGGAAAAGTTTCATAATTGCACAGACAGCACATCATGAACGAAAAAAGATTAGTGTCATTTTTCCATCCAGGTCCCAAAAGCACAAAGAGTGAAAGAGAGAGAGAGAGAGAGAGAGAGAGAGAGAGAGAGAGAGAGAGAGAGAGAGAGAGAGAGAGAGAGAGAGAGAGAGATAGAAAGAGAGAGAGAGAGAGAAAGAGAGAGAGAGAGAGAGAGAGAGAGCAATACTAACATTTATGACAAATACGATAAGTAACAACAACGGGAAGAAGAGAAAGAGGAGAGCGGGGTTTCTGTTCTTGTGTTTTGTCAGGGCTGCTGGTAGGACAGCTAGAGGGACTTTTAAAAGCTTCCATCCACCATCTTCCTGGGGCTCCATTATCTGCTAGTGGAGCTAGTATGATTCCTTGGCCGATACGCTATTGGTAAAATCCCTTCGCTATCATCTACATATCATATGCATTGTCAAACAAAAATTAAACACAAGTAACGTGTACCATAGTTACATTTGCCTCAGGCACAGTCTCCAAATTATTTTGAGATGACTTGAAGGGTCTCCTAACCAGAGGTGCACTGCCTTTTAAAGCACAGCTATTGCAGTGATTTGTGAGGAGCTGTGAATGAGTCAAAGAGCCAACGCAGGTCCCCCCCCCTCCCCCCCCCTCCCTAACACCGCCAGCGCCCCCCAGGGTTGCACATACCTCGCCACCCTTCATGTTCTTCATGCCCATTTCACCCTTTCCTTTCTTGCCCTTCTTGTTCTTCTTCTTCTTGCAGCAGCACTTCTTGATGATGCAGAAGCAGCAGGTGAGGATGAGCAGAGCGGCGACTATGGCGATGGCAATGATGGCCCAGGAAGGCACTAAGGAGAAAACCCAAGACGCACAGACACACACGCACACACAAAACAGAGAGGAAAATGACATTGACATTTGACCGACCAGTGATTCACCTCGCTTAATACGCAGTGTTGGGCTCGATATGGTAAGAGACGGCAGTTTGACAATTAGATTGTGTCGAAAATTAGATTTCCCTGCCGTTTAGAAAAGGCAACTCATAATCAATACAGACCAAGGTATTTTTTTTTTTTTGGTAGCAATGATTGCCTGAGCGTAACGGAAAGATCTCATTTCAAAGGGGCATGTCAATACGAGTTGGACCGTGCGGACGTGTGGCCACTGTGTTCTCGACACCCTGCGGCCGCGGAAAAGGGACACTCACGTGGGATCTTGTCGATCTCGTTCAGGAATTTGTTCTTGATCTCGTCGAAGCCGTCGTTCTTGTTGACTTCTGTGGAGTTGTCGCCGGAGGTGGAGGCGACGGGCGCTGGGGCCACCGTCAGGGCGCTGGCCCCGGTGGGCTCTGGTGCTACCATGGCCTCGGGTTTCTTCTTGAAAAGGTTCCACTTCCCTGACATCTATTGGCCGCACACACAGTCCCTATGGAGAGAACACAAGTCCACACCTATCAGCGAGATATAGAACAGACCCACGGCAACAGACTCGAGAACGCAGTCAGTCAGTCGCAACACAAAACCGTCCCTTCTTTGCCGGTTTGTGCTGAGAGGAATCCACTTTTTCGAGCGAATGTAAACATTGTTTGTACACACCAGGCCCGTGTTCAGGAGGAGACCCGGAGACAAACCCCAGTGATAGACACCAGTTTTACTCTCGAGGTGTCTCTGCTGTGCCAGACAATCACAGTTCTTATCAGAGCCCAGAGTCCAACAGCAATAAACGCCGCTGAGTATAGCTCCCACGTCGCGTCAACACTGAGCGTTTAAGATGGAGCTGGATTCAGAGGGAGAGAGAGCAGGAGAGGATGAGGACCATAATGAAAGTAGATCTCCCTCTCAATGACGCCATTACTTCCCTGGTGATATGGGTAAACAGGCAAAGGGATTTCTCATTCCGTAAGCTCCTCCAGTTCACGCTAGCGGTGCCGGCAATCCTGTCTGTATCTGCTTGTAGGGACAACGTGAATAATTTAAATGGAGACTGACAACAGGAAAAATAGGCTTATAATATTTCAAGGGTGTGTTACTATGTGGCTTTGGAATAACTTATGTTGCTGTAACGCTAAGGTTGCCAAGAAGCTCATGGATGTACATCAAAGTGGGAGAAAAAAAAAAGACACCAGGGATCTACTTCATCCAGGCAAGTTAGTTGATTTGAAATTCGCCGCGGACCGTGGTCTAACAGGATTGAAGACATGGCTGGTTCGTCTGCATCCGCCCTTTATGGGGGGTGCGCTAGCGGCCACCGCGCAGTGGTCATCTCCCGAGCAAACTGGTCGACGGGTCAGCCCATTTGAACCCCGCGGATCAGACGGAATTGAATTACCATGTGGACGGGGCCTTTTATCTCCTCTACACCGAGGTGACCGCCAGGGACACAGAGACGACAGGGCTTCCTCGGCTACTTTATGACAGCCATTATCCTTGCTTCATGACCGGCTTTTACCGCTCCTGGAAAATTAATTATAGTGTGTGCTGTTTTCCCCTTAGAGGGAGCTGTCTTTAAACCTTAGGAAACACTCCTTGAAGCTGAGGACGCTTAACACAGCACAACCAGTGTTTAACGTGTCAGAGGTGTTTCCGTGTAAACCTGTGTACGTAATTCGTGAGATCCTGCACTATACTTGTGATGATACTTGGGGGTCATATATGTGGAACTTAAACGTAGAATCTTGTTTACCATAAACATCGTTTTAGGAAATAGAACCTTCGTCCTTTGATCACATTCAAAGAGGAACCGTAGCTAAAACAAGCCAACTCAAAATTCAGAGGACAGGCATATTTTGACACAAGAAAAATCAATTAATGAACCAGAGAGAATTTTGTGGAGTAATCAGTAGCAGTTTCTAAGCTCTTTCCCTCTGTGTGTGCCTCTCGTTTCATTAGTAAAAGACTCTGACTTATCGTTCTAAGTTAAAACAAAATGGCTGTGCTCCATCTCCCTGAGCCATGTGGCTGTGGGCATGATCTGGCCCTTATCACCGAGCACACTGCTCCAACTTGGATGGGGATCAAGGCCTTCTAGCCTGTCTCTCCTCCGTACACAAACAAACAGGGAGCAGCATACTGACACTATGACACTGTCCTTAAACCACAGGAAGTAGCCTAGTAATAATTGTACGATCCAGAGGAGAAAAAGATGTAGGGACATTAAAGGCATACTTCATGCAAATTTTTAATCTCTTTCGACTGATTATGGTGAATAAATCTCACACCGTCTCTCATGAATACCCAAAGAAGCGCTCTTGAAATGACCCTTTAAGTATTGAATAAAAATTTGACCTCACTCCTTTCAATATATCTATGTGAGATGTAATATATTCTCCACACAAGGTTTTAGATTATGAATATGCTACTGTACTGAATATAACAGGCAGTGAAGTGAAGTCCATTCTTTTAATTTGACTGCATTGTTTTACTATTCTCTTTAGCGTTTTGTTTTTTTTCTTTTTACTTGCCGTTTAATGTTGTTTTATGCCCTGTAAGGTGTCCTTGGGTGTCATGAAAGGCACCCAAAATGAAATGTATTATTATTATTATTATTATTAGAACCTCTGACAAACAAAGACTGCAACTCAAAACAGTGTATACGGCATCATTCCACCATCCTGTGCTCTGGCAAGTAATCCAATGGTAACTTATGGCTGGGGTTATTTATTAAGTACTTATTAGTACCCAGGTCTGTTTTTGTTTTTGTTTTGTTTTTCACCAGTAAACAACCTTAGGAGATTGAGCAGTAGTTGTGCAGCTGTTTCATTACACAACAACAAGTAGCCTGTCAAGAATTAATTAGCGGACTCCAGCCAGACGGTCCAAGTCCTTTGTTTTCCCCTGGCCCTGACAACTTGCCTCGAATCCACTTCACACAGCTGTCGGCCAGCGCCCAGTCCCTGTTTGATTTGGCGTGTGTATTTGTGAGAACGTAGGCTTATATGACTGGGTAAGTGTTTGGGAGGGACATACAGACTAAAACTAGTGTGTGTGTGTTTATCTTTCAGACTGTGTGTGTGTGTGTGTGTGTGTGTGTGTGTGTGTGTGTGTGTGTGTGTGTGTGTGTGTGTGCACACAAGTGTTTAATTTGTGTCCGCCCACGCTTTTATGTCAGCTAGCATTCTGAATACGCTTTCTCTCGACACTAAGCACATATTTGCAGAAATGGCTGAACCTAAACCACAGCTAGACAACATATTCTCTCTCAAAATGGCCACTTCATGAGAAAAGAAAATTGGTCACAGGAGCATGTGGCGACAGCTTGAGGCAATGTCGCTGGGGGCATTCGGGCGGCAAATTAAGTATTGGATGTTAGGCATTGTGAAAAGGTGGCTGTCCTCAAAAAAGTGCAAGGAAGCCTGCAGTGACTGCTGCTTGGTTTGGTCGTCACAGGGTTTTCTGACAACCAAAGACAGACTAAGGGGTCCAGTGAAATATGGTGCCCAGACGGGAGGCAGTCGACCCTCACCAAGGCCCTGGCGCCATCTGTGACCGCATTGGGTGTTTGTGTGGGTGGTGCGCATTGGCCTCCAGCTGAACCACACCGCATTCTCTGCAGCTTCCTTCTCCTCAAACATCAACGCTACCGTGCTAGAACGAGAGCTCTTGATGCATGTTACATTCTAGCGGAATGTGATGAGGATTTCAGAACTGCATAATGTTATTGTTTAATCTTCTGCATCCTTGATGGATTTCTCATTTGTCTGTGTGCAGGTCTAACCATTCTATTCATTTAAACCACGTCCACATACATTCTAAGCAGGTAACGACTTGGGGTATTCAAGAAAGTCATCTGAGAAAAAACACAGCACTCACACAAATCATGTTAGACCACGGCCGTTCGCTCAAATGGAATCTGTGCAAAAATCATCTACATCACCATTGAGTCACAGCTGACAATTGGTCGCCTTTGACTGCTTTAACAAATCAATTGAGTCAACTAGGAGGCGGCGAGCATAGGTGATTCCTTTTTTTTTTTTTTACTATACACCAGTTCCACATAGAGAAATTAAATAGAAGATTTGGAGTCCCGTCTTACTTCTTTAGCGTTACTCAGGCAGAGCGTGGGATGATTTGTGTTAATGCATTATAATATTTTAACGGTAGCCAATGGGGTAACATGAGCCTTCATGCATCTCCGAGGTTTCTCAGGCGAGGTTTGTGGTGGCGTTTCAATTAGAGATAATGTGCAGCTTTGTTCCCTCACTCCTAGCTTTTTCTTGGCTTGGCAATTTACCCCCGGCGAAATGGACTGGGGGCTCCCATAGCCTTAATGGCCTCGTTTGGGTAAAGTTTTAATAGGATTACAGTGGGAAGACAGTAATGGCTATGGCTTCTCTTCTTATTTACTAGCAGAGGGGGCAGATATCAAAGTTTAGATAGACTGGAACCATCATGCTTACGGTTATTGCCATTATACCTAATGTATTATGAACTGTAGGTTCTCCTATTGGTCTGAATGCTAAAGGAAAGTACACACTGTTCACTACACTTCAAAGGAAGACAAATATTGGCTACAAAGACACTGGTCTCAAAAGTCACAGGCTTTTCTAACTGGGTGTCAAAGATGGTCTTTGCCTTGACATTTAAGAGCATGTTCAATCTCTCAATTGATTCTAGATTTCACGGAAAAAAACCTGGCTGCTGAGTGCTTTGAGTATCCGCCTTTTTTTTGTCTCCTCTAAGGCTTGGTGCAGTCTGTTGTAATTTCATACACTGTGAATCAAATCCGGTGTCTATTGTCAATGGTAAGCACAATGTCTGTAAAGCCTTGTTTCTCAAACAGTTGATTACCGCTGGCACGGTCAGTAACCACAATACAGCTGCTTAGGGACTGTGGCCTGCAGGTTTTTATGTGATTTCATGGATGAGAACCCAAAACCGACTGACAGAATTTCACTGCATCTTAATACCAGCTGCATCATGGCAATAGGACTGGTTCCCGAGACAGTGTCCTGCTGGTATATACAATCCTCTGGGTCTTTGCCTTCCAACAAACGAATCAACCGCTGCCAAGAATCCCACCATGGACCCCACACGTTACCGTAATCAAAGCCTGTCCCTGGAATGATATGAGGCCACATCCAACCGAGTCTCCGGCGTTATTTTTTATCTTGTGAGTGGGGCTCGGTGTACGTAGCGTGGGCGGCCGGCATGGGGCATCAACTGAGCAGGATACCTGCAACAGCTAGTGAGGCTTGGAAAAGGAAGTTGCACTTGCTGAACATTGATAAAAATGAATACACATTTCCCCATCAGTGGCCTCTGAAGGGATGATAATCCTTATCGTTGTTCCTCACCAGCGATCCTGGGCGAGCTAACACGTTGCATTCGCAACACGTTGCATTCGCAACCCCTCTCTCTCTCTCTCCCCCTTCTCTCTCTCTCTCTCTCTCTCTCTCCCCCTCTCTCTCTCTCTCTCTCTCTCTCCCCCTCTCTCTCTCTCTCTCTCTCTCTCTCTCCCCCTCTCTCCCCCTCTCTCTCTCTCTCTCTCTCGCTCTCCCCCCCCCTCTCTCTCTCTCCCCCTCTCTCTCTCTCTCTCTCTCTCTCTCTCTCTCTCTCTCTCTCTCTCTCTCTGCGGTGGCACAGACACTCATCGCCTGGCTGACGTACGCCGGCAAGAAGAAGGAAACACACACCCTCAATCAGCCATTGATTGAAAGTAGCAGTGTCATCAGCACGGCCGCTTCAGAAACACACGGTAAACACACGCGGACACCAACAGAAAGAAGCATCTCAAGATTAGTTATGAGACGTCTACGTTAGCTAGAAAACAATGAAGTCAAACGGTTGTTAAGTGAAACCTTTCCAAACACGTCTCCTTTACAACGAGATGCCCGGGGAGAATCCTCACGGACCATTTCATTGAACGGACGACCAGTGAAAATCTCAGCCCGGTTGCCTCCCATTGTCCCCCATTGTGTGCCGATGGTCCCAAAAGGCTGATTTACAAACCAGGCACTGTGGCTTAAACAATGGGTCCTCTTTCCACCTGCTGCTGATTGTGGCCCAGCTTTTATCAGAGAGGCCCTTGAAAAGAGGTGACGCTTGCTTGCTGTTTGAACGCTGAGTTGGGAACATTAACAGCTATCGCCCGTATCCTCCCTCACGGCTCAAACATTCTCTCTGGCCCCTGGTTGGCTGATTAATCACACTGCCGCAGAGACGGTGACCCAATCTGCAAACAGGGTTGTGAAAGAACAGCGGGAAATGAAAAGAAGTGCCTCTGCAGCAAAGCACACAGGCCACAACTACCTGGATCCAGCCGCGCTGTGGTGTCAAAATGGAGGACAGATCAGAACTATAATACAACTAATTGTATTATTGAAACTATGCGACTAATTCAACTATTACATATTGAGCTATGACGTACCAGATAAGATGTTTGATTATACATAGTAACCTCTGTTGATATCAGAAAGCTAAGCCCAATCCTATATTTTCAACAGCAAATCACCATGTGCATGCCTTGAAAACTGCCCTGTCAGCAGCGCGGGTCGCCATGGCTGCTGGCCGTTTCACACCGCCACTCTCTGCGGCCACTGTCTGCCAACACAGCACTACACCCTGTCACAGCCAAGTTTCCTCTCCTCTCTTTGTCTTTCTCTCTCTCTCTTTTACACACACACACTCACTATCTTCGTCTATCTCTCTCCCTTGGAGTGAAAGGTTGACAGCTGAGCAATCGCAATGTTGGCACAGCGCAAAGTGGTGTGCCAAGGAAGTTACAAATCCCTTGCTTTTGTGTGTTTTGCAAAAGTAAGTCTTTAATCTATAAAAACAATCTTGAACAGAGAAAGCGAATAGGCCCAATCAGATGGCCTAAGATGCACGAAAACACATAAACATCACATCAAGCAGAGATTGCTCCAGGAATCAACACTGCAGGCAGCAAGAATTAAGGATAGACCTTTCAATACTGCCGTGTGACGAGATTCAGAAGATTCAAAGCACAGTCAGAGCGATGCTGTTTTCTGTGTTCCTGTGAGCCGAGAGATTTAGTATCCGGTCACCTGCTGTCGCCTTGGGACGGAAGCTGACACAAAATAAAACCGGTGGACTTCAAAGCAGCTGCTCATTTCCCTGGCAGATACTGAGACAATATCTCGCTGTATAGGCCTCGCTTAGGTACAAGGGTAGGCCTGGGATGGCCTGCATACTCAAACAGAGTGATCATTAAAAGGAATACCCGTTCAAAGGGTCTTGGTGAGGTGTTTTCATCATTCTCATACTCCTCAAACCAAGTATGCCCTTACCATGGGTGCAATGTCAGTCTAAAAGAGGCATCTCATATCCGGATGAGGAGGGTTTAGTCTAGGATAAAGGTGACTTTTATACCTCATGATAAGCATATATGAGCTGGATTTGATCATGCAGTACCCATGTATGGAAGCCTCTGCATTATTCATGTTACTTTCTCCCACCATTTACTGCGGTTTTTCCTTTCGTTTGTCATCCGTCGGTAATAAACTTGAATGAGTTATTTCAGCGAGATGCTGAAAATGCCCCAGAGAGTCGCATAAAGGATTTCTCTTCAGCAAACTGCTATAGTATGCTAACATACTATACTGTATGTATCTATGTAAGCTACTCATAGCCAGTTTTGTTATTTTTCTCTAGAAAAGCATGTATTTCAAGCATTTATTTGCTAAATCTAGCAGCAATCATCAATAATGGTTTGAGATGCCACAGTAATGTGTCCTAAAACTGTCAAGACGCCTGTGTTTTTCTGTCGATAATGCCTATCTGTAAGGCATGCACAGGACGAGCTACACACACACACACACACACACACACACACACACACTCTGCCAGTGGACCGATGTGGTAAATAATGTGTCTGTGTCTTTGTATTGTGGGGGTATTCTGACTGATAATGGGCCACGAGACCACTCAGGACAGAAGCCGCGCATTGATTGGCTCTTTGTGAGTAACTCAGCAGCAACAGAGGCTGAGACAGCGTCTTCAGGGAACACCGCATTAAGTTCCTCCTCCATGTTACACTATGTCACCTAAGGACACTCTGCCTGCTCAAATCAGGGGCTCAGAGCAAGAGTCCTACGGTGGCTGGGCTCAGAATAAACATTTAGCACGGACATTTTAAAGGGGGGAAGGTTTCAAATTGTGTAATTTGTAAACTTACAGATCGACTTTTACACACATGGCACAAAAAAACATCAATATTATGCTCCACCATAATCGATATGCCTCGGTTGTGTTCTGGCGCAGAACTCCATTAGGGCACTGTAATTTGGCTTCTACCGCAGAGCCCCACAAAGGGAGCCGGCAGCACAAAGACCTACCAGCAGCTCAAAGATCGGGCTTTGTCCTTGGACGCGTCCCCTCAGCGTACCCCCCCCCCCCCTCCCCCTACGCCCGCCTGCCAGCGCCCCGCATCCCGCGGGAGTCACCGTAGAACGAGGAGCATCCTGCAGCACTTTGTGAAACCCCCACCCTTCCCCCCTCCTCAGCAGAACTGTCAGCTTCTCTCCTGTCTGCTTTATATCCTGTCCTGCAGATACACACGCTGCACTGCAACCCGAGCTTATCTCTGTCTGTCTGAGCGATCGGCCAGGTACATACAGTATGGATTCTCCAGGCTTGGGGCTGGGGTTTTACAGCGCTCCGGGGAGGTAGGGAGGGAGAGAGAGAGGGGGGGGGGGGGGGGGCGAAGTGGGGGAGGGAGACGCCAGTGGAGCTGGCAGGGGTGGAGGAGCAGAGCAGCTGTCGGCAGGGCTGTCTCCTGGACACTCTCCAGGAACAAGGTGGTGCTACACCCACAACGCCGAGCTCGCTAAATGAGGCATGATCAATGAGACCCAGATCCACAGCCACCCGCCGCTCCTGCCTATCTCCTCAGACCACCCTGGTGCAGGTGCAACGGTGTCCAGAATCAGGACCCTCGTCAAACTGAACGCAAACAGAGTTAGCCGGCGCACCTCTGGCTCCTTCCTTAGATTGTCTGGTTGCTTTTGGACCCTTGAAGGTTTTAGATTAACAGTAGCTTGAAGCAAAAGTTTGGACCACATGCACCAGGCAACAGACAACACACACAAAAACAACATGCAACCCCCCCCCCCCCCCCCCCCCCCCATCCCATACAACTTCATTCAAATGAGTCATAGTTTGCAGCCGGTTTGCGAGAAACTTTCCCGAGTGAAACTGAGTGTTCAGTTTCAGCACTGGACAGCAACATTTGGCCTAGAATAATCCCTCTAAAATCCAGATAGTACATCCCCATGCCTCTTAGAGTTAAACAACAGAGTTTGAACACACCCTTACCAGAGCTACTGAATCTCCTTAATCCTATTCTCCACGACAGGCTAACCCATTCACCGAGAGAGGCACTTAGGGTTAATGTTACAGTGCTTGATAAGGTCCCTCCAGCACGCTCCCATCAGCACAAGAAACTGCGGTCCTTCTCTCCCTGTTTCCACTGCAGCACTACTCGCTCTCCTCGAACACACACGCCCGCACGCACGCACACACACACACACACACACGCACGCACATACACGCTCACTCACACATTCTCACTGTGACTACCCCCACCTCCCCTTCCTTCAGTCCCCTCCTCCCTCTCTCCACTCTCTCTCCCCACTCTCTCTCTCTCGCTCTCTCATTCCCCCCCTGAGCGAATAGCCCCCCTTCCCTTTCCCTTTCCTTTGACTGCTCTCTCGTTTTCTCTCTCTCTGTCGTCCTCCCCCACCCTCCTTCCTTCGCTGCCTGCCTGCACTCCGACGCGCGCGCTCTCTCTCTCTCTCTCTCTCCGTCTCTCTCCGTCTCTCTCTCTCTCTCAGTCAGCCTCCTGATTTGCGATGCTGCTCACACGGCGCTGTATGCAGCACTCGGCGCCCCGCTCCAACACTGAAGGGCAATCCAGAAGAATCAATATGCAATACTGTCAGAGCCCACACCCCGACTATAGTTCAAGCAAAGCCAACTCAGCGCCGCCCGGCGCCGCGCACCCCTCCTGGGAACCCCTCGGAGCCACGGCTAGCCCCTTTCACAGATCTTACGGAGCGCAGTAATGGGAAAGGAAAAGACACACGACCTGAAAAGGCAGAGGGTTGAAAAGGAAAAGGTGGCCGAGGTGGGGTGAAAAGCGATATGAGATGGAGAGATTGGGACGAAGGAAAAGCCCATTCTGTGGCACGCTGCTCACTGCAGCATTGAGAGCTGAGCCGCTAGAGTTCCTGCTAAGTGATCCTATCCATTCTTTCTCTCTCTCTCTCTCTCTCCTTCTGTCTCCTTCTGTCTCTTATTTTCTCTCTCTCCTGTCTACCTCCCTCCATCATTCTCTCTCCCCCTCTTAGCAGTTGGTCCTATCATTTCTTTCTCTCTCTCTTTCTCTCTCTCTCTCTCTCTCAAGAGAGAGAGAGAGAGATAGATGGGGGGTTGTGATGTCATGTTAATGCCTCGCTGCCTGAATTATGTCTTGGTCCCCGGTCACACACCCCTCCCCCACTAATGTCTCGTGCTGCTGTTCCAGCAGGAGATGTTCCAGCCATGGGAGCATGGTGGAACAATGCTCATCTGATTACATCGTGGAGCCCATGTGCCCACACTGTCAGCCATCTCCTTTTCCGTAGGGACGTGGTGTACCGCGTACAGGGGACACTGAAAACCACCACCAAGCTCATCTTCTCAGATTGCTTAAGTCACTGAATCTACAGCCTTATCAGAGGAGTAAATGGCTTCTTTTGGGAGAGGACGTGCTCTGCTTTGAAGATGATCATACAAATCACAAATGCAGACAACGTTAAAGGTTTCTGAGATGGGGGAGGATTTCGTGCTTGATCTGCTGTACCTATCTATTTAAATTGGAATGCTGCCATATCAGACATATATGCCCAGCTATGAGCAATGGCTGTGTTCCTTTGAATCTCCTGACTCCACCAGTGACAGCTCTCCTGATGGGGACATGTCAAGTGTCCTAATGAGACCTTATGTTCTCTCCGTTGCCCACATGGTGATGGATCAGCACCCCAAAGATGGCCATCTCTCTTCTCTGCTCCCCCTGCAAACTCTAAAAAATTGCATATTGAAATGGAGGGCGTGTGCCCGTTCTTCCAGTGTGCCTTCATAATAGGCCAGATGGCGCTAACATCTTTTTGTCAGCCGCCTGGTTAATAGGCGATGGCAAAAGACTGTAAAGTGAGCTTCTCGTCAATTGAAGCGATTTCTTCAGTATCACTCTCTCACGCTGACACTGTTTAGTGAAATGTAACAAAAATGTGGTTGGCAGGATAAGTTAAGCTGTTGGCGAAGAGGTACGGGCTAGCATACCGTGGGTCAGACCCCCTCTGTCCTGTGGGGTGGAGAAATAATAGGGGATGAAAGAACACCAACAAATAAAAATGAAAAATGTAAGTGTTTTTATTTATATTATTGCAGGAAACTGTTGATTTTACTAGTGTCTTAAACTGTTTTAAGATGGAGATCTTTACATTAAGTGGTACAAGAAAGTCTAAATAAAGGGTTTTGACTTATATTTCTGAACTAGGCAAATAGAGTGCTCATGGTATATATTTCCTTTTGCCATTGAAAACATTCAGGGAATGGCCCATTTGGATTTAGAGCAAGATCTTTCCGCCGACTAGTAGTCAAGCCATTACAGTCTGTTTGGTTGAAATCACTTACTAACTAGGTTGCAGAGAACTGACCTGTCTGACCTGTCTGACCTGTCGTCAAATCACACTCAAAAACTCATTTGGAGTTCTCTCAAACAGCAACGAGTCACCACAGAGGCGACAAGGGCACCGATGGGGGTACTAAAGTGTCCGAAAAAAACAAGCCAGCTAAGAGGCGACAAGGGAGTCCATGGGGCATTAGTACATCATCAACAGGGGCAGCAGAAAAGTGCCGGTGTTTACGGTGATGTCAGGAGTCTCAACAAGAGCCAGGGCTCTCCATTGTAGTTAAAGTTTTCTAACGATTGCTTCTACCCCAATACCCCGTTGACGCCAAACACAGTGCCTATGCTGAAGGATACAAATGAAAGCCCTTCAGACGTTTCGTAGTGTGTCACCGAACATTCTCGTCTTCTGTTAAGGAAAAAAAAATTGCGACCTCTTGAGCGGCCCGCAACGGGCATCTGAAAATGAAATCAATAAGGGGCTCAATCACTGAAAACTAAATGGACCTTTTGCAATTTCACAACACTGAGACCTAGAGCCGCGGGAGTGTAATTGGTTCCGTGCTCCTGCCAATAGGCCTACATGTGTGGGTTAAAAAGGTGCCGCCGTTAATAAATGATGAGGGCCTGTGGATTGGAAATGATCAGTACTGTGTGTGGATCTGTTGAAGCTGTCACCGCCACTTGTATGTAGAATATGACCGACGGAGATGATACCACTTGTCATGAATTTGAATGCCAAAATGTGACAAAATACAGTCTGAGTGAAGCACTTGCTGAGTAACTATTAATGACTGCATGAACATCGACATGCAATTGAGACTTTTGACAGCACCACAATTACAATTGCACAGCTTCAATACACTCCCAGACTACCAGATCGAGTTGTAAGGGATATATTTGAACTCGGTGCCCTCAGGCTCAGTAGCTACTGGCTATTGATCTAGTAAACCCTCAGGAGCACATGAGGTTACCCTCTGGTCACAGAATATAGAGAAAAATACTATTCCAAGACTCAAAACTGGAGAGCTAGAGGAGGGGAGTGTGTTATGTAGAGGAGTACATTGTAAGGGATATCGGTGGATGTCAGAGAAGATTTTTCTCACAAAAAGTTTGTTTGATTTCTACTGCTACGGCGGAGTTCTTAAACATTGCCTCTGTTGTGATTGTCACTGCGAACGTCATAACCTTATTTCATTCTGGGAAAATATATATTTACCAGACTAAGCCTCACTTTCCATCTAAGCAGGCCAAGCCTCTGGAGCAATGCCGTACAACTCTGAATAAATATTTAATTGAGCGTTAGCGGCATTAAAAATAACTGCATGAAATGAGCTTAGAAAGAATGCACTGATTAATTGGTTTACAAAAGGAAGATGCAGTTTGAAAAGATGTTTTCCAGCCATTATTACAAAATCATATATACCACCATGTACTGGATAGACCAAAGAAAATGTATCCAAATGAAAATCTCAAATCTACATGAAAAATGAATATGAAACGACGAGCCAGGCTCTTATCATGATTTAGTGCAAGCCAAGGGCGAGATGATATTAACACCACAAGGTGAATCCTTGTAGGGCAATGTGGGAGGAATACGAAAAATGAAAGAGAGCTTATGTACCAAATACAACTGGTGCTGTTACTATACAAGCAGACCCACACAGAGAAACACACAGAACAACTAAACATTGACAACGCACACAAGCAGACATGTAAAACACGTTCTCAATCAAGTAAAGCCTTCTGGGTCAGTCTGGCTTTCCTGTGTTTTTAAAAGTGCCTCAAAATGGCTGCCAAACACGGGTTTCAATTCAACAACCTGAGCCCCGCAGCCCCGTTCTCCATCCTTTTAGGGAATATTGCCCCCAAAATGTGCATCTGGCAAGGAGGGGCAGGCTGTAGCCTCTGGGATATGGGCCTGACAGTAGTGTGCTGGAAACAAGATTACGGTATGTATGGGGGTTAAAGGAGAGGGCAGTGGGCGGTGGAGAGGAGACACAATCAAATCTGTTTCCCTCCCCGGTTAGTGGGTATCCAGCTGCCCAAAGGGTGTGTCTTCAAGCCATAGGGTGTGCCTACCAGGGAGGTCAACCATTCATTCCTGTTTCGTCATTCCTTTTTCTTATTTTTTTTTGCTAATCTTGTGCTTCCCCACTCTGGTTCAGTCTGACCTTACACGGTAAGCAATCATGTCACGGCTGAACCCAAAGATGGCCTTTTGACACAGCTGAAGTTGATCCAGTGCCACACTGGTCCAGATAAATCCTGTTCCCCCTGACCCTGTCCAGCAACCACTGTCGACATAGATCCAGTTCAGTTCGGGTCAGTTTGGTTCTGCAACGTAAACGTCATAAATGAGCCTACCGGGAATCAGGTTGTTATAGTGGCTCAGGGTAAAGCTGTACTGTCCGCAATAAGATCCACAAAAAAATCAATGGGATCCTGACTAAGGAATAACAGTCAATATCCATAATAAGAGTACCTAATATGAACAGTTGATGTGCATCCAGGGATTCAATCAATTATAGATTGAGGGAACGGTCATTCTTCGAAGGTTCAATTATCGTGCGTGTGCGTTCCCTGCCCTTGGGCCAAAGATATTGCCTAGTCATGAAGCAAATCCTTACTTTACCGAGGAGTGCCAATTTCCATTCATATCGATGTTAGCGAAATCATTGTTAACGGTGATGAGGCCAGACACAGGGCTCATGTGTTCCCTTTCGATAAGACGAAGATTGCTTTAGTTAGGTCGGTCCAGCCTGAAAGCACCACGGGGGCCAGTATCTGTCCTGACCTACCAGCCACGACAGCTCTCCTCTGGGCTTTATTAAACCCTCCCTCCCCCCTGAGGCTACCAGGCTCCACCATCACTCAAGAAAATTACTCAGATTAATCAGGTGAGTGCTGGAGAGAGAGAAGGTGCTCCTGGGACTAGCACATAAAGGCCCCAACCCGACAGTAAATCATGCTCCTTCACAGCAGGCTCCTGCGGTGGGGGCACCACTACCACGCCTATCCCCCTGATTACAACACCGCCGTGCCAACTCCCTCCCTCCGGTCCTCCCTCTCCGACACGTTCACAATAGGCGTTTGTTCTCGGCAGATGGTAGACAGGGGGACACCCCGGACTCTCCAAAGTTTCATGCTGACATCTAGTGGAATTCAAAAACATGGAATAAGCCAAGGTTGCGTGTGCGTGTAAGTGTAAAGGGGGAAAGAAGGGAAAAAAAAATAAAAAAGATTCCTGTGAATTCTCAAGCTATACTTTCATTTTCAAGTGCAGAGGTGTACTTCGTCACTAATCATCCTTTCTGGTCACTTCCCAGTGCGCGAAAGACGTCAGCCAATCAATTGGGTTTGCTATCCAGGACGAATAGAGGTCTGACATTAGAGTGATATTCCAGTGGACGGTCACATACAGCCTGTCCAATCAGAGGCGTACCACCATCCGAGAGTGGAGGGGCTTCCTGAGATAACCAGAGGGTGGGGGGGGGCGTGTGTGTGTGTGTGTGTGTGGGGGGGGGGGGGTTGCGCTGTGGACAATGTGCAGTGAACTGTCTCTGGTTAAAGAGGGCACGGAGCAATCCCAACGATGAAGCCCTCTGCTCTTGTGGAGTGGAAGAAAAACAACGCCCCCTCTCTCTCGCACTCCTCCAGCACTCGTTGTCTTTAACCTTGCCTCTCTCTCTCTCTCTCTCTCTCTCTCTCTCTCTCTCTCTCTCTCTCTCTCTCTCTCTCTCTCTCTCTCTCTCTCTCTCTCTCTCTCTCTCTCTCTCTCTCTCTCTCTCTCTCTCTCTCTCTCTCTCTCTCTCTCTCTCTCTCTCTCTCTCTCTCTCTCTCTCTCTCTCTCTCTCTCTCTCTCTCTCTCTCTCTCTCTCTCTCTCTCTCTCTCTCTCTCTCCTCCCTTCAACTCTCTCCCGCTTTTTGCTTTCTTTACCCTCACCCCAGTGGCTCTTCATTTTCTTAATCAGCCAAAATGGAAAATTCATTCCACAAGAGCAAAATGTATGTATAATCCTTCATCATACGGATTAACTCACATCCACTTAGGGGTGCACTATGTCGCCCTGCCAGATACTCACAGCCGAATCTTGAGAGATGGCTGGAAATATTCACGATGAGAAGGCTGTCAATCAGAAGGAGACCTGGAAGAGAAAGAGAAGCGAAGGATTAGCGGAGGGAGTCTATTTCAGCACTGGACAGCTCCTTTACGGCAAGCCTTGCCACTGATCCTACTTTGATATAAAAGCATATGGCACTGTAGTGTGGGGAGTCTCATGATGGTTGCCCCTACAAAATGAGAATGGCATGAAAGCTAGAAGATATAAACTACATGTGTGACAGATTGGCAGTTCAAGTGGATAAAAAAAACAAAAACAAAAAAACGGGGAAATGAGTTTCAAGATGGCTAGTGATATGTCCAGAATCTTGAGTCATTTGCAGTTACTTCTATAGCCAATATTTTTATTTGTGGATAGGGTACTCCTGCTGCCCTATGTGTTCCCATCATTGTGAATGTGACAGATTAAGAGCCGGGTCGCTCTGCGTGCCGACCAAATCGAGATGGTGCGAATCAGCGTCTCCCGCAGTCATCGACACCACTCTCCTCTCCCACGGTTTGATTAGCGCCCGCATTAACTTGGTTCTGATTTATTTCGTTTTAAAGGGGCGGAGTTCACGGGGTGATATGGAACACTTCCTCCCCATCATTCCCCTAATCCCCGACAAAACAAATCACAACAGGAATGAAGGCTGGAGCAGACATTCACGTTAAGAGGGCTTGACAGTTTTCTTCCACCCACTCCAACCCTGTGGATGTTTGGAGGCTATAGTTTTGTTTACAGAAGCAGAGGACTGGTACGTTGTGGCTGGGAGCCCTGCCCACTGATTGTAATTCTACGTGTTTTATGGAGTTCCCTCATATATTCTCAATTCCTGTTGGTGTCTTCTTCTCCTTTTGAAATAGCCAGAAGTCAAGGCCTAGAATGGGCTAGGGCAATAAATAATCTCCCCAACCGTTACATTCTCAGAGAAGCCAGCCACTCCCTGACACAGTAGTAAAATCTCTTTCTAGAACATACCGCGAGCTTTCCCTGTGCATCGTGTTCTAAAAAAAATAAATGAATAAATAAGGGATGTCAACAGCTTCATTCCCCCTTAATCCATGCTCTGTGTAATTATAAAAACTAGTCATGCATGACTACTGTATTTCTAGCTTGGTGATTCACAAATAATATTCAACTGTCCACTGAAGCAAATCAGCATGTATCAATTTCTCTGCTGATTACACAAAGCAGGTTAAGTTCACATCAAAACACAACAACAGGCCTCTTGGAATAGCCCATCCAACCCCTTTCTAGCATCCAGGTTTCTGAGAGAACCAACTGACATTTAATTAATCTGCTCACCAACCGCTCTCCAGAGAAGAGAGAACAGAATGGACGTTTGGCATTGAGTGCATATTTGAATGGAAATGTTTGTGGGCCCAAACTTTAATTACAATCCAAGTTACCCAATACCCCCGAGCCCCTCGCACAGACATCATTCATCAAAACATAACACGACAGTAAATGCTAAATTCCAGAAGCCTTCTGGATGATTGATTCTTTTGTAAGAAGCAAAGGCAACCAAATTGCCTGTGGTCGGAGTCATGGTGGTAATGGTAAACAGGTGGATGTTAATGGTGAAGTGTTAGATTAGAAATATCAGTATCGGTTATAACACCGTTTCCAAACGGTATAGAGTATAGCAGGATCATAGTCCTCTATAACACTACTTCGTGATTGCATGATGAAACACTTTGTGCCTTGAGAAATGTAACAAACCAAATGACAATCTGCCCAAAAAGCGTTCAGCACACCTCTGAGAATACTCTATTTGAGGCTTTTTGTTTTTTTTTCCTACCTCTTTTGGCAAACTAATCTATTTCATGATTCATTGGACTTGATTGCCTTATTGTAAAGTATATTGTACACAAGATCCATTGGGACATACGCCCATGTAAAACGACTAAATGAAGAAAAACACTTCCTAGAAGAACATCTTATCTTCACATATTTTTCCTTGTTTTTCTCACAGTCTCCTTTACTGCAGATCAAAGAAATTACATTTGCTTCTGCAGTGAGAAAGTAAATTGAGCATCCGTGATGTCACTTTTACACCTCCGCCCTAAAAAAGGGCATGTCAAGAGTAAGTTTGATGTCATCTAAGGGTAAGTCAAATCAATGCCTTTATACGAGAGGTAATTTCCAGACGAGGAATAAAGGGAGTCAGCCCACAGCAGTCTACTGCCAACAGGTTTTATAGGCCCGAGACGACTTGAGGTTCCAGCACGGTGAGTTATGAGCCACGGCGCCGCCTTCCACTCACCATCCACCATCAGCCTCCCAGGCAACTGGGAAGCTGTCAGGGTTGTTTTGCGGCTGGCTGGAGGGGCACATGGTGACGGGAAGGTGGAAAGCAATGCCTATCATTAGCTGACCGCCGCCCGGGCCTCCTCGGCTTGGAGGGGCACGTTCGTTATTTCAGATAAGAGGTGTGCTGCGGAGGAACAAGACAGCCGGAGAAGAGGTGCCAGGCGGAGGGTTGCGTGCGCACTCTGCTCTCTGGTGTGCTCGCGACACGTGGACGAGCAGAAGCGTCCGTCCGCAAACACCTGAGGTGCGCTCGAAAGTCTCTTTTTTAATGGACGTTCCCACGCGCTTCACCAATTTCCGCCCGGGAAATATGCCGGCTAGTTGGACCACACAAATCAGGGGGATACCAGTCCTAATGTGGCAGATCTGTGACAGTATCACTTTAAAGGGGAATTGCTTCCTCGTTTTCTCCTGCCCAAGATAATTGGATCTTTCCCCTGCCTGTGTTTGCCCTCCGGGACACCTAAAGAACCAACAGAAACAACAAGGCAAGATGGCTGAACACTCTCTTTAATTAGTTTTGGTGGCAAAGTTGCCATTTGTCTGGGTTTCATGCTGCCAAGTGTCAACCCAGTGAAGCATCAAAGTGGAACGGACGCAGGATTTTCTTTGATTCTGGCCAACATGGAGGTTTTTATGCAGTATAGAAATGGTTTGATAGGGGATTTGGCTGAATGTTCCTGAAACTCTCAAAGTACTAAAACTATATTCCTCTAACTGTCCATGGTGGTTCTTTATTTTCTATTATCAAATGGTTAGGAGGCAAATAGGTCGGGAGAGAAAGCTAATCCTGCCAATACATTAAACTACGGTACTTGGCAAATTCTCCCTAAATTAGGCTGTGTAGGCCAGGATTGTGAACTACAGTAAGTAATTATAAAAAAAGGCAATAGCTTACATACACATGCAACAAAGTGTTGAGGAGGAGGAAATTATAAAAATTATGCCACCATATTTTCTTCTCTCTGATATTCCCTCTCCTGAATTTTGATGACAACTTGAGAACCATACTGTCCATACAATTAAAGATTCACTCAGCACCAAACTGCCAAGCCTCTGTTTTCCTTAACACATTTACTGTGTAGCCACTGACAGCACTCGAGATGCTGGGAATTCTGCCCCTGATGATTCTGTCTATACTCTCACACACACACACACGCTGCATGGGACACTCAACGACTCCAAGGCTCCCGCACAGGTTGGAGAGAGGAAATTCATGTGAGGCAGGAGGAGCTTAGAGAACACTTTTAGGGCTCACAACTGCCCCGAGCTCTCTGGAGCGCAGCGTATGAACACTGGAAGATGTGCATGTGTGAGTGTGGGGCTTTGCACACTGGAGAGATCTGGCCCAAATTTAATCCCTCCATTGTGGAGATGGAGGGTTGGAGAAGAAAGGGCTGTGCCTGCTGAAATCCCACTGGCAGTGCTGCAATGCAGGGGTTTAACATAAGAGATAGGAGGCAAATGAACACATTAAAGAAACATGGCTTCCCCCGTAACGTAAACACACACACTCGTACTTCTGTTCTCCTCGGTCTCTCTGTCTGTTTTTCCCTCTCCCTCTCCCTCCCCCCCCCCCCCCTCTCTCTCTCTCTCTCTCTCTCTCTCTCTCTCTCTCTCTCTCTCTCTCTCTCTCTCTCTCTCTCTCTCTCTCTCTCTCTCGCACACACACTTTGATGTAGGCTACATTGTTGCATCTAGATGACAGTCTCCTGATCCTTCACGCCTAGAAGGAATCCATTTGAGTGGGGCTAGGTGTGTTTACTGCAGAGAAAATACTGTTTGCCCACCTTTATTTCCACTCAGGGCTCCTAACATTGCCTCTGATGCGAAGGGCTCGGCTTTATAGAGTGGGGAGTTCCTGTAGAAAATGGTCTTTTAGATACCAGAAAGACTTAGTCATGGAAGCGTGCAGCACTGTGAGGAGAGTCAACCACTTTGATAATAGGAACGGACAAAAGGGCAATAAAAAAAACGTAAGAGAGCAGTGACTAAGAAGCAAGACCAGGAAAATACAAAAATCCTATCTGCCATGGCTGTCCAGGCTGAACTCTGATTCTTAGCATCTCATAGGAATTGCCTGTGAAATATGTCCGTCAGTCAATTTTCATAGCTTTCGAGAACATTATTCACAGCTGAAATCGTATATTATCTTGGCCGGCCTGTTCATGCCGATCCCCTTCTATATTAGTTTATTCAAATGTTACCTCTTCGATTTGAGCGTTTCTGCTTGCTGTTACTCCTATTGTCTATTGAAACGCACACAGAACAAAAGGAAAGGAGCCCTGGGCCGGTGGTATGGTTCAAATCCTCCAGTTTGCCAGGGTGCGAGGGAGACGAGCAGGCTGTGTAAATGGCAGATTGCTGCCTGTGGGTGTCTTTCACCGTCAGCAGAAACAAGCCTTCAGAGCGACACTTTGGCTTCTTTACACTGCTGATACAGGCAGTAGCAGAGAGTGGGAGGAAGAGGGGGAGGAGAAGTGGGAGGAGGTGGAGCACCGTACAGAGGAGTCCATCAAAGCCGATCCCCACGCCTACGTCAACCTCATTCAGGGCAGCTGCTGGCCTCGTAAATTGCACATTGAGTCGATTTGAAATCCAATATTGATAGTTTCCGTGAGAGAGTAAAAGAGAGGGAGAAAGTAGCCTCGCGATGAGTGTAGCAGACGATAAAAATGATGTTTTTCTAAGCAGTCTGTATGCGCTCCATTTTGTTTTTGTAACGGGACAACAACATATTGTGTTTAATAACATTATATTGTGACATGCAATCATGATGTCAGGCGATGATGAGTCATCAAAACCTACACTCCTACAGACAATCCCATGGCTTCAAGCTATGCACCGCATTCACTCCAGCCCGCAACACTGAGCTGATGTCTGTTAGATCAAAGAGGCCTCACAGGCAGCCAGCAAAGGACGGAAAGTGCAAGTACAAACAGCTTTTGCACAACCACCCTTCAAGTAGTTCACTAGTTTAATCCAAGGGGCTATTTTTAGTGAGCAGCAGCAGAACATAAATCGTCGTGGAGGGGGGACTGCTTCTCCTCTGCTTCACTGGGGGACAAGGCTGTGTTTATGTACAGAAATAAGGCCATCCATCAGCCAGTGGCAGAGAAGCAAACGGTCAGCTGGCGGGAGAAAGCGGCACACATCTTTCGATTAATTACTCCCTTTTTTGGTTGCGGGCTAATGTAGCAGAACACTGGAAAACTGTGCTCAATTCAAAAACATCAAACAGATGCGGAAGAAGGGGAGATAAAATTATGAAAAATGACTTTGCATGTTGATTAATAAATTTGCTCTCCTAATATTTTACTCCCCCACCCCTCACACACACACACACACACACACACACAAAATGTAAGCTGATCTTATACAAATACACAGTACAAATACACAATCAGCAACACTAATTATCATTCTGAAATATTTTTTGATAACATTAATAGGGGAATTATTAAGCTAATGCACACTAGATATGTTTTGTGTGACAATACCTTTGCATTGTAATCCAATAATTGACTAAATAACCTTCAAAATCATATTAGGCGATATTTGAAGAAGGAGGAATTTTCTCTTTCAAGCCTGCAGACCTTGACGTCATTGAATCGCAGACACTGGCTGGAAACACAAGAAGACAAGCAAACAACGAACTGGAGCAGGGGACCTACGGGTCCCTTAAATGGCAAGAAAGTTTGAGTAATATTGTGTCCTTCCAACTGCCACTCCATCAGGACTCGAGCTGCCGCAAATGCAAACCCTATTATGCACCATGTCTACCTCTAGCCAGAAAAGGAGCTCACCTTAAAGACAAGATTCCCTCCATGGACTGTCTCTAACCTCCCACTAACCCTGCAAGCTTTCTGCTGTGTTTTTTTTTTTTTTTAAGCTTCCAGCACCCATAAAATCCTCAAGTTGACATGTTTTCGCTGGAGCCTGGCACTAGACAACTCCCGACAAACAACCCTCTCAAGACTCGACTTCAAATTCAGCATCTGTGGGCACTGCGGCGCTGGCGATGAGAAGCAGTGTCCAAGCTGAGCCCTTCCGCTAAGTGGTCGGGGGCGTAATGGAGGGCAGACGATGGACATGGCGTCTGGGGTGAACGGTTTGGCTTCGCGTCGGGAGCGTTCACCTTCACAGTCTGGCTGAACTCCATGACAAAATATGGCCCAAGTCTAGAGGACCTGCGGCGTCGTTTGTCTCACTGTGTCCGACAGTTTCCCTCTGCTCGCACACAACATGCAGGCCATAATTCAAATCAAACTGATATCCATCACTTTACAACTTCATTGTATTACTCCAGTAAAATACGTAAGGATCTCAATTTTCTAGATAAAAGAGAAAGACAATCGTTAGCAGTAGCAAGTCCCTGCCAATCTCTATAATAATAATACTAAACTTTAATTATATAGCACCTTTCAAAACAGGGTGCTTTATATAAGCCGAACTCTTAGACAATTCTAAATATCAAGTTAAAAAAATACATAAAAACTAACAACAACACTATGATTAAACAACTTTCTTTATTCAACACTATTTATACGCTCCAAGAGAAGACAATGCTGATTATCACAACTATCAAATCTATTGACGGGTTAAAGCTGGGTTTACGAGCTGGATGTATCATTTTACTGTTGGTATAGCACACTACTAAAACGGTCTCCCATTTGCAGTTGGTAAGGTCGATATTTGCAGTAATAAATCCTCAATGGGGAAAAGTGCTCACTCATATTACTGACTCGTGACTTCTATCAAAGTACTGATTCAAATGTATCAGTGCATAATAGCAGGGAGTAATCCAATTCCAGTTTACTTTTCGACAGAAACACCACTGGACAAGCCGGACTCGTCCCTTTATTCAGAGAGCCAGTGTCACCAGCTTTTGTGAAGGGAATCTCTGACCTATGAGCATTGTGATAATTAACTATGAGATCAATTGTAAAGTAGAAGGGAGTCTTTTTCAATTAAGATTTCATTATAAGCCAAATGAAGGAGTGACCTTCGAAACACACCAGCACAGGGAAGACTAACGCAAGGCAAGGACATGTACTTGAACATACTCACTTCTAATTAAAATTAGAACTGTCTATTGTTATCTTTCAAGGGCCTCTCCTGACATTACAAATGTCTACCTTCTTTGGCAGCACCAATTCAACTTCCAACACATCAAGTAATTGGCATCAAAACCCAGTCGTGTGTAGCACTCCAGTCATCACCTGTATCAATCAATAGATCTGAATGATATGAGTAATTGGTACAGTGAATGTTTATGGCAGGCCAATGACGTGCAAACTCAAGATGGATGCCAATTGCTCAGCTGGCTGTTGTAGTAATTTGAATGGAAGCACAGGTTTAATCAAAAGGTAGACTGCAAAAATCGATCTTCTAGATACAAAAATAATAAAAGTCCATTTGTGATGTAAAAATGACAGGACGGGCTCAATTATCAAAGAGCATGACAACAGAAATCCTCATTATAGTTCTCTCTGCCATCACTACAGCTTTTGCGAGCGACAACATTTCTCACAAATTAAAACACCATGTAAGGCAGTGTAAAGTCTGTCGTCCAACCACTGTTTCATTGAAACAAAACGTTCTGGTGGTACATCGTTCCGCCCTCTGTCCCACCTAAAGGAAGCCGTAGCCTGACTTCCCCGTCCTCCACAGACAATTAAACAGTACACACCACGACATAGGTTGACGATGTTCTTAGACCCAGACACCGGTGTATTATCACCTGCCCTCACCCTACCTTGTAATCTGAGCGCTGCATCAACAATCGATGGAGCCGCCTGGGGGAGAGAGAAGACAACACCAATCGATGACCAGTTAGAGGCCATGTGGTAATTGTGCACTTATCAGCTTCCAGCAGAGAACTGCAGCGGACTTTGAGGTGCACACACTGGACGACCAACCATTTTCGAAATATGACCACGTTATGTTGGGAGGCCCCACGTGCATTTGCTGTCTCCTCTGCGGCATCCCGCGGTCTCCGCGGTTTCGTTCAAATTTGTTATTTTTCATTTGTTGTTCGAGATATAAAAACCATGCAAAATCAGTTAACAGTGACGCTATGATGCCAGTAAAGTATTACTGCTATGCACATCAACACTATTTTGAATCTACGCAAAGGGGCTCTGTGTAATCTTTTTCACGATTCCAAGAATGGGAACTCCCCGTGGAATAAGATCCAGAATTAGAGTTGAATGCAGTCAATGGAATAAGAAAAGATGTACAGATGCATAGAGAGAGTACTGCACATCACCACCATGTTTAGCAACACTTTTCCCCTGGCGACAGGGCCACACCCTGAATCTGTTAGTGAAGAGATGAAATACACTGAATCTGCATTAAGCACGTCATTGAACTAACATCATATAGTGCCATAGGTTTCTCATCACATTAATCATCGATTCTGACTTCCATGGAACATTTTAAAACTGTAGTGTATGTATAGGTGTTTAAGGTAAATCGTTTGAAATTCATGTGTTCATACTATAATTTTTAAGAAAGATAGTCCATTCTTGGAGATGAAGGTCAAAGACTAGCCCGCCTTATTAATCATGTGAAATGTTTGATAATCCATAAAACTCGGACAGTATGTAATAAAAGATTCAGGAGAACTGCGTACAAAAATACTGCACCCTGGGCTATGCAGCGTTAAATCTGTGTACAGCACACCATCTGCTGCTTGTCAAAGCTAACGGCCGCTGTGTGCACAGGGGGGCGTGGGACACATTGATCGCAAACTCTGCATTGATTTCCATTATGGTGTCGTTGCATGCAATTACATAGCAAGTTGGGAAGCTTCAAAAACGAAAAGAAATAAGAAATAAACCAAAATCACATCTACACAATTTGAGCAGAATTGCATTTGTAAATACACCGGATATCACGTAAACAATCCAGATGCTACTCCAGGTTAACTCAATATTATCCTTTATTTTCCATAAAGGAGCGATTTTGCACAACAACTCATACTTCAAATACTAGAGTTCTTTTTGTTAAATAAGGTAATGACATCCTGTCACCACTCTGAAATGTGTGCCATTGCCCCATCCCCGTTTGGATAGTTAACCAACCAGATGAACACATTGGCCTCCGGTTGGATATTTTGGTTTATAATAAGCACCATTAAGAGCTCAAAGGGAGACCTTGTTAAACCTACTTTATATACTCCCTCTTGATCTGTTGTAAACCCAGTCTGCTTTAAAGGCTTACCATGGGAATTGAGCCATACACTACTTCATGAAATGTTGAGGCTTTATGGAAGGGCAAGGAGATGTTCTACCTGGCCTTGGGTGCTCTAGCCCACTGGCTGTCTGGGTACCTTCTTATCAAAAAAGCTGTGCCTTCAGCATTTACAGTAGGGGATGGCAGAAAAAGAAAACGAAATGTACCGCCTCAAGACTTAAATAATGCATCAGTTCCTTGGACTAAGGGTTTATTCTTATAAGTTCTTACATGAGGCTGAAAAACACTCGGTGGTGTTTATAAATGGAGAGGAATGCATTGATACATCTTTTGGAGGTCAGCTCTCAATCGTGTACCCAAAAGGCAAATACAGTGTTTCCGCTGGTAACGTGTTGTCGTGGAGCACCTCTGCAGCAAATTTCCAGCCACACGAAAGGTCTACATTTTTGGTGTAAAAATATGAATTAAAACGCACTCTATTTTAGAATTTTGAGCGGAGGTCTGCTCTTGCCTCTTGTTCTTTTCAACAAGATCCACATGTACTTGATTCTGAAGGCTAATTTGCACCGTCAAAGTGGCATCTGCGCGATGCTTATTTTCATTAGCAGCGGAAGACAGTTTATAATTTAAAGTTTACATGGCATATTATTAGCATGAGTCATTATTGGATCATGATAACAACATGATAACAACAGGCGAACACCATAATATACCTTGATTTCAGTTAGAAGTATGATGTCTGCAGGCCTATAGATACTCTCGAAATATAGTCTTCATTGAGCCCCGCACCACCCCCTCAGACCCCCCAGACCCACACACCAACAGCTTGCTTCCCCAGGAATCACTGGGCAATGGCTTTTATCAAAGGTCAGGCACAATTCCCACCTGCTCCTGTGGACCAATGGTAATTAAAGCCGCAAGATAAAACATTCACAAAAGGACTAAAACGTCAAACAAATTCAACATTTCTGGAAGGGAACTTAGCCTCTATTTAATCTCAATGCAAAAATCACTTGGTAAAATTGTTGAATCAAACAAGTATAATTAAGTCTTCAAGGCATGTGGTGGGTGAAACAATATACGTCAGTACGCAATACTCCTATAACTATGACCGAAAGGTGAGTATATAGACTATTCTGAAACTGAAATGCCTGGTGTGTCGTATACAAATCAAGCCAGTGAAGGGTCTCATTATGTTGTTAATGATCAGTTATTTGCCCTGTCAAATTCAATGTTCTGTGTTGTCATTCACATGGTAAAGAGAATGACTCGTCTAATTATTCACTTCAGCCTGACAGTATTTCGCGACCTCCCCTACTTCTATCATTGTTCAGTGATGGGTAACAACATTCGACTCCCTGAGTTATGTTTGTCCTTATTTCATTTTGCCCTGCTAATATAACAGTGTTATGTTCCTTCCTTTTGCCGCGTTGAAAGTGGAGAAGCTGCAGAAGTGAGGCAAATGCTTGATAAGGTATTCTATGGCCCTTTCAGCACCACACTGTCAGAACAGATAAGGAGAAAATGTCAATTCCCGTGAGCATAAGAGCCTCGCAATGGCACAGTGCATTTTGTAGCACTACTCCTCAAGCAAGAATTTCACATCTACGAGACAAAAAGGTCAATAGCTCAAAGAGGTGTACAATGAAATACGAAAATACGCAACTACAACCACGCTCCTGCTGCACAGGATTATGTTCTCTTGTTTTGATTATGATCAAATTAAACACAGTTCTGACAAAACCACAACAAGACGAAAATGAATTGCTTGACAAGCACTGAAACGGTACATGCTCACAATGGCTGTGCTTTTACTTATGATAAGCGTTAAACTAGCCTCAAGATGGGTATGAGAAATTAATTTCAAAGCCCTAAGCACCTGGCTGTTCTATACTAAGTAGGCAATGTGGAATAAACCACTAGCTTGTTAAAAGGGAAGCAAAAAGATGTCTAGATGAAATTATATCTCTAGCTTGTCTAGCTTGCTTTTGTCAAACTATTTTAAGCCACCTTGATAAGAAATTAAAGCTCTGCGTCTTTAACAGGAAGAGTCGGGCAGACAGATATTAAATATTGATGGCAATGCCATTTCAAGAGGGAGTGAAATAAGAAAGGGAGAGAAGATGGAATCCAATCCTTTGCAAAACACTTACTAAGATTAGTTTTAAAAAGTGTGTGGTATATCACAGATAACACAAAGCTCTCCATTATTATTCTTTGTTCAGTTAATGCTCATAGAATTATTTTTGTACTGTGATACTACGGGCATTGATAATGGCTATTTCAGAAATGCATTTCTCTTAGCCTAAAATTGTTAGTCACAGACTTGATTGCGAGAGAACATGAGTGTTTCTAAGCAGATGACAATTCAACAGACAGAAAAGAGAGAGAGGGAGACAAGGAGAGAGAGAGCGAGACAGAGATACAGACAGACAGAGAGAGAGAGCGAGAGAGAGAAAAGAGAGCCAGACAGACAGCGAGAGAGAGAGGGCTGGATGTGCAGAAGGCATGCCGTCAATACTGAGGGAATCATAGTTGCCCAGTACCTTATGAACGCTCCAGGCAGAGCTTCATTAAAGGCGCAAGGGTGCTTCCCAGAGAAACAGATTAATCCAATCTTTTGACTGAGCTTTTTTCTGTCTGTCTGTCTGTCTGTCTGTCTGTCTGTCTGTCTGTCTGTCTGTCTGTCTGTCTGTCTGTCTGTCTGTCTGTCTGTCTGTCTGTCTGTCTGTCTGTCTGTCTGTCTGTCTCTCTCTCTCTCTCTCTCTCTCTCTCTCTCTCTCTCTCTCTCTCTCTCTCTCTCTCTCTCTCTCTCTCTCTCTCTCTCTCTCTCTCTCTCTCTCTCTCTCTCTCTCTCTCTCTCTCTCTCTCTCTCTCTCTCTCTCTCTCTCTCTCTCTCTCTCTCTCTCTCTCTCTCTCTCTCTCTCTCTCTCTCTCTCTCTCTCTCTCTCTCTCTCTCTCTCTCTCTCTCTCTCTCTCTCTCTCTCTCTCTCTCTCTCTCTCTCTCTCTGATTTCAGGACACATGCACATGCTCATACAAGCATGACCCACTTCCACGGTATGCTCCACAAGCTTATCACTGTAAATAGCATACACATATACACCTAAGACCACACTGCATACACCATTTGAAAGTAAGTGAATAACGAAAGGATACAGTAAATAGGTGCACAGCTTTAAATATGTAGTTCATAGGGAGTGATAGCCAAATCAATTATTCAACCTGCTCTATTAAGTGATGTCGACCACAGCGGTGAGGTTTTCTTCCAAAACTGACAGAAGGGGTGAAGGAAGAGATCAAGCCTGACTTCAAAGAGACCTTTGAAGTGAGTATGTAAGAGGGTACACGACGCGTCAATGCGTCCTCGACAAATTGGCGGCCTAAAAAGTGTTGGACCATTTAAGACAGCTGCCATTACGTTATCTGTTTTAAAAACAAGCACTCATAGGAGGGAAGAGGTTGGTTCCAGAAGGTCCATTGCACTGTCTAGCCACCATCCACCCTTTTTACGTTGGGTTCTCAGTTAAAAAAAATAAAAAAAAACATAGCAAAACCCGTTTGGGATTTTCAAATAGACAAACACTAACGTTTTCAACAAGGTATCAAATTCATATTGAAATGCCCCACATGGATTTAGCTTATGGATTTATCGCCATAAAATGGTACCAGATCTACCCTGCAGCAACTGCGTGGCATAGACAGCGGGGCAAACAGAAACCGCCGCCATATTTGTTGCCTTTGGGCTGCTCAGCACATCTATTTCTGAATCCCTGTGCAGACCTGTATTACACAACTGCTCTAAATTACAAGCAGTACAAGTGACTCAAATGTGCTGAAGTCATACAAGAAGGCTTCTCCATTTGAAACAGATGTAAGTGATAATATAGGGTAGGGGTGATTTTCACTGACCGACGACCTATAATGAATACCATGTACCTATGCCTAAGACCCGAGCATTAGCAGCCAGGGAATTGAAGGAGATAGATTTTTTCTTAAGGGCTGGCTAGGAGGAATCAATACAATATTAATCTCTCTCATGAAGACCAGAACTAGCAGATTTTTCAAAGTTAGATGAAAAAGCACAATCCCAGTTCAAACGATGTTAAATAATTTCTTCTGCTTAGGCAATCTTCCTTTAATCAGAGGTTAATCAGACGCTAAAAAACAGTTTTTACCGATAAAACCAGATGTATTTATTTCGCTTTTCTGCACTTAAAATTTGCTTCATAAAAGCTGTATGCCCCATCCGTCTACATTTAAACAGAATGGAAATGCCTCTTAACAATATGGTCAAATGATGTGGGTTTTTTTTGCCATCCACACCAGCTGTTTATCTTAAACAGGAATCTTTTCCACCTGGAGTGGCAGCTTCATAATGTGCAGAAACAGAACAATACCCCAGCACTCAGTGGTGCACCTTGACTACCACCAAACACTTACAAGTAACCTGCCACTCCTACCATTGACAAGTTAATTCAAGGTTCCTGCATGAAAACCTGCATGATGATCAGCATCCCAGCTGAGAACCCTTTCTGTGTACACTCCCTAAAACATTTTCTGAATATGAATACACAAAATAATTGCTTTCATGATTGTGTTACTGCCATTGAATTTTGTCTCAGTGTAACAGCACCGAGGGGAACGGGACAGCAGTGTTAGGGGCAAACAATGAATCTGCTCTGAATGCAGTGTCCTTCGCTTGCCCACTAGCCTCCAAAACGCAGTGAATTGAAACAACCTTGGGTAGTCCAGCACCCACTCACAGTCATTACAGGCACTGTTCTCTCCTCCAACTTCTATCTCTCTCTCTGGTACACTTCCCACTCGCAGTAGTGTTTTCTATGCCCAAACCTGACCAAGTGTTTCTCAAGCCAAATTGATATGCCAGAGAACCTCTGTTCTGTAAAATAGCGATGGGAGGCACCAAACTATATTTATACATAATACAATTACAAAGGGATATGGTCGCTTACGGGAAATGTTTAAAATTCAGAGCTGGTGTTATATAACCTCCAGCATTCTGAACGTTACATTTCAGACTGCTAAGAAATAGTTCCAACACAATGTTTGCAAAGCCTTGGGGAGCATAGCAAAACTGCAGCCAGAACATCTCACTTCATATCAGGCATTTTAGTAGACAATAAATGTTGTCTGACCAGCAATGTTTGTGCTACAGTATTTGTTTTGTAAGCGCAAGAGCTTTAAAAGCAGATGGTATGCCAAAAAATTTCTCACAAAAACAATATGTAACCATCAGAACCTGGCTAGAGCTTTTTTCAATCCTATTACTGTTTTACATTTAACTTGACAAGGCGTCAAAAATGAACTGTCCCACACATAACCAACGAGGTTCTGACGAGTAGATACAGATCTCAAAAGCAACACACGCTTCACCGCCATGAGCCTTGCTTACCTTCCTTAGTTTCGTGTTACCTTTCTGGGGAGTGCACCTGTGTGGTGCCGTGCGCTCGACATTGCACTGGTAATGCGGTCGGTAATGCTGTTGTAATTTAGGGCCTACTTTTGAAGCCCTCTGGAGGCTTGAACGTGATTGCCGACATTACAAGCGGTCCAGCTGTGCGCGGGGTCTCAGAGCAGACACCGGACACATTTCAAATGACTGTGTTCTCCCACACAGCCTGCTGAAGAAAAGAGGGACCGCACAAGCACCAGTTGGCAAACTTCACTAGATATAGGCTCATGGTTCCAGGAGTGTTTTTTTGTTTGTTTGTTTGTTTGCTGCTTTTGTTAACAATAGATAAATGAGCATGCCATGCTTTGGAGGTGATTTTCATAGGACTTGCTTTTCAACGCGACGCAAAGAGGGTGAACAAAGAGATGAACCGGTGTGCACTCCTGGTAATTGAGGTGCGCACGCAAAGCCACAAATCTTTCTGCAGTTAGCGTGAGAGTTGGGCATCGGTGGAATTAGGATGGATGGGGAGGGGGCAGCCGAGCAGTGTGATATGGATGAGGACACTGGCCATATTAAATAACCCATGAAGACAGGAGGGAAGGCACGCACACACACACATCTCTATAGCACTGACAAAGGTGGGGACCAACATGTACTGGCACAGCAGCACCTCCACCAGTCACACGCAAGCACCCCCTAACACACACACACACTCACTCACTCACTCACTCACTCACTCACTCACTCACTCACTCACTCACTCACTCACTCACTCACTCACTCACTCACTCTTACATACACAGATGAACCAATCGTTCAAACATGCCCCTAGTCACACTGTACACACATGGACTCACACAATCACATTAACACTAGCACACACAACGCCCACACGCCATCGTTTGTGTGTGTCCGGGCCAAACGAAACGCCTGGCTGATCTGTCAGAAAGTCTCCACTGCTGGGGAACAGTGGTTCAAAATAAAACGGAGGATCGGAGAGGAGGAGCGGAGAGCCAATACAAAGATCTCTCTCCCAGAGCTGTACGTGCGAGATGAGAAGACCTTGCCCCCCCCCCCCCCCCCTCACGTAGGAGCCCTGGCCACCTTACATAAGACACACAGGGTCCTTTGGCTATCACCTTCTCAAGATGTACCACAGCATCATGGAACCTGCAACGCGGCGTGCACTGCACAGAGCATCGGTCCATAAAACAAACGCCACCCACGCCCCCCCCATCCCACCCCCCACCAACCCCACCCCCGCATCCCTTCCTTGCTTCGCTCATGGCCTCATTCGGAGAGCAGATCAGAGTTACACCAGATGTGTCATATAGGGGAGCCTTTTGTTACAAATTGGATGATTAACAGAGTGAGTCAGAGAGGGAAGAGCAGCAGCATTGATGCACTTGGCTGGGGCATGCAGCAGTTCTGGAGTCTGATTGGCTTGGAGGGGACGGGGAGCAGATGGGTCTGGGACGGGGACAGAGAGAGAGAGAGAGAGAGAGAGAGAGAGAGAGAGAGAGAGAGAGAGAGAGAGAGAGAGAGAGAGAGAGAGAGAGAGAGAGAGAGAGAGAGAGAGAGAGAGAGGGAGTGGACCGAGCAGCTGATTGTTCTTCCTCTTCAACCCGTTTCCCAACTATCTCCCTGATGAGGATCATGGCTGAACACGTCGGCTTCGGGAGCTCTGGTTATGGCTGGAGAAGGGGAAAAAAACGTCATTTCCCTGAACTCTTCTTTGTGCTCTTCGAGCACGACTTCCTAACAGGGATTTCACACAAGAACGGGCTGGATCCATTCCAGCAGTGTAACAGTCCCTCATTTGATGGCACACTTCATAATGCTTGTGTCCCCGCCTCTAACTCCTCCCCTTGTCCCCCCCCCCTCAGCATTAATTATGCAGCTCAATGCAGCACTCTGAGTCCTGCCTGCTGCAGCTCACCCCCACCACACATAGCACTACAATATACCTCTCTCTCCTTTGCTGTCACTCTCTCCATCTCTCTTTCTCTCTCTCTCTCTTTCACACACACACTCACACACACACACACACACACACACACACACACACACACCTAAGTCTCTCTATCTCTCTTTGCATTCTTCCTTATTTTCCTCATCGTGACCATACGTCTACCATTTCATAAATCACCGGCTACACACACACACACACACACACACACACACACACACACACACACACACACACACACACACACACACACACACACACACACACACACACACACACACACACACACACACACACACACTTTGAGCGAAGTGCATCGCTCCGAGCATGCGTGCCATCCTGTAAGATGTGATGTGATGATGCTACGGTAACAATCTCCTTTCTTTTTTCACTCACTCTCTCACTCTCTTTCTTTTCTTTCTTTCATCCCTCTGTTTCTCTCTCGTTCTAGCTCTCTGAGTGGATGTTGACATTACAGTTCACAACACAGAATCACAGTGCATGAACAATCTCAATTCCAATACATTGTTCTGTCACACTGACATTCGGGTAAATCTCGAAGAAACAACAATACGTTAGATCACAGCTGTCCTATTACATGGATCACTGTCCAGATTGGTAGTGGTCACAGAGCTATGTCTTTGAGGTTTGTTTCCGTTTCAGCCTGCTTAATTCTACTCTTAGGATTTTCATACATTTTTCCTTGCATCGTTTTGATACAAATCTGGCAAATATTGAGGCAGAATGAGAGGCTTAGTCCAGTGGGTTGTGTCCAAATACCTGGCGGGCAAGGCTGACTCAACCACTCTAAGAGTGGAACACACACATCATTAGAACCTCATCTAAACACCAAACTATCACGTGGCCACATCAGCAGCTGAGAGAACATCCGGCAAAGAAACCCCTCTCCCTCCATCTCCAACCCCCCCCTCTCTCTCTCTCTCTCTCTCTCTTTTTCACCCTCAGTCTCACCCATCAGCCGCAAGGCAAGCAGTGGGATGGAAATATAGCAACTGTGTGTAAGAGCAGAAGCCATTGCAGCCGTCATTTCCTAGAGCTCTCACATGGCAAATCAAGATTTATCTCCACTCAATGTCGCGGCAGTTGGAATTGGAAAACCACGAGCGGGTCACCAAAACGGTGCTGTTCTGCCGCGGTAACGAGAGGGAAATGAGCAGGGGCTGAGTTAGTGTCATCCTCCTCACTAAAAAGCCATAGGGAGACCATTGACAAAGCGTTGAACCGAGAGCAAACAAAACGTTGGGCTTTTTCGTGACACGTGTTTGTCTTTCTTTTGTAGCCTTGTCTGCACGTTCAATAAAGGCTCCGTCTGTGTGTGCAAAGACATCAGCAGAAGAACAAAAGCCAGGCATGGGGGCAGATGTTCCTAATGAGAACAGCACAGGGCACAGGGAGGGGGTTGTTTGTGCCTGGGACTCCTCAGCAGGTTCGGGGAGCAATTTGCGCTTGTTAAAAGCCTTACGTAACCCGGGACGGTCAACGGCCACTCCGCTCATCTTCATCACACCTCACCGGTCAACTTTTCGCCGCTGTGCTGACAGCAATTAGGGAATTTTCATTATAAAAAAACAGCCAGCTCATAGGTAGTTCACGAGGAGTTTTCTTTTTTTTAATAGGGTTGCTTGAAAACGCAACGTCGTCAGGCATAGTTCTGTGCTGCTCTGCTTGGTGTGCTGCTGCTGCTGCAGGGGTCTTTCCGATGCATGGAAGCGGATGGGGAGCGGAGCAGTGCACGGCACACAGCGGGGGCTGGGCACTGCAATGTGCTGCAGTGCTCCCAGCTCCGCCCCCCCCCCCCCCCCCCTCCCCTCTGCACACCCACTCTCTCCCATTCTCGGTCTCTCAGTTCCCTCACTCTGCCTCGCTCGCTCTCCCTCTTCTCCATCATTCTCGTATCGTCTGCCTCCCTTTCGCTGGACTCCTCACATGTTGCCCATTCTTTTGTGCCCTTCACCCCCATCAATGCTCATCTCATGATTTGCCTACGGTAACCTTCTTTAATATCCTTCTGCTCTAATTGATTTTTTATTTACTCTTTCACGCTCCTCACAACCCCTACATCTTCATGCAAACATACACACACACACACACACACACACACACACACACACACACACACACACACACACACACACACACACACACACAGTGAGTAAGCAAACAGCTCCCCAGAGCATGTGATGAAGTAGCCATGTCCTGGCCGCACGCACCTCCACGCCTGCGCAGATCTCTCCCTATCCATCATGCTATTCCCAGACAGGATGTTTCACCTTAAACATCTGTCTTCTCTGACTCCTTTTCTGGTTTCATTGTTCCTATGCTCAAAATACAGTATTCCCTCTCCTGTGCGTGCTAATGCCTTCTACAGTATTTCCTATTGATTCTGAAGCAAATGGCTAATGGTTGGTTGCTCCCCTGGGATAGGCTATTGGTCGTTCTTAGATTTGTTTGGGGAGTAGCTGCCCCCCCCCCCCCCCTCCCTGACATGTGGTGCTGGGACACTTAGCTAACGGCAGAGTGACACGGCAGCAGCCGTGGTGGCTGCGCTATGTTGCCTGGCGCCATCGGTTAGAGGGGCACACTAACCGCCTTGTGTCAGACAAGATGGGATGGCGGGGGGGGGGGGGGGGGAGGGGAGGGGGGGGTCACACTGGGCCAGCCCCTCCCCGAGCCCATCCCGCTCACGGCACGTTGCGTAACACCTGTGCAGGGGTGCGAATTGACAACATTGTGCAATGCTGACAAAGTGAATCAATCTTCAACAAACCGTGCAATAGCCGAATGCAGCTGTTGTTTCACTGAACGGCACCGTGTGTCCCAAAATGGTCTGAAGCTAAATCAAACTCTCCCTACTGAAACAAGAATCTATTCAGAGAAACCTCGGCCTCTCCCTGTCCATGTCTTAAGGAGGACACCCGCCAGTGTTGAGGGCACAAAAAGCGGTCTCATTTCAGTGGAGCTGGGTTATCTCAGCACGCAGCCTACATCCAGCTGGGTTAGCCCCCCCCCCCCCCAACCAACCCCCCCACGTGGTCCGCTGCTTTGAGATTAACCGAGTCGGGCCTATTTGAGACTCAGTAGGTGTCGACGCTGACTGGGACATTTGCATATTCCTCGCTTCTGTCATTACTGACCCTCTCATGCTGATCTGCCTCTACTGTGGGTTCATGTTAAATGGTTTGGGTCTTTGTCACTTCAAAGACTCAAGTTAAACAGTCAGGCTGTATGCCATAGCATTATTGTGTCACTTGTCCCTTGGACCCTTCTCCGTGGTAACATTGTAATTACAGTTTTATACAGCTTTTTAGTCCACCTATCTGGTAGACCAATCAATTCATGTGGGAATTTTAAATAGATACAGTAGCAATGTCAAATGCAGTGTGACTTGCTTTGGTTGTGGTCTGACAAAGGCCATAGGAAGGTAGCCGAGACCGTAGTTTTTAGGGGAGGGAAACCTCCGAGTAGTGTTGCATTTAAACTGTGGTTCTCTTACATAGGCAGAAAAAGAGTGAGAAAAGTATATATTTTTTTATCTCTTCACCTGGCATCCTCGTAGAAGGGATGAACACAGCTCGCATCCGATTCTAGGTGAAGCAATGAAAACGTAGGGCTAGGATTTCATTTCCAGCCTTGCTTCAACAACAAATACTATAGTATTTGGGCTGAGAGGTCTGAATTAAGGTCATCCCATAGAGATGGCCCAAAAAAACGATGCTGTGTTTGCTACTTTGTAGTTCAGAAATAAGTTGAATGTTCTATCAGTGATACTTAATAAAATACCCACTCTATTATTCATCGATCCCTTCAATTAGAGGAAAAATCATAGCAATTAGAGGCAAAAGATTCCCAAAATGTCTTTGCCATGTACTCGCTCAGTATGTCAAGAGGTTGGCAAAGCCGTAGAATTTGTCTATCAGCGCCCTTGCACTCCGTTCCCCAAACTCAGGACATGAACTTTCTCCCACAAATACGGTCAGCTGAGCTGTCCCCTTCGAAATGCGGAGCATCCATCATCCTCTCCCTCTGCAGCAGTGCTCTGTCCCCACGCCTCTGTGGCAGACCTGTGTTATCAACAGTAAACAGCAGGGACATCGCCCACTAGTGGCCAGTGTAAATAGTTTCGAGAGATATCGTGAAGGTCAGCCATGAAAAATGACATTGTAATCTAACAAAAACAATAGTCTGCGCAGTTTACTGCATGCAATATAATAACTGGCAAAAAAAATACTAATTTAATATGAGTTAACAGTTCAGATTTAAGAGTTAACATGGAAATGTGAAGTGTATTAGTGTATTCTGTCATTATGCATAGCAAATGCTTAGGTTTTACTTTATACTAAGTAGATTTGCAATACATAGATTGTGAGAAGAATTTCCCAACTTGCACAATAAAGATACTGAATTCAATTTGATTTGAATTCAAGCTATCTTTCCCATGTTTAAGTCTGTGTGTGTGTGTGTGTGTGTGTGTGTGTGTGTGTGTGTGTATGTGTGTGTGTGTGTGTGTTACATCCAGGGTGGCGGGCCCGGTTCATCCAGTCCCAGTGTTGTTGACACGCAATAACTCCAGCCCCAAACCGTGTGTTATCTAAGCAGCCCCAATTTATCGGTCATAGAGTGTGACACCACTATGAGGGAACGCTAATTTGGGCTGTTGTCACTAACCCCATATAGAGCAGTCACAGAGGAGAAACAAGGCAGTAAAAATGAGCAAATCTTAACATTTGCACAAAAATATAGTGTCAACATTACCGTCTAAAATACAGATTGAAGAATTCTTTAAAATTCCATTCTACATAGGCTCTGCAGTGGCTTGTTGAACCTCTGACTCAGCCCAACTGGTTCAGTCCCACTCCATGCCTGCCTGCCTGCCTGCCTGCCTGCCTGCCTGCCTGCCTGCCCCATCCATAAGGCAGAGATGCTGAGGCAGCTGGGATGGGGGATTGTAATGGGATACTGCAGCACTAGAGGACCGTGTGCACATTCACAACTTGCCTGGAAGCATCAGGGAGTCCCATGCTAACCAATCTCTTCCCCCTCTCTCTCCAGATCTCCCGCTCCCACTGAATTCTTGATTATATAAAAAGCCAACTATAATCAAAAATAATATATATATATATATATATATATATATATATATATATATATATATATATATATATATATGTGTAGAGAGAGAGAGAGAGAGAGAGAGAGAGAGAGAGAGAGAAAATCACAATTTCAGTAATAAACCAAACAGACATTGACAAAGGCTTGACAAAGATTCCGAAAAAGAGAGAACTTGAAAAGTGTAATAAATTCCCTAGTTTCACGGTAGACAAAGTTAGGGCAGCAGCTTACCTTGTGCGCAGGATGCTCTCCACAGAACCAACTTCTCCAGAACCTCCTGGACACTTTGAGAGAGAGAAAAAGCAATGAATCTCTCCTCAGAGTCACTTTCTCTTATCTCCAGTCTTAGGATAAACAAACCCTGGTCTATTGGACACAGTATCCTCTCTAAACACACCTTCACTCAGTCCTCCTGCACACTCTGCCCACACGTGTACACAGAGACACCCATTCAAATGTACCCCCAGAATAGAGTACCAAATGGATAAGGATCAGCTCTGGGGAGGAACAGAAACTACACACACTCACACACCGCAGTTTCTTTTTTCTTTTTTGTCTTCCCACTCGCTCTGCTGCTTTTTTCCTGCTGGTTTTGCCTGCGCTATCTCCTCATTGGCTAGGCTTCTCTTCAATAAAGTGAGCCCTGTTCTTTAATTGGGAGGGCGCAGTTAGATGGTGCAACGGAAACCCCTCCCGTCCAGCTCCTCTCCTCCGTCTTTTTTTTTTTTCTTTTCTTTTTTTTTTCTTAAGTGCCCGTGGAGGAGAATGCTGAGCTCTGCAAATTCATGCGCAGCGTGTGGAGAAAAAAAAAGGGAATGGCGGATGGAAGGAAGGAATAAAGGAGGAGGAGAGAAAAGGGGAGAGCGAGTATGGGATGGAGGGAGAGCCTGGGAGGCAGATCAATACACAGCGATAGGACAAACAGGACAAACAGGAGCACACAGAGAAAGGGAGCCGTAATGTTGCTGGGGTTATGGGGGCAGATTTCAGCGGGCAACATGCGACCACGGGACAGACGGACTAGTGCAGCACACCGCACTGTGATACGTGTCAAAGCCGCTCAGTGAAAAGAAAGCTCTCACAGCAGATACCTGGAAAACAGCTAGGCAGCTCTTCTGCAGTGTGGAGTGCAAAGTCTGGGGTGGGTGGGGGTTGGGTCAGATGCAGTGATGCCGAAGCCGACGGTCTTACAGCCAAGAACACGGAGGCAGGCAGCTAGGCAGTCAGGCAGCCGCAGTATACGCAGCAGCTAATGCCTTTTCCTCATGAATTATTGAAGGTGCCCCAGAGGAGCCGGCATGCAGAGTGGGCGGGGGCGGGGGGTGTAGAGGCAGACGACTACACTGCTCACTGTTACACTGCAAGCCCCAAGCTCAGACAGGACCACCTCAACTGGAGCAAACCATGCTGCCTTCGTCTAACCTAACATGTAGGATATGTTAAATAGAAAACATGATTTACACTTTCTTTGCAAGGATCATACAATAAATTGTAAGAATAATTTAAATGCACTACTGTAAAGGCAGATGCTTTTTGCCTAATGGGAAAACCATGATCCATGTTTTTTAAAAGGGTTTTCCCACACCAGAGACAACGGATATGGTGTCGGGTTCCCCTCCCGTACATCTGCTGCCTGCATTGTCTCTGCTGCCTTTAATAGCTCCAGTACACACATTGTGATCAATATTGTATCATACAATACACAGTATTTGCCATCTGCAGCAACCATGTTGAGAAACCTGTTTGATGGCCTCATATCAACAGAATAGGCTGCATGCAGGACTAACAGCATAAATGTCTAATGGTTGGATAGCTACAGTAAACAGAACTAAATGTACTTCATAGGCTGAGAAACAAAACTCAGTGGAGGGTAGAGTTTGATGAGCAATATACCAGGTCAATGATTCAAAACAATGAGTTTATTAATCTTTCAAGACATTCAGAGGTTAATTAACCCAAAAAGTGTGCACATAGTTATGTTGGATTGAGAAAAAGCTGATTACTTATTGTGTCATTTTAAGTGTTTAAGTGCACTTTAATGAAATTTGCATTACAATAACATTCGAAAATAAAGATTCAACATGGAACACCATATAGTAAAATTCCAAAAGATATGAAAAGTGCTGAGAAAGTCTAGGATGTTAAAACATTCTCGGGCTTCAACTAACTGTAACCACTTACAAGCATTATTTATTAATAACAACAATGACAAACTTTGTGGGTTAGGATAACATTTGTGACTTGGTCTGTGGTTTCGCTGGAAGGCTATAGACAGTAATTGATATACCTGAGGATTGAAAGACTTTCTTCAGTATCTTAGACACATCATCCCAATTCAAGCGATCAAGGCCACAACCAATTCTGATGGGGAAAAATCATCCAAAACGGTAAACTTGAATAACAGATACTAAGTATGATAATTATACAGATAACATTTCCTGTTTCTGTACATACATATTTCCATATTTATTATAGGCCAAAGCTCTAATAGTCAAAGGATATCTCTTTGCCCAGTGCAGCTCACAAGAATATTAAGTGCCAAACATCCTCAGTACCACATAATTTAAACAAACCTGGGCATTGATATTCTGGTTACGCTGTTCACCATGCAGTGCCTTTTCATGTCCTTAAGGCTATGTGTCAGGGCTTCAATAGTTGGCTTGTTATTGTATTTCTTCTTTGTAATCTGCAATTGGGAGTTACACATATAACTGCATTTGCGATGCCTTAGGGTATTTTCACCTTTTGCCTCGTTTCAGCCAATTTAAGTGGACTCAAAGCAATTTGACTGATTTTTCATGCATATGTTAATTTGTCAAACCTCTCAAAAGCCATCCAAACTCATACACAACGATACAGAAAAATATGTGGAAAGAATGTTGGCATGGGGACATGTTTTCCATGTATCTTCACATTGACTTGAATTGTTTGTGGGTGGGGCATTGGTCATTTAATCAGGCAATAGTAAGTTATTTTCCAAGACCAGGTCTTATATGACTGGTAAAGAGATATGTTCCACCTATGGTCCTGACTTATATCTTGGTCCAAATGGGTTTTTCATCCTTACCAGATAGTAGACAAAACGTTTGTCACTTTCCAACACCGCACATTGCCCCACCACCTTCACTGTGGGAAGAAAAAAGGTGGGGGATATAAAATAAGATTATGGGGGAAATAGGATTAGAGTGCAGCTGTCATACTTACTTAAAATAAAGTAAGTACAGATTATGTTTGCCTGCATATAGCAACTCATGAACGCTTCAACATGGAATGACTCACTTTGTTGCTTCAGCTGCTCCACTCTCTTAAATTTCTTCTTAAACAGCACAGCGATGCCGGCCCCCATGTGTAGGTCCTCACTAACACAGTGGCACAAGGCCTCGTTCACAGGAGAGGAAAACAGGTCTCCCGTCTTGTGTTTCAAGTTCCGTCTGTCCTGCGCGGGCTGGCCAGGAGGGGGCAGCAATACACCACATTTTAGGGAGACCTTTGCATTCCGGAAATGTACGTAGATATTGTTTTTAAAATGTTAACGCAACTTTTTCCATAACTAACATTTAAGAACTGTGCTGACAGAAATGTATACAAAATATGCACGTTTGTAAAGCAACAATGTGCAGGCTTACCTGGGGTTTATCAGTGCTGGGGGGCTTTTCAGATTTAGTTGACATTTTTGTGAAGCCGTATTAATGCGACTTAAAGGTTGCAGGCAGAGTAGTACATGCGACAAAAAAGTATCATTCTATCAAATACATAATATCAGTGCATTCACTTGCAAGTGTAGCCAAGAGATTTTTGAAGCAATAGAATTTTCTTCAGCACTTATGACTAAATCAGTTTTAGGTAGCATGTACTTACGTATTTAACAGCAACAATGGGCTCGCTAATTCTGCCACACAGACTATTTCCGTAGAGTCTGTAGCATTGAAGGCACATACGGGTACTCCATTTAGTCTCCGCCTCTTTCTTTTTAGGGGACAACCAACTCGAAATTCCACGCTGTCGATGTGGTATTGATACTTTTCAACATAAGATATTTAACGATTCCTTGATCGATTGACAATAATAAAACATGGAAACACATAGGCCTATCTAACAATCACTTTTTAACACTGCCTCTCCTCGAACATTTGAATTACGTAGATAAATTACGATTCAATCTTGCAACTGTCAATCTTACCCCTTTTATTGAGTCTATTCAACACCAAATTGAAAGAGATTGACAGTTCCAAGATGTAATGTTTGGGATATTAAATAGGCTATATTAAATAAACTTGGGTAGTAGTAAAAGTCAAATCTATACTTCTCAATTTAATTCAATATTTAAAATATATTTAACAATTGAAAACAGGATAATGCTGGACCTGGGCTCAATAGTAGTCTAAATAACGGTGTGCTTCCAGAGATCTCTTCATTTTTATTGCCATGGACATTCCTATGATAAAAAAAAAAACATTGTTAAAAATGTAACTATTCTACCTAAAAAGGACGGAGCTGGACTTTGTTTTAACTTTTTTTTTTCCAAGCTAGTCTTCTCAAACTAAATGTTGCAGCATACGGGTAAAAGCCACCCATTCAAACGTCCAGTGGCCAGCTAGCATCTAGCCTATAAATGGTTATGCATTGCTTTATTTATACAAATTAGCCAAGCAACACCCATGTCCTAGTGTGAAAATCCACAATAAACTGTACTGCTGCCCCCTTTCTTTTTTGGAGTGTGAACTTTGTTTTATTATGGCATGGTTTTAAAATCCAACATTGTGCCGTCAAACCAGACGTACACTCCTAGTCACCATTTGTTTTTATTAAACATATTACACATCAATCAAAATAGACATTTCATAAATAGGACACAGAGAAAGAAATTGTGTCTCTGGTAGAAAAAGAAATAAAAGGGTATATTATTCTGCCCATATATGATTGCCCACTTTTAAAATGCTTAATACACTAAATATATTAACGTGAATACAAATGATCAAATAATAAATAGGTTTATCTAAGGAATAGCACAAGTAGAAAACAATAAAAGAACTGAACAACCCTCAAACATTTTTTCAATCTTGTGCCTGCAAATATTTTGTATTTATTTACTTCACTGAACTGTAGGTACAAAATTACATCAAATTCTGTGCTACAACCTTAACCCAGATACTTTCAAATGCAAGGTATAATACAAGGAACGCTATTTCAAAAAAGCTAAAAATAGGGGTTCAACAGAAAGAGACAGGTGAGAGTGGTTAGGGGCAGACCAACAGGTCATGTTTTGGGGGTTCAGGAATTCTTGCGTTGGTCACTCATCCAGTCACCAGGATTGACATCCATCTGCAACATCTTCATCACCCACTGATCCCTCTTAGCTCCATCGATGAACTCGTCCAGAGAAAGCTCCCCTGAAGGAGGAACACAGGGTTAGAATCATGCTGATTTCTTGTTGCCAGCTCTTGTAGAATCAATAAGATTAAGATGATGTCCAGAACCATAATTAGTGTAGTCCAAAATGGCTGACACTAATTCAGCCATTGTTTTCCTAGACTTACAAAAGCTTTAAGCTGTTGTTGTCTAACTCAAAGATCCATGGCGGACAAAGACTATTATCGGTCTCCCCCCACCCTAAACACAATAACAAATAAATAAATAAGATAGGTGTCATAATGTGAGTAACACTCTTACCGTCTCCGTTCTCATCCACTAGCTCAAATATCCGGTCAACCACCTGGTCTGGGGTCAGCAGGAAGCACTCTGAGTCCAGCTCTCCGTGGCAGGCCTTCTTTAGCCGGTATATAGACTAAGTAAAAGAGAAGAACATTTTGAGTCAACAACAAAAATCATCCCCATTTTCAGTTCTAGTAATACAGTATGAAGCTGCATTATCCACCTGGTGCAAAAGTCTTACAAATGACACAATCAATGTATATTGTGACTTAAGCCATTGCAAAAAAAAAAAAGTGTTGCATATATTACCTCTACAATTTCAAGAAGCTCTGCCTTGTCAATGCATCCACTTTTGTCTTTGTCGTACATCTTAAATGTCCATTTCAGTTTATGTTCCAACTTGCCCCTCAAGACCAAATTCAAGGCCGCAACATACTCTAGAAAATCAATCGTGTTGTCCTGTTGAAAAGTATCAAGTAAACAATTATTGTCAAATTTTTCAGTATATAAATGTAAAAAATGTTAACCGTTAAGCCCTTAAATCTCTAAATATTCACTTTATGACCTGCAATAACAGGGAGGGGAAGTAATCTCTGTAGTATGGGTGACCAAGTATGGATTCCACTCAAAAATGATCATACTGTAAACATCAGACAACATATTTCTTTTTCATATATTACATTTTATATCGATGTGTGAGATAAAACGTTCTTTTTTTTTTATAAACCAGCCAGGAAAAAAATTCAATGAATCATTATTTCAGCAGTAACATACTCACTCCATTTTTGTCAAAGGCCCGAAACATGTTTTCTATATAATTTGCCGCCTCCTTGTTATTTGTGACGCCAAAGAAGCTTTTAAACTCGTGCATGAAGAGTGTTCCACTTGGGCATTCCACCACAAACTTTTTGTACCACTCCTGTAGCTCTGCAACATCAATCTCCTGGTCTGGGTTGCTGTCCTCACTCAGGCGCTGGCCCATTGTTGAAACTCTAAAACTCTTCGAAAAGGCTTCTCTTAACCAAAAATTGTGTTCATTCTCATGTTTAAACAGAGGCCATGAAGCGCACGTTTCTCATTTTTGAAAGTGTAATGTGTCTTCAGTGCCTATCCAATTATATCCCAATAACCTTCAATGCTGATTTTGTCCAACTTAACATTGTTCAAATTATAAATGGCAAATCATCCCCATCATACACAAAGTTGGTGTAAGCAGTATTGTCCTGTTCTGGCAAATTATCCACAGTGAGTGGGACAGAGACGGTTATGGATCACAGGATACATGGATTACAGATAAACACTTGTCAAAATCAGTTAGACTGGAACAAGATTATGAGTGGATTAACTTGTCCATCTACCCAACCCTCCAAAATATGTCTCCTTATATTGAAACCATAAACAGCAACTTCATAAACCAGCAACTTCAAATGGTGTGTCCAACTGAAAAATCCTTTTATTACATGAACAGGGTGATTTATTTATGCAATGGTACATTTATATATCCACTTGGACCAGCAAAGAATCATACCCATCATTGCCTAGGGAGATAGGGAAGCTGGTCCGACAGGCAATGAAGGTGACTAATCAAAATGTCAGTCTCTGAGTCGTTATTTTGGTACACTATAATCTCCTTGGTGTCAAATTCAAGCTCACTGCTGGGCTAGTTACACAACCATTGCAGCTATGGTCTCATTCGATTGTCAACCTGATTAATCCCACAGGCTGGGTGTATCGAGTAATCCCCGAACCCTTGGAGCCTTCGGTGTGTTGCTAATTTAATGCCGTGTCTAAGTAACCTTTGAATGCATTAGTGTAGTAGCCACCCAGTAGTTGGGTCATAGTTAATCATCTTTAAAAATATGAGATTTTTTTGTTGCCATGTTTCATCAATTCACGTCTACTTCCTGAGATGAAGATATACTTTGTCGCGGATTTTTTTCCCATCACAACTTACACACAGATACGTATATTTTCCTTTCCATTGTACTGACTTTAATTGGAAAGCAAAAAAAATCTACCCCTATCCCCTAAAAACTGCTTGGTGCAAGTATAAAGGACCCTGGGTCCAGTGCAGCCTGGCTCCTCTAATCTGTTGACAGCAGGTTTCATAGGGATAAGAACTCTATAGCCTAGAAGTTTCAACTCTATAAGAGAACTGATTCAATCATATCCAAACACGATTTCCCATCATTCTACTAGCTCCGTAGCTCTATCATCAAAATACTGACATTTTGTAATTTGTAAACTGACTTAACTGCTCTCATTTTTTAGAAAGTTAATTCAGCACATGCAGAAAGGGATTTTATTTTTTTAAACATAAAACATTTATTTTTTGTTGCAAAGATTTACAATTTCCATATTAGAAACCAAGTAAACCATTTCTCACACATAAAATGTTGAATTTATTGCTTTAGGTGAATATTGTGATCAAAGCCCAAGCACTAAGTTTCAAGAAATATGTATCAATTTTACAAAGGCAGAGGACATATATACATATTACAAGATTCAAAAGTTTATATACAGATTTAAAAAGAAATACAAAAAGAAATATTCAACAGGGTATTGAAATCATTCAAATACAATGAAGAATAAAAAAATATATAAAATAATAATCCTATGAGATACCAACTCAAATATGTTATTTCAGTTTAATGAAAAGTTGTGATGATACAGAACAACTTGATTAGATAATCAGTTAAAAATTGTTTATATTTCTGACAAAATGTGGGAATTCCAAAAAGCTCAGGACTTCAACGAAAATAAACCATTAATAGTACACAAATCCAACTTGCTAGATGCAATCATATCAACCACAAGAGTGCTCTCACGTCCAATGAAGAAATTATTTTAGTTATGTAAACTGTTTAAAAGTTATTGTAACAACGGCATCACAGACATATCACTTGTGAATTGTACATATTTTATCTGCATTTATCAGGGATCAAGTACACTTGCTTGCAAATGAAAACATATTTTTTCTAAGAGCCCATTTTGAGGTTGTCCTTCACACAAGTTTTAGCTGAAGTAGTTAACACTTTTGAAGAAGTGCATTCCTTGATGTACAAAAAAACAGGTCCTTCCACTTGCATGACCAAAAAAGCAGACTACTTATTTAGTTTTTCTGAAAGGTAATGCATGTCAAGGCAGCGAAACACAAAACTGTGCAACTGATACACACTAGCTGTTAAATTACTTTTAACATATGCAGAAAGAGATGGCATGTATAAAACCCTGTGAAAAACAGGGAAGGGGGGCGAACACCCCCCAAAAACAATCGAAAAGCAACCCTTCTGTCCAGACGAGTCAGCAGGTCCACAGTGTTACGGGAAAGCTCCTTGTGTGATTATCATACAGGGGAAAAAAACGGTCTGTTGGCTTTTTGTACCTCTTGTTATACTTGATGCATTGAATCATCTGTAGTCTGTGGGCTACCAGAATTACTTTCGGCGGCACCCTCTGTTGACGACTCTGGTGTACTACAGGGAGATGTGGAAACCGGCTCATCAAGAAGTGTTCCCTCTCCACTGCTGGTGGTACTACTGCTGCTGCTGCTGCTGACTTGCGTGTGACTTTCCTCCTCTTCATGCTCGTCCAATCGTAGATTCCTCCCTGACTGAGTACGCTGCACTGATTGGTTCATCGTGCTCTCAGTCTCGAGGCTGTGGGTGGAGCCAGGAACAGCCTCTCGCTCCTCTGTCTCACAGGGCTCAGTCTGAGTGCTGCTGGGCTCTTAAAAACAAACATTAGAGAAACATCCATAGTTTGAATCAAATCAACACAGATAACAACTTTTAATTTCTTGAGCGAGTAGGATTTTAATTAAAAGCCCCAAAATATGGGTCTCCCCTGAAAAGGCAGAATCTTACACCATCTGAACATGCTTCTCTGAGCGGGCAGCGCTTACCATGATCCTGTGAGGTGACCTGTTTTACAGTGGCCGTTCTGTCTTTTTCTTCTTCAACAGCATCCGTCGAGGACTCTGGCGTGTCACTTGAAGTTTGGGCCACCACAGGACAGGGTGACTCTTCGTCTTCGTCAAACTTGAGTCTCTTCACCTCGTGTCTTTCTGCCTCTGAAGTATCTTCATTCGGCCTGTGCTTGTTCTTCAACAAACCGGTTGGTGAACTTTGACCTTCTGATACGGATGAATCACTAGAGGGGGAAAAATCGGACTCTTTATTACTTCCTGTTCACTTCATATAATGTTTGGAAGAAATCGGTGTCAGGGATTTTCAAACTCAAAACCTTACACAGACTGGAGGCAAAGATTTATAAGGTTGGAAAAATTATCATAACGAATTCAGGCTTTCAGATCATCTAAACAAATGTATTAGTGAATTGATAAGGAATTGTTAGGTTTATATAACGGGTGATAAAACAATTATAAAAGGTACACCAGTCAACAAAAATTGCCATTTTGTGTGTAAACTGAAAATGCAAATTCCATCCAAACACTTAAATGGTTTTAAACATGAAAATGTTATGAATAAATGGACATGAACAGTAGAGAGGGACCAACTAATTACTTCCTTGTAGATAAAATAGCCAAATGTAAAGAGAATTTACTGCTCACTGTCCCTGTGCTTTAGACTTTTCCACACAATGTGTGGAAACTAAGGAAGCATCCCGGCAACTGGATTGGTTGTTTTTGGTTATGTTTTATTGTGCATGAAACTGCAGAATATTTGTATTTGTAATTTGGGGCAGTGCTAATGGTGAAAATACCAAGAAATAAATACTTCAGTGAATGATCTAATAAGAAAGCCCATATCTTCCTAAGACATTTTTTTTTATTGATCAAGGGTTTTGCTTTAACAGGCTATCCAATTGTATTTGTATTAGTGCACTGACTGTGGCATTGTAATGGTGACAATGGGTTAAAGACGTGATAATAATTGAAACATATAAATCGCTAAGCCCTCATTTGTTTGTGTAATGAACCTGTTTACCTAACATGATGGTCCTCCTCTGAGGCTGTCTCTCTGCTGACTGAACAGTCTGGAAGACCGTTTGTAGAGAGTGAGGATATTAGAGAAAGCTTTGTTCTGTTGAGCGGCCTCGGAGTACCTGGTCCATTTACATTCCTCCTGTAACCAAAGAGCACTGAGTTATTATACAAAACAAAGTCCCCTTGTTAGACAACTACGAGAATAGCCATCAATGGAACTACAATTGGTTGTCACAGTGCCCTGTTGTTCAGGTTTCCCACCAGCTGTTTAAGAGGCTTTAGGACTGCTGCTTGAAAAGCATTAGGTGTGTCCTCTACCATGCTTATCATTGTTGTTCTCTCACAGTTTTTAACCCCAGAGCAAGACCCCTAGTGATGTGAGTGTGTGTATATATTTATGTATATGGTTATAGTGTGTAAATTCCACCTGTCTGAAAAAATCGAGGAGTGGCCAGGAAACATTCCTCCATTCACTTTGTTCCCACTCGCTGTCCCGTTTTTCCTTCAAAAGATGTAGAAAAGGACAACAACAATTGAAAAATCTCTTGGGGAGCTGGATCAAAAGGGTAGTTAAGGTGAATCAGTTACAATTAGTTGGAAAATAAACAGATTGTAAAACCAAGGTGTTACTCTCGCTACTAACTAGAAGAGGTGGATGTGTATTACTCACTCTGATGTAGGGTAAACACAGCTTACCACCATTACATTCTGAAATTGGAAAATAAGAAGTCCAGTTATGCAACTAAACTTATTCAAATAAAATCAATGAATGGTACAAAGCTAGACCTGGCCAGTACATTCCTTGTGAAAAAGATCTAACGTAATAGTAGAAAGGCATACACTTCTTGTAAGATTATTCACCTTTTCTACCCCCCTGAGGAACTTATCTGTCCCTGTGTAGTTCCGCTTAGGCTCAACCAAGAGTTCACAGAGACGTTGGATGGTGAATGGAATCCTGGAAGATGAAAGAGAATTGGTAAATACTTATTGGCGGTATGAACATGTAGAATCAAGAAACCATATATCCCAATGAGATATAGAACTGAATGTATATTTACCCATTGTAGCCATCTACTATTTTGAGTATTCTCTCCTTTGTTTCCTCAAATGGAATATTCTCTACATTAGAATTGGTTATTAAACGCTGTTCTGGCATGGACATTCGGAATTCATCCATGACCTTTTCAAGCTTACACAGGAAGTAGGATTTAAACTGTCCCCAAGGAACCCTGTAAAAAAAAATGAGGAAAACTAAACAATCAATAATCAATTTCAACAATTATTGAAAAAGAACGTATCCTTGTTGACAGCAAAGACCATCATATTAAACAAAAGGCTACGGTTATCGTAATCAAATTAATTCAGATATTTTGAGACAGAATGATACGTTTATCAGTCTCAGAAATGGATGGTATACACTCACATAGTTTCTCCCGTCTTAGCAACATGACATAGGAATTGCTCCAAAACCGGTGAGGGTTCTTTTTTTCCTTTCGACTCGAAATCTGTTAGAGATGACATTTAAGATTACTGCATTAGACAGCGATAGCTCCCATTTCCTAAAACGTCAGCGTAATAGCTAACCAAAAAACAGCGAACTAGAGTACTGGCTAGTTAGTTGAGCTAACGTTTAGTTCCAAACTTCGAATGTGTAACTTAAATCTTCAGTGCAGTGTGGATCAGATCCCCGACTTCCGTTTGTCACACAGCAGCCGTTAACTAACGTAGCTATCAATATTTTCGTTAACTGTTTAACGTTATTCTAATCTGCAACCTACACATTGCCGAAAGTATAAACCAAAAAAAAAGCTAGCGGGCAAACCAAAAATTCAACGTCGTTAGTAACACTGTTGAAAACGTTGAGTTTGCTAACATTAGCTGCTAGCTAATGTGTTAGCAAGCTAACTAGTACATATTCTAGCGGTAGCTAGCATTAGGTAGCTAACATTAAATTATACATTTACCACAGCCTATGTTTAAAGTATCATAGTTTCATTACTGTGTATAAAGACCTTTTAGAGCGTCGAGAACTGTGTCTATCTCCATTGCTACTTGAACTTGTCACCGAAGACCGATACGATACTAGAAGCCAGTTTCCTCTACAATTCGAAAACACTTGGATTGGAGCATGGGCAATCTGGCTCTACAGCAACGACCATGCGCGTGTGGGCTGATTTCTGACCGCAAAAAAAATAGAAAACAAGCGTTGATGTATGCGTTCCAGTCTCAAGTAGTGGTACAGTTCAGTTTGCGTATTTGACAAAGCACTGCTGACACATGTAAAGATAACACAACTCAACTTTGCATAAAGTTTGTTATACTTAAAATGGTTGAATGATTTCCGTTGAAGGGTAAATATCTAAATATCCGTCCGACTAGCCCAGTACTAGATTCTGGACTCAGCCAAGTTGAAAGAGGGCTGGACTGCACACTTCAAACGTCATCATCCTTTTCTGTTGTTATGACTGCGGAGACCGGGTGAAGCGACAAATGACTCAGCAGCAGAAACAGCACAGAGGACAATCAACTTCATCTGCCTAGTTGTACTTGCATGTAAGGCAATTTTTGTTTACTTAATTTAGATAGTAGATAGTAGTTATTTTTGTAATTTGGGGAAATGGCAGTCCCGGCTGCCACAAGCCTGCATTTGGATCACGTCAACGTTACTTCTTCAGG
>CM030174.1:6989138-7159138 GCA_017639675.1 Aplochiton taeniatus | reverse complement strand
AAATAGTTATTTTGTTTTGGAGTTTTTATGCAATGCTTAAACATTTTTGAGAAGAATAATGTGAGGAGTTCAGTGATGTTTTCTGAAAAAAACGATTCTTTACTTCTCCTTTAGATGATGAGGTAGTTGGAGTTAGCGTCAGTGTACGAGACCGAGAAGACGTGGTTCAAGTCTGGAATGGAAATGCCTCTTATGCGAGTGAAGCAAACATCTTAGGAAGAATCTACGAGCTCCTTCCACAAATATCTTTTAAAGCTGTATTTTATAAGCGTAAGTTTTTAATTTGCACCATCGGATTACCATTTTAATTATGTGTAAGTGGCCATAAATGTAGCCTAAATCAGCGTTTAATAATTGTGTGATACACAATTTTGCATGACTTATCTTGTATTTGGGTTTCAGCACATGAGGAACATCATGCCTTTGAAGGAGGTCGTGGACGACACTAGCGTGCTGTGCACATATGACACTTTATTTTACATATGACACTTTATTTTTCTGGTTATAAGCTTAATGGAAATGGACTGAACCTACTTCTCACCTGAAAACGTATTTGTTTCATATGCTTCACTTTTGATCTTATGATCATATTGTCATGTCAAGATATGTAAGTTTTCTGTGTGTATTTTTTCTACAAAGAAATCCAGAAAAACACAAATATTGATCATAGTCAGGGTAAGCAGTTGATTTATATTGTATTATGTGCAGTTTGATATTTTTAAAGAATTTTTAAGTTACTTTACTTTACACAAGTCTGTGACTATATTTCAACTTTCTGTTCAGGACAATAATGTTATTTCAGCAGTTTTGTACATTAGAGCCTACACTTGGGCTCTCTAAATCTGTTTTAGTGATCATTGAATATGGAATATCTTTCTTAACCCTGTAATATTAACAGTTTAAGAGGAAAAGCGCAGATTATGTTATCATGTGGTAGCTGTTAGTTATGATAGTGAAGAGGTTAGGTTAGGTTTTGAAAGATGTTACAATGACTTGATTTTATGGTAATAAACCATGAATAGCCATCATAAAATAGTATGCAATGATTTACCTGTAATTGGTTCCTGTAGTTTCTGGTCCCGGTTTAGAGTTTGCAATGTTAAGATATTTTTTACCTATGTCTGTATAAAATCCGAGGTCCACATATTTCAAAAGTATTCAATCAACATATGGTGTATGCAATGTGAGAACAAAGAAAAATAACGAATTTAACTAATTTACATCTATTCCCATAATCATCTGGGGAATGTTTTTGAGTTTGATAAAATGGAAAAGAGCAGCAAGATTTTTTTTTTTCAAAATACACTTCCATTTCGAAATTATTCATACAAGTTCAAATCAAGTTCATGTGAATTGTAAAATTCAAATGGTATTAACGTTTGCACTGAATGAGTGCTTCTCTCGGCTAAAGACTTTTAGAGGGACCGTGGGCTATCACATGACATGACTACATAACATACGGTATAGCGGAATGTACAATGATGGCACTGGGGGTGAAGCACAAAGAAATGTGATTAGTTGCATGATAGGGAAACCTGCCATATTTTTGTATTGGTTTCATTGTATCTTATTTAATTTCGCTGTGTCATGTGTAATACTAGATTATTATACATTCATATTTGATAGTTCCAGAAGAAGTTTGGTATGTAAGGCTAGTGAATTCAGAGATTAGAACATATATATATATATATATATATATATATATATATATATATATATATATATATATATATATATATATATATACACAGTACTGTGCCGAGGTTTTAGGCAGGTGTGTGGTGTAAGAATGCTTTCAAAAATCGAAGTGTTACTAGTTTGTTTTTATCAATGAACTAAATGCAAAGTGAATGAACAAATGAACAATCTAAATCAAACAATATTTGCTGTGACCACTCTTTGCGTTCAATTTTTTGCCCATTTTTTTTCTCACATCTGCCTAAAACTTTTGCGCGGTACTGCATATATATAAATATATACAAACTGTTTGGGGTAAAATGTGTCTCTTTTTTGTCAGAGATTATCGGGCTTGATTCTTAATCTTAGATTGGTGCCTTTGGTGTGTCAAAATAAAACTGTACTTGGTAAGACAGTTTCGCCTACATTTTAGGTCAAATAAAGTACGGAAATCTATACTTAAACCATACGCCCCCCTCATGTGAAATATGACGTCAGCAATGTTTACTTTTCGTCTCCTCCCTTGTCTTCAATCCGATAGCTAACGCTCGATTGCTAACTTGAAGATTAACAGCTGGAGTTTTGATGTTAGCTCATATCTAACGGATAGCTAACGTTAATCTACGAGTCTGTCTTATCTTAAAAGAAAACCGGTATGTTGTCTTAGAATTAAATATCTGAATATTTGACCAGTTGTATGCATTGTTTTGTAAGAACAACGTCTTTACAGCTAACGTTAACCAACATTATTAAGCTAGCTAACAACTCCATAACTTGCTACTTGCTAGCGCTACTAATTAAGCTAACGTTAAATTCCAGTTTTTCTTATCATTCGTGTTCTACAAGATCATGTTCTACAAGATTTATGTTTGCTACCATCAGCTTTCTTGTGAGTGAAGTACGGAATATCTCATTTTAAACGCTCGCTACTGATGACAGGAATACCAGGTGTTGCATTGTTGATGGTCCAAACAAAGCATCAATATGACACGCTGGTGCTGTTTCATACATCCTTTATCGACTAAGCTGTAAAGGAGGTCCAAAAGTCATACAAACAAATCCTTTTTGGCGTTTGGTATCCATAATCAATATAGCTAAACCTAACTTTGCTGCCATGCTTTTTGTCCTAGCTACATCCGGTTGTCTAGGTGTTATCGTCATGTGTTAACGTTATCGTCACAAAAAATCACGAAAAGCTGCCACAATTCTTCTCGTGTCTTTTGTTCTTAGCGTTACCAACACTTATTACCCCTAAATTCTGCTAAATAGACTGGGCAGAAGCCTTGTCTAGGCTTTGCTCGTTCTAGTTTTGTGATATAGCAGTCGGCAGTTTAAAATAGTCATCTCTGTCTAACATGAAACAGGCGTAACTGGGAACGTTTTGAGCAGTAAACAGGAAGAAGAAATTGACTAATCCATTAATTAAATGACTTTGTCTCAAATTTAAAAATGATTTATTAATCAATAAAATGTATGATGTTTAGGCCAAAGGACTGTTGAATATTTAAAATATTTTGTCATTTCTGTTGTGTGTGCTGTGTTCCTTTTCAATCACACTCTCCATAAACTGTAGACACAAACAAAGCCTTCAAACTGTATTGTTTTTTTTATAGCAGTTTACCACATCACCTGGTTAATGGTAAATTACTCCAGAAAGAAGATGTTTGCTCATGAACAGAACCAGGGCCTCTTTGTTTACAGTAGCCATGGCAGCAATCAGTTGTCCAGCAAACAGGCATAGGATGTTCTCCTCTGTCTTGTTAGAGAAACGGTTAACTTAATGGGAGGGGATCTATAGGCTGTGGTCTAACATCTTAAACCTTTTGTGATTGGAAAGTAAAATGAAGGTTCTTTCTTTTAACCCTAGACCTGTTTTGCAAAATAGCTCTAATACATATAATAGTGACAAACATTGCTTGACCTAATTTTGTCAGTATTCCATTCTTATTTGCTGAACTCTTTTAAGCAGTTTTATATGTATGTAATTTAGCAGTCCAACAATTTTCTGGAGACTGCTTTATCCAAATGGTTCTCGTTTGTGCTTTTTGTCTTTTCGCAGGTCAGTAAAGTACAGATGCATGAGTCTGGGTCTGATCACACGAGCAGCAGCAGCAGCAGCAGCAGTCCAGCCGGTCAGAATGAGAAAGGGACCAGTGCTGAGAATGATAACAGGCTGAGCAGTCAGACTCCTCCACCAGAGGGATCCCGGGCCGATTGCCTCCTGCAGCAACAGGTCACAACATCTCACACACTGGCTAGCAAGTAGCCATCCAGATTGGAAAGCGTATATGTATGCATGTATGTATGTGTGTGTGTGTGTGTGTGTATAGTATATACATAAGCCACATCTTTCATGAACAATAACCGTATTGGTCAGAACATCCCAACAAGAGCAGTGTTCATTGTTGTTTTTGTAACTGCCATGATATGTAAAATAGTGTAGCCCAGGTACAACTCTCCAAGTTTGATAATGATATGTTTTTAGAATTACTTTTTCTAACTTTGTAGGAGTAGCGGTAAAATAAAACATGAAGTTCAACTACATTTTTCCTCATGGGATAGGCCAGGTCCAGGGCTCTCTCCATACACACAGCTGTGTTTATTGTCATAACTCTCGTATCTGTAGGCCTAATAATCTGCTTCAGCCTGTGAATGTCACTCTGTGTCTAAACCTTCCATCTCATCCAGGCTTCCTCTTGTTCCACCCGCTGTGTGTGTGTGTTTGTATATCCCTATTGTTTATGCCAGTAATGGTAGAGCGCAAAGGATGGGGGAGCTTGAGCTCTGAGCCACAGTGGGGGGAGGGTCTCAGCTAGAGTAGGGAGCCGTGTGATTGGTTGGGATTGTTTGTGCTCACAGGAGAAATAAGCTAGCTCCTCTGTCAGCAGCAACCAAGCAGAACGCTAAGGGTGTTTGCACATCGCCTTGTCTATGTAGCACACATTATTACTCTACTCTAGAAGACTGCAACTCTTAAATGGACATAATTCTCAGGTTGGTCTGACCGGCTATATGTGTTTTTGTCTACCGTTGTTTTAGGTCGTTAGATCATATTTGTTGTTTCTCAATATGCTAATATATTAGCTTTGTTAAAAGGGTAATCCCCTGCAATTAGTTAACTATTCTAGTTGCTCATTTTGTTATAGCCAGTTATTTACAGCAAAATGACAAAACAGAAGCCTCTGTGTCTATGGATTCAATATACTAATTCATCTCTCAAATACGTGAAATATTGATCTTATAATTATTGCAAGGACAAAAAAAAAAACACACACACACAGCTCAAGAATATCAGCAACATCTTTTGTTGTTTAATGTCAGATTGTGAGAGATAGGAGAGGTAGATAGGAGCTCTCTACTGGGAGACAGGTCTGTTTACTCTGTCCTCGGGGTATGGCTCTCAATAATAACAACAGAAGATGTTTGGACTTGCTGGCTGCCATGGCAACAAGGATTAGGCTAGGCTGTTGTTGTGTTGTTGATGGTGTCCACAGAAGAAAAAAAAGGGGGCGGGGGGGGGCAACTGCCACAGTCTCTGGGATATTTCTTCTGTGCTTTGTAATGGAATGGTCTCCCCCTGTGCATTTCACACAGAGATCTGGCCACGCAGCTCACGGCAACTAGGCTAGCTGTTATTGTTAGCCTGGAGACTCTGTGAAAATCCTACGGCAGTTTGTTTACCCCATCCAAAACAGACCCGGCCTTGGAGGGAAATGTTTGCGTGTGGTTCAGACCTTGATTAAAATGTGAGCTAGAGTTTTCTGTTTGCGCAAACATGCTCTGTAAGCCTTTTAATTCATTATTTAGGCTAGAGCTCTCAATGCGACTTTAATTATTCTGTTTGTGTTTACTGTAAACAACCTCGAGCTCTGGGTTGTTGGACAGAAAGGGACAGAGGGTGTGGTAATTGCGGGAGGTTGTTGTTGTTGTTGTTGTTTTGCGACGGCTGCTGCGGCTGCTGCTGTTGTTGTTTTTGAGGGTGCTCTAATTCCCTCAGGGCAATGACTGAATTGATTTCTGCATGTTGTTGCTCTGGTTGTTGTTTTTCATTCTTGTTATTTTTCTCATTCCTAAGTAACAGTGACTTAACAGATATAAATACATATTTTTGGGGTATTCCTTTTTGGGTTGAAAATAGGGCATTCCTCTATCTAGCCAGCGGTCTACTTTAAATGGAGGAGAGTAGTGTGTTGACTAGACTTTGTATTTATTCTACTCCTTGTATGTCCATATGTGTGATCCACCAGGTCCCTGTGCCTGTGTCCATGATGACACCTCCAGTAGAGACTCCACAGCAGCTGCAGCAAATCCTCCAGCAGCAGGTCCTCAGTCCACAGCAGCTCCAGACTCTGCTCCAGCACCACAAAGCACTCATGTTACACCAGGTGTGTGTGTGTGTGTGTGTGTGTGTGTGTGTGTGTCTGTGTGTGTGTGTGTGTCTGTGTGTGTGTGTGTGTGCGTGCACGCGCGCGTCAACATGCATCAACGTGTGCACCCAAAAAATTAACAAAAGCAATTCATAAACAGCATATCCATCATAGGACACGCATTCTTACAGAGGTGTGTTCAGTAATTAGTTTACGTGACCTGTAATTTCAAATTAATTTCACAAAATCTTCTCCGCTACAGCAACAAATCCAGGAACTCTTCAAGAATCAGCAGGACCAACTCAACATTCAGCTCCTTCAACAGAAGAGTACCAGCATTTCCAGCCAAGAGGTAAAGAGAACAGATTCTTTTTAATGGTTCCCAAGACAATAAATCTGTCTAATGATGTAATCTGGCTTTTGCGTTCTCCTCAGTAATAATTGCGTGTTCAGTAATATTTGTCATTCCACGTGTCCTATTTGCTGCCGTCAACGAGTTGATTATCGGGTATAATTAACTATCGCCCGTCTAATGAGCTGTATAACTGAACGGGTAAGAGGAGAGCCAGAGCACCATTAACGGATGTTTTGCCGTTTGGTCCCGTCCCCAGCAGCTGATAGGCCAGCAGATGGCCGTCCAGCAGCAGTTCCTCCAAGTCCAGCAGCAGCACCTGCTAAACCTGCAGAGACAGGGCCTGCTCTCTGTGTTGCCCAGCAGCCCCAGCACAGCACAAGGTAACACCCCTCCCCTCTGTGTCTGATCCTACGACAGTTTGTATTAGCGGTCGATGAAACGACTTTGGGTGGATGTCGGGAGTAAGTCGCGTCATACACTAGAAGCGTCTTTCTCTGGTTATTCTGCCTGCAGGGTGTGAGAGTGGCAGCGACCTGTCCTTTGGTGGAGAGCACTTCCCTCTCCCTCAGAAGAGCCAGCAGTCCACCACCACCAACGGGCACCATGCCTTCCCGCCCTTGAAGAAGAAAGACAGGTTGGTGATTGGTCATGACTAGTTTCAATTCCTCAGCATTGTTCCTCCTGTGCTGCTGCTCTTTGTCAGTCCACGACCGCGTTTTTGTAGCGGCGGCCAACAAGGAGCGTCCCTGTTAATGGATTGTGTGTGTGTGTGTGTGTGTGTGTGTGTGTGTGTGTGCTTGCAGTGGTCCAGCAGATGAGAAAAGCCAGTGCAGCCACTCTCTGTATGCCCACGGCATGTGCAAGTGGCCCGGCTGCGAGGCTGTCTTTGTAGACTTCCAGGCCTTCCTCACGTGAGTGGTTAAAAACGATATACGTAGTTATAGTTATAGTTATGTATTTAGGTTCAAACACGTCTATTAAATGTGTGCGTACTGTAAACATTATGTAACTAAAAAACTGTCAGTCCTTCTTATGTGTGCAGTGCATTCTTCACAGTTTTTTTGTTTTGTTGTCGAAAATATTTTCATTGACAGTATATCGTCCATTAGCTTGGTGGCTTAATGATACCTTTGATATGAATTCGAAATGCAGTAATTGAGAACTTGACTTGTCCTTCTGTCAATGATGCTGCCACCTAGTGGTTGTTTATTATATCCATTTATTTGCTTCAATCACCAGTCACCTGCCAACAATGTCTTAGCTGTAAGCACACAGTGTTAGTTTCCTCTTGGCGGGGCCCCCCACAAGCTGTTTCTAGTCTGGCAGGGAGAATAAATGTCCCTGTTTTGTGTCTGCAGACATCTGAACAGTGAACACATCCTGGACGACAAGAGTACTGCTCAGTGTCGGGTCCAGATGCAGGTTGTCCAACAGCTCGAGCTACAGGTACGCTTCGCGTAAATGTTTATCCATTTGAATACATCCAAACATTTAGGTGGCTTCGCTTGATTGCCCTAATGTTCTTCTACATCGTAGTTGAAAAAGGACAAAGAGCGACTGCAAGCTATGATGGCACACCTCAAGTCCGCCGAACAAAAGCCACCAGCACAGCCTGTACGTACCATCAAATATCAGCGTCTTTATTTCAGGTTTAGTCACGAGAACATCAAACTACCGTTTTGTAGTCCTCTTTATCTGTTTGTTTGATCTCAACCTCTTAAGTGTTTGTATTTTTTCCCCAGGTGAACATCGCTTCCCACGTTTCCTTCTCCCAAGCCACGTTCCCCAAGGGGCCTGCTCCCATGAGCTTGTCTCAGAGTGCCACGGCGCCCTCCACACCTCTGACTCCGCTGGCGGACGCCCCCTCTATCGGTTCTCCCAGTAGCATGTTCAACGGGAACCCTGTACGGAGACTGTACGGAGACAAGTACAGCAAGTCTATGGACCAAGGTCAGTGGAGACTGGGATCAAGAGCGAAAGCCTCATGTTCATAATCAATCCTGTGCTGGTGACTAGGAAAATCATACAAGCATTCTGTCACACCGTTCCACAGATATCGTCGACAATAAAGAGTTCTACCTGTCCACTGACGTCAGGCCACCATTTACATATGCTTCACTTATTAGACAGGTAATGTCAGTGCGTACAAATATTGCATCCTGTTGTTTATCCAAATCAGAAGGATTCATTGATTCAAGACATATAGATAATTGTTTTGTGTTTTTCCAGGCAATATTTGAATCGCCTCGTAGGCAGTTGACGCTAAATGAGATTTACAATTGGTTTACAAGAACCTTTGTATACTTCAGACGCAATGCAGCCACTTGGAAGGTACCGATTGTGTTTATTTCTATGGATACCCAACTGGAATGACTCTACATTGAGTCCACAGTGGATGTGGTTAGATTCCCTGGTAACAAGATTTGTGGCTCTTGTGTATTTACCTCTCCTTGTAGAATGCTGTGCGACACAACCTCAGCCTCCACAAGTGTTTTGTGCGCTTGGAGAACGTGAAGGGAGCGGTGTGGACGGTGGACGAAGTGGAGTTTCATAGAAGAAGACCTCAGAAAACCACCAGCAACGGGTAGGTGGACCCAGCCAGGGGGCTCTTGAAAATGTCTAAAAGTGAATGGGCCCATGGGGAAGGGGTTGTAGATTCCCAAGAAAAAGCCAATAGAAACTTTTCAACGAGGCATAACCCCTCCCCTTTCCAAATACATCTTCACTTTTATTTTTTCTAGGTTTGCTGTCTTCACCCACTTCTCCTTTTCATTCTTAGCCTGCAAGATTTATTCCTGCTTCCACCTCATTCAGCCGTAATCCTGCTTTCATCTTCCCTCTTTATTGATTTCTTAGCCACAGTGCTAGAACTGGAACAGCGGATAGGACCCTTTAATTTGTGTTATGTTGGTGTCCTCCAAATGGTGCTGGATGTTGTTGACTAGCCCTATCACTTTGTTGGGACTGCAGTGGTTTAAATTTAAGATTATTTACAGTCAATACTTTGGGCTCCTTGGCATAATCTCTGGAACTAGTCAATAACGTCTTTCATTTGTAATGTTCCCCGTAGATCTCCTGTCCTGAAGACTACCCAGAGTCGCCATGGCCAGAGCTCATCTGGGTTGGCTGCTCAGGTGAGAAAAAATACAGTCTGTCCTCCTCAGCGCTTTCATGTATAAATAAATAAACATTTGTTTTTATAAATACAAATGAGATTAAATTCATTCTTTTTTGGTTTTGTTTGTGTATTATTAATGGGGATATGTGCCTTTCAGGTGGGCGGTTCTGACAGCAGCATACCTCAATATAACCCCACTACCATGGGCAGCATCCCGCTCAGCTCTCTGCCTCATGTTCTTCAAGAGCAGCTCAACGGAGCCTTTGCCTACGGAGGTGGATACCAAAGTGACAGCAGTGCAACACAGTCCCCTCCACAAGCATTGTGAGTGTTGTGTCCACATAGGGACAGTTTAAATGGCCACTAATGATCCCCTAGTGGAACATTGATTATAGTGTTTTTGATGTGATAGTATGTAATTTATCTGCTGTTGTACTAGAGTTTTATTTTTAATTAGCAGATAAGGAAAGGGTACAAAGTATATTGTATGCATCCAGTGTGTTTGAAGTGTTCATATAAGCCTTTTGTCAAGGAATGTTATTGTGTATAAATAGCAATGTGTTTTCTGTGCATGGTTGTTAACCATGAACATACACAAAACTCAACCCGAAGGTCTTTGCTAAGGGCCGGGCGACACATACCGTTCATTGCTTTCCTCCTTCTTTATCAACCCAGCATAAAAGAGGAGCAGGATGACGAGGAAATCTGTGAGAACTTCCCTTATGAATCACCTCGGAGTGCGGACGAGCACGGTCACAGCCCCAACATGGACCACGACGAAGGTAGCCTTCAGCTGGACCGCGTGCCTTCTCTCTGACTACGAGGCGACCCAACGTGCGTCTCTACTCACAGCAAGGCTCTCACACAGACAGCCGTTGGGGCTGTCCCATACCAAAACAAAAAGACTTGTGGAAGAGCTTCACCCTCAACCAAACACACATGATCACATATTGGAGGAATGACTTTGTCTCCTTTTTTCTTTTATTTTCTCTTCATGTGTAGGATATGTTGATGTTGTTGTTGTTGTTTGAGTCTGATGCCTTTTTACTTTGTACTGTCTCTTAATTGAAGACACCATTGATAAAAAAAAAAAAAATGTTTTGCTTTATCTCGAAAGATTGTTGAAAGTGGATAATGTATCAATTGTTATTGTAGGACCATGGTAAATAGAGAAACCAAAGCAAAGGGAATACTTTTATTTATGGTCTGCACTTAACAGCCAATGCATTTTCCTAGTTGTGCAACGGATCACAGTTAACGCAACCCCCACGGTTCGGCGGGCGTGAACTTCGGAATAATTTGAAGTTTAACCATATTAGTGTGAAATAAGGCTTTACTGCCGCTGTTACTTTTTTAAGGAAATATTTCCAAAATCTCGGAAGAGACACACGCAGTTGTGTGTTTACGTGAACGTGCCATGCTGAATACCAACGAATCTATCTGGGATGCACGTGTTGCAAAAAGTGAAAAACAAAGGAGGGAAAACCAAAAATCCATCATTTAAGTCGCATGTATGGGAGCATTTGGGCTTCCCTGTAAAATAAAGGCTAATGATCAGGAGTGGTTGATGCGACATCCACACATCACCCGTGTGTCAGTGACTCAATCCAAGGGACAACAACAATTTATAGAGTCATTTAGCAATCATTTGCTGCAGAATCAGACCGGGCTAAAGCTATTGCCAAATCTATTGGAATGTTTGTCGCTGCAGACATGAGGCCATATGCGTTGGGAACACAGATTTTAAAATGTAGTAAAACGAACGCTTGCATGACCGTGACCTTTTTTTCCCTTCTTTTTGCTGATCCAAAAAAGGATCCGATCCGTAAGGCTTCTCAAAACCGCGGAACTATCCAAACCGTGAGTTTTGTGATCCGTTACACCACTACTTTTACCACAACACACATTATGCTGGTGCTTCACAAGTAGGCTACCTTATAGTTGTCCGTACCATACATATGGAATATAACACATTTCTATCAGAAACTCTACACTGCCAACGGAATCTAATTCATTCATAATAGTTTACTTTTAATCTTTAGACTAAAAAGTAAAGCTATATATTGAAACAATTATTTTAATACATAGTTTGTAAATGTATCTCTTTTTTTTCCTCACTACCCCAACCATATGCTCTAATGGAGCTTGTAAACTTTAATATTATATAATTACCATGATTGTAAAACAAGACCTATGAATAATAAATCCCTTACACAAATTGTTTGTATTTGTGTGTGTGTGTGTGTGTGTGTGTGTGTGTGCGTGTGTGTGTGAGAGAGAGAGAGACCTAATGTAATTACATAATGTAAATGTAATTTCCACCGAGAGCCAGGCTTTCATCCACATCGTAAGGACGAGGACGGTATTCTGTATTTTATCAGTGTGGTAACGTCTCCATTTCTGCTGGTCAATAGTAATCAGGGTTTAATGGCTTTTTTTTTTTTTTTTACAGAAAATGTCTATAAAGGCATTTACTGTCCAGTTATTAGGCAGCAACAACCCTGTGCTGTGGTGCAAACAGGGACTAAAACTTGGTGAATTCAATTGAAAAGTTATGCGCTAAGTGTGCTCTCACAATAGTGCGTTCTTGTGCGTATTACCATAATTAAATGGACCTTTGTTGTCATATCCTTCCTGAGTATCACGGGCTGGATGAGATTGATTTTTTGATGGGTGTGTATGATGATGCAAGGCCTAATGTGCTCAAGGCTAGAGCTCCTGGGGCTCTCCCGTTTGAGAGGCTGCAGTTTCCACAGTTGGATGGTTGTGACGCTACGGACAGGTACATTTTCTTTACCTCTTTATATATACCACTTGTTTTTCTCCGGTATTTTATGCATTGTTATGCCAAAGGAATAGCTCATTTGAATAAGTTACATGTTTAAAACGAAATCACATCGGTTACCTAATTCATGCATCATTTTTCTGAAAAAGATGACATCTCAAGCCAGAATCACTGGTAATGATTGTTTGGAGCCAGAAAAGAAGGGAGGTTCTCCGACTGGGGGTATGTTTTAATTTTGTATGTTATGTAAAATGTTACGTACAAGAAGTATTCAGCCATAATATATGCATGTAGAGTTAAAATTGCTACACAAAATTAAGCTTTTTCGATTGTTTGGTTACTGATGCCATGGGTGTTGGTGAATAGGCCTACAGATAACCAACATTTACTAAAAATCTAAATCCACATGATTCAAACAGGCTAAGGGATATAAGCACATTAAAGCTTTTACCTCTGGGTTATTTTCAGCTCGGGTGACATATTTGCTGTTAACACTCAGGACTAGAAACTGGCTCAAAATGAAAGCTGACAAATGATCATTTGGACCTCATTAGACTGTAGCCTTCTTCTCCAAGGACTATCTCGAGTCTCTGAGACAGACACATACTGTTGGTAGAAGCCTGAATAATTTTAAAAGAAGAGTGTGTCTTGATGGTTGGTGAAGCAGCCCTCAACCCCTAAATATTCTAAAGTCTTATTTGTAAATCTATAATATGCTATTGTATATTATTTAATTTACATGAAGTAAAGTCCTATTAAGCATATACCTTGAATTGTAGCCATTGTAGAGCAAACCAATATGATAAAATGGTTTCCTGCTAAAGTGTTAATCAGATCTCAGTACTAATTATATGAATTCATATTCGTGGGCTGTCTGTAAGGTGTTTTTTATTTTATTTTTTTATCAGAAATGTTTGCATCTGTATTCAAGGCATTGTGTTGGTGTTTTGTGTTGTCGATTTGTAGGACACACCTCTAAGCCCCTAATCAAATCCTCCAGGGCAAAGCAGGACAAGCCTGTGGTCAGCGTTCGCAGGCTGAGTACCATCTCAGAGCAAGAACACGACCCAGACAAGGTGGGTTCGGATCCTCTAAGAGAAAGCAGTGAGTGGAGTGGGTCCAGTTTCTCCCTGTCGTCCGACAGCAAGTACCGCAACGGCAGCAGTCACTTCTCCTCCATGGATTCTTATCAACCAGACTCTGGAGGTATAGTTGGCTGTTCTATTCTGGCTAAGATCAATACTCTCTCCTCAAAATAAATGAATAAAAGCTTTTACAACTTTCCAAAACAAACATTCTTTTGTAGTGTTTGGCCCTCATAAAATGTTGTGCCAGCTAATGGAATCGCCGCTTGAAAATGAAGGGAGACATCAATACTAAACTTCCCTTTTGTCCACCAGATGATTGCGCTGCTATTTTGCTGACTTGCCTGTACTGCCGTTTCCACGAGTTGGTCGTGATGCTGCCAGACACATGTGAAAGGGCCGTGAGTCGCTGCTTCCCCTCTTACAAGTACGCCAAGGCCTCCAGCCAGAGTGACCAGCAGGGCGGCGACTACTGCAACTGTAACCTGGAGCTGAACTGTGGCGCCTGCAACCCCTGTCAGGAGACGGCCGAGTTCCTGGAGCTGGCCATGGAGGTCTCCGAAATCTGCTTCCACTGAATATTTCTACTCCCCACCCATGCAGCTTCCTGTGAATAGGGAAGGGTGTGCGGTGGAGTTTTGATCAACGCTCCCCACATGCCTCCGTCCAGCCTTCTTTGTCAGAGCTCAGACTGGACTGATGGTTGATTGTAAAAGGTGGCAGTTGCATAAAGAAGATATTAAAATAGTTTACAGCTCTTGTTTGTATTCATTCACAAGTTCGTTCTCAAATATCCTGTCAATGGGATTTAGTCATACTGCATGCTTTGCTATGTTATTTTAGCATGAAATAATATGATTACAATATTTAGCAAAGCATTGTTCTTCCAGTTTTGCTTTCTTAGTTAAACACACAGAAATATCTTAAAAGTTCAACCAACAGAGAATCCACGTGCGCTTCTGTGAATACCTTTTCATAAAAGGTAAACATAAACTGTGTACAGAACATAATTTACTCGAGGCAGTAAGAGCCGCTTCTGCGCCTTTTCACTTGGAATCGTATACAGCTGTCCTTTCATTTGTGCCCTTGGGCTGTAGCCCTACAGTTGCAATGGCAATGCAGAAGCTGCTGTGTTTATTCTGTTCCTGATCAGTGATAAGCAATAGACATTATTTAAACAAGTGTGCAAATAGGGCTAAGAATGGCGTACAGGTACAGGTATCTGTTACAACAATGTGTAGAACCCCTAAAAAAAGTCCGTTAGCCAACACACACTCCCTGGCCTGACACTTGAGCTCCCTGTGACGCTCTCGGGAATCCTTCTTTCGACCCTCACTCAAACGCACGAGGGTCAGCAAGCCATAAGCCAACATTCCAACAGTATGCACTCTGCAAGTGACAGCTCTGGCAACAGAGAAAAAGAGTGCACTTAACAGCGAATGCATTTTCCTAGTTGTGCAACGGATCACAGTTAACGCAACCCCCACGGTTCGGCGGGCGTGAACTTCGGAATAATTTGAAGTTTAACCATATTAGTGTGAAATAAGGCTTTACTGCCGCTGTTACTTTTTAAAGGAAATATTTCCAAAATCTCGGAAGAGACACACGCAGTTGTGTGTTTACGTGAACGTGCCATGCTGAATACCAACGAATCTATCTGGGATGCACGTGTTGCTCCCTGTGACGCTCTCGGGAATCCTTCTTTGGACCCTCACTCAAACGCACGACGGTCAGCAAGCCATAAGCCAACATTCCAACAGTATGCACTCTGCAAGTGACAGCTCTGGCAACAGAGAAAAAGAGTGCAGTCTAGTACAGGAAAACGGGACATGGAGGAGACAGAGCCACGTGTCCCAGGACACAACAGGACGCGTATCAGCCTCTAAAATGTAAGTTTTACTTACACAAATACTAAGAATAAATGTTTTTAACTAACTTTAAATAATGCATAAGAAGGCCATACTACTTGATGTGACCAAAGATACAGCCTATGCGACAAATTGTCTCATTGTCACCAATGAACAAGGTTGGAGAGTAACGGAATACATGTAACGGCATTACGTAATTAAAATACAAAAAATAGGTAACTGTAACTGAAATCCGTTACAGTTACAGAAAAAAAGACTGTAATCAAATTAAAGATAGCCTACTTAAAATAAATACTGTGATTACTTTTCGGATTACATCAATAAAAAATCAATAAATAATCGTCTTATTTTTTTCACTGTGTGCCAATATGAGCGAGCAAGCACTCAAATTGCTTTGATGCAGAACGTTGCACAAGAAGAAACATGTCCAAACAACGATAAGAATCCCTTAACTACTATAAAAGCGCGTAAACATCAATTACCGCATTGATTGGCTTTGTTCAGCAATGTAAAGTTAGCTCGTTCTTTCCTTTCTGTCTCTTGAGGTAAGAAATGGGATATGACTTTTAGTTTTACTGTCAACAGCTGAGTTGTCATTCGCTAACGTTAAGCTAATAGTAATTTAGCTCTACTTAACATTTTTAATGCCTCAGCTGAGTAGACTAAATGGTGTGGTTACGTTTTGTAGCTCTGCAATGCTTTTTTGCTTTAAGCTCAATCTAAAATATGTAATCTTTCCATTTCAGTGTAAGTCAATGGAATGAATAAAGTAGAAACAATTTCTGCCTTCATCATTTCATTATATTGTTGAAGAAATCAGGTATTTAATGAAAAAGTAATCTAAAAGTAATGGAAAGTATTTAGTTTGCATTACTGAGATTAAGTAATCCTTTGGTTTATAATACAAATTACAAATTGAAGGAGTAATGTACCAGAATACATTTTGAAATTAACCTGCCAATGAATTATGCAACAAATTGGCTGCTTAACAATATAACACACTAGGATAAATATCTGAGGTAAGGTCATGATGTGTGTGCTGAAGATTAGTCAGTAAGTGTAATTCGTCTCTTAGACTGCACAGGGGTTGGAAGGAAATATCTGTCTATTTATGGCACAGCTAGCATTTCATTTTGTGACCACAGTTATGACCCACAGTGAGTTACATAAGAGTAGTCTGTTATATCTTATGAGCGCTTGTTTTTGGCTTTAAAACCCTCCTGTGCTACATCTATGTTATTTGAATAAATTGTATTTGTGTCATTACATTTTCATGTAATTATGTATTGTTGCCTTTTCCCCCTTGTTGCGCCTTTTTGTTTCCCCGAGAAGAGTTGTTGCTCCTGGGGCAACAGCTAATGAGAGCCCTGATAACCAAATAACGCTCTGTTGTTGACACACTGTCTCTTTGTTTGCATCATGTCAGCATTGAAAGCAGTTCACAACATGGCCTCTCATGGACAGTGGTCAGCCCCATCGTATTCACCTACAGAGTCGTTCAGTGTGACAACCTTCTGGAGGTGGGGAATGACACACTCCTGTGGGGACATCTGGGCAACAGAGAAGACCTCAAAGCCCTCGGAAGGAACCCCCTCCTGCCGGTAAAACGTTTCGTTGTGATTGACGAGACTGTTAATCAACTTTACGGCCCCCTGGTCATTAAGTACCTAGAGGCCAGCCATGTTCTCTACAGGATCCTCCCTCTGCCCACCACAGAGGAGAACAAGTCCATGGAGCTGGTGACTAAGATACTGGAGGAGGTCCACAGCTTTGGGATTGACAGGCGCTCCGAGCCGATCATAGCCATCGGAGGCGGGGTGTGTCTGGATGTGGTTGGTTTGGCAGCGTCGCTCTACCGCAGGAGGACTCCCTATGTCCGTGTGCCAACCACCCTGCTCTCCTACATAGACGCGAGTGTGGGCGCCAAAACCGGAGTCAACTTTGCTGGGGGCAAGAACAAACTGGGGAGTTACATCCCGCCGGTGGCCACGTTCCTCGACCGTTCGTTTATTGGGACGCTTCCACGTCGGCAGATCTCTAACGGGATGGCAGAGATGCTGAAGGTGCTCGTCAAGGCCCGGGCCTGCATGTGACATGAGTGTGGGACACCTGCTGCCACCTAACACCCGACAATACTAAAAGCATGGTATGCACTGTGGTGGAGACCCTACAATGCATTATTCCTTCCACGTGAGAACATTTGTCCTCATCCTCTAACATGTAGAGTGCAAATGTAAATCCCTTCACAGAAGCAACCCCCCTTAAATTCACTCATCATTCTTTTTTTCGGTGGAGATGGCTCTAATGAAACACAGAGGTTTATTTGAGCTTCTGGAGACCCACGGCCAGGACCTACTTGACTCCGGGTTCCAAAGCAGCAGCCTTGATGGCGAAGACGCTGCTGCCGCGTCCACCCGCATCGCCATAGAAACCATGTTGGAGGAACTGGCGCCAAACCTGTGGGAGGACGACTTGGACCGGCTGGTGGACTTTGGTCACCTGATCAGTCCCGAGTTAGAGATGGTGAGGTGATTGACATAGGGAAGGTGCACTTGTTGAAGTGCACTCGGGGATAGTGTTTTACAGTGTTTACTTTTACAACTTTTCTTCTTTATGGATTTGCTGAAAATAGCTTTAATGCAGTTACAAGCACTTTAGCCATGAGCGCGATGTACCTTGTGTGTGCCTACTGTTCAAATGAGGTGAACAACATTCAGTCCATGACACATCAGAATACATTGTTTTCTCGTGTCTTTTGCAGAGAGTGCTACCAGCGTTACTGCACGGTGAGGCAGTGAACATTGACATGTCCTTCATGGTGTACGTTGCCCACCAGATGGGTCTGCTGACGGGCGAGCAGAAGGCCCAGATCATCCAGTGCATGCAGGGACTGGAGCTACCTGTGTGGCACCAGGACTGCACTCTGGCCCTGGTGCAGAGGGCTCTCAGGGATCGCTTGAAGCACTCAGCTGGCTCTCTGAGGATGCCTCTCCCAAAAGGACTGGGATGCGCAGGTAAAAATAGACAGTCCATAAGACTCCTCGCCTGCAGATATACAAAAACAACCTGAAAGCAAGCAAGGTACTTATGTTAAGTGATTCAGGCAGGTCATTGGAAGTCATAATAATTATTTAAGATCATCTTTAATAGATCACCAATTTTGGATGTTGCACTGTACAGACAACTTTCTGGATGCAATTAAGCATATAATGGCCTTTGCAATGTACATACAGTAGTTCTGTTTCTCTTACTGAAATATACTGGGTATTTCTATATCTTTTTAGAAATCTTCGATGACATCCATGATGATCTCCTATGCCAGGCTTACCAGAGATGGAGTGAAGAACTTGGTTTGAGGACTGTGACCAACTAACACCACTGTTAATTTCAGGATGAGCTTCAAACAGTTAATGACCACCACATGAAACCTTTTGTAGAAGAATTTGTAATATGAATATTATAGTAGTGCACCGTTATGTGTACAGGTTCTTATTCAATCGATCCAAAAAGAAGACATATTGAAAACAATCAAAACAGAACAGAGAAGTTCAGATTAAACCTTTAATGTGTTTCTTACAAGATAGTTCCCACATTCAGTTGCGTTTGAGTTGATAACACTGATCTACTCTAAACCAGTGCGCTACTAATGCTTCATCTCCCAGGGAGAGGACAATACTATGCAATGACATAAACATCAGCAGCACCATTCATCTTAAGTTATTGCCTTATTAATAATACAAATCTTTATTGTCCACAAATGTGGAAATGTACAACTAAATAATAATAAAAAAAAACATTAAAAAAGGTGCATCCTCTAAAGCTGTCATGACCATGGTATATTTCTTCGTTGCATTTTGGGGTTTGGCAACACATTTTGGCAGTCAACATTAAGTTAAATCTGAGTCTTAAGCTAAATGTTCAGTGAAACATTAGGATTGCTTTCCGAGTACAATTTAACTGCAATTATTCCACACATAAAATGTATCGGGGTGTGATGTCTGATGTAAAAAATCCCAAATAGGCCAAATTGTGAGTCCGATAACACTTAAGTGAACATTTATAATATCTTACATCACCTTCTCCTACTGCTTCCCTTAGGGGTTTACAGCTCTTAAGCAACAAAGCACCAAATACCAGGAAATCAACCACAAAGTCCAACTGAACCTGAGTGTAAAACTCCTAAAATATACAGGGTAAAAAATACAGGAAAAAAAAGACTGTAAGGCACTTCAATCAACAGTGAACCACTATGCTAAAGCGCTTCAAACTACTCATTACATCATTATGAAAAAAACAACAACCTATATCTTCTAAGGTCCTGCAAGACAGGTACAACACAGAGCTACAGGCACAAATGTAACCATTGCATAGTTATACAGAACAGAATAAGAACCGTAACCAGGCTCTATCTTGTGGTGTAATGTATGGTAGATAGTTATTATTATCAAAGGCATATTTACTTTGCTACAGCTGTTAAAGCCATAGTAATATACTTGTACACGTTACAGCTTATAGTAACTACAATCAATCATACAAATAAACTTTGTATGCATTAGAAACCCCCAAAATGTAATAGTTAGTATATTGGCCTATGTAAAAACATTGGTTATCAAACCCCTTTTCAAATGATGGACGTCATTCCAGTGTTTTGACATTGTAATATATTACATACAAAAATACCACATCTCCTTATAGTCCTTGGCAATATAAACTTTCACATAACTGAAAAAAATGCTGAATATATCATGCAAAATGGGTGGACAGGTATATAACCCAACTTAAAAATGTAGGAAATTAATGGACATGTCATTAACAAATGCATTTCTTTTCCTACTTGATGCAACATCAAAGTTAGAACTCGCTGCAATATATTCTTAGATTTAACATAAATAAATGTTTTGATGTGATATTTTTGAAAAACATGTATCTGTACTGGGCAGTACTAAGCTGAGAGCTTCCAGCTGCACCTTCATTAGCAAAATGAGACAACTATTATTTTACAATCTAAAGACACTGAAAGTATAAAATATCAGAAATAGTGAACCCATACGCTTGCATTAGGCACATATAAAGTAGACAGGGGAAATGTATCGCCTATTCAATTTTTATAGTTTAGGATTGATTTCTCATTGCCTATAGGCAAATACATACATATGGTTTATTTTCAGTGACTGATCTCTCTAAAATGATTTGTTTGCAAAAAGCTCATTCAATAATTAATTTGGAGGACTGGCACAAATATAGTTCAAAGAGCTCAGGGCCAAAGTGCTTGCTACCATAGTTAAGATGAGACTGTACGTTTATCTTAATAAGGGTTCAACACGTTAGACACCAGATGTGTCAAAGAAAGTAATAAATATGGTAAATATTCTTCTTATATTATTGCTTATATTATCTTATATTATTGATCGAAATGGAAGTGTTTAAAGTACCACAAAATATATAACATGTATCAATGTCCCTAGACTCTTTGGAAGAAACAACTTAATCAAGTTTAGAAAACTACTCTACTATGACAGAGGCATCAATATCATAATTTAAAATATCCTAAAATCATAACCATTACTATAATCATTGTCATTGAACATTATTCATAATTAGTATTGAATAATCAAGTTTTCTTCAGGCTGTGAAACTACATTTGAGAGTGTGCAGAAACAAAATTGCATATATAAATAAAAGCAGGTGATAAAGATTAAATGTAAACACAGTAAAAACGCAACAAAAATACTAACAAGCGTTTCGCCTCACCAGCAGCTGAAGGCGTACTACACAAATCGCCAAACTCTCATCAACAGGCTAAAGGGATGGACATGCATGTGCCTTGCTACGCCAGCAGAGGGTGCTAACAGCCCTGCTCGTTCTCCTCCATGTTTATGCTGCTATTGTGGCTACTGTCATTTGAGGGATCTGGGGAGACTGACGACAGCAAGGGGTCCCCCCCTCTGACTGGTGACAAGGTGTCATCCATCAGGATATCATTGAGCTTGGAGCCCACCTTTTTGTTGGCGGCATAGGGGCCAGCAACGCCCCCCTGGCCCTCGATGAAACTGGAAGCGCCCTCCTCTTGGTCGAGGCACGTGGGGTTAGCTGGGTCTGGAGTGCAGGCGCTGTGGTGTTGGGGATGGAGAGAGTACATGTCTCGGTGGCAGTCTCCAATGGCGGCTTCTTGCTTGATGCACCGGCCGGAGAGTTCAGCGGAGCACAGAGCAGAGGAGGACACAGTAAGTCCGTGAGCACGGGCCTGTATCTCCAACTCCTGAAACACGTGAAGGGAGTTTCATTGTAATAAAGAAGTTACAATTACAACATCAAAAATATAAAGGAATGATTGTATTGGTGGTAAGTCATACATTTCAATAAAGAACACAGAGTGGTTGGTGTGACTTGAGGAAAATCGCAAAATAACAAATGTATCTTTGTACTAACTCTACATCATTTAGCATCTCAGATCTTCCTCTAGTCAGTAAAAGACAGTACCTGTATCCGAAGCAAAAGATGTCTGTTGGCGTGCTCCAGCTTCTTCTGTCTGTTCTCCAACTCCTTGGCCCTCTGCTGTTCTCTTTGCAGTTTTCGGATGTAGTCCACTGAGGCCTTCAGAATAGTACCTTTGTTCCAACGCATGTCCCTAAGCACACCACACAGAGACCCCACATTTTTAGATACTATCCAACTTTCTGAAATAAACTGACAACACTCTCAATTCACAAAACATTCCCTTACGGGTAAACACCTCGAGGGGTGTAGACTTCTGAAAATAGAACTTGTGTGTGTTCGCACTGTCTGTCCAAATACTTCTCTTAAACATGAAGCAAATGTTACAGAACACTTACGGATCATTTGACTTTGGAATCATGGTTCCCAGTTCTTTAATCCTGTCATTTATGTTGAACCTTCTTCTTCTCTCGACTATAGAAAAAAAGGAGGAAAATTAGAAAAGAATCACAAAATAATGTGCCTTGATGATTTTGATGGTTTTGCATAATTGACCATGATAGGAATGATGTGTAACCAACCATAATACTATTTAAAGCCAGACCATAGTATAAAGACTTACTTAAGTTATGGTTATCCTTTTTTTGTCGCTCTTTTGCCATGGCTCTGACTTCAGATTCTGAAATTACACAGAGGAAGGCTACAATAAGCGAATATAACACATTTAATGTATTTTAATTTGGGGGGAAAAGTCAAGTTTTTTCTGTTGTTTTAATCATCAATAGCTTTATCTTAGGCTACACAATCACACATACCTACGGGAAATCCATCAGGCCTTTGATAGTTGTCAAATTTGCCACAGGACACTGGCTTATCCAGAATGTGCATGATGCCTGGGGAAACTGTTCAGATATTAAAAAAAGTTAGTACTTCGGACTAACTTAATTGAAACTAAATGACTTATACCACTATGTACTGTATATTGGCCTTTGGTTCACATCGAATAGTTATGTTGCCACTGCTTGGTAGGGGAAATAGCCATAGAGCAGTGCTATGTAGGGCCACACAAAGTTATTTAAAATCAGGATGTTTTTAATTTAATGGAATGTAGCAATTTACTTGGATATGCTGTGGTCTATGAATACAATATCTGTGACTGACTTGAAGACAGTTTGCAGTTTGTGTTTGTGGATGTAAGCATACAGCAGCGGATGTTACAGTGTGCAATAGGCACCGAGGCGGAAGTTAGCGGCATGCGGCTTACCAGAGAATTCCCTTTTGATGTTGGAAGGACAGGAGTTGCTAATAGCCAGGCCTGGAGGGTGCATCCCCTGGTTACCATACATGTCCAACAGGTTAGCAGGAGCTGGGATCTGGGGGCAGACACAGAGAGCACCGAGGGGTTAAGACAGCGGTATTGTGTTAACAGTTTAGGGCACAGCAGGCTCACTTAGCATATGAAGAGCCACATTGTATCATAAACAAACACACAAACCGTGCTGGCCAGGTGAAGCCCTGGGTCCATCAGTCCGAGGATATCCTCGTTGTAACTCGACTCCAGACTAATGATGTCATCGATGACATCGTCCATCTACGATATAAAAATATTCACATGTAAATTTGATTTGACTACATTTTCTCAACTTAAAACAAGGGAACAAGGTCTGAAGGCGTACATGTACTGCTTTTCTTGGCCGCAAAACATAATTCATGCTATTACTCAACATAAGCATGTGTAAGTCTGTCGAGTAAGTCAGTCTGAGAAGCAAGTCACCTCTTTCTCGCAGTTGTTATTGTTGAGGGTCAGTAAGGCCATGGGGCTGTTGGGGGCACTGTTGCCCGGCCCCGGCGGCATGCCCCCGTGGTCGGAGGGCTGGTTGGGACAGGGAAGGCTCACCACCTGGGAGCCTAGCTTACCCAGGTACCTCTTAACCTGCTGCTGCTGGGACTGCTGGATGTGGTACTTGGTGGGGTTCTCCAGGTGAGTCTGTACCTGCAGGATCGTAACGGAATGGAGGGGGGATGGGGAGGAGAAAGGGAGGCAGGGTTTAAAATAGGAAAAAGAGGCATTAAGGTAGGAGACCGTACCATTGGAGACTGATCAGGAACAGGTAAAGATGGGTGAGTGTATTTCATGAGATGTTTCAAAGCATGGTTACACTATGATGGCTATGACGAAAAAAAGTAGCCGATATAAAAGTGATAAATGATTTGCTGATGCAACATTGATCCATATGAAATGATACAGGTCTTGAACATAGACATCCATGGAACTTCTTTTAGATTTTTTATAAAATGATTTGATGATTTTTGCAAGGCAGAGAAAGAGTTGTAATGTAATGTTGATTCACTGCCCTTCCCACTACTGTCTAATGACAACATGGAATAGAGAGAAAAAAAATTCTGACAGATAAAATTGGGATTTTCACCAGAACCTTTATTTCGCAGATCATAATATTTCAGCTTGAAACGTTGTGAGTCTATCTTTATAAAAATCATAGCAGGCTCCTCAAACTCGAGCAGCAACAAAAAAGGTAATCACATTTGTATTATGATAAATATGGTTGCTCTACTGTGGTTACACGCATATTATAGTGATACTATTTGTTAAAAGATTAAAACCTCTGTATCAAGTCAACATAAACATCTCGCCAAAAAACAGCAATCTATTTTGTGTCTACCTACCTGAAACTGGTGGTATCCAAGCATCTCCAGCATTTTGTTAACTCTTCTTAAAATCAACTTAAACAACCTGAGGTACTGTATATTCTAATGTAGGCACTAGTCTATGATGACTCTGAGAGACTGTGACTCTTCAGCAGTGTCTCCTTCAGTGATCTGAAGGCAGAGAAACATCCGGCCCAGCTTAAAAGAGGCAAAATAAGGCTTTTAGTTAAGCATATTAGTACATGTGAGGAAAATACAATGAGCCTCTTCAAGTCAGTGTTGTTTTATGTGAAATCTGAATTTATGTCTTTATGGTCTTTCTTCTGACGTCAGAATGGGTGTCTTACAAAGAGTGCCTTTCTGCTGGGATGCTACCCTGCTCATTGACAACTGCCTGGGGCCACTTTCAACGTTTCATCTTCACTGTAACACCCTGGATGCTTAGAGAGTCTTCCTATCTTGCTTACTGGTGACTGACGAGAATCATGCTGCTTTCTTAAAGGGGTTGGTAGTAATGAGGGTGACTTCTGAAAAAAAAATAGGGTTGGATAATGAAGTGCATACCAAGTTAAGAGGCTTTCCCGGAAAAAAAAGTGTCATGCTCACAATGACTTCTTTGAAACATTATAAAACGCCCCCCGAATCATTACAGGTTGTAATATGGCTAATCAATGGTAAATCACAGCAATTAACCGGCAATTACAACAAACAGCATCTACTTGTGGGAAGGTACCAGTGGGCAATTCCAAACATGTGTGCCTACAACACGTGTATACATTGACTTTTAGCAAAGCTGATACTGTGTAAACATGTAGTTGTTTAAAGCCTGCCCCAATTGAATTATAAATCACATTGAAATGATCTGCACATCCACATTTTGGGAGCCTTACACATCACATTGAAATTATCTGCACATCCACATTTTGGGAGCCTTACACATTTTTAAGTTTGTGAAAATTTCAGTTCGAAAGCATTTGTGCAGTGCATCACACACGTGTGAAAATGTACTTTAGCCAAGCCAAGCAAAGCCTCGACAAAAGAAAAGTTGCTGTTAAAACATCCCTTTTCCTTGGTTGGACTCTTACATCATTTTGGTGAACCTGTTTACACTTGTGTAAATCACAAGATATACAAAGAGTAAGAAAAGGTAACGCAAGACAACTATATCTAAAACAAGATTATACTATAGATATGCTTAGTTTTTTTATGAGTTTAATTGATTTCATGCTAATATCTGTTGTTTGGGAAGGCCTAAGGCTAGGACAAACTAAATTGATCTCCTGACTTAGCTCGGCACAGCTTGAGGACTATTAGGCTAAGGATTTAACTGTCTGTCTTTTACTTGACAGGATGCGTTCAACCACCCACATTATAAATCATTATGTCCCTATGGTATACAAAGGGGAACATTCCTTGAGACCCAGGGCTGTATATAACTAATGTATATGTTTATACATTGTATTTATTAAAACAAATTTTATTATAGGATTTTGTAAACTGATACATTAGTTTAATTAATTGTATTCATTAATATATTACTGATTACGTTCAGTGGGATACATCTGTTAAGCCCTTTGGTTAAAAAAGATATTTTACACACCAGCAAAAAGTCTACATGTGCATTGATACATATTTTACCTTTCATCCATGTATTTATATTGTACACATTCAAAAGTAACGAGATTTATGGATCTATTTATTGATTGTGTAAAACCATCTGATCTCACAATAAATTACTTTCTTATGCTAAAATTCCAATGAAAGTTACAGCATATACTTTTTTTTTTATATATATATTTTTAAGTTGCCTAGTGTGATTGGGTTTGAGACTCAAAACTACTGGGAAAGCAAAGCGACCCACATTACTGTATACATACTGTGTATTACAACAGTGCACTATACTTAGGCGTTATTTTACAAATGTGCAGCCTCAACCAGCTTCAAAAAGCTTCTTAGACTATGGTTCCAAGCAGCACTGGTGAATAACTCTGAAAAGTGAAATCGTTCTATGAGGTTCCTTAACCAAAGATATAAACATTTCTATATCCTGGCAGTGGTGTAATTGAACATTATTAAAATCAGATTTGTTTTTTATATATGCACCCAATGACAGTGCACTTTAACCTCACTGGTGTGGATCTCATGGGCACTGCTTTACACTGTGTTTATGTTGATTGTAATCTCTCCCTCAATGAACTCCTTTTGTGTGTACATGCTTCTGTAGCCCACCGTAGGGTCTATGACTTCCAACTTCCAGTTCATCCTTAAGGCGACATGAACAATGACGATTGAAACCTGAATGCATCGTTCTGGGAACATGGGGGGTCTCTGGAGGCATCTAAAACGAACAAGTCTATGGAGGGACCTGGTCAGATGATCAGTTACAGTCTATCTATTGTGAGCTAAGGGGCTACTTGGCGCTTCATCTATTTGAGCGTGTAGAATCAAAGCAAAAAGTTCAACCAAAACAAAAGTAAAGCTCCTCTCCTAAAAGACGTGTACTTAGTCAAAGTTGACGTGTTGTACTCTAATACGAGTGTTCAGCCCTCTAGTCAGTCTAGTTTTGCATGTCGAACACAACCACCTCATTTGCATATAACAGTAATTCGCAAAATCTCTTAGCTTTGCATTATTGATGTATTTTTTGTTAAAGCCTGCAACACATGCAGATAATGTACCTATTCAATTGAGTATATTCTGTATATACAGGTCATACTGCTCCCCGTTTGGCTGCTCTGACACCAGCAATTACCCTCAAGACCTGTCCCTCTGTCTGCATGTATATCTAACTATACCTTGGAACCAAGAGGAGCAGATATGGGTTGAAGTTTTCCTTGAGCTACTTCTATTTTGCCCTGTAGTACCCTGCCAGATAAGATCGAGTTTAAAGGGGAAGATATCACGCTTGCTGTCTATAGAAAATGCATTAAACAGTATAAAACGTTTCTAAGTTATACATATATTTTCCAGTCAGGAAAATTAAGAGCAGACCATATATTTCCTCCTATAGCGGGGCTTCCATTGTGGAATCTATCATCTTTTATTGTATAATCAAAGAACATTTTTGGTGGAAGTAGAGCATTCAAAATGTACATCAGACTCTTTCATTACCTTTCCCGAAGGTAACAGCCAGAGGATGTGGCGTCTGCCTCGCAGGGCTCGTGAAACACTAATCAAGTGCTCACATGTTCTCGCTCGGGTGCACACACACACTTACACACACAGCATGAAATCACCCTTTTCCTGCCCTCAGAGAGTAAACAAAGACTCTATTTAAGTGCACAGGACAGAGTAAAGCACTCTTTGTCACTAATAAATAAACAATGTACAACAATTAGGGTAAGAAGTGTGACAGATTCCAAATGAAGAGGTGTATTAGACCGCAGCAGCAGACATCACACATTTTCATACACCTTTTGTATTTCCAAGCCCTGATGGATCCTACTTCATCCTTCTCACACCAGGCCTAATGCCTCTGAGGATAGATGCAGTGCTACCCACACCCAGTCATTTCTTGACCTGGCAAAATTCCTAGACATACGTTTGAATATCCTCAGGGCAGGTTCATGTAAAGAGTTGTACTGTACAAATAAAGCTTTTATCGACGCAAACATGAACGAGTGTTTTGCATGCAAACTGACTTCACAAACTGGTTGACAGTGACCACAGGACAAGCATTATGTTTTCCAACTATATAATAAACACTAGAAAAATTGCCATAGGGCACCATGTCATACAGAATCAAGCACAATGCGTCAGTGACTGTGGGAATGCGTTCAAGGCAATGAAGATAAGCAATACTCTATGCTGGTATGACGTTTGTAGTGGATTCCTAAAATAGGTTGAAATGGGCCCTAACCTCGGCAGGGCAGGCACCTGATTGAAATTCAGAGGACATAACTGATAATAGAACATAGGCGTATACAATAAGCAAGCAGTTAAACACATTCCAGTAGTTGTAAAAAGTGTCATAGCAAAATAGCATGACTATAACTTCATGCAAAAGCAAAAAGAATTCTAAGGTCCTCAAACATTGGCATTGTGAAAAGGCCCCCAAAATAGCATAGGTCTGACCCGGACCCTGAGAGCTGTGCTGCTGATGATTTAATGGGGCCTTTTCACACAGCAAGTACTTCAGAAACAAGACATGACTTTGTTTATCGGGCTGTTACAAACATCAACGCAGTCATAAGGTCATTGCCTAAGTCAAAATCCATTCTAAAGGCCAACATTTAGAGAAGGGCATATTCTGTTATTTCTCCTCTCTCTATAAAAATGTGAGAAAGACAGAGTGTGCTGTGTGAGGGCCAAGCAACCAGCATTGATTTTTCTTTTTGACTCGTGTTTTGGACATTCCACCATAGGGCCGAAGCTAGATAGGTTTACAGAAATGTCCCATTCCCTCCATGGGCTTGCATAATAGGGGACATTGTCTTAACCGTTTTAAGCTGCTAATGGAGTCTTGCAATTGCAAACCCAAAGTGTGAGGCTTGTACGAGTAATGTGAGTGCAAATGAACGCAGCTGAAATGACTGACGAAGTGGGGCATGTCAGGGTGCAAGGACTTCAAAATTGTCTTACATTTTTAAAAAGCTCTTGTATCAAACTTTTCAAGCCTGCAAACTGTTGTGACAATGTGAAAAAGGATGCCATGATATCAAAGTAGAACTGAAGAAAGTTAGGGCAATTCTGAGAAGAAGATATGCCAGCTGTTGCATCAACACAGGACCAACCAACAGCTCTGCAGGCATCAACCAAAACAAGGTTGAAAAAGTTCCAGGCCAAGGACTGTTTATTTGTTGGTAGGTGTTGCACTAAGGCGAGGGATATAACGAAGGCCTTGTCCATATTGAAATCAATGATGCTCTTGTGAATGGTATGGAGGCCCAGATTCCACACATTTTGAATCCTAAAGAACATAGTTAACTCCGAGCAGAGTATAATACATTGTTCTTTTCATGTAAAGCCCTTGAAAAAATCTTGAAAAACGATTTTCAACCCTTTTAGGAAATGATCCTACGCAATTTTCAAAGCAGTTTTTTTTTTCTTCCTTAAACATCTCACGGAATGAAAGCAGTGGGCGCTAATTACGAGCATTCTTCACTGAATTAGCCTTCTCTGTGTGGTAAGACTATGCTTGCCTTTGTCTTGATCCTCAAACTGATCCCTTACTTATTTCTTGGAAGGTCAAAGGTCACTTGGTTAATTAAGGGTCCAATCAAGTCTTTACACAAACTCATCTGAGCTTAATGTTTGCACTTTTGAGGTCCAGCTAGCTCCGCCTGGTACCCCTGAGCTAGTCTCTCTTTTTTTCCCGGTAGATTTGTGTGGAGTTTGCTAATCTAGCTACAGACAGGCAAGCAGGTTAACCCAGCCCAACAGCACCAGAGCAGCAACAGGCCTTTCATTTAGGGAGTTCAGTCAAAAAAGAATGTATGTAAGCCCCTCCCCAATCACATAACTTACTCCAACATGGTTTACGGGGACATATTTTAAATCTCTCAAAGGGCTGGAGATTATACCGAGTATAAGCAATGTTTATGCTTCACGGTGAGGGCAATGGTCTCAATGAGTGTATTTGTCTTTCAGTGTTGGCCTATGCCACCCATACCCAGAGTGACGACAGGATGGAGGAACAAGCAAACCATTAAGATTATGTTAGGACACATCAGACTTGGTTTGGTCCTTCGGTGTCTGCATACATTTACACATACATGCACATGGCATAACAACAAAACAGAGTTGTAAGATTAATATATGTATTATGACTGGCAACGAGTCACATTCAAGTCAGAGGCTGATAACAATACATGTTCTGTGATACATGTTCTGTTCACTGAAAAACAAAGATGAGTTTGCTGCAAAAACGTATGAAAATGTCTTGACTATCTATTGCCATGATTTAAATATTTACTTGTTATACTCAATTAAAGCCAGCTCTAAATGTGCAAAAAGGTCGACCATGCCAACCAAATAAGTCTCGTACACACTAATAATAATTCTATAATTTTACACTTTTATGGACACAATTGCTTTTGTCTGTATCCACGTTAGGTCTAGTAAGTCCACACAAACACAGAACTGAATATATGTCACAGTGAATCTGTCTCGCCTGACCTACTAAAAGGCTATTTCACACTTAAGTAGCTTACAGACAATTCCTGCTTTTCATCTTAAAAGCCATCCTGCATGCAATTCAATACGCACACTCCTGTTTAGAAGTTGAAGCGTTTTTTCAATGGGAACACGTGCGATGATGTATCTTCAAATGATGACTGTGACTGTCCTCTAAGGGCTCCCATTGTAAAATGATCTTCAATAGCTTTTCCATAAATCTACATTCTTGACAGTGCAGTGATAAATGTAGAACACCGGAAATAGTAAGAATTAACAAAACTTGTTTTTATTAATAATACTTAACAAACAAAAAAAAAAGACATTTCAATAAATATAATTTTTTAAACTTACCAAAGTTTCTACGTTAAATTTGTTTTCCTTAGTCTGCTAATATCAAAAAGTCTCCAAAAGCACAGAATCTATGCAACGGTCTCTGGTGCCTCAGACTAACAAGGAATCAAAGCCATGAAACGATGTGAATGTAGCTGAGCAAATAGGATTACAGATGGCTAAATCCAAATGGCTGGAAGCACAGCATGCATTAAAGAGGAATTCTCTCAGGGAAAGATAATCCCCATGTCCGTTTTAACACACTTCACTCACCTCCATGCTTTTCTTTTCTTTTCTTTTTTTTTATACCCAATCATAGTAAAACCACGCTTGCTTGACTGTCTGTGAGAATTTGGACTAAGATGAACCTATACTGCTGATACTGGATTACCAAATCCAATGAAAAAGCAAGAACTTACAATAAATGACATGGTTCAGCAACTCATAAAAACCTGTATGGCCTTTTGTAATTACAACCCCTGAGTACTGCTGAATGGTGAGACCTATCCTCCTCACCATCCGATCTACGGAGGTCGTACCTTCAGCACCTCCAAGGGGAGATGGGAGGCCGGTGGGAAGCTCGTGGGCGAGCTGACGTCGATGGCGGGGCTCTGGGCTGCCGTGGTCGAGGGGTACTGTGCGGAGGCCTGCTGCTGCCTCCGCTGCTCGCGGCGCTCCTGCTCCACGAGCTGCTCCCGCATCAGCTGCTGGCGCAGGATGATGCGCGAGGCTATGGCCGAGGAGCACAGCGGCGGCTTGGCGGACTGGGAGCCATGATGCTCGGTTGGATAGCTGCTGGAGGAGAAGAGAAAGACAGAGATTTATCAGTTACTGTGGACTGTGAGAATCTGACTATGGCCACTTTCAGCAAATAAAGAGCCAAAGATAAGACCAGGTCTGATGGGAACAGAAAAAGTTATTTATTAATTGGAAAATAAAAAAGTAATGATATCATGGGAGAGATGGTAGCTAAAGAAGACAAGAAGGTATATAGAAGTAAGAAAAGAGACAAGAGAGAGAGGAACAGATGACGATGGCCAAAAGGGCAAGGAGGGGGAAGTCCAAGGTGAGGGTCAGAGGTCACCCTGCCTTCTTTTGAACAAAATGGCGAATTTATATTTAGATATTTGCTAAGAATTTTTTTTACATCCTCAGGCTTGCTTATAGACCTTTAAAGTTGAAAGACAGAGGAACACAATCACAATCCTCAGTTTCAGTTCTACCTAGTTATCTAAATATTGAAAAGTGGAATATATATATGTATATATATCTTTAATCATATGTGTATATAAAGACAAAGAGATAGAGAAAAGGAGAGAGAGAGAAAAAGAGAGAGAGAGAGAGAGAGACAGAGAGAGGTAGAGAGAGATTGAGAGAGAGGGAGAGAGAGAGAGAGAGAGAGAGAGAGAGAGAGAGAGAGAGAGTGAGAGAGAGAGAGGGAGAGAGAGAGAGGGGGGGGGGGGGGGGGGGGGGGCGGGGACAGAGGGAGGGAGAGGGAGAGAGACATGTCTGGTCAATAGACTGAATACAAAGGGTCTGGAATAAAGAGGCTCTGGTGAAGCAGAAGCTGTCGAGGTGAAGCCTTCATCGAGAGAGTGATCCTTTTGATTACAAAAAAAACTCAGCAAAATGTCTGGGCAATCCAGCTGTGCACTAATCGCACTAATTAGCCGGTCGAGTCAAACACAGCCCTGGCTCTACAGCGGACTCGCTGGGTGAGAGCGCCCCCTCCACATACCATAGTTCCCCTTAACTGCATATAATCTCATTGTCTGACCCCATGCCCTCGCCTCCCAAAAAGAACAAAAACGTGCTGTTACGTAAAAGCAAATCCCTCGTTTCAAGATCAAGCTGAAGCTTATTTATATACATCTTAAAAAGACAAGAATATATCCATTGTATTTGCAGAGTAAATTATATATATGAACTTTAAGTAGCAACTGCCATTTGAAAATATTAACAGTATCACAACACTAAAAATTTTAAATTAATAAAAAAAATGTATTAATGCTAAAGCAGGTTTCTAGTTTTTCCAGAAAGGTTAGATATGTCTTGACCTAAAAAGAAGTGCTTACTTCTGACAACTTATGATCGCCTTTGACTGTCTGCCTGGGAGACCTGATGACTGACCAAAGCTAAACTTATTTAGCTGATGACACCACAGCATTTTGCATAGATGCTGATAGTCATCTGTACCCCTTTCTGAGGTCCTCTCTGGGTTGTACTTTAACTAAGATTGAGAAAAACGTACAGATAATGTCACGTTTACTTTCAACGTTGGTATATGAGTTGAAGATTGGGTAGAATCTTATGTCTGCTATGTGGCTGAAGTAGGCAGAACTATATGGAAACTATCTCAAGGTTTGGTCTGTGGCATATAGTGCGTCTTTTTCCATTCTGCACTATTTGCCAAGTCGCTCCTAAAACTGCAACACATAAAAAGCAATTTTTCCTGATTCACTTTCCACTATTGTTCAGATGTATGCACCCCCCCCCCCCCCCCCCCCTCTCTCTCTCTCTCTCTCTCTCTCTCTCTCTCTCTCTCTCTCTCTCTCTCTCTCTCTCTCTCTCTCTCTCTCTCTCTTTGTGTGTGTGTGTGCGTGTGCGTGTATAAGACAGAACAATGGCTGTACAGTCTTGATTGTGAGGGTGGTAGAGAACAACTCCAGGGTTGGTTGGAAAAATGAGATTTTCTACCAACACCTGCTACGGGTTACCTGCTACCATGACCTGCTACAGGTTGAAAAAACTATAGCATAACAAAATAACGTAATTCATTTTAAACTTCTTTACAGCAAAAGAAAAAAAAACCACTGCATTCCTAAACCTAATATTACTTGTACCTGCTTTACCAGGAGACAGCTTAAATAAAATGCATTACTGGTAATCTTAGTACAGTAGCTACTAAGGGCATTAAAATAACATTTATTGTACTATTTATGACTAGAACATGAACACTGCTTACAGCTTCAGATCATGATGTTATTATGTATTCATACACTGACAGTCTCTACAGCAAACTCACACCTCCACTCACATATCCATCGAAATCAGTTAAGTTCAATATGCAGAGTAAACCATTTAGCTCAACCAAGGTTTTGAAACTGCACAAAAGCAGGGTTACTTATGTAAATATAAACATGAATAATATTATATTTTAGTTATAGGTAGATCAGGCACACACCCAGGCTCTTTCTCCCTTCTGTCTCCTACTTAGTCTTTGGCCTACTCACAAAAGCTGCCTATACAAGCAACGATGCATGTCTAAATAATCTCCCTGAAGTGTGTTTACCATACTCACTGGTGGTAAAATGAGCAGGGTCGGTACACTTGCACTCCTATGGCCTCCATGTTTGTTTGTTTTTCTTGAAGGTGCACCACCCGCCCTTGGAGAGAAGTGAAACTCATGCCGGTTGTATGTCACAGAGGGGAGAGCCTCCATTCGCCAGCCAGAGTCACAGAGAGGACCATCCCAGTGCTGGCAAGCTCAGTGCACACAAGGTGGCAGAGTGATAGGGGGCCACAGCATGGGAAGCATGTGGGAGCGGAAATGTATGGCTGACTGATAGAACAGGCACACACACACACACACACACACACATACGCATAAACGCATAAGTACTCAATACAAACACACACCCATAGAGCAAATTAACAACCATCCAAAAGCTATATAGAATATAATTCGGAGTGTGTCGCAGACCAAAAAAACAGTCAATAAATCAGGTCAAACAAAATTCCTTACAAGAAAACTGAAACCGTGCAATCCTATTTCAGTGGTTCAAAGGAACATCAAGATCCTTGCTAGGGCCATTGGTATGTAAGAGGAAACTGAATCTGAGCGATGTCTTCTGCCTTTCTTCCACCAGAGGGAGCCCTCCGCTCTTCTGGCAGCAGCTCTGGCATTTCTAAGACAGCACACTGCAGGTCAGGGCTGCTGTGTTAAAAGGCCACTCCACTAATGACTGTCACCTTGTGAGGCGCGGTGTGGTGGCGACAGCAGGCTGTGTTCCCAGATCAAGTGTTCCTCACAGCAGTACACACACACAGACTGTCAGCATGAGAGTCAGTGCCTCAGCGAGAATGTAGTGACCCTGCAATCCCCTTCATTGATCTGCTCACACCTGTTAACCACCCCACTGCTACCACTGCCCCTGACAGGGGTCCGGGGTAGGATGGGTGTCACTACAAAGCTGGGGGGGAAATGTACAGCCCTGTCAGCCAAGCCACAGCAGAGACTGTACAGTGGGAACTAAAATCACTATATTATACAGTGGAGATAAATACACAATAGACACAATTCTCTCATGTTGAGGCAAAAAGATATTCTCAGCTTCATATCTTTGGATTTAGGTACAGTACAGAGCAGTATGAAGCAAAACATGCTTCACACACACACACACACACACACACACACACACACACACACACGCACACACACACACACACACTTATATATATATATATATATATAAGAACCAAATGAAAGAGAAAATCTAAAATAATGTCTCAGATTAGGGAACGTCATTGTAGGAGACAACAGTATCCATAAACACTGTTTAGCTTCTAGATTCTAAACGCCGCAGGACAAACAACCAGGGGCAGCCGCAAAAACGCTCCGACAGATAATAGGGATCTTTGTTATGGTATTTACAGGAAGCCAGGGCCGCTGGAGCTAATTTCAACTTGCCTGGGCCTATTTCTGTAATTAGGTTTTAGGGCCTTCATGAGGCTCTTCACTTGTTTACGGTAGCGAGACCTAGTCCTGCCTACTCCTTCGCCTTCAAGTTTCCATCACAAATAGAGCGAGGGGACCACTGGCAAAAAATGTACGTTATCACATATGTTACTTTATAAGGCACGATAAAAAAAAACTTGCTTGCTAGCTACAGGACAAAAGAATTGCCCAACTCATGGCCACATACAAGTTTATGTCTTGGAAAATCAGCGGGCTTTTCAAAACCTTCTTTCTACAAGAGAAAGCATGTTCAAAACTCATGAGCTAGTGTTCTGTAGCTACATAGATCTTAGCGAGTCCCAGAAATTCACGCAGTAGCTTACATCCCATAATGTTCCATTTGATATAGTCACCTATTGACGATGAGTTGGTTTGGTGAGCAGCATACTGTACATACAGTATTGGGTAACACTTTGTTTGAAGGGGTGTGCCTAAGATCCACATGACACTGTCATAACCAAGACAAGACACCTGTCTTTCCCGTTAAGTCTTTTGACATCAAGTGTCAATTATGTCATTTTTTTATGTAAAGTTGACATTGTTTGGGATGTCTTTGGGGTCTCATCTCCTGGTTATGACAGTGTCATGCCAGTCGAATGCACACCCCTTCAAATCAAGTGATACCCAGCATTGTTTGTGCTTTAGAGAACTAAAAACCAATATTTACTGCTGACTTAAGATCAGAAACAATATAATGCTTCATCCAATTTTGGTTTGTGGTTTCAGAATATCTCCAATAATTCTAATACTCCTATCTCTAAACACCTAACAATATTAACAATACATTGATCATGGTTTTGTGAAACCGTTACAAACAAGCATGTAAAAAATGTATAATACAAATAAATATATATTGAAAACTCCAAAACACCCTTAGAAAGAAAATCTCTGACAGCCAAGTGAACATCTGTGAGGATGCAGTTGCGCAACCATGGGGCCGGCTTCTCATACTCCGGCCACAGAAACACACGTGTGTGTCAATCGGGAGAATCCTTGGACCTTGACCTGAGAGAGGAACAGCCTGGCCTCTCAGACATCCCTCTTCAGGACATCCAGCAAGGACACACCGTTTCTTAGTCCACCGCATGCTTCTTCCCAGACTCACCCGACCTCAGGGAACCTTAAGCTTCATCAGCATGACATCCTCATAAACACACAAGCTAAATCCAGTTCGGAATTATGCTGCACTCTTGTTGCGCAATTGCACCTAAATATTGTCAACATGTTGGCAAACCAAGTCAGGGTGTGAAAATATTGGCTTATTTGTTTATAAGTAATGATCAGGTACGTTGGTGAGCATCAAGCTAATTCCTGAGGCCAGCACAATGATCTAATTGGACATTTGTTTAATTAAATTAGAAAGCCTGCACAAAATAGCTGCAACTGGCAAATGAAGATGTCACTTCTCATGCTAAAATTACAAAGCTAATTTGCACTGCATGGAAGACCAGTTTTACCGTCTGTCTCACATCTATATTAGGCACATACAGTCTGGCACTTCATCTGCGTGTGTAGAGGGGAGTTTAAGACTGTCAAAACGATTCTGAGACACCGGGTAAGACAAGGTCCTCCCTAAAAGGCAGAAGTTGCATTGGACAATTTCCACCACCTATTGTAAAGACTTGGCAGCTTGGAAATGTTATTACAGCAAAAGTCTATAATAGCCTATGATTCATAACCAAAGAGCTCTGCTGTAAAGTTTACACAGTAAGGTGAGTTAAAGTACAGTCAACATAACTGGTGTTTGGCCTTTCTTTTAAGGGAAGTGTAGGCTGAGACCGAAGTCACTTACAGTGGATCAGGTTCATCCACTCAACTGATAGGGACCGGCTAGTTGAAGCGGTAACTCCGACAATTCGAATAACACAATTTAGTGACTAAAATTGATAATGCAATTCATTCACCCTCATTCAATTGGTGTAACATTGTGCAGCTGCACCGATGACAATGGCTTAAAAATGTTTGAAGGCACAAGAAATGCCATTGAACATTTAGTAATGTTGTTTTACTAATGAAGAAATGAGTTTAAAGGTTATGAATTGGGTTAAAGTTTGGTACAGTGCAGTTCCTTCTTGCACCAAATGCTGTTTTTTGAAATGTAGTTTAAAATGGTAAATTAGGTTAATGGCTGGCATATTACGGTGGCTTCTTGTTTCCAATGTATTTTTATTATAATTTTTTTTAAATGTTGTTAAAAAAATATGTAAATCCCATCGAGAAAAAGAAGAAGAAACTGCTCACAAAAAGCCAAAAAGCCAGGGGAAAAATAGCTTGATGCTGCCAAAGTTTTACTCTATGAGGTCTGTCTGAACACAGGATGGTCATGTTTTCCTCATTCTGTTCCTTCCCTCTCTCTCTCTCCATACTATTTCTCTTTCTCACTCTCTCTCATACACATAGACATACACACATACACGTACACACACACACCCACACACACATAATGTTTCTCATTCAGGGGAATGTCTGTTGGGCACAGAGGTCACATGTTCATACCACTTAACACAATAAAGAGGAGGTGTAGCAGCCTGAGACCAGAAGAGGCAATGTTGCTGTACAGACATTCGAACAGCAGGACATTCAACAGCTAAATCTCAAAACAGTGGGATGTATCCTTAGTCCTTTTTACCGAGGATCGTTTCGCTCATACACTTAAAAAGAAAAATATCTGGAATGCAATGTCATATCCGAATGTTTCACAGATCATAGGTAACTGTAATCTGAACTTATTTTCTCTCAGTAGGAATGAGACATTTCAGTTGCTCTTTATGTAGCTATAGCTTTAAACAGGTTGTCCCAAATTGGACCTATCATGTCACACACAGAATTCCTCATTAGGAAACCATACCAGTTTTTTAGTTTTTTTAGTTTTTTTGTTTTAGCTGTGAGAGAAATAAGTGAAATACTTACAGTATGTCAAGAAAAATAATATTTGGAGAAGGATCACAAATATGACACTTTTTTAGTAACTGCTCGGGCAATTCCTTTCACATTAAGTTAACAAAGTAATTGGGACCTTATTGAATATATTTAACTCGAGCAAAACAAGTTATACCAGCACTTATAATTAGGATTGCCCTGTCTGAATTTCTTAGTAGTATACCATTAAGCGCTGTCATAAGAATACAAATGAACATCAATTATAAACCAAATTTGAATCTACCCAAGCACAGTTTACTTTATCATTTGCATAAACATACATCGAAGTACAATTGTCCATTGACGATTCATTATTCATCTATCACAACGGTTTAACACCAGCAAGTTCTACTTTGTTTGTTCACAAATAGATAATATATAGACAGAACAGAAAACTAAACTAAAACTAATATCTACAGATTATGTTGACAAGACAACACCCATGTGTTGCATAAGGAATGCGCGGCAAGTTGATCCCTCCAATGGAATTGGCACAGAGCAGCGAATAACATCCCTGTGCCGGCGCGTCAGATAAAACAGCTGGAATGCTGTGAACGAGTCCCTGCGCTGTGCTTAAAACTTCTGACAGTGTTCAAGAGATATCAACCCATTTTTCCTATAGCGAATAACTGTCCACAGTCAAGGCACTGACCTGTTTTTCAGGGGCTGACTCTTCAATTCGTAATACGTTTTCGGTTCCTCTGGAAACTCCTCTCCAACCTCGAAGTCGGGAACTATTCCCGATTCCGATTGCATTTTTCCAGTTGTCAACTTTTTAGATGTTATATTAAATTAAAAAAACAACACCCAATATATCTGACTGTAAAACGCACGTAGCACCAGCCACTGTAAACGCAAGCTGCCTGCCTGCTGCCTCCCAGACTCCAGGGCGCTAACACCGCACACAAGTCTGTAGTTTCACCAGTGATGCAGAGACCGGTATGGAGAGGGGTCTGTGCAGTGATAAAACTACAAGTTCCATAGTTCCAGTGATATGTCGATGTCAGCAGGTTTTTCATTGGCCACAACATCCAATTGATGTTGTTCCACTTAACTTGCGCCGTGATAACCTTTCCCTTTTTTGTTCGTTCTAGGAACTTAGACTTTCACTTGTCTGCTATGATAACAAATGTGTTTGTTGTAGGTAGAGATGAACAATTAGCTGTGCAATTGTTGATTCCCTGAGAACCTATTACTTAGGCATAATTGTATTTATATAGCACACAGTCCACCTGCTGTATATTTATTGTAGGCTATAGTATTTGCATCTGAAGGCTTCAAAAGAAAATGTTTACGTCGATGTTGTTATTTTGGCACAGATTACGTCTTCAGCAACTGAATTATTGCTCAAACGTTGCCTACAAAATACCTTGGCTGGCATCAGCATCCCACCGTTTAAACAGTCCCAATTTCGCCACTGGGAGGCAGTGCAAAGCAAAGGAAAGGATTTGTCGAATCCATCAATTACCCTTGTCTACCAATGGCAAGCAAGTGCAAACTAATATTTGCACTTGCCTCATCCTGCTAGACCAGCTCAAGTACATACTTAGTATTTCTAATGAACCATACAACCATTCCAGATTCTGATAGAAGATGTCAGCATTTCACAATTATATCATATCATCTTATAAATGTAGTCTAGGCAGCATAAAATAAATAAGGCCAACATTAAATACATCTCTTAAATAAAGAAAGAGCATCTACTATAACACATTCGTACGTTTCCAGTTAAGGCGAATCGTCTTCGATTTGAGCTTAACCCAAGATCAAGGGATGGTGAGGAAGTGCATCCCCCTGGGTAAATTATTGAATGCAAGCTCTGAGAAGGATAGAGGAACCTACTAACACATTGCCTCGTCAATAAGTCTTGACCATGGTGGCGCATGACATAGCTAATTCTTAGCCCGATCAACACAAAATAAAGGACTACGTTACTACAAACAAACAGAAAAACGGATGATTAATATTAAAATTTAAAAAAAATTGTGCTGGAAATATGTTGGTTGATTCATCCCGTTAACCTTTAAGGACCACTAAACGTCCTTTTTGGTCAACAATGGTTATTATGGTGGTTATAGTCCTATTATAAAGCAAATACTGTGGTTCAGTGGTCTTTTGTTTTGAATTGTTTCCAGTATCCTCATTTTTGAATGTCAATTTAAACCACAATTAGGTTTCTGCAATAATGGCCATCTAATTCGTGATTACACCCAGTAGGCTACCATTCTGCTTGGACTCACAAGGCATCCCAAAGCAGCCCTAATGTCTCCCTTATAACGCACTTGTTAAAGGTAGACTTACATGCGTTTTCAATGTAGATAAAAAGAAATATCGGGGATTCGCAATAATAGACTATAGGTAAATTAGCACTGTAATGGGGATGCTTCATATAAAAATTTAGGAGGAAATCATATTGGGCGTAGATTTGACAGTAGGATACAGTCAGTGTGAGGCTAAGCAGCTGCTGTACTAGAGGGGGAGGGGTGGGGGCTGTCGGAGCTCCTTTCACGTAAATGCCCGTGGGGTGAAGGCGTGGTAAGCGTGGATGAATGTAAGCGTGCGCGAGTACGGGAGAATGAAGTGGGCAAATATACAGCCTACCACCGGCTCACCTCCTTGGCTGAAAGGGAAGGAAACCGGTAGAAAATAGAAATGCATTAAATACAGGGATAAATATGCAGCGGAAATTCTACCAAAGCATCAAGATTTAACCTGGGAAACATAAAACCATAAAGGTAAGATCATATACGCTGCATCTGACATAAAAGCCGGGTGTTTTCAGTGATGGGAAACAAAAGTAGCCTAAAGCCTACAGGGATCCACGCCTCTGAATGAGAGGGGGTCAATAAACCGGTGTAGCCTACCTCATCGTTTATGGGCTTGGCTCTTACCATCACTCTTTTTCCGACAAAGGAACCTTGTCCGTTTTCTTAGGCCATTTTTGTCATGTTTTAAGATGCTATCGGCTGGACCACAAGTGGAACCCGCCCATAGGCTCGCTAGGCTATATGTATAGGTTTCAGTACTCAGTCCAGGTTATTGTTCTTTGGTCCTTATGAAGAAAACTGACCCTTGATAATGTATGTATTGTATGTGTATTTCACTTGTTTTAAATATAATTTATATTATTTATTAAATGTTTATAATGAATAATTTAAGGTCCCAAAGAGCTTATGCTAATAGCTTATCAATCAGATTATTATGGCACTAACATATCAGTGGGCTATTGATTTTGTATAGTAGAGTTAATAGTTTAGATGGAGCTATTTATTATTACAAATGTATCCATTTTGTGTCAGTCTTTAGTCATGTCCCACAATTTAGACCTGGACATGAATTTGCATCCTATAGCGTGCTTACCCTCCACACAAGTAACACAAGTCAACCATGCTTCTCTGTCTGCTTTACCTATATGCTTGGATTTGCTCTGCAAATGGTCAGTAACTAACACAACCAACAATTCATGTTTATTGTCCTTTGTTTATTACCCTCCACAGTAATACCATAGTCTTCCTCTTCAGGCAACAGTGGCAGAGGTAGCTTACAGGTGGAAAAACCCACCAAGTAATTCGAATAGACTTATAATGCGTCTTCAACACATGTGGTTATTATATATATATATATATATTTATATATTTTTTTTTTTTTTTTTTTTTCATTCGTAAAGTGATGTCTGTAAAGAAAATCGAAACGTCAGTGACAGGATTTGTCCTTTTCTCAGAGTTTTCAGGATGAAACATATCGTGCCTTGACGTAGTTTGAGAAAGTCTGCATGGTAAACAGGAACTGTCGTTTTGACGGCTGGGTCTCTCAGATAGGGAAGTAGACCGTGGTCTGTGAGCCTGGGATTTAGTGGACGATCATAGTAACAAGACAGGACATCCTGCTGAAAACAGCCTGTTGACTAATGTCAGGCATTACCACTAGAGATAGTGTCCATTGTTCTTCTTCCTAACTAGACACTAAACACAACCAATAAGGAAGCAGGCTCCTCAACAACAGCAACAGCAAATGTGTAGAAACAGATCAATTAAATTGCACCCCATTGATAAATTCAACTGAAAACACCCCTTTTGTTTGCTACACATCATCCCATGCCTTAACATGTCGACGTGAGAGGCAGTTAGAGATGTTCCCATGCTTGTTTGATGCTGCTGGGCCTCATCACCACGCAGAGCGCAGTTGGCAGCCTTCTCTTCAGGAAACCTTAGGTCCACTGGGAGTTTATATGAAACACGTGGAAAGGAAGACGGGAATTATTTTGGGAAAAAAAGACAAGTTATCTGTATTTAGACAAAGCGCACGCTACAAGCTATACTTAAAGACAATATATATATATGCAAGTAGTCATATTATTCTCCTCAAGTAGTCTGCAAAGGGACTTGACTGCTAATCTCACTAACTATGAGATAATGTACCAATCAATGGCAGACTACCTGCTGGAGCTAAGAACTGACAGTGCGGTCTCAATAGCTTGGCGACAGCGATGGTAAGACATAAATCCTTTTTGCAAATACGAATCCTGTCAACATTGCATTGTTTGCATGAGGCAGCTGTTATGGGGTCAAATTGAAATTCCAATCTGTTCCATGCAGGCCAATATCCTGTGCCTTTTTTTGTGTGTCTACACAGCCATAACAAACAACGAACAGTCTGGATCTTTTAAATATTACATTTGACCATGGCTAAAATTAGTCCTGACAAGAAATCAGATATGTGTGAATGTCCTACACTGCACCCTTCTGCTGCCTGCCTAAGTGTCCGCAGGGTGTTAAGCCTGGGGAAACAGGTGTCCCAGGACACCCTCGCAGTGCTTCTAGTGGGGTAAAGTGCCCTGGGGGAGGACCGCCTCTGTACCTCTGTACAGTCTGTCTCAAGCTTTACACCCAATTTACTGCTACAGTATAATTCAACCCGCTGGGCACAGCCAGAGATCCTCCACAGCAAGGAGGCCAGATAACATTTCACGCCACAGTGTTGTTTGAGCTCAACCCGCTTCATGCAGACAACCATTGCTGATTAGCAACCAGTTCAGATCTGCTCAGTTTAGTTTGGCGTGTGAAAATGAGAGATATTCAGGGACGAGAGATATTCTGTGCACCTGGCCGTGGTCTGTACATGTGGTGATGCCTTCAGCATAACCAGACTTAGCAAGATAACAAAGAATAATGTGCTGTTACTGAAGAAGCAGCCTCTCCTTTGGGGACTTCAAGGTCACCACCAGTCAAGGGTCAGGTCACATATCAGCAGCACTTAGAGGAAGGGATCAACTTCCGAAGTAACTGACACACAAGACCAGGGAAGAACTGTGTTTAAAGAGCGACTTGCTGTGTTGGAACACTTCTAGGAAACTGAGGTCCTTTTGCAATCACTTCACATTGTCTTGGAGGGGGTTTCCTGTGGAGTAGATTGTTGACAGGTACTTGAACTCACACAGGAAGACGTTGTTTGGGGATTTCTTCACTACTTGTTCAAGATGTTGACTTCATAAATCCTGGAGTGTACTAGATAAGTTTGTTTGCATATTTGATTTAATATAACTAAAGCTCCCTACTCCCTAGTAGAAATCTAGAGAGCCGGCATTGGGCGATGTTTGCGAGCCCCGCGTCCATCAATAATGTATGAAAGAGGGAAACTGAGATAAGACGGGGAGCAGTCAGGACATGACATTTAACCAACGCGATGTGTTTAACACAGCCAGCCAAGTGACGCAGAAAAACAGGGAGAGACTTGGACCAAGTAATGTTGAAATCCAAGTGGTGAGTGCTGTAAACCCACCCCATCCTCCCGCCCGTATCAGACTGTGTGGCTGTCGGAAGTCAAAAAGCATTGCTGTCAAGTAACCACATGATTATCAGCATGTTCTGTGTTTTGTAACGACTGATACCATCGCCCTCGTGTGTTTAGCAACACTTAAAAGCAAGATCGATTTCCACAATCAAATATGATTCAGCTTTCAGTTCCAAAAGAAGAAGAGAAAGCATGGCTCGACTTCTTAGAAAAAGGCCCCGGGTCGTTCAGCGAACGCAACGCTGAGAAGCCACGGCTCACCTAGCTCCGTGTTAGCACATCTTAAAACAACATTACTCGAACGATGCTTAATATACTGCTACGTCTCACTGTAAGTGGCAGTGGTAATAAGGCTTTCCACCGAGCACCAGTGCTTGGGCTGTGGTCTAGACCGGTGTCCCGCTCCTCAGAAAGCCTCTGTCCCGTCTCCCGGGAGAGACGAACAAAGACTGACATTTCTTTCATGTCTCCCCGCTGCTACTCGCCCATGAAGCTTTAATGTCTGTCTTAACCCCATGGGCAAGGGGCCATTCTCCAAGCCAGGGTTGATTGGTTGGATGAGCACTGTCATCTGGCTCAGCAGAAGCACACTGACTCATGGACACGTACAAAAGAAAGAGGTTTACTGGAAACCCCTTGCAGTTTAATAGTTGTAGTCAAGGATCCAAATGGAGTTGCTCACAGCATCATTGTCTTACACATACTGTTGTACTGATGTCGTAAAGTAAGGGTGTTTGACTGTAATAACTAATCATAATTATTGTTATCTGTTATCTATAGTGAGTCACTTATAGAAATTAAAAGGCCTTGTTATTTTATTCATCACTGTGTTTCTTCTAGTTTCTTCTGTGTCTTTTACCCCACCTACACATTCTTTTGTGGTTGAATTTGTTGCATCGCCTGTTTCTACCTGTTTCGCCTTTTGCAGGGGAACACAATTAGTATGATAAGCCATGCCTGTTTTGCATCTGTCAACAAAGAAACAGAGGGTTAGAGGATAGTGAAGGTTGCTGGGCTGAGGTGTTCTGTAAAAAGATGCCAATATCCTGTCATGTCAACATTACAGCAATTAAATATTAAAACAGTTACGTTTCCATCAAAAACATGCACTGAACCGTTAGATAGTACAAATCCTTATGCCTCGCAATGCATCAGGTTTAGATCAGTTAAGTGATTTTAGAGAATGCGTGCATGATGCGTCCTAAATTACAGAGATCAAGGATTGCTTCTCAACATAGAAAATGGTAATTTCTGCTCCATCTAGTGGTCAGTATATTAGATTCCTGCAGCTGGCTTTGCTCAGATGCGGACTGGCCCATATTACCAAGATGTACTTGCTCCCAAAGCATACACATTTCAATGACTTGTCCCATATTTCTGTCATATCTATGTCAACACCAGAAGCAATATGCCGCCAGGTGGTCTCTGTTGAGGTCACAAGCAGCAATCCCGTTATCCGCAATCCGCAATCCGTTACGGTAACGCTGGGTTCATTTTATTTCCACTTTCATGTTTGATTATATAGAACGATTTATAGCCATGCGATTATTGCAGGCTTTTTCAGTAAGGGACCATAATTGACACAGTGGTAATTAACAAGAGGCACAGAACACGTTGCATGGCAGTGAGGGGGTGGGTCCACTTTTAGCCGACAAGGCCATTTGTCTGATAGTTTCTTTATGGCTTATGCCTGGAAAGACAGGGAGTATTATGCACGATACAATCTATGTATCTGCTTTGGGTCCAGCTCAAAGGAACCAGAGACTTTATACAGGTCTCCATGCCTCTGTGAGACTACTAACAGTAATATCATAGCTACTCAACGACTTCAACAACTTAAGATTTTATGTATGTATAGAAAAGTCACTAACAGTTACAAATCAATAATATAATATAATATATGTTAATATAAAACTACACAATTAGATGATTAGATTACTTGTTGTCTAATCAACTAGTCTATTTTGGGGCAGGCTTTACTCATGGAAAGGTAGGTCATTCTGACATTCAATAGCTATATTTGTGCTATGTAAACTTTTGTCCCTAACATGACTAACCTAGTTTGAATATGAGTCCTCACCTGTAGCTGCTTAGTGACTCTGGGCTGACTTATGTAGCCCAAGGCTTAGGAATAGCAGTACACTGAAAGAACCGCCTGTTGTCTACAATCTGACCCAAATACACTCTCTCCCTCTCACACACAAACATACACACACACACACACACGCACACACTCATGCAGCTGGTCAACACTGATGTAACCCGCCGGACTAGTCAGGGCGCCAGGCGTCACAGAGAATTGAACTAAGGCCCCGTGCTCCCCAGCACTAACCTCTATGGACAAGCTGCTGTTCAGAGCTGCTCGCTGGGTGCTCCTGGAGGTGACGGCTTGGTTGTTGGGATGAGGCCAGTGCAGGGGAGGAGAAGGTCTAGCCAGGGATGCATTCAGACCTGTGCTGTCCCTGGGGAAGTCTACCAGGTAAACCTCTCAGATGCACTGCCAGCCTTCAGAAGCTAAGTGCAGCCCGATTCTATCACGGCCAGGGAACGCACCGGATATTACTTTGAGCAGATATTTCTGCAGTACGACGGGTTAGCCTGATTCTGTCATTTCCAGGTGCTGTTAGATTTATCTGGTGGTATAGCATGCTCTCGAGACATCAGAAGCAGTGTGTTTTACAAGGTTAACCTGATTCTGCCTTGGACAAGGTATTTAGAAGGTTAGCTGGAGATGAATATGTTGAATGGTGTTCTGCGACACGCATTCATTTGACACTGTCAGCTGAATTTCTCACAGCTGCTGCTTATACGTATTCAAAGTTTTCCAGTGACTTCATGGCGGGATTGGTTGCAGTGAATTGATTTGTTTGTGCCTTGATCTTGAGTGAAAACGGTAACTTTTGAGAACAACAGGGACATTATTTCAGTGAAATGCTTTATGGTTAGAGCAAACATTACTAATTCAGGACACACAAATCCTAGATGTATTACCATAGGGACAAATCCCTGAGACAATGGTGTGATTGTAATTACTGTAACACGTTAACGATTACTCCTTAAATGGGATTACACACAGATCCTTGCTCAACATGGTCTCTTGTTGAAAGGGAATCACTTTAAAGGAAAGAAAAACTCACTGTTCGTTCTGTTTGATGTATTTGTTTGACTGTTGATGTTTTGCCCTGGAGGCCGCCTAAATATAAAACTTTTACCAACATCTTGTTTTGCTTGTTAGGCTGTGATCCTAACTAGACTTCAGTGATGGAGAACTTACAACTGTCATCTTATTTTACTTTGCTAGTAACCATTCATTGTGATTGTTCTTTAGATGGCTGAAGGCCGACTGTGCCAAGTGCATCTCCTTGACGACAGGACGCTGGAGCTGCTGGTTCAGGTACAAACAACATCTGACGTCTAAGACGAACCTAAAATCTAAAAGAAATTACAGAGATCACAAATGTATCTTATCACTATAATATCTGTTCTTATGAAAATGTATAACGCCGTATGCTGGATATACTAGGTACAGTACACTAAAACATTGTTCTCTTTCACAGCCCAAGCTGTTGTCACAGGAACTGTTAGATTTAGTGTCCTCCCATTTCAACCTAAAAGAGAAGGAATACTTCGGACTTACATTTATCGATGACAAGTAAGTAAACAACTTTGTTTACGTAGCAATGCTGTTAGCCCTGTGCATGTGCCTTTGTCCATATTTGTGTTTGTGTGTATGCATATAGTATTTTCAGGCAGTTATTTAATGCCATTGACTTGCAGTGGACGGTGTAAGTGGTTGCAGCTGGACCGCAGGGTTTTGGAACACGACTTCTCCAAGAAGACTGGGCCCATTGCCCTGAACTTCCTGGTCAGGTAACCACCCAGTTTAGCCTTCAAGAAAAGCACATACACTCCAGCAGGGAGCAGCCCTCTACCAGTGATTTGGACCAGTAGTGTAAGGATATATTGTTGATACACATTGTTTCATATCACAGCGCTGAATTTAGCAAACGGGATCTAAGATTGTATTGTAAATTGTGCAAAGTGGTATTTTTATTTCAACTTAAATTTATTGTGTGGTAATTTGTGCTTTTACAGATTTTACATAGAGAACATAACTCTGCTGAAGGATATTATCACGGTGGAATTATTCTTCCTGAACGCAAAATTGGCTGTCTACAACGTAAGTGGTCCCATTTGGCTCACATTGCTCAGTCAGTTGAAAAATGGTGAGGAGTCATCTAGTTCATCTTTATTTCTTCGAGGGTCAGGGTGCTGATTCATTGTCTGTGGCCTTCCAACCTCTGCCACTCTGAGTGGGGGAGGATTATGCGGCTCTGTTTCAGCTGCTTGGAATGACAGTCAGTCAGACAGATGAGCTACTTAACTAGTTTAGGCTGGTTTAGGGTGAAAAACTCACTACATTTTAACGGCACATTACACTTTTATTGCTAAACGTGTCAACTTAGGTTGCCCATATCCATGTCTTCGTAACTCTGCTTAATTCTTCTCAGGGGGATATAGAGGTGGAAAGTGAAAATGTCTTCAAATTAGCAGCAAATGCTTTGCAGGTCAGTACCTACATGTAAATGAGTTGGCAGATCATTGACTGTAAGCATAAACAAAGGAGCTATGTCTAATAAGATGTTTTTTTGTCGCACAGGAGGCAAAGGGAGACTACACAAGGTAAGGGCACACAGCTAACTAAGGTATATTCTAACAATATATTAAGTTTGCCAGCAGTCTGCACTTAACAAGGATGCACACTAACACGTATGATAGGGTCTACAAATGAGTGGCAGTGCCGTGCGAAGACTGCGGTGTGTCTTCAGAGTCTCACGGCAGAGGGTGTTGAGAGCCTCACACCAGCCCACTAATGAATCTTCCCATCACACTGAGAGACGCTAAAGGCATTGCACATTGGAACCCACTTTTGACAGCAATGATCTACCCAGAAACTTGAATCATCTTATTAAACAAACACTCTTCTGGCATTTGGCTAAGAACCTGTAACAGTAGCTGTGTCTAGCCTAGACTACAAAGGAAAGAAATATCTGTAACATTTACTGTGAAGTTGACCGAATAACAGAATGCAAAAATTTTACTTTTGCCTTTTCCTCAGTGATGAAAACACTCGAACCGACCTCAAGAAACTTCCGACTCTACCCACCAAAGTGCTGAAGGAACACCCTTCATTGGCCTACTGGTACACTTATGTTAAACTATACAGTGCACACATTTACGAAAAATAAATAGTGAATCAAACTGCGGCTTTGAGAGGACAACTTAACCTACACAATTATGATTGTTTTTCTCAGTTCAGTTATGTAAAATATGCGGTTTATGTCTTGGAAGTTAGAGCTTGATATCTGATGCTGTGTTGCAGTGAGGACCGGGTGATCGAACACTACAAGCGTCTGAAAGGAGTCTCCCGAGGACAGGCTATTGTGAGGTGACTATCGGAAAAACAATAAGGACTCTCGCTGCAGCCATGCTTACCACACGACAGATAAGGGCCATTGTTTTGCGCCAACTTCATAAATCTTCCTCTCGCCTTTTGAACCTCTTGTCTCTTCCACTGCCCTCGTTCTCGCTCTTTTTCTTTCTTTCCCTGCATTTTCTTTTTCTTTCTCACCCATGATACCCTATTTCAAAATCCCTTCTCTCTCTCTATCTCTCTCTTCTACCTCTCTGTTTAATTCTGTTTGGGGTTCACACGGTCTAACTCTCTCTGGCGCCCGCGCTTACGGTCTGATAGAAATCAATATCTCCACTCCGGTTGCTGCCGTCTCAGTAAATCATTGTGATTCACTGTAGACATCCTTAACACATCACATCCTCATCGTCCTCTTTTAGAGACCACTCTCTTCTGGCCGTGGGAGAGCATGTGATGATTTGAACGTAGATAGATCACTCATTTTAATCATATTATCTTTCGTTTTAGGTACCTGACTTTAGTAGAATCCCTTCCCACTTATGGAGTTCACTATTATGAAGTGAAGGTAAGAACGAGGCTATACTTATATAACATTTTTGTCAAAAAACTAATATTCATGGTCACTCAGTCAAGAGCTCTACATTACATTTTCTTTCTTCATAGGACAAGCAAGGAATCCCCTGGTGGCTTGGAATCAGCTACAAAGGCATTGGCCAGTATGACTTGCAGGACAAATTAAAGCCTAGAAAGGTATGTTCTCCCATGGTCATGCTCATATATAGCACTTACAGCTTCTTCTTAAAATGGCTGCCACTTTGGTTCCATTTTGGTACAGCCGGTTTGCAGAGTATGGGGATGATTACAGAGGGCAGGGATAAGGATTCCTCTTCACTGCTCCATGTAGGCTGATGACTCATAAGAGCTCTTCCACATATTCATCACCTATTCTGCTGACAGGGTTGGGCCCCCCAGCACAGCTGGAGTAGACTAGGCCAGCTTTTTAAATCAAAGTCAAGGAGTCTGTCTAGGAGCTGGTTCTCTGATCTGTCTCTGTACTAAACATGCCATGCAGCAAAGCATTTCATTATGTCTGACGTAAACTATCAATCTAAATTAAGTACTTTTTAAAGAAACATAAACCAGAAACACCATTAGAGGGCATTGGATGATTAACCTACTTGAGAATGTGGTGAGAATGTGAACCTGCCTTTCTAGTTTTTTTTATGTTGTTTTAAATGGTGAGTTGTAGGAGAAACACCCTTGTGCCGGGCTATGATCTGACAAGTTCAGGATTATGAGAGAGAGAGAGAGAGAGAGAGAGAGAGAGAGAGAGAGAGAGAGAAAGGGAGAGAGAAAGGGAGAGTTTGAAGGTGAAAAGTTCCACTCCCTAATAGATGGTGGAATCTATGTCGATTTCCCAATCTGTCTGTCCCTGTGCGTCCTGTAGTATTTTCCCTGTTGGACAGTTTGTTGTTGTGAGGGAGAAAAAGGGAGGGTTCGGGTGATGTCATCGACGTAGAGGCAGGGCCAGGGCGTGTGTGTTCAGGGCATACCTGAGGAGACGTGTTTGGGAGTCGAGAGGAGGAGACGCCACAGTTTAAGTATGTGTTTGTGCTGAAACAATCTGTCCATAGAGGATAAGAGACATCAGAGCTTGTTAACAATCCAGACATCTGCTGGTAAGACAAAACAACTACACATTTCAATACTCTTTTTTTTGTATTATAATAATCAACAGAACAAAGGATCACTGCATTCTAAAATGAAACATTATATGTGTTTAATTAGTCTTACAGGCATGCCTTCTGTTGTTTTGTACTGTGTAGTCCTGGATGAAGCCCATGTACTGACATTTTAGAGTTGAGTTCAATGCTAAAACGTCTCTCGTACTTCATGTTGAGTGTGCCTCCTCTCAGTTCTCATTCAGTCGCTACAACACCAGACCATTTATTACTGCGTGTAAAGCCATATAGCCTGTGTGTCGGCCTGCTCAGCTCGTGTTCTCTCCACACATGCTGTGAGAGCGTCACTCAATAGACTCTCCCTAACCTGGTTGGAGTCAATCAGCACCTGGAAAGGTGGAGGGAATTGTGATGCGCATCAGAAACATGTAAAACAACAATTTAGGTAGTTTAAAAAACTGTTAAACTAATTCATTTAGGCTAATAAAAGTGCTTACTCTGGCGTAAACTCACTCGTTGCAGCCTTATTATTTTATCTTGTGGATACCATGAACGGTACATCAGATTACCATCTCTTCTATTTCCATAGTCATGATCAATATTGATCTTTCCGTGTTTACCTCCAGCTCTATCAGTGGAAGCAGCTTGAGAACCTGTACTTTCGGGAGAAGAAGTTTGCTGTGGAGGTGAACGACCCGCACAGGTGAGCAAACACTTATTGTTGGATGGAGACGTCACTTTGTCGTCTCCTAACGGCATGACACTGGAGGACGGCTGCTGTTCGGTTCCTTGTGACTGTCTTGTGCAATCAGTAGCGCTGTTGTTTCCATTTGTTTTGAGCCACAGCTGTCAGTTAGTCGTTCCTCTCCTTAACTGAGTCACCTAATTGGACAGTGACACAGCATGTGATCTTACACTCGGAACGGTCGAGGTCCTAAGCGGAGGAAAGGTTGTGACATGATGTGTTGTATCACCGTATCTGTGCAGGAGGGCAGTGACCAAGCGTACCTTCGGTCAGACCGGCCTGGTCATCCACACGTGGTACGCCAGTCACTCCCTCATCAAAACCATCTGGGTGATGGCCATTAGTCAGCACCAGTTCTACTTGGACAGAAAACAAAGCAGAGTGAGTGTCACAGTCAGTTACTAAGTGTATTCACAGTGGATAGACTGGGGCGGTATACGACTCAACATTTCCAACAACTTCCCTTTATCTGCTTTCACGTAGGCTAAAATAAGCACAGCGAGAAGCTTGGAGGAAATAGCCATGGATCTGTCCGAGCCTGGAGGAGCAAAGATAACTCGGCTGGGAGACAACCTGTTAAAGCACAACCATATCATGGCCAGCACTGGAAGTCTGGTGTCGACAGGTAGGTAGCTCAGAACCACTGTGTTAGTCATGGCTTTGCAGTTTAGTGTCATTACGCCCAACATTGTAATCTGTTTCCACGTCAAACAGGAATTCAGGAAAGACTCTATCATGTCATTTAATTAGCTCAAGCAATAGTTCACTATTTGGGAAATGATCCATGTTTTCCATATTTCCATGTCTCCCTTTTTGGGATGTTTTTGAGTTTTCACTTTTCCCCGTTTAGCTACAATGGTAATACTGAAATAACAATAAACATCCGAAATAGTGAACTATTCCTTTGGAATAACATCACTATTCAGTGTCAGCTGTCAGTGATCCTTTAACAGCAGACCCTATGCATAAAATATATAACTTAAATATACACTCTCTGTAAGATAGCTTATTTGGTTGGTATTGGTACCTTAATCCCAGGATCGAGTTCACCATCTACCATTCCCATGTGTGTCATTTAGCAGACAATTTTACAATGAGATTACAGGGACAATGGCCCTGCAGCAAGTAATGTGAAATGCCTTGCTCAAGGGCCCACTGGTGGTGTTGTTCCCAGGTGGAATTTAACCTCATGACCTTTTGGTCACCAGGTAGCCTGCCCACTGGGGCCACCGCTATCCATCTCTACCTGGTTGCACGTTACTTTGTATATGTTATATATGCAACATTTTACTATCAGAACAGAGGTATGTTTATCAAGCAAGTGAATGATGTTGTCCTCTACAGGGTCTGCGGATTCTGAGGTGAACGAAGAGCTGAAGAGAGAGAAGATTGCCGAGCTGAGGAAGAAAGAACAGGAAATCCAAGATGTTCTAAACAAGAAAACGAAAGAGCTGAAGAAGATCTGCCTGAGGGAGGCGGTAAGAACAAACACCATTAAAATGTTTTTTTTGTTTTTTTCTTTGCTCTGGATTGTTACCTCCACTGAAGCAGTTTGAAGTTCCTGAAGGCTTCAGGCCGACTCAGTCAATTAATTAAGCCTCTTTCGTGAAAAGTCAGCTTCACTCAGCACAGCAGAATGTCTAGTTTTGGCCAAAGGAGACCGTCTGTCTGGGTACAACGGTGTGCAGCAGTTGTGTGTTGTCCTGAACACTTGTCCTCTGGTTGTTTGCTGTCCAGCTAAGTGTCTGGACTGCTTTGTTATCTGTTTTCCAGGAGCTGACGGGCAAGCTGCCAAAAGAGTATCCACTGTCTGCCGGCGAGAGACCCCCCCAGGTCAGGCGGCGAGTTGGGACAGCGTTTAAATTGGACGACCTCTTCCCTTACAACGAGGTCTGTATGGAGGTGCAGTAGGCTGAAGGAATGTGACAGCGCTTAGATCATGTCCTGGCCTGTTTTGTGTATGCCTACGTCTATAACATATTCACCATCATGCAAAAGGAAGATGAAATCTTTCCATCTCATTGGTTATGGGTTGGCTACTTTGGAAGAGCCCACTCGTGAGGTTATTGATTAAGGGTAATGGATGTGTCTTCCCATGGGGGATTAATATGAATAGACATGGTACAGCATGAATGTACCACTGCTAGAGAAGACTGTACCTTAACATTAGGTTACTATGTGCACTGACCGGGGGTGTCCCCATAGCTTTCACAATCGTCACGTTGATGTTGTATTTTGCACAGCTGGTAAATATGAATATATATAGCTTCTCTGGTGGTGGCAGAGAGGTAACGTATCTGTGAAATGCAGTAGATTGTACGAAACTGTAGATATTCTGAAAGTAGATTTAATAGAAATAGAAAGTTAATTAATTACAACATACAAAGTACAATATGCTGTGAGTGAACTTAGTGTGAATGTTTACAAAATGCAGTGATATTATTTCGATATCAAAATAATTTTGCACAATCCTGCATCCGTACTAACACTCTTGTTCCTGTACAGGATCCCTACCTTAGGAACCTTGAGAGCAGGTTTGCTCTGCAGCGGAAGATTGTGGAGGCAGCAAAGAAGTTAGCCAACGAGACAGAGATCAGTAAGACAGTGAAGAAAAAGAGAAGAAGGAACTGTTTGGATGCTATGCAGAAGCTACAGCAGGTTGAGGATGAAATGAACCAATATAGGATCAAGATGGGCAAGAAGCCCACCCAGAGAGCCTCTATGATTATAGCAGGTAAACATAATAAGTAAACATATATATATATATATATATATATATATTAAAATCTTTTTCATTTTATTCTTTTACAATAACTTCAATTTTGTTTCTGAACAGATTTAGCATAATACTGTTTTTTATACAGCCAGCATAGATTAGTCCCCATAGCCCTAAATAAATCCTCATGACGTTAGATTTGTTTGACATCTGCTGCATCCGCAAACACTCTCCTTCTTTTCCAGATGGCCTTCTACGTTCAGATTGCAGCTCCCTCTCAGACAGCCTGCCAAATTTAGACAGTGGTGAGTTCGACACAATTCAGCCTGTCTCCATGATTCTAAAGTATAAGGAACGGGCCAACCAATATCAAGATAAACCTCAGATAGCCTACTGGAAAATGGACTATATGTAATCATACTATGGCTGCTGTTACAATGACATTTCACCTTGGCCCCTTCGATGCCTGCAGACGACTCGGATGGCGTGCCGAGGCCACGGTCCCGCTCGGTCCAGTGCTCCCCCCAGCTCAGCCCGCCGCGCTCCCTGGTGCCAGACTTTGATCTGGAGCGACACGGCTCACCCAGGGAACGCCATCCCCAGAAGAACAACATCAGCAGGTACGGCAGGGGGAGGAACGGGTTGCCCTTCTCGTCCATGACTCATCAGGCGGGAAATAGCTCGGCCCCTTGGTTTATGCCCCTTCACTTGAGTCATTGTGATGTCATGTCTACTGAGTGGTGACGTCATGTGCTCGCAGAATTCCCACTTGCTTGCAGCCGGCATGCACCTTTCCCCACCTCTCACCCAGCTCGTGTTGAAAACTATGTTCCATAGACCCATCAGAGTAATGGAGTCTACAGTTACATTTTTGGCTCTGATCTTTCCCGTGCTACCCACAGACTGGCTTTTAATGGCCAGGAGTCTCCTCAGCACTACCACCAGCAGCCCAGAGAGGTCTCATCGGCCCACACTAGTCCCTATAAAACAGTCCCCAGGCCTGCCAGAGACCCGCGGAGCATGCCGCCCACCCCTGTCATGACCCGCAATGCCTACAGCAGCAGCCAGCTCAGGTCAGACAACACACAGAAAAAGGACTTTTCTTTTTCTCTTTCTCTTCTTTTTCCACCCTTAAACCCAGCCACCTCTCTCCTCGTGAACCGAAAAGGTAAACGTAAAAACATGCCGCCTGTCCTCATTCTATAAAGTACATAAACATTTTTACCACAGCTGGCACTACTCCTTCCCAGCCATACCCTTAACCCCACCTCACCCAAACTATCCTCACTTCGACTTAGTTAACCCAAGGCAATAAATATAGTCTGCCATGTCAGTATACTCGCCGAAAGGTTTAGGTTCATTGTGGTTCTGGTGTCATTGCTACCGATGCTTCCTTTAGGTTGGAGGGGAACTCGCAGTGCTTCAGACACCGCAGCGGCAGTCTGGAGTCCCAGGCGCGGCTGATCAGTAACCCCGACCCGGAGAAGCCCGTGTTCCCCCTGTCCCCGGGTCGACGCAGCAACAGCTCCGAGGCCCTGGAGGACAGCTCCTCCTACACCAGCCAGTCCAGCCTGGACTACTGTGGCCCGGCCAACCCCCACTACTGCACCCTGGACTCACGGACACGAAACCTCCACCACCTGCACCGGAGGGTGGAGGTGTACGGGAACACAGGGAGCATGCCCAATCTGGTGCAGAACCACAGCTCGACCTTCGCCTACGAGCCGCCCGCACACTACGCCCCCACGGCCTACTACGTGGCGGGCTACCCCTGCCCTGAGACGGAGCCGTACTCCAACGGCGCCTACGTGTACGAGAACGACGTGGAGGGCCATTACAACGTCAACCCCTCCTATCAGGTGCAGGGCTACCACGGACACGAGAGGTACAGGACGTACAGCAGCGACCGGGCAGACTGTCTGTCGCAGAACCCGTACGCCACCATGAGGCCCCCGCGCATCCGACAGGGCCCGCGCAACGAGCTGCTGGCCAAGAGCATGCAGAAGGCCATGGTGGCGGAGCACCTGAGAGGCTGGTTCAACCGCAGCGGAGCGCAGAGGCCCGGCTACGACTACGACAGTGGCTCCACGCACAGCCTGGGCTACCAGACCATGCCCGCGCCCTTCAGCCACTCCAGCCGCGCCACCTCGTACTCCTCAGGTAGGATCGGCCGCAGACTGGGTCATAAACACACTGAGAGGAGAGCGGATAGTTTTTTGGGGACGAACGACAACTGACTTTTTTTTATTTGTATTGACTTTATGAATAATGTTGTCATGGTTTTATAGAGATTGGATGATTGCTCAATGGTGTCTCTGGGCAAAAGTAAATGCTTTTTATGTGGTTTTTGTGCTTTATTTATGTGTGCTTTAGCAAATATATATATATATATATATATATATATATATATATATATATATATATATATATATATATATATATATATATATATATATATATATATATATATATATATATGCTAAAGCACACACAATTGAAACAGATGTTACCTTGTCTCTGTTTTGCAGTTTCTTCAGTAGCCAGCACAGGGAACTGGCGCAACCAGCTGGCGGTGGGTCTAACGGATTACGACGTGTCAGATTCCCCTCAGCACCATCACCCTGGAGCCCACGGCGCCCCCTTCAGCCGCAGTCCCACCCACACCAGGTGAGAATCAACAGTTGCTCGCAAACCAGTCCACCCAGTCCTCCATACTGTGAAAAACATAAACAGAAACCTTCAGTCAACGGTTCCGATAAGTCAGTGAATGTGTATTAGAAGAAAGGGGCCTTTTCTGCGGTGAACTAATCGACTATTCGTCTCAGATGAAATGCTGGTTCTCACTTAAATAGTACTGTTTTTATGCTCCTAAATTCAATGGCAGGTACAGCTGTGGGTGCCAACCATGTCCCCTTACTATGTGTGCCTGTTGGGACGCTGATCCTCAGAGCTTCTGTTATATGCCCTTCCTTTGTGACCTTCCATGCTGTTCCTGCACCTCCTACCTCTTCTGTATCCCCTCCTCCTTTACACCCTTCTCTCCCTGCTGCTCTTCATCATCATTGGGCAGGTCCTTTTGGCTTGTGCTCCTTAAACTAATTTGACTAATTCTTTGGGGAGTTTTCTTATTGATACACTATTGTTTTGGACTTGAAACTAATGCTTTGCCTCCAATGTGTGTGTCCATTTGAGATAATGCTTCCTTCCTGCCTTTATTCCTTTCTTCCTATCTCCCTACCTTTCTTCTTTTCATTTTCCCAGTATTTAATTCCCTCTTCCTTCCTTTGACCTAATCTTAATATAAATCCTTGCGTTCAGATTTTCCCCAGAATGCAAGGTGCTGAAGTCTGACACAGTGTCTATCAAATCAGAGTCACTAGAGGTGTCTGGCGCTGAGGCCAGTAGCACTGAACCTGAATCAGACAGCCGAGTTTCCACATAAGGGTGAGAGTGGAGACAGCTGTTCGTCATGTAGTCTTCACCATGTCCATCATAAGATATTTTTGGTTTTGCCCTTGTCCTTTTTCGTCTTGCCATATTTCAATCATATCAAATTTTTTAATCATCAGACATCGAAATCATTCAATCAGCTACATTCACTTCAATCCTTTTTTGGGCAAAGAACTTTGATAGTGACGGATTGTACACTTGATCCATGGGCGCCTTCTTATGCAGCTCTGTAGTTGGAAGCCAATACTTATTTGATTTTATAAGTCCAATCCAAAATTAATTTTACATCTCGCCTGTGATTGCATGGTGTGCATGATAAAGCAATAACCGCATGGATTTTTGTTTTCCCACTGTAGCTAGACATCATATTATTGGTGCACACATTCTGTGTGTGGTTTTGCCTATGTTTTTACATTTCCATGCCTGCCCTGTTGTACACCTGCAAGTTATTCCAGAGTCTGATCAGGTATGTGGCCATACCGGCAGTATGTTCGACTGAATTCTGTGTCATCATCTTCACAGAGTCCACCCGGGAGGGAGTTACATGGGCATCCTCTGACTATTTGGACCAAACTAAACCCTGGCACAATTAACTCTTTAAACTGGAAGTGGAAGCACATGAAGCAGATGGCCACATTAAGGTGTGGACTGTTGCACACAGTCCCCCAAGGCTGGAAACCTCTGAACGCAATGATGACATTCATGAATGACTTTCCCATGTGCCTTGGATTGGGTGGAGAAGAATATTCAGGAAGACAAGGATGCGGGAAAAGGCTGCGACCCGAACGTCGTTGCTTATTGGGAACAAACAGAGAGTTAAGAGAGTTCATAGGAGGTGAGATGGACAGCAAACAGCAAAACATTTCATTACTTCCTGTTCTGTAGTTTAGTAAGGACTGTCCTACACAGACGTTCAATTGGATCAGAGGACTTTGTCTCATTTCTTGTCTTCATAAAGTATCGTAGAAATATCCTGAATATAATGTTCATTGTAATCCCCTTTGGGCAACAAAGATAATACTGTTGAGATGTGTGAGATGAAACGATAGTCATCTATTCCTTACAGCAGGCGGTGCATCATTGTGGTATATTCTCCCTCCATTCTAAACAAGAAATCCGAATGTACATGTCAATATTGTTTATAGTGTAACTTTTGCTTTGTTAAGTGTTGTAATGTGATCGAAACATGCATGCTGAGAATTTGCTTTTTGATAATCGGGATGTGAGCCTTTTTTTTATATATAAATATAAGACTACTGCCCTAAAAAATGTTTCATAATTTCTTTACATGTTTGTACAGTCGGTGTATGTGTGATTAGGCTTCGTTGTCTAGTGAGGTATTTTCCATTTGGAATAAGTATGTTAATAAATGTGTATGAAATACGAACCTGTATTTTCTTTCCTTTTTACTTCTAAAGTGGTTTGGTGAGTCTGGGAAATATTTAAATGAATATGTAGTGCCAATTGATTTTATTATATTATATTTACAGCGCTAAGCTATCTTGTAAACATTGACAGGCCCTGCTATGGAAAGTCTTATGAGTTCATACTACAAGAAAAGGTTTGTTGTTGGTAACAACATCAAAGATGTAACATTTTCAAGAGGGTGGATCCCTGGTCGTGCTGGACGCTGCAGCCCCTCCAGGGCCAATAAAATACACACCTGCTACTGTCTGTCACAAACTTTTCCTTTAGGCCCACCAACTGCTATCCAGAACGTTCATGATGGCCTGGCCAGCTGACTGAGGCGCTGGAAAAAGAATGTGCTAGTATGCGGTCCCTCTGCTTGCGCCATAAATATCTCCACGCTGTCCTATGGGTTTAATTTTAGTGCTCTATAGAATGTGCAGGCCACTTATCCGCTGGACTCAAAGCAAGTAGCACGGCTTCTGCTTTAGCTACTCACTGTGGACGGTACGCTTTTCTCCTTTGGATTTGAATACAAATACAGACAAGGACTAGTCTGTCAACATGTCCGATCGTAGTGACATTGAGGAAATAGACCAAGAGGAGATTGAGGAAGATGAGCTCCTGGCTATGCTCTCCCCAGAAGAGCTCAAGGAGCTCCAGAGTGAAATGGACGACTTGGCCCCAGACGAGAGAGTACCGGTGGGACAAAGACAAAAGGACCAGACAGAAAAGCCCCCCACAGGGTCCTTTGACCACAGATCCTTGGTGGATTACATATACTGGGAGAAAGAGTCTAAACGCATGCTGGAGGAGGAGAGAGTGCCTGCTACTCTACTGCCCAGTGAGGTAAGGAGAAATGCTCTAGAGGAACTGGTTTTCAACAAAACAGATATATGAACATTTCATTGTAATACTTCTTCCTTAATTTTGACCTGCCAAAAAGTGCTGTGACAAACATCAGTCCTAACCGACATATAATACAAGCATGCCCACTCAAGTCATCATTTTTATTTCTGTTTTCACAAGCGACTCATGAAAGAACAAGCTGAAAATAAAGAGGAAGATGTGGAATATGTATATGAAGTGATAGAGGAGGTGATTGAGGTGGAAGCTGCAGATGGAATGGAAGGAGAGGAAGTGATTGAGGAAATAATCGAGGAGATTGTTGAGATGGTGGAGGAAGAGGAGGCAGAGGAAGAAGAGGCGACAGGGAAAGAAGTGAGAGAAGAGGAAAAAGTGAAAACACCTGATAACACAGGCCAACCTGAGGATTTACAGAAGGAACTTCTAAAAGACCTTGCAGAAGACAACGTGGAGGAGAAAGATACACAGATTGACTTTTCTAACAGCAAGCTATCGGCCTCTTCGGATGCAAAGACAGAGAAACAGAGCGAACATAAAACAAGCACTTCATCATCAGATAAAATACCAGAGAAGGAGGAAACTCAGACCACAGACTGTTCTCCTATCACAGAGACTGATCAGGCTCTTGACGATATGGACGTAGAGAAACCCCAGAAAGTATTTCCTGAGAAAGAGGAGAAGAAAATAAACAAGCTAAAAATTCCACAGCTTAACATCGGTGGTGGTAGTGGCATCAAATTGACGTCGAGGCCCTCGGGAAATGAGACAAACCTGGACACAACCCTCGACAAGATTCGAAAAAACAACCCCTCTATTACTGAGGTAAACCTCAACAACATTGAAAACATTCCCAAAGAGATGCTCTTGGACTACGTTAATGCCCTGAAGAAGAACAAATACGTGAAAACCTTCAGCATAGCCAACACAGGTGTGGACGAAAACATTGCTTTCAACCTCGCCAACTTGCTACGCGAGAACCGCAGTATCACAACTTTGAACCTCGAGTCCAACTTCATAACAGGGAAGGGCATCGTGGCCATCATACGCTGCCTTCAGTTTAATGAAACACTCACAGAGCTCCGCTTCCATAACCAACGGCACATGCTGGGCCACCACGCGGAGATGGAGGTGGCGCGCTTGCTCAAGGCCAACAACACCCTCCTAAAGATGGGCTACCACTTTGAGCAGCCAGGGCCCCGGATGGTGGTGACCAACCTGCTGACCAGGAACCTGGACCGCCAGAGACAGCTGAGGAACGAGGAACAGCAGCAGCAGCAGCTTAAAGAGCAGAAGGCGATCATCCAGATGTATGAGAACAGTCTGAACCTGCCCCCTGGTCTACTGGAGATGTTAGGCTATGTCCCTCCATTAGAACTTTTGCAGGAACACGGTTTGGTTCCCCCCTCAGCAGAGCCATGCGCTTCGCCACGGAACTCACACGCGCAGCCCACCAGTGCTGCCCCACCACACCAGCCTGCTGTGCAACTCAAACACAAGGTGCACAGCCCCATTCCACAGACGTCCAGCAGCGAGTCTGCAAACCGACTACCGGAGGTTCAGCTGAGGAGGGCTCCCAAAAAGCGTAACCCTCTCCTAGAGCTAGACCCAAGGGAAGACAGGAGACCAGAAAGGCCCAACTACCAGCTTAAGAAAACACCCAGTGAGATGGATAAAGGAAGAGACCCCATGGAAGACATGAGAGCTAGCCTAAAAGATGTCATGAAAACTCTGAAACCTGTCCCTCGGGCACGACAGCCTCCAAAGGTTGACCTGACGCCCCGCGACGTCCTCCTGAACGAGATAAAGAAGAGTAATGTGGCCTACCTTAAAGCTGTAAGTTCACCTAGGGATTCTTACATTAGTACAAGACTCACTTACCAGAATGTGGATGACTTGAGTTTATTAGCATTAGTCGCATAATTAAAAGAATATGCAACAAAATATTGAAAATATTTACAATCGTTGTCGAAGAAATACCTAGTAGTTCTTTTTTCTAAATTAATCTATTTTTGTGAAAATAAGAACATAAAGTAATTGTATGCATAGTATGCAGGTTAACAACAAATATGTTATTTCATTTAGCTATTCCATATACATATTCAAACCAACCATTAACAAGCCAGCTCATTCTTTTCTGTTATTATGTAATGGTTTGTAGGTGCCGCTCCCCAAAATGCTGGAATCAAGCGAAACAAGTCTCTTCTGAGGAAAAATCAACAATCCCACTTGTGCTAGGTCAACATTGTGTTTTGAATCCCATCACCTATTTTTTCACACCTCATCAAGCAAAAAAATAAAAGACTCCACTGTGAAACACTGCTGGTCAGACAAATATTACATTTTAAAACCCCTTGCAATTTGGTAGTGATAAAAGATTTTATAAATATGCGAGTGTTGTGTAAGTCTCAATGAAGACTATATCCATGTGAGTTATTGTTATGCTCTTCAATGTTGCTGTAGAGACAAATACTTTGAGACATGTTTAATAAATTAGGCTAGCTTTATTATCATAGTGGAATGCAGCGGCTTGCTTCCAGTTTAGTGGGTACATTGTCACTACTCAACAATGAAAATGAAAACACTTACAAAAAACATACATAATATGGCATCCATATGAACGTACTATATGAAGCATTAGTGAAATGACCAGTAACACTAGCATGCACCAATTGGAATAAATGGGCATTTTTGTTCAGACGCAGCATCTGTGGCAGTAATGGCAATACAAAACACATACAACACTGGTACTGCAGACCTCAGATTTTTTCAGAAAAGGGATCGTGCTAAATATGAACTATATGGACTGTAGATTTGGACAGAGAAGTGACATTTCATTGTTTGGATAGTTTATCAAGATCTCTAGCCCATTTACAGTGTACAGTGTGACATGATCATTTCACTGGTAAATATTTTGGTATTAATGTGTTTATTAAAATGTAACAGATATTGGATTGTGCATGCTTTGTTGTATAAACAAGACAATTTGGTTGCATTTGTAAATAAAAACATACATCAAGATACATCGACTCCATGGCACAATAACAAAATAATACAAGTTGCCATTCCTTTTGAGTATTGCATAGCTGTGATCAGAGGATATTTACTTCAGTCAACCCAGAAGTGTGAAGAAATAACCGGCATTATTGCTACTTAAGCAGAGACAATCATTTTAAGGCAAACTCGTACGAAATGAGAGGACCTAAGAGTTGCATTTTGGGGTAGCAAAATTACTGATTTGGATTAGCTTTGCTTAATGTCACATTTTACTTTCTTTTGAGTGACTTTCTGAGCTGAATTTAGTATAACATAATGCTTCGACACACAATAGTAATCGTATTTTAACACGCAGCTGAAATAACGTCTAGGCCTACTGTAAAATTGTAACGGATAGTCAAAGTATTTATCGAGTTGGTTTTAACTAGCAAAGTACACATCAGGAATGCTCATGCCTTTGGTAATTGTGCCTTAAACCTTCCCAACACCTGCACAAATGAGATACATCCCCATACACTCCAAATACGATGATTTATCAGAAAAGGTCAAATGTCGAGCCGGGCTAAAACCTATTTTGAACGGGGATAAGATTTAAAGCAACGTTATCCTGTGATCAGGAAAGCTAACACGTTTGGGTTGATGATACAAAGAGCGAGAGAGAGAGAGAGAGAGATGGGGGGTCAGAGAGAGAGAGAGGGGGTGGAGAGACAGGGAGAGAGAGAGACAGAGAGAGACAGAATGAGAGAGAAACAGCTCCAACCTTGGAAAACATAGAAACGTTCATGGCCCATTCTCTCTTAATCCTTCAGCTTGCTCTCAATGAAATCTTGAATCTTGTTAACCCTCTCCTCCTGCTGGTCCAGCAGGTCGAGGATGATGCCCATGGGGGACTTCTTCAGTCCGACACCCTCGATCTTGTTCTCCAGTCTGTTCTTAATGTTGCGTAGTCTCAAAGAGGCATGAATCAGGATCACTAGGAGAGGGAGGAGCATAATATAAATACTCAGCCATTTTATCTTAAACCACTATCAGATAGTAATCATTTACTCTGAGGCTGTAATTATTCTTTATCGTCATGGTGAATATTTACAATTTAACATTAAGACGTTGCTGCCTGTGCTATTTATTAGAAATTGTCAATCTATACGCTGATAAAAAATCTGGGCACATTGCACTATTATTCAAACGTCAAAGTTAGGGGTTGAAGGAGTCATCCTTCCTTTTCTCCCATGTCAAGCAGATGCTGAATGCATGAGGTCAGTTAGAAAATATAGTTCTGTCTACATCCACAGTCCATAGCAACTAATCAACACGACACAGGCTGCCATGGGGCAGCTCCCATGAGAAGGGCTATGTGTCATTGGATGTTTTTCTCAAATCTTTTTTCCTGACAATGTTACAGCTGTTCTGTTTGCTCACGGACTTAGAAGCTTTACTTGACTGAATTAGAAACAACCATTTAGTATCCACGAAGTAATGCAGTAGTAAGATATTCCTTCAGTGCCTTGTTTCTGTTTGAGACATGTTTTTGAAACGTGGATATGTGTGAAGAGGACACATTTTATTGTGCAGCTTAACAGGCAAGTTGTATACTACCTGCTGTTTATACCACAACTAAAAAGGGAAAACTTTTTTTCTCACACACAAAAAAAACCTTCACTTAAAGGCTTTCATCACCACAAGGTTAATAGTTTGCACTGTAATCCTAGGGCAAGGCCATAGCAAAGCCTTCCAATGTCAGTTACCACGTTGTGGAAAAAGTAATACTTCTTTGTAGATTCATCTCTGGGTCTGGCACCACAGTTGGGAGTATACCACAAAATACCCTGTCCATGCGCATTTATACTAACCCCACCCATAATTTGGGGGAGGAAGTCAGGAGAAAATCCAACCCATTTTAATAGGATACAAAACTCACACAGCAAGGGGAAGGTAATTCCAAAGATGAAGACCAGGACACCGCCACACAGTGACAACACGAAGTAGCTGGTGCCCATGATAGCGATGACAAACAGCGAGGGGTTCTTTCTTTTAAAGTTCTTAATGAAGGTCTTGTTCTCTCCGGCCCATACTGAGGCCATAAAGATCAAAGCGACGACCGCACCACCCAGAAACATGCCAAACGGGTTCAGAAACCTGTAACCAAATGAAGTCAAAGTTATTTATTAGGATTTAATCATACTGAAACATAGGTCATCCAACAACAAATTGTTGACAACAGCACAACTAGGTGGTAGAATAGTACTGTTACGTTGTATCATAAAGCCATTCTAGAACCACCCGGATAAGGATACAAATATAGGGTCCTGTAGACTGGAACTTAATGTAGCCTAATTTATCTTGCTATAGGCCTACCGAAAATCAAAGTAAATGTTTATAACCAGATCCAAGCATTTTGTATTACCTAAATGGAGAAAGTTTAACATATTTTCCATTGTTTTAATTTAATTCTGTTTCGCTTCCTATTTGATGTTGGGGTGTGCCGTGGATTGTCAAGCACCGTGTAGCAATGGGTAGCCAGGCTAGGTGACTTACCCAACAATGAGGAAGACAACGATGGCCACTGCGAAATAATTGGTCTGGTAGTAAAGTAAATTACTGATCACCCTGTTGTTCCATTTACTCAGATCACCAAAGTCGGGTTTGGCCAATCTATCGACTCCTGGGAAGAAATCCTCCCATGGTCTGAGTGGTGCCAGTTCCATTTTTGCCATTGCTATAATTTGGTGAGAGTTGCCAGTGCTGCGGGTGTGTTTTTACAGATCAGCTGATCAGTAAGCTTTGAAGATGAGAGGTCAAAGGGGGTCCTTGCTTTCTCTCGCGATACTAAGATGTTGAACAGATTCAGATATGCGTTATATTTGATGCCTATGCGTATTCGCGATTCAACTCTATTTACCTTGCAATACTGACGCTCTCGAACAAACCTTTACCGAGGACATGGGCCCTTGAAAGTATGGCGGATGCTGAAGAGCCGTAAGTGTCAGTGCATGGAAATAAATCAATAAAGTACAGAGAGGTGCCGTAGTCTGCCACAAGCCAAGCATGCTTTGAACTTCTTTTACTCTCTGTTTTCAGGGAGAAGAAAAGAAGGAGAATAGAGGAGCTGACTACTGAGAAGTTAGTGACGAATGCTAAATTGAAGGCTCTTGCATCAGGTTTGCGTATCATAAGCAGCTAACGAGTGCTGTCAGTGTTTGTTCTGCTCCAGACCGGGGGCATCCAAATTGGGCCCCAACGTGATTTAATAAGCTAACCAGCTATGTTCTATGAATACATTACATATGAATGGCCAAACCGATAAGCTCCCGACTCCGTAAGCTCAGTGCCATGCAAGCCCAACCTATAGCTCAGAGAACCTCCCCCAATTTATACAAACACTAGTGTTGTGACTCTGGCAGTGTCGATACATTTGACTAGCGTGTGTAACCAGCTATCATGGGAAGACAGTATTAAAGACCTTGCTGGATCAGGTTTAATGGGGGTCAATGTATGAGCAGTTATGTGTTTGTAACTTGGGGTTTAAAATGACAAAAATACTTAATAGTTGGTATTAACCATGAAAGATCAGTAACAGCAAATATCATGTGTTTGTTTATGTGCAGAATGGCTGTAGATGGTAGGCACAGGGATGTTGTTGGTGATTGGGAAGGCCGATGGAACCATGTGAAGAAGTTCTTGGAGAGACCTGGCCCGTTCACCCATCCTGACTTTGAACCAAGCATTGAGGTAAACAGTTAAGAAATATGTTGCATCTTTTATCGAACAGTGTTTGTTTTGGCAATACTGTGACACATACACACAGTTACTGGAAGTGCTTTGTCATGTTATTTCTCCATACCACACAACACTTCACAATTTTTTTAGTCCCTCCAATTCTTATTGGACACATGCAAGATCCTGGTCATTGGAGCTGGTGGCTTAGGGTGTGAGCTACTCAAAAATCTGGTTAGTGTTTTTTTTCTCAGATAATTTTTTTTAAAGCATTTCTGTCTGTTGCTTATTACGTGTATGTTTAATAAACACCCTCTACTGTTTGTTCCCCTTTTGTCAGGCTCTGTCAGGATTTCGTCTTATCCATGTGGTTGACATGGACACCATCGACATATCCAACCTCAATAGGCAGTTCCTGTTTAGGTTTGATTCCATTCCTGCCTTATTAAAAAAATTTTGTTTTTGCAAATACTTATGTTGGAACTTTTTGCACAATTTGTTTTGAACTCGCTGCCATCTGATCCCTTTAGGTCCAAAGATGTTGGACGGCCAAAGGCGGACGTGGCTGCAGACTTTATCAACAATCGTGTTCCTGAATGTAACGTTGTCCCGTATCCTTGGAAAAGCTACTGTAGAATAATACGTACCGACTGTGTTTTCATATAGTGCAGGCTACAAAAGATGGTGCGAATCTTAGTCAAGTTTTTTTTTAACGGTTATCACAGGACTATTGCTAAATGTCTTTGGGAACTGTTTGTTTGGAATAAGTATTTCTACTTAATATCAGTAATTCCCAGTCACTTCAAGAAAATCCAAGACTTTGACGAGTCTTTCTACCGACGTAAGTTTATACTTTACATCAACTTGATACTATCCTCAGGTTAAGCTCAGATCCAGAGGATGATTTAACACACATTCTGCATCTCCTTCAGAATTCCACATCATTGTTTGTGGACTAGATTCCGTCATTGCCAGGCGCTGGATGAATGGAATGCTGGTAAATATTTGTTTCATTTTTATCTTATTTTTCTTCTATATTAATAATCAGTTGCCTTTCTTGTATATCTACTGTTAATACAGCATGTCATATTATTTGGACAACATGTAAGTCCTGTCTATCTGGTCAGTATTCATTTGATGTGCTTGTGCTCTGCAGATTTCTCTTCTGAACTATGATGATGGGGTACTAGATCCCAGCTCTATAATCCCCCTCATTGATGGTGGGACGGAGGGTTTCAAAGGCAATGCCAGAGTCATTCTGCCTGGCATGACTGCATGCATCGATTGCACACTGGAACTTTATCCACCCCAGGTAAGTAAAGCTTCTTAATTTCCATGAAGTGTTTAAAAGAGGAAAACTACAAATCCGCGGATGGCTTGATTTTATCTTGGTCCTTACGTCCCCTTTAACACAGATCAATTTCCCCATGTGCACCATTGCATCAATGCCAAGGTTGCCAGAGCATTGCATAGAGTATGCCAGAATGCTACAGTGGCCAAAAGATAAGCCTTTTGGAGGTATGCCAACATAGGAAAATATAGGACATTTTTGGAATCCTGCAAATGTTAAAACGTGTGAACTAGAAAATGACGATTACGGTCGGTTCCTCTCTGTTGCTCAGACGCTATAGCACTGGATGGTGACAACCCTGAGCACATCCAGTGGGTGTTCCAGAGGGCCAAGGAAAGAGCCTCAGAGTTCAGCATCACTGGAGTCACATACAGACTCACCCAGGGTAACGTATCATTTAACCAGGTACATGAAAGATTACAGAGGCGGACCATAGTAAAGGATAACCTTCACGTTGACCTTTTTGTAATGCAGGCGTGGTGAAGAGGATCATCCCTGCGGTGGCATCCACAAATGCTGTTATTGCTGGTATGACGAGCAGCCGTTGCAGTAGCTGGTTTAAGGAATCATTAAATCTGTGTGAAATGCATACTAATGATAAGCTAACATTCAATTTGTTTCTGTTTTGTGCAGCGACTTGTGCTACAGAGGTTTTTAAAATAGCTTCAAGGTTAGTGTTATAAATGCCTGCGTGAAACCATATTTTCCTGTTCATACCAAGCACTCAAAAGTTATATTTCTTTCCCAAAATAATTGTTTGTTTCCATTCTGTTTTCAGTGCATACATTCCTCTAAATAATTACCTTGTCTTTAACGATGTGGATGGATTGTACACCTACACCTTTGAAGCAGAGCGAAAGGTGGGTCGGGTCGGGGAATGCACAGGCCTCACGTCTTGAAACGTCTTTCAATTAACTGTCGCTTGTGGAGCCGTGTTCAAGTTGAAGTTATGTACGTGTACAAGGGTAAACAGAGTGTGATTTGGGCCTGGTATTGTTTAACAGGATAACTGCACAGCCTGCAGTCAGGTGCCACAGGACCTCCAGTTCCCTCCCTCAGCCAAACTGCAGGACATTCTGGAGTACTTGACGGAAAGTTCTTCCCTGTGAGTGAATGAGATTATTTATTAGCAACTTCCCACCATGTCCGTCTTGTCGGAATAAAAGGGAAATGCAAAATAGGTTGTAAAATATTGAAGTATCTTTGGGAATTTTGTGTTTTTTTCAGACAGATGAAATCGCCTGCTATCACAACCACTTTAGAAGGGAAAAATAAGACGTTATATCTACAGGTAAGACAGGCATTGATATTGAGTCTCACATTTTCTAGACGTGAAACCTAGTCAATGAAATAGGAAATATTACTCTGTTTTGTTTTTTTCTAGACCGTTAAATCTATTGAGGAAAGGACCAGACCCAACCTTTGCAAAACATTAAAAGGTAACTAGATGTAACATTAAAATGTCATAATTGTGGGAATTTGTCCAGGCCTATTCCTGTAATAAAACAACAACTCTTCATTGTAGAACTGGGATTGTCTGATGGACAGGAACTAGCGGTGGCAGATGTCACCACCCCACAGACCGTTATCTTCAAGCTCAACTTCACCACCTAAACCCTTATTACCACACACACACACACACATACACACACACACACACACACACACACACACACACACACTCTCTCTCTCTCTCTCTCTCTCTCTCTCTCTCTCTCTCTCTCTCTCTCTCTCTCACACACACACACACACAAAGGTAGACATTACTGACTGTACCTGAACATAGCTGGAAACTTAACTTTATTTTCAAAAAATTGCAGGAATTTCATCCTAATATATTTAACTTCTTTGATAATAATGTAAATATGATCAATCAATATTCCCCATTTCGACAAACATGAGAATGTTTAAAGTGTCAATAAGTTATATGATCATCTTGTTTACTGTTGTTTTTTGTCAGTATTGTTTCAAGGATAATTCCTTCCCTCTCCGTAATCAGCATAGGCCTGATACCATGTGCCATGCTGTAATAAAGTTTTTAGAAAATTGCAATTGTCTTGAAGTCTGTCAAGGATTCTCACAGGGTATACATATTTTTTTAATTATTTTAATCTGACACTACTAATTTCTAGGCAACATTAGCTGTATTTATATTGTATGGCTGTGTTAAGATTTGTAAGAATTGTGGTGCAATATTTGAGTACTAAAATAAACTAAGAAAAAAAGTTATTCCATGATTAGCTTCAGATCTTTTAGGCATCTTGACAACAGAAAAAACTCACTGAATATGTATATATGTACATACAATCTGTCCCGAGATTAAGTCGAGGGATCAGACGCATTTTAAACTGGGTTTGTTTGAATGCAGATCGGACAACCCCCTTGAGCGCTGTCCATGGTACTGAACTCTTTGTCATTATCTGCTGAGATCGTGCGACTAAATGAGAGGAACACGCCAGCCTGCCCTCCACTAGCTGCTCAATAGCAATAAGCTTCTTAGAGCGTAATGAAAGTGGTTTGCGAGTGTCCGCGAAACAGATGGTTTCTTTCTTGATTAAGTTTTTTAATGATAGGAAAGTCGGCTGACGAGCCGCGAAAAGCAAGATTAATGTCTATTGCCAGTCCCAGATCATCACATTGACTGACCATCGGATGTACACCGCGCAACATTGATACTTACAAGTTTAAATTGAAAGAGCGAGTCCGCGTATAGTGTTGTAAATGATAAATGTACTAAGGCAAAGGACTTCACCCAGGATTTCAGGATTTCACCCTTCACCGGAAATTATTGTCGAGACAATGTTTTTATTGAGGAATATTTCAAATCTTTTTTCTCGACACGTGAGGCATATTATTTACGGATCTTCAAATGTGGATTAAACTGAAACCTGTGCTGTCTCACAATGTCTTAAGCCAAGCAATTTTAAAAGGTAAAATCTAGTTTAATAATAATCCAACAAACACATGCAAAACCTTTTTTTCTTTACTGCTCATGCCTTTAAAAAACTATTAGCGTAGCAACTCTTTAAAAAAAACACATTTTAAAACAAGAAATGAGAATCCCGGAATGTAAAAGTTATCCAGCCGTAGCCTACTAGGCAAGCAGCGAGTGAAACTCCTTTGATCTGTTGATATAATAACACACAATCTGTCTTTTTAGTTGTTATTAACTGATCATAAACAGGCAATTGAGTCAATGCGTCTCTCTAGAGAGAGATTTTTAATGAAATAAAGGTAATACTTTGCTTTGCTGTTAAAAATATTGGATTGATGTTACAAAAAATATGACCTTATGTTGATCTGCCATAGTTGTTTTTGGTAATTTTGGTAATTTTGGTAATTGAATATCCCAAATCCCTTCCCTTTGATGAGGTATTACAACAGGTTGCACAAAATAAGTGAGGAGAAGATGGTGGGGAAAATAGTCCCTTATCCAATAATCATACATACACGAGAAGGATTGAGGTCACCAAAAACATTTGATCCACATATTTTACAGGTGTCTAAATAATGACATTGTTATTGTCTAATGATCATTCACACCTCTGTGTCTTTCTGTCTCTGGGCCGTTGGCAGAATGAAGCTACTTTGTGTGTTGGCATTGCCGTTCCACTGGAGCCTTTTGCTGCTCTGTGTGCTGGCGCTCTACAGCCAGCCAGTGGCCACAGGCAACCAAAGCTCCAGGGGACAGCCAGGTAAGTCCCAGACCCAGCCAAACGAGTCCGATTAAAGCCACTCTCCAGGGGCTCATTAAGGCTCCTGGACAAACAGACACAAGCAATTCTATACATAAATTTATTGTGAATTCTCTGACTCCCTAAGGAACACACTTTAGACAACAGTGGTCTTGGGTTACCAGTAGTTTTCGTTTTGCTTTTACTCAGTAAGAAAGATTAAGCACAAACCAACAAGAGTACAGTCTGTTATCAAGAATTGGCTGAGTTTCATGACAACCCTATGATGATATGATAATGTGTCAATGTGAATGTTCTGTTTGTGTGAACATCTGTTTTGTTTCATAATTGAGTTGATTTGTTTTTTTTTCTAGCAACACAAATTGACTACAACTCAGTTTGTTAAATTAAATAATCTACTCAAAGATGAGAAGAGCATGAGCTAGGCTGGCTAATTAAGCAGCATTTGTATAGTCTATTGTAGTGAGTAAAGTCTCCACGTGATGGTGCAACAGCTCCACAAACATTTTGCATGCTGGCTAAGCGACCCAGACAAAACCATAATGCAGGTTTCGAATAAAAAAAATGGTGCACTTTATTTTTCTTCAGAGATCAGGCCATCATGGCTTTAAGGTAAAAAAAAACAACAACATGAACATGATATTAGATTTTGGGCCCCGGACTAATGGCGTTGTTTGCTTTTTTTTATGTATTCTCCTCGTTGCTGTCCAAACCATGATATCTTGTTGACCTGTCTCCCACAGGGTCATCACAGGAGCGGACAGGTACCTGCGAAGTGGTGGCGGCCCATCGCTGCTGCAACAAAAACAAGATCGAAGAGCGCTCTCAGACTGTCAAGTGCTCCTGTTTCCCCGGGCAGGTGGCCGGAACAACCCGCGCTCTGCCTTCCTGTGTTGAAGGTACAGAGATGCTGATAGGATTAAACATATAGGTTAAAACAATACCCGCACTTTAACACAGCCAGGACAACAACAGTACTGTGCTAGCTAAACCAGGTTATTAAAGTTGTGCAGTCACGTTAACTATTGTGGATAAGCTACGACAAGGCCGGGCACAGTCCAGGTCAGTTTGGTATCGCAGAGGCCACAGGCGTTTTTTATCCACAATACAGGTGAAGAAGGCAAACGTACAGTTCTGGACCAAGTGTTTTACCCAGATGAGATGTCAAAGTTCACGAGTGTCAATCTTCTGAGAGCCAGCGGGGAAAAAAGTGAATTGCCCGTACCGTAGTGAAGGTTTGACATGTGATTTTAAGGCTTCTCCAAGCAAACAAACTGCCATTCCTTCGGTCTTGAGTTGACCTTCCCCTGTGGTTTGTTTTCTTTGGCCAGCGACGATCGTGCGTCAGAAGTGGTGGTGTAGGATGGAGCCGTGTCTGGAAGGGGAGGAGTGCAGGGTTCTGCCTGACCTCACTGGCTGGTCCTGTGTCTCAGGGAATAAAGTCAAGACCACCAAGGTGAGCACATGCTTGACTCAAAATGACATAGCAAGCCTGTATGGGTCAAATTGGCTGCTAGAACACTATACTCTTCCGCCATGAGAATGGATGATAGTTAATAGCCAATGCTAAGGGGGGAATGGTTTCAAGACCATACATATTATTTTATGCTCTGCATAAAGGCTATGGTCTATGGCTTCTCTGGAGTAATACATCATATTCACATTTTTAAAGAATACTGAACCAATGCACACACACACACACACACACACACACACACATGTATATATTTATATATACATAGGTTCAATATTCTTATCAACTTATATTGCCTTAGACCCTTACAAATAGTTTAAAAGTAATTCCTATAATAGGGGCTCATTTAATGCTAAGATGGATATGAGCTCCTTGTGCCAACTTGTCACATGCTTTAAATACTTGCTTAGAACACAGTAAGCCTTGCTATGATGATGAAAGATTCCACAATCTATAATCACTCCTCCCAAAGGCAAGATCAACACTATTGCTCTCCGTCAGGCTCAGAGGACTAAGCAAGATTAATTCCATAATCTTGTGAACGATGAGGCCAAAAGGACAAACTGGGAATGAGACTATTTCATGAATGTAAACCATCTAAAAACTGAGCCTCAAAAGAGACTTGATTCAATCTGACAGCTTTACACTCTGGCTGACAAACCGCCGCTTTCAGAAGTGTTGAGATCTGTGTTTCATCCCAAGTAGCCTTTTGTTTCCTAATCAAAGAGAAATGTTGAGTGAGACTGCACGACGATGGAACAGAGACCGAGGAACAGTGAGTGAATATTGACCGCATTTGATGATCTGAAATCAAACAAAACAGAATCCAACGTGGCCCATGTGAATAACATGGCAACAAAACGAATGATGTCCACTGGGGCGAATAAGCGTAAGTAGCTGAATCTCTTGTAAGAAATAATGAAATGGAGGACCAGCTGTCTGTCTGTCTTTTCAGGTGGCGAGGTAGCAAGGGGTCAGACTCAGCTTACTGCCATCTACATGGACCCTGCAGCATTTCACAGCTGGGATCTTTGGTCATGCGGTGGAAAGTAAATCCAGCCAGTCCATGAATGTTCAGGAATGGCCACAATTAGCCCACTCTTTCTGATCAGTTTGAGGACTGAGGTGAACTGAAAAGACACCTGCTATTCTACACAAAAAAAGCATGTGATTATGTCTGTAGCCACCATCATGTGTAACTTTTGGGATTTTTGTGAACACAATCTGTCAAGATTCTAAGTTTTAAATGGAACATGATTTAGAGCTTTAGAATTCTGAGAGGGGTAGACCGTTGGAATGAACCTGGCTAGAACGTAAGCCTACGATTGAAGGGCACCCACTTTTCAAGATGTCTATCTGTGTGATTAAGTGACATCCAAGTGCTCAGCTGGCTCTATTGCACTAAATGTTAGTTTGGTTGGCTGCTCAGGCAGGCACTCGAGGAAGTACTTGATGCTTTTCAAGAACAGGGTGTGCATCCAGGCAGTGGCTTTTAGAGGAAATACATGTACTGTTTCAGAAGCATTGCTGTCTATTCACTGTTCATTTAATGCTGTGTGTGGCCGGTGAACTTCTGCGGTTTCATTAACAGGTCAGATCCTCTTGAACGACTCCTTAAGACGCACACAAACACGAATGCATGCGACTCACACACCAACACACACTCAAATACAATCACAGGGCTTTTCATCTCAGTCGGTTAGACAAGCCGCCACCTGCAAGGCTGCGATGGCATGCAAATAAACGTGGAACTCTGATGCAAAACAATGGCTGTTTGAAATGCTAATCACGAGGACAGAGGCACGCGAAGAGGAGCTTCTTCACTGCTGAGAGTATTTACATCACTCTTTTGTTTGTCTTTCTAAACTGAGGTCTCCCGCGGAGAGGACCTCACTTGTTATAATGATGGAAAACGGTTCAGAAATGACTGTGCCTTGAAGCAAATTGTGGCCAGAGGCAGAATATAACGTTTACCTTTCTATTGCGTATACCGTTTGTCCTCACAACACATACAAGACCGATACAGCATAATTATTTGGTTATTTTCTATTTAAATTATAATTATTGTAAGAATGCAAACATATTATTGATAATACCAGAAAGGGAGATACCAAGAGTATATTCACTATGCATTCAACTACTGAGGCACAGCAATACAATTGTATGACAGCACATAACAGTTTTGGTGATATGTTTGTTATAGCACATTTATGTAACTACAATGATGCACGGCTAGATGAGGCCACTGTTCAGGACACTTTTTTTTGTCGTTAAAATGCTGAAATATGGCAACCATCTACAGTAATGCTGCGTATTATTGCAGGGGAAATTACAAATTACATGCTTTCATCTAAGCGTAGGTGATGCTTTATGATATTCATCCTTTTGATATTATGCCAACAACTTTATTGTAATGCTTCAGTGACACTGACTTGACATAAAGTGTAAACATGATTTAAGAATGTGTTTTAAAGTGTGCATGTGTATGTACCTTGTGTGAAAGCTCTTATTAAGGGAAGCCTCAAATTAAAATACTGCACTGCAGGCAACTATACAGGCTACTCAGTGCAATAGACTGAATACAATTTGGTCATGGCTCAAAGGTTTGCTCTATTTGCCTTGTCGTTTTGCCGGATGTCTGGAATAGAAACTACATTTACCATAATTAAAAACAGAACAGAGCAATTGCATTTTAATGAACAAACACCAATTGGAAAAACATTAATGCTATCTGCTGTGTATAATGCATTCATAACACACAGAGTTATATTTACATACCTCGGGGCTGTACACATCAAACTAATGATTCTGACACTGAGCATGTGCTATTGTTTTAGCAGCTATGAGGCCTAACGTCAGAACAGATGTCGATTATTGAACTTGCCCCAACAAAACATTCTGCTGTAAGGTCCATGTGCTCAACCTTCAGTTTAAGACAGCTTAATTTCCTCCCACTATTTTTAACGTGTCTTGTATGGGTAATCGTGATTTACTGTCAGTCTCCATTAAAGTCAAACCGTGTGGAGAGGAGAAGAAAATAACCCACAGCGAGATGCCACCACTGCGGCCAGGGAAAGAGGCCGTAAGGGGAATCAGGCACTGCTCATTTCACATCATTCACTGCCACGGATGACATTCACATTCTGTCCTCTTCTGCTACTATCAATTGGTGATTTGACGGTGTTGCTGAGCGTAAGGTTTAGACCAAAAAAAGAATGCTATTGTTACGTTATGACATGTATTCAGATCTGACTGGATGGCTGCATCTATGATCTAAAACATATTTTGGAGAGAGAGACTGTGCAATAAAAAGAAGAATATTTCAACAGTGTCCTAAGGACATGTGTTATTCTAAATGTATGTTAGGCCAGTGTTCAATAATTGAATCCATTGGATTACTACTCTGATTATTTTTGGATTACCTCTTATCAAATTAATTTGGTCCATGTGTGCTGCTCTTAGGCATCCCCCACTATAATATACCAGCAAATATATTGAATAGCCAGATATCATTTCAACCCTTTGATTATGTTAGAAATGGTAACTGGTAAAAGTAACTTAGGTTAACAACTAGTATTGTTAGTTCATGATCATATTAATTAATCGTGATGACTTGTAAGTCCTCACTATTCAATGCTGTGTGAGAAAATTGTAATTAAGATGAATATTTCTCTTCCTCTAAAGTGTTTATAGGAAGGCTATTCACTGTTTGATAAATCAATGACATTGTACAGTAAGGTAACTTTCAGTGAGCTCACTACAAGAGGTTGTATTGTAAGGTAATGAAATGGGTTTTGCTTGTGCCTCCCCTGAATCACTTACTGGTTTAATTCACTTACTTTACAAGCTAGGTTAACCAAGACCCCGACAACACATCCTCCTCCAAATGTATTATCAGCAAATCATTTCAGCTTCACCCTAGGTGACAAAAATATTAAAAGATTTGAGAATCAATAAAACCTGCAGTAGTGTGATTGAAAGATATTGCTGAATATATTCAGTGTTTTGGCAGTGAACTCTTTGTTTTTTTCATAACAACTTTTCCGACTGTCACACCAACTCTAGTAGTCTCATTTAAATAATATGCCAGTCTCTATGAAGTGTAAACACTGCAGATCATAAATATGTTACAACACACACTAAAATCAGTCAACTGTCATATTACTGCTAGGGTTTGTAACTAGTCTATTGAATGAGTAATTCAAATTATACACACACAATCAAACTTGACTAATGGGCCAGGAGCTAGACCATACCGTGCAAACCATGACATTGTTTTTTTGTTGTGTGATCAAGTTATTATTCCCTTCACGAGGTCCTAATAGCACAGAAGCCCCTAGTGTTCTCAGCATGAATCATTTAGATGAAAGCCGGAGGATGGCGGGGGAAGGAGCGTGAGGCACCTGATGTCAGGTTTAATTAGAATCCAGTTTGGCCGGCGCTACCTTGACTTTGAAATCCCAGCGTCCCACAGGGGTACTGGAGACAGTTCTTGGTTGGTGGATGTGATTAGACTTGGTAATCGTGGCGGTGGTGGCTGCCCCGTGGACTGGGAGAGAATGACAAACGCTTGATCTGTTTTACCTTGTAGCACAATCAGTCAAAGAACCTCTTGTTACTATTAAACTAATTGACAGACTTATACCACTGATACTTGGATTCTAATGAAGCTTGTCTACTTTCATGTTTGTCATCGACTCGGGTCTCCAGTCTACCCACTGCACCGGATTCTAAAACAGCAACTGAGTTGCCGTTCTTAACTCAAGCAGTTAATTGAGGGTGTGTAAGGTGACAATCCCTTGACAGAAGTTCACAGCTATCTCTCTTTGTGATGTCTTGGAATAATGAGACATTGTGAATTGCAGCAAATGCACGGAAAGCTGTTGAAATCAACTAAACTCCCAAGATCAATAGATATAATCGTTTGAAAATAAAACTGAAGCAAATATTGGAGGTTGATGCCATTTTCCACATTTAGCTTTCATAAATCTAGTGCTGAATGGTCAAATTTATTCCAAATAAATGTTGACATTTAGATTTTGATTAGGTTCGGACCAACATGACTCGAGATGTAAGCAGTGCATGGTTTTTCATATTGTGAACCACTGCTTTGTCCCCCTCCCCATCTTGCCGGCTCCGTGGACAGAGTGGTGTAACTGTGTCTGGGTTTTGGCCAGTTTGACCCATAACAGAACAGATGGAGACTGCTGTCAACATGTGCCAAGCAGGAAAACAAATTCTGGATACAAGTTCAGTAGAGTGTCATCTGATTTTAAATAAACCTCTGCGTACTGACTCAGTGTGCTCCCTGGTGCTTTGTAATAGCAGGTTTTGTAGTACGCTATGCCTGCATGCTCCATTATACACCCACTTTGAGGGACAATTTAAAAAAATGGTTTCATTTGTCATAGTCTAGGCCTATCATTAGAAAATTGTAAACAAGCAAATACATTTTTACACAGTACTATTAAGTTGTATCCGTGGATCAGGATGATACAGGAGGCCTACTATTAGATTCATTTTCTGCTTTCGATGCAACACTTTCAACTTCTGCAGGAAAACATGGGTTTTCTAATTTGAATAACGACTCTCATGGAGATTAAGGTACGTTAATGTTTATGTACAGTATTCTTAACTGATTTGACACGAAATAAGGCATTTCAGGGAATAGAGACGAAAGAAGAAAAAGAGTTTTGTCCATTTAGATATGGTGAAGCAGTTTCAGAGATGAGCAAATGCGCACAGGTACAGAACAAACAATTAAACAAATGAACCAAAAGCATGTGCATTACCAGTTTGTTTTGAATACAGTATTGGTCAAATGCCTCCTGTGAACCATCTATAATTTTTTTTTTTTTTTTATTGTAGAAACATAGCATACAGATTTTTTAAATCGGCCTATCTCTGATTGATTGCACAACCTTTGGTTGTGTGTTGCTGAATGACAACACGAACAGGACAGACCAGGATCGCATCAGGAAAAGGGAGGTTTTACATTTCACCACCATCGTAGACAGAGTCCTCGTAACACATAAAAAGACAAACCTATGTACAACAAAGTCATTCTATGAATCCTGAGGGTTGTTAACTTCTGTAACAACTACTTTAATGTACTGTATCATTCCAGCTTCGCAAATCAGAATAAACACCTGTCCTTTGAAATCAGAGGAGAGCTCTCAGCTGCAGATGTCCAGGTAATCACGTTCCCCTCAAAGTAAAGAAGAAAGTTGCGACCTGAACACTTCAGGGCCGACCCATCGACTCAGTCGGGAGCAGGCTATCACCTTCTCCAAGTCATAAAGGGGTGAGAAGACACTGCTCACACCAGGATGCATTGTTCTCCCAAAAGTCTTAACCGCAGCCTGCAGCCAACAGTAGGTGATGTACATCTTCAATAAGGAATGTATTCACACTTGTAAGGTAGGTTCAATGTCTTTGTCAAAGGTGCTCCGGGAACTTGTCTGATGAACAGAAACTAAAACATCGGGGGAGGTAACACATATGAAATATGAGTGATGGAACATGCCAATCATTTCACCTTCAACAATACATTACAACGAATCAATACAACAACAGCAAACCTGATAAATGAGATAAGGCTCACCTTGGAACATTTCCTGTCCTGTCAACGCTCTCAGTATGTCGATGTCGTGTACGGATGGGTGTTCTGTGGAAGGGCAAACAACTACATATTCAGATCTATTCAAAAGGAATCCCCTCAGGTATTAAAGAGCCATACGTACACTGGTATTTATTATATTACCGGTCCAACAGTAGTTGTGCATGAGGGTCCATTTCATACATAATAACAGGCAATAAGCCTTTTCCCCTTATGGTCAGGAGAGGATATCTTACCCTGGTGGTTTTGATCTTGTTCCCAGCATAGCACATCCAGCCTGAGTTGTCAGGCAGCGTCTTGCACTCTTCCCCCTCCAGGCAAGGCTCCATCTCACACCACCACTTCCCAATTACTATGGATGCTACAGGCAACAAACACAGACAGGAGAGACGCCAGTGACCAAGGTATCTCTTACTCAGTGGAGAGCAAAAATCAGATAGCATCATGCAGGGTTGTGTTGCCTGCCTGTGTGTCAGCTCTAACAAGGTTTTGTACAAACAAGTACGCATACACAAGTTACTTCTCAAGTTGCTATTTTTCTTTTCTAAAAAGGGGATATGATTATTTCAAAGATTTAATGTGGTTATAATGTAAGTAGGAGAGTAGATTTCCTTTTCTTTGTGCTCCGTTAACAGGCAGGAGATGCATATGGTATAATTTCCTGTTAAATGTATCTAATACAGTTCACTGCCAAGGTCTTATTCTTTGCAAAGCGCATTGAATGTCAGATTTCTTGTAGTTTTGATGAGTGAGGGGGTTGATACAGCTATGTGACTAGACTTTAATGCAGGCCACATTCCAGCTATTGGGAGGAAAATTGCTTTAAATACAGGGTAACTACAAGGTAAATGGCTGCACATATCAGATGTCTGACAGAGGAAAAGACCCTGTCAGAGCTGACATAGAAAGACCTTCACTCAAGTCAGTAATTGTTGCAATATCCACAGATGGATTGAATCTAAAAGCCAGGTGAGAGGTTTTCCTGAGGCCAGACACACATTTCACTTCTGTGCCCAAGGAGGATTCTAGAACTTAATAAAATAGAAAAGCAATGTCTTCATTCCATTCCAAAAAATAAATTAAATAAATAATAATATATATAAAAATATTTAACTACATGCTGGATGTTTTCTTTGAGTGAGAAAAACTCCAGACCCACCAAGACATTCCTTCCATCCACTTCTGTTCATGAACTAGATATGAAATTGTATATATCGAGAGTAAGATCCTATCAAGGCTATGGCAAGTGTCATCAATAAATTCAAAACCTTTAGCAATGCACTTGACAGGACTTCAAAAATTGTGAATAAAGAAAACTAGGCTGTAGTCCATCTTTCCCAGTGCCCTGAAAAAAATAATTTGACAATTAAGGAGACACAATATTCACAATGACCAGATAATGTGAGAGTTTTCTTGTAGAAATAGAAGATTAGCATGGACATGGCATGGTTTTAGAAGGGGGTGCCTGTGCAGTACATTGAGGCAAGGCAAGGTCTGCATATTCCTCTCCCCTGAATATGACAAGGTACAAAACAATTGGTGAACAAATCTGGCTAAAATTCTATCATATGTTACTTTGTATTATTTATTAAGTAATACAATGATGACCTTACCATCAAGTAAGTCATGGAAACAAACTAAACGACATAAAAAAGTAACCAGGTCAGTAATGCCCTGGAAATATTTCAGGAAGCAATGTTCACTAGCTACAGCATATGCTATGTGGCGCCACTCACCATCCACACAGGAAGGCCTGTTCCTGGTGGTCCCGGCCACCTTGCCGGGTAGACAGGAGCACTTGACCGTTTGGGAGCGCTCCTCGATGCGGTTCTTGTTGCAGCATCTGTGAGCGGCAACCACCTCGCAAGTGCCGCCCTCTGAACAAGCAGACAAAGAAAACACGTGAGGTTAGTGAAACCAACAAGCTCCAAAATGTTGGTGCACTTTGATTGTGAAAGGCCTTTATCGAGAAAATAAAAACATGTGCCTGTTTTGATTGGCCTTAAGGTCTCGTAATAATATTGAGGGCAGCTGAGGGAATTAACACCTACATAAATATACATTTTTAGGTGCACAAGTTGAATCCATGCAAGTTAATAAATACACACATTTACACGTGAGGATATACCAGGGCTGACGGTGCAGGAGTGCACCAATAAATACAGAAATCTATTTGCTGCGGTAGAAGCCGTACAGCAGGGGTCCTATCCTGAGTTTAAACACTGGTCCTTTCATGTCATAATCACAAGCCTTGCCGACAACGCTTAAAGGTGGAGAGGAGAGGGCCACAACCTCCCACCAGCTCCTCTAAGTCACACGCGCACAGCGAGGCACCAACGGACAATTACACACATCTGTACATGAGACGAGGTCACGGAGTTGAGTAGTGAATCAGTAAGGTGATAGCAAAAATAAGTGTCTTTGTGTTGCATATGCGATATTTGATTTACACCATGCAATCTTGTATTAAACACAATCATACATGCCATTGAATTTCATGCATTTAGGCCTACAAAAATTCCACTGAGATTACATATTTCTATACTATTTGGCTATGTTTGAAATGTTTTCATTTGCAATCCTTGTGGCTCTGCATGTTCTCATGAGTAACAATATTCTGCAGATGATGAGCCGCTCAGCAGACAGCCACAGACACCCTCTGGCAAATATTATAATAGCGCCGTATGATAATTTTAACTGTGACTGTCTGCAATATCCAAATATATTTTTTATCTGAATACCTATTCCAAAGCTAGATAGAATTAGACATTTAACTTTTAGATGTCTCAAACCCCGTTTTCTGTGTCAAGACCAAGCTTAAGCTTAAGTTTAGGTGTGACAGAAGGCAGTCTGTTCAACGGTGTCATGTTATAATGGAGGTATTGCCAGGAGGATGTATTCACCTTCTTGACCCCCGATATTGAAACTCCACACACACTCACCTCGCTGCCACACACAGTGCAAATACCTCAGCTCATTAGCAACTATTATCCCTGGACAACCATCCGTGCAAATCGTGTTCTTTTTTCATTTTCAAACATTATCAAAAGAGAAGTCTACATTTTCCGATGCTCATTTTAAGTTTGCAATAATTGAATTAGGTTAATTTGTTATGATTTGGACGTGCTTGCTTGCTGAATGTAGGTCAAGCATCTCAAAACTGCTATCACTGCAAATTGCAGATGGCCAGGTTATGGATATAGCTTAAGAGAGGGGGTTAATGGCAGTGGTAATTGTGTGAGCGTGATTAATTGCAAATTGTAATTTCCTGGGCTTAATTAAAAAGGAAAGAAGACGGGCAAAGAAAAATTGCCTTTTCCCATTACGTGCCAAGCGAGTTTAGTTTTCATAAGGTTATTGTGACCCAAGGCCAAGTGTCTCAGAAAATATCAACAGCCGTTGGTTTTAACTTGATGGAAATATCCCTTCCCTTGTCTGTCTGGATGAGGGTTGCCTGCCGTCGGTAGCAGTCAACAACAGGGCATGTCTCTACACTCTAAATCCTGCTGCACCCGCCCAAGCAGGAGGGCATCGGTTAAAAAACAACAGCCCGCAGGGGTTTGTTCTCGTTAATGCATCTCCTTAATTGTGTAAGACAGCCCCAGATTCCCTCTTTGATCTATTAAAAAACACAAGACTCAACAGAATTAACTCTCAATGCTTGTCAAGAGCAAACAGAGAGAGAGAGAGAGAGAGAGAGAGAGAGAGAGAGAGAGAGAGAGAGAGAGAGAGAGAGAGAGAGAGAGAGAGAGAGAGAGAGAGAGAGAGAGACAGTAGACAGAAAGAGAGAAAGAGAGAGCAGCAAATCTTGAGATGCTCTAAATTTGGAAATCATCACCTCTGAAGAATATATTAATATCAAATAAAAATGCAAATCAGCACCACTATTTCCAGCTGGCAGGTGTACTGTCTGCTTTTAAACAAAAAGGTAATGCCGCGCTGACGAGCACACTCTAGGTTCCCCCGGTGGTTTCAGCTGTGTGACTGCTACACGCAGCATACTCTAAGAACCCATCTCTACGACATACATATTTCATGGGGGAGATGGGGGAGAATAACATAGCTGGAGATGAATGCTCTCATCAGGTGAAGGCTGGAGCCATGCAAGGATGTAATTGTTTTCTCTATTTCCATTCGCCCCCTCCATTATCAATGACTGTGAACAGTCAGGCTCCCAAATGACAAATGACATCAAAAGGTGTGTGTCTGAGTGCGTTTCTCTGACTTTTCATGTGCGTGTGTGTGTGTGTGTGTGTGTGTGTGTCTGTCTGTTTATCTGTGCAAGCGTGTCTCAGGGAGTGTGCCTGTGCCTGTATGTGTGTGTGTGCTTACCTGCTTGTGTGTTTGCACGTGTGTGTAGGTGGGGGTCTACATGCCTGAGTGTGTGCCTGTGCGCTTGAGTGACAAGGAACAGGGGTCCCACTGCGATTGTCATTCCAGGGGGTCAGGAGGTGAGACGGGAGCGCGGTGGGGGTGGGGGTGGGGGTGGGGCTGGGGCTGGGCTGGAACTGCCCCGTTACGGTGACCCTCCTTTGCACCCCACCTGCCTGTTCATTACTCTGAGCCGGCAGGGCTGTCCGTCAGCCAGGGCAGGAGGTGTCCTGCCAGCCCGCACACAACAGGGCCACACTTTTTAGGTACTGCCCTTTCGGAAAAGTGAACTAGTTCAAAGATGGTGGCTGTCGTTACCTACAATTAATTTACAGTGGGCATTTAAGCTGGAAATCACGCAACCTCATTACAAGTATTTACACGAGCATTTTTCTCCAGCCCCTTATATAATGTACGCAGTTATACTGACCTCCGAACATTAATGTGACGTGATGTGTTTCAGGAGCTAATCGAGCACTTGATTTGTCCGGGCACTTAATTCCTTGTCACACAGTGATTTAAACAACTCCCAACACCTGGTGTCAGTGGCACATCCTCAGCTAATTGGCCAGTCGGCATGGTTTGTGGACGCCACAACAATGAGTCACACACACACACACACACACACACACACACACACACACACAGAACCCAGTACCACTGGCATGGAACACAGATTCACCCTTATGGACGCTGGTGAGCCCTGATGAAGAGGCTGATACTGCACTATCAAACCACGCATGACGCTGACACAGAACATTGCGACTCCAAAACGGCCAGGATGTGGTCGACTGCCTGGCTTAACGAGCGTGATCACAGGCCACTCGGGACCACTAGGCTGCTGGTGGCCGGCGATGAAACAGCGACGGTGCCGAGCAAGAAAGAGACAGTCCATCTCAATAGAAATGTCACCATGCAATAAGTATGCAATGACTTGCTGTCTGGCGTAGCGAGCACAGACTGGGAGGGAGTCTCTAGAGGCGGCGATAGCAGGTATTCTATTTCTACCAGTACACTCCTCTCACACCATCTGCTCATTGTGTATACAGTATGTGTGTGTTTGTGTGTGTGTGTGTGTGTGTGTCTGTGTCTGTGTGTCAGTTTATGTTTGGGGGCTTGTCGGAGGGCCACTGTGCAACTTAAGTATGCGTCCATGCGGGTCCGTTCCAAATTAGCTATAGATATAGTTTTATTTTCCCCCAGATTTGAAGCTCTATATTCATCTTGTAATCTAAATCTGTCTGTCTGTCTGAGAGGGGATGGAGTAGATGGTACTAAGTGGTGTACTTCACACACTGCTCAGGTGGAAAGCCTGGGGGACTAAATTTAGCTGCTAACCTGGCTTGCTCTCTCGTGGCTGTCTGGTTGCACAGAGATATTCCGATTGACAGCCCCTGACACTGAATGTACAAGCCGTTGTGCATGTTCATATCCATGCACATGTGTATGTGCGGACAGACACACCCACAAACCCACTAGAAGTAGCTAATAGGCCCGAGAAATACAAACAGACAGATGCCCGCTTGCCACAGAAACATCCTGTCTGGGATTCTAAGGCGAACCCCAAAAAATCCAAACTTTCTGTTTGTAGTCACTTTGCAATCTTATATGGGGCTTTGGTTTTCCAGCAACTCCTGTAGATAAATGCCCTGGCAGGGCTTACCTCCAAGAGGTCTGACTAGCCACAGCAGACGGACGTTCTCCCGAACAGTCAGCCTGCCGGCACACTACAAAGGAGACGCATCCAAGGTGACCCATAATAGGCTGCTCTCGCTCTTCCTCGTTTGTTCTCTCTCTACTGACAGCGAAGGCATCGGGTGACTCTGGCCCTGTTCCTGGTGGGTAATAGGACAACCAGATTAGAGAATGTCAAATTAATGCGGATGGAAGACTGTGAGAGGCACATCACATGGACCCCGCGTGGTGTCAAATGAGAGAGAGTGTTTTTTCCTGTCTGGGTCTTTTAAAAACATCTAAAGTCCCCGTTGTACTGATGTTGTGCTGGTCTTGAATGCCTCAGGGGGATAACCGGTGACATAGTGACAAACACTGCTTGATAGTTTGGGTGCCATTAATGGTAAATTTGTTTCTAGAAAAAAATGTACAAGAGATGAGGCCAACAATTAGTTTGTGTTTGATTTAGGAGTTTGTAAATTGCAGCTCATTAGATGGAGGGAACAGGAGTCTAGAAACGGTGTAAAAGAGAATTAAGAATAGATCATGCTTTAGCTTCAGTCTGTGGCAACTAAACATTCATTGTGAACTACGTAAATCTGTGCTTCTGCTTTGCATGTGTTTGGTCTGTGTGGCCATTTAATGTTACCTGCACTCTGTCAAGACAAATAATATCATGTTCTACTCTCAGGATTCGATTTAGCGACGGCTTTTTTTTTTTTCCGAAATGTTGGCTTAAAATATAAGGAAAATATATATTGGAAAAAAATATCAATTACTAGTACAAAAAAGTGTGGCGCGTGGCAAATAAAAGCAGATTCATGACAATAGGGCTGCCAGCGCTGTCAGTATAGCATGAGGGGGCCTCGAGATTGGTCCTGTTCAGTGGGCTACTGAAGATGGGCCATGCTTTATTGAAATGCAAAATAACCACTGAGAGACATTGCGACTCTCTATATGTTTTAAGATGCATGAAAAAAGTATTGAGGGCACGCAAGCCAGAAAGAAACACAGGGAGAGAGAGAGAGAGAGAGAGAGACAGAGAAGGGGGTGAGAGGAGGAGATAGAGAGAGAGAGAGAGAAATTGAGAGGGGAAGATAAAGCGAGAGCAAAAAAGCGAAAGAGAGAGAGAGAGGGGGCACTTGCATGGGTTTGCCATTTGCATGTGAGCCTCAAAGCCAGCAGGCTGCTCAGCTGTCACCATCAGCAGAGGCCTGTGCCGTTGTAAGACTGGGGCTGATCAAGAGCATGAAATCATATTCCGACTCTCGAGTAGGGAGAGGACCCCTAGTGTAGAGCTTATTTATATATTTTTTGGGCCTCGGCTTTATTGTGGGTTTGGGTGGGCTCGCCATGTTAAGTGTAACAGCAACTTGCATTCAACCAACATACAGTCCAAACTCCATGAACGAAGTGACCTAACCAACCATCCTGGTGACTAACGCTCTATGGCCATGTTATAGTCTAGAGTATGAAGCTCTGGGGGGGTTGAGCAAAACGAGTGCATGCTTTTTATGCACCGCCTTTCTTTTCTAAATGTCAGACTCTGTCTGTCCATCTAACTAGCCCTTTCTCAGACTGACAAATGTCCTGAATTGGTATTTCATACATTGCAGGCAGACAGCCTTGATGAAAGCGCTACATTCAGAGAGAAGAATAGAATAGAAAGGGATGGACTCTGCGTTTTCTGAGAAAAATCGCTGCAAAGCTTAGATGGATCTGAAGAACTTACTTTGGCGTCCTTACTCAACGCGGCCTGCTAATGTGTCTCAATGTGTCTACTGAGTAATAATATTAATGCGATGCCTAAACAACTTCCCGTTCAATATGACATGTCCCCTCATGGGTGTTGAGGGCTGGTTATGTAAGGTTCACAATCTGACAATGCTGGCGATTGGAGTCGAAGGCAATGATTATTTACTCATTCACCATGCAGTGGTGTATGGACACGGTATCCGATAGTGAAGTTCAGTCACATCTTCCCTCCGTCACGAAGCATGTTATCATTCTGTTGTTTCGACATCTACATTACCGAGTGCAATATGAATATTAGACTTGGGTTTACACTGTGACAGGTGTTATGAATAAAGATGAATCGATCAAACATTGATCAAAAGGATTAGAATGGATTATGATAGTGTACTGCAGCATCTTGCGGTGAAAAAGAGGACACCATTGAAGTGTGCTTCCTTTGTTTAATGATTCCCCACATGAGACAGGACAACTCATGCCACCGTTCCCAGTGATGCAATGACTCTCTCTGTTCTCCTCTGAAGATCTCCTCTGTCCGTATATTATGATTTGTGGGTAACGTAGGCTATTTCTATCCTACTATCTATTCGAGCATGTCCAAACCACTAAACTTGCTGTAGCTGGATCCTGGAGTTTCGCTATGCGTGAAGTATAGCACAAAAAAGGAGATTTTAAGGGTAGGAATAACTTGGAATCTGCAACCAAGTTTGATACATCCAGCATTAATTACCTTGTTTCTCACACCGCCCTCCCCCCTGGAATGAATTTCATTACCCTGCCAAGCATTTGAAACAGTCAAACAGGAGGGGAAACACCATGCAAGCATCTTCCAAACATATCCTTCAGCAACCTGCAGCAGGAGACTTTGGAGTCATTCAAGAACTCCACGTTAAATTCTGATTTGTATTGAACATATAAAGGATGAACTAATTGTTTGTTTTGGGGGTGTTTGAGGATCCTGAACTTGTCTCAGCGAAAAAAAACTAGTAACTGAGAGAACTGAGAGTTTAATACTGATTACAGATGACATCGGCATCATGGTACATTAGTCTTTGCTTCTAGCTTCAGCTTACTGAAGGCACCACTTCCTTTTAGAAGCATGATAATATTATATTATTGAAGAGTTGAGCAAGGGGTCACAGTTTATTCACAATTTAGCCAGCCATGTTGTTCATTTAAATTAATCCAGGATTCCTTTTACAACCCTCTTAAATTGCCATGTACAGTAGCTCACTAAGTGGCAAATTAAAAAAATATTACAATAATTCCAGGTAAAATGAACATAGAGTAGAATTTCCCAACCTGTTGTACTTAGTATAAAATAAACATTTTGAGCCTCCTTTTTTGCATTGTTTACACAACTGGTGCTACTTTCTAATAAATGTAAAGAAGGTAGAGTGTTATGTGGCGATGTTGATGAACTCTTGGAGGATCCTTGGCCAGGGGGCTCTGTGCATGGTAGTTGGAAGGGTGGTGTTGCATGCTTATGCTGATTGTATACTGCAGTGTGGAGCTGTGAACCACTGGCAGAGTCATGAGTGTGTGTGTGTGTGTGTGTGTGTGTGTGTGTGTGTGTGTGTGTGTGTGTGTGTGTGTGTGTGTGTGTGTGTGCGTGCGTGCGTGCGTGCATTTGTGTGAGGGAGGAGGAAGTTGTGTAATTGTGTCTTTGTGTGTAACAGGGTGAAAGAAACAAGAAAGAGAGAAACAACAGAGAGAGCGAGATAGAGAAAGAGAGAGAGGGAAGGAGGGGTGAGTGTGAGAGAGAGAAAACTGGGATTGTCGGCTAATGAATGACGCTGTAGGCCACAGAAATTCATTTTGCACATAAGCGTTGTAACCACAAACCATAGCCCCTTCGTTGAGCTAGTTGTACATCTTCAATTAAACATGCTGTTTAAACAAATATCCACGAGCTTAGACAAGACTTCTGCCATAAATTATTCATAGAAACAGAAACTAGAGAAGAGATAAAAAAAATACACAAAAAAAATTCAAATGTAACTATAATTAATTTTCTATCGAAAGACTCCTCACTTAGAATTGTTTGTGTTGTATATAACTCTTCTCAAGTTTTGTATTGTTTTGTTTTTCACTGGCTGATGAAATCTGTCAGGTGGAATGCTGAAAAAACCTTTGGCACGTTAGATGTAAATACAATATGCTATGCAACTGTAGACACAACCCCCAGACCACAGACAAGGTGCACTGTGGCAGCAGAAGACATAACACATAACAACATATTATATTTTCCCTGACTGGTCAGCTGTCTCAGTTGTCCCGGATAAATAGTCTGGTCCTCTGGGGTCAGTGTGGCAAGTACAGGAACGTTGGGACAAAATGGCTTTGGCAGGCTCCAGATGTGGAGGGGCCCACAGCCCCCGCTAGAGACCACTTCCCATTGGGTACCACAGCGGAGGGTGGGACGGCTGACGGAAGGAGGGGTAGGATGAAACTGGCAGTGAGAGCATGGCTTGGAGGGGGGGGGGGGCCGGATGGGATGGGAGAGAGGGTGATGTATGTCAACATAATGTGCCTCCAGGAGGTATTATATAAGACTATTAAGTTGTCAGTGTCTTGAGCCGTGCATGGAAGGAAACAACCTTTGTTTGCGGGGCGGCAGCTGAAAGTCAATTTTTCATCTTTGCTTTCGTTTCCAAGGAGCAGCATATGGTCTTCCTTGTTACAATGAGGAAGGGGCATTTCTTTTTCCTCTACCTCTGCTTCCGACCACGTACAAAAGGCAAGGGATTTACACATGGAACATTGCATGTTATAGTTGCTTTAAAATGACACCACGGCCACGTCTATAGATAGACCTCTAAAACAACTAAAATATACTAGATATATTACATTGAGTAATAGGAACACACTATGGAAGACTATGATGAAAGGCCAAAGGGGGATGAATGCGTGACAAAGGTATAAATGACACATAATGGCGCAATGTTAATACTATTTCAGTCTGCTAAAGCAGATGGGGTGACATATTGTAACTAGAAATGAATAAAAGGTAAAAGATTCTCGCTGCCTCTTCAGTGATACTCCTCATCATTTATATGTGCCTAAAAAGCTGGAAGTAGATCTGTTTGATGGGTTAGCCTGCCGGTTAAGGCAATGACCTTTCACCCTGTCAGCCTACTGGGCATACTGTAGTTCAGAGGGAGTTCATGAGATGGAATGAGAGACAGGTGGGAAGAGACCACCTCCATGTTGCCTCTTAGTGCTTCTCAGTGCTTGCATCTCCCCACGCCGTTGTGCCTCACACCGACAGGACCTTGTTCTCCTTCTGCTGCAAATAGACCTTAGTGTGTTTGTCTTCTTTATCCTCTTATACCACAGACACCCCCGTCGACTGTTTCGAGACGACAGAAGATGTGACGCGTCCTTTGTATTGGTTTCTGGGGCGCTGCTGACTAGAATCCACCAAACATAATCGCGTTCTGTAGAGGCATGCGACAACAACCTGGATTTTAGGACGCAGTTAGGTCAACTAAGTCGTGCTTTTGAAGTTAGAAGGGGTTATGTTTGTGAGATTGCACCGAGGGACTTCTAGGCCAGTGAAGTTAGATTCTCGAAGTCATTCAAAATAAACGGAAAAGCTTTTTCAGCGACGACTCAATTTTAAAAAAACATATTCAGCCGAAAGGGTTCAGCACAGACGCGTGACCCTAGAAACAAAAGCTCCAGCCAATGCCTTATGCATGTACAACAAGCACGCTCTGTTCTCTTTTGTGTGTCGTTCACGCTCCCTGCACCAAATAAATACGCCGCCTTATGAATCACACGACCCATAACGCAGAGCGCCCCGCCACCCGTACCGGATGAGCGGAGAACAGCCCCCAGCGCGTGGTATGGAGCGGCAGGCAGCAGCAATCTGTAAGTGGGCCTGCAGGTGGAGGGTGGAGGGTGGGGGGGTGGAGGGTGTGTGCGTGTATGTGTATGTGAGTGTGTGGGATGGGGTGGGGGGGTGGGGTGGGGGGATGGGGGGTGGTGGGTGTGGGTGGGGGGGGGGGGTGTACATAATCATCTATTCTGGATTCCTCCAGCTAGGCAAGGTCCCTTCGGGAGCCACACTTATGCACACAGGCCTGCTGGTGTGTCACACGTGTTGAATGGGGGCTTCTACAGAAAGCTCACGCATAGAATGGAGTAGCTCCAGGAAAGGATTTCGAGTTGCATCTTCACTCGCTTCTAGATCGCGAGATCCACAGCAATGCTCCAAAGGTAGCGCTCGCTGTGTGCATTTCTCGTCGACAATATTTAGCCGGAGAAGCCTGACCCCCGTCTATTGTGTAGGCAGCACCTGATCTCCACGACCCGTTGTGATCTCAATTTCCTCTGGTATTGCCAGTCCCTGTGAACTTCTGGCATTTCTCCGGCTTCACTGATTGGTCCCATGGTCCATAACCAATGGCCTTCCTGCCACCAATTCCTGACCCGTCCACCCCAATCCTGCCACCAATCCAACAGCCCCGCGACACAAAACGCCCAGCCAAAGTCCCATTGTCACAGTCGATCCAGACGGGCATCCCATCTCCCACCCCGCCTCTCATAAAACTGGAAGGTGGACAAACCAAAGAATGGCAACGGATGTCATTGGAATACCAATGACATGCTTTGAGACAAGCACATTTTTCTTCCAACTTCAACCCTCTTTTTTCATACAGGCTAAACTGTGATCCTTCTCCAAAGCGGTGTGAATTGGTTCAAGTGAATGCATTCTCTTTACACACACACAGTGTACGTCACCATCACATATCTAACGTCACGTGCATTCCATTTTCATCCGAACAAAAAGGTGTTATATTTGGGTTAGAAGCACAGGAAATGCCTTTCGCCCTGACTACAGCCAGGGCTAACAGGCTTTAGCAGCTGAACTGGGGCATCAAGGAAGCAGATCCCACTGAGGCCCGGTACACTCGCTGTGAAATGGAAGCTCCACGCCACGTGAAAATCCCATTCCAGCTACGGAGGGCTGGGAAGCCTGACAAACTCACTCTGTACCGTTGCACTCTTGTCTCAGGTTGTAATACCTCAGTATTCTTATGATAAATTATTCACAACAGCTGCCTCTCCCTAATGTCAAATGTTCCAATCCAGTTTCTTCATTTGTGATACATACATCTTCACTGAAATCACAAAGATTAAAATGAGGGTACCTGGACGCAGTGGGAAATCCAACCACAATAGCTTAGCAGACACTGTGTGATAACCCTGCCAGCCTGTTAAAGCAGTGTTTCAGTTTGCTTGGTGAAATATGCGCACAGTGTGATGTTTTTACTAAACTAGCTAATGGCAAATTAGTCTCAGCATATTAGGCAGTCAAACATTAGGATAATGACATCTTTGAGGCCTGATGTACCCACTCACTATGCACCCCCTCCAAGATAAATTGACGTTCAGTCTTTTTCCACAATCATTATCACTATTTAATATTATATCATAAATATATCCAATGACATGTTGTTACCCAACATGCTGCATTATAGCAAAATTAGGCGTTAATGGGCCACTGGTGAAAAATCAACTGTCTGGGCAGAGCAGGATTCAATTATCCTGTTAGTATCATAAATCCCATGTCCCTCAAGGTGCTTCAGTGTTGCCAGTAGCTTCCGTGACTCTCCAAATTTTTTTTATGACAATGGCCCTTTCAGTGTCTCTATCAGCTTGCCTTTTTAAACAGACAAGACAGTGCTTTTCAATCATATGGTTTAACCTGTTCACTCCGCCTGATAGAAATGATGATGATGATGATGATGATGATGATGAGGATGATGACGGATGCTAGGGAGAGGACTCACCGATCATGTGGATGGTGATGCGCCCTGGCCGGGCCCCATGCTGCTGCTGGATGGTGTCGTAGAAGGTGGCCTGGCACCGCTGGATGGCCGTCCCACTGACCCAGAGGCACAAGCACAGCAGCCAGGACATGACAGGACACATCTGCTGTGGGTAAAGAGGAGGCGTGGGTCACAGGCGGACGCACAGGGCGGCATGGCACACCAACTCCGTGACCTGTCTGGGCCTATCCCTCAGTCTTTTCCCATCTGTCTCTGTGTCTTACCAGTATCTCTCTCTCTCTCTCTCTCTCTCTCTCTCTCTCTCTCTCTCTCTCTCTCTCTCTCTCTCTCTCTCTCTCTCTCTCTCTCTCTCTCTCTCTCTCTCTCTCTCTCTCTCTCTCTCTCTCTCGCGCGCGCGCTCTCTCTGTTTCTCTGCCTTTTTCCTCTTTGTCCTGCTCTCAGTAACGGTTTTGGTGTTTCTCTTTTTTTCCCTTTCCTTTCATGCTTTAGCCAACCTTCTTTATCTCGTTGTGCCTTTGATCTGTTAAACGTAAAGGATTTCACACAGCAACGCGGCGGCCTGGCCAACCACAAGTTGTGTCAGTCAGACCGTGTCAGGGAAGTTTTGACATTCCACATCACTCTCTCGCCGTCTTATATAAGTAGCCACTGTTTGCCTTTCTTCTCGTCTCTCTTATTGCGCCCTGTCTTGTCCCTAAGCCACAGCACAGCAGCAAATAGGGAGTGATCCCTGGGGCCTTTTTCCATGCAGCACATATTTCCCCTGACAGGCTGACTGCCTTCCACTCCCTTCAGAGTCGAACTCCTGCCTTAAAACCAAAATTAGACGTTAAAAAAAGATACGATTTCTCTCCTGCTCGCAGGCAGCTGACTTCCAAGGCTGTCTGCTGTGTGTCTCTCGCTATCAGAATAAGGTGACATTGACAGAGCAGTTAAAGAAATATAAAAGACGCATTCAAGCCCTTTAGATAAACAACCTATGGATGTGTGTAGAGTGTAAATGTTTATGTATGTTTCAGGTTGGGGTGGGGTTTGCTTTGTATTATTGTTGTGTGTGAGATATCATAGGGATTTTTTTGGCCTGGTGGTGTTAAACAGTGATGTTCAATTGAAACAATTGAAACAGTTTAAAACAATTAATATTTGAGGGTAGCATTAGGACATCGATTTAGAACGTTTTTATTTCAGACTACGCCGCTGAAGGTTCTGTGCTACGGTTAAATAACCCCTTTTGATTTTCCTTTAGTAATGTTGTCTATGCAGTGATGCCTGTTTGGTGGACCTTTGTGAAAAGGTAAGATTACTTTTAGAAGCTCCTTGTACTTTTGTGCATCTGGATAGTAACATTTTATATTTGACAAATGTCTAATAAAATGCTTAATCACATCAAAAGACTTAACAAAACATTTGCAAGGCTTTTTGTGCCAATGTGCTTTAATACTAAATGAACAAAACATAATCACATATTGTAAATGACCTCTTACAAAGCATGTTGCTTTGTAAAAAAAACACCTTGTTCTTGAGGTGCAGTCTCACGTTTCATTGCAAAAGTTCTCCGAAATGTCTTACCTGAGCAGACCAAGTCAAATGGAATAAAATGTCTCAGCAAAATGTCCTATATCCATCCATGCTGAGGCCCGTGTGGATTGGTGTTCTTCCCCAACTCTGTGATTCCGGCTTAGGGAGAGGAACTCCCCTCAGTCTTCTCCCTCCTCTTCACTTTGACAACAATAACACGGTGTCGGTATCGAGAACGGACCGCCGAGCCCCTAGTCAAAAAGAGAGGGGGAAGAAAAAAAAACTGATCGACAGCTTTCACATTTCCACCTTTTGAAATATCACTACTGTCCCTCGAGGAGGAGTCGCTGTCACTGACACAGAATGCAATTCGCCTCTTTGCGCTTGCCGGCACGTGCCAAGTGGCTCCTTAATTAACTGTAGTGGAATCTCTCCTCCTCCTCCTCTCTCCGTCTGCATCCTTCCAGTGAGAGAGAAGCAGGCGCTCTGAGCAGACGCTCTCCTCCAGCCTCTGTCCCCCCTCAGCGAACACTAAGTAATGAATGTTCCTCCTCCCGGCTGCCAGAGTGGAATGACTGTCTCACATGTTTTAAAGCACAGACCGCTCTGCATACAGGAGCCACAGGGCGGGTTAACACCTGATTATCAGCAACGGACTACACTCGAAATCAATACAGCCTGAGCGTGTGTGGGCACGCACACACACACACGCACAAAGGGACACACACACACACACACACACACGGAGCTCAGAGCACCTGGTGGACAATTACACGCCTGTGAATCTGGAATAGGTTTTCATTCCAGCACATGACACACAGTTTCTATCCTTGTCATAATGTGCTATTCTTGAAATAATTATACCTGTAGAACACTTCAGTCATTACCGTTGGACAAAACCAAGCAGACATTTTTTTCCTCCTTCTTGAAGCTCATTTCGAGATAAAGAAAAGTTTGAAGATAAAAGCCGAATGCCACTTTCGGCTCAGTGTCTTCCGTCAATGATAAGGTCATTCTTGGACATTCTGCTGAGGGCCATATTCAAATACAGTGAGCGGGGGAGTTCATGATGGAGATTTAATGGCTACCTTAGGAAACATTATGGGGGAGGTGAGTAAGTGTCATTACTGGGAGTGAATCAGCCCTGATCAGTATGTGGGAAAGGCTGCTAGTTGCCCATTCCCTACCCAATGACACACTCACGCTCACTATCTCTATAACTCCCTCTCTCTTTGTCTCTCCCTCGCTCTAATTCTCTCTATTTTTCTCTTTTTTTCCATTCCTCCCTCTCTCTCCCTCTCTTGCGTTTTGCCTGGCTTTATCGCTGGCACACAGAACATGCCTGAGGCCTAGAGCGCACACTGTCACCACTTCACTGTGGAAGCCTCCCTTCGTCTGTGCTCTTGATTGGCAAGGTGGGGTGTGTTCCCCATTGCAGGTGATAATGAAGTAAACCTGGAGTGTGGAGAGTGGCGTAATGTGCCAGTCGCCCAAGTTCAAGCCGCGTAAATGTCTATGATCCGAAGCTATAAGGCATAAGCCGCACGGTGATGAGGAAATTAAGGGACGGGAGGAAGGGGTATTGGCGTTACAGATAAGGAGCGAGGCCGGAAAATCCCATTGAAATGGTATCTGCAGAATTATTCATGCGCCTGTAAATAATTACTTTTGTTGGGGAATCAATGATCAACTTCAGAAAACTGTTCAACATCAACAGGGCAAACCTAAGGGTACACAGTCGTGAGTGACGTTATAAAATAAACATCCTCGCCTGGGTGAGTAACGCAACTTCACCGCCGAACAGAAATAGACACACTATGTAAAAAAAAAAAAAAAAAGAAATTGCAAATGTGCAAATGTTTTGTTCAGTTCAGATTGCTTTAGGCTGCAATTCAGAATGACGTAGAACATCATAGAATGGACCTATAATCCGCTGTGAGAGGAGGTCTCTGCCATATCACTTTCCACCTATCTCATATGGATCCCATGACAGGCAGACCACCCGTTTCTGTCTGTCTGGGAAGGCTTCATGCACTGCTGATTCAATGGCTTTCACCTTGAGTGTTTCTGACGGCTGTCCTCGGAACAACACAGACCCTCATGCACATGGAGTGGGCTTCTGAATCTAAAATGGTGGGCACAGTTGTGGCCACAAGGCTGTCTGGCCTTTCTTCAACCCCTCTCAGGCTTCTGGCAAAGGTGTTTCAAGCAACCTCCTAACTTGAGTTAGCATGGCAGGGTCTGTCTACAAAAAAAAACTGTTCACATTTAACTACATTTGTTTTCATAGTTGGTTCTACTGGTTCTCAAAAAATTGCATACAGGGGGCCTTTTGTTGTATTTTTGACATTTGCAATTTCTTTTTTAGAATTAGTTTTTTGCAATTGCTGGTAGGCCAGATAAGCTAGAACAAAATGTCAATAAAACATGGCTTTTGCAGGATTCAGTGTGTGAGAGTTTGCTTCACTAAGCATGTAAGACTATAAGGAAAATAGGAAAGGAAATAGGAAAAGAAACTATGCCATTTCTCTCTGCCCCTAGCATTGTCTATGACACGAATGGCAAAACTCATGGGCATTTTTGGTGCCTGAAAAACTAAAAGACATTCAGAGATGATGGTGATGATGATGGTGTCATTTCCTGGAGGTCTGTTGTCATGCTCAGGCACGGATAAGATATCACATCAAGGCATTCAAATATCAAAAAGTCAACTAGATGCATTGCTTTAAAACAGTTGTTAAATAAGAAACTAGCATTTTGTTTTTGTCGGCTTAAGCAGATCTTATCTTGGAACCATCTCTTCCCGTCTTTCAGTATGCCACCTAAAAACCAACTCTCTGAATATCCATCACGTGTTAAAAGTCGAAACAAAACAAAAAACCTAAAAGCGTCGTAAGTGAGGAAAATAATCTCCATTTTGTTAAAATGTCATTTTATCTCATGTCAATAAATCACTGCCAATGAATTACAGTAAAAGGACAGTGTGAAAATGTAAGGGATGCCTCACAAGTTATTCATTTACATTTTCATTGGGTAGGTTTGTTTCTCTGCATCCTCTGCAGGCTTCTGTCTCTAAAGGTCAATGGGAAACACTTTAGCGTCCGCCCTTATCTGCATGAGCCGCTTCCTGAGTTCAGTCAAGTAAATGATAAAAAATAATGGACCCAGTATGAAACTGGCCTTTGACTTTTATTTGGTAGAGCTGGAGCATCAATATATCAACTCAAAACACCATTAGAAATAACTTAAGTGTCCATCTTGATAGTTTTCAATTTAAGGAGTCTCTCATGTTTAATGGAAGATGAAAGTCTCACCTTTTTCTTTTCTTTTTTTTTACACCAGCTGATCTTAACATTTAATAGATTCTTTTAAAGATACTAATCATTTCCATTACATGTTTTTGTTGGAAAGGCTTGAGGCACAGTTGGAAGTTTTCTCACGGCATAAACAAATCATTAGCTTCCCAGACACAAAACATTGCCGTTGCCAAAGTTTTTAGATCAAATACACAAAGCAATGCACAGCATATACACTCACAAACATATTATTAAATGCAGATGTCACAAAATAAAACCGATTTTGAAAACTTGCAAAAAGTTTGTGTGTGCGTTAAGTATTTTTTTGATCAATTTCTCAGATTTTACGCTCTCTGATTTCACATTTATGTTAAGCTTCAGCAACCAAAAATAAATCAAATTAATAAAGAAAGTACAGTATTGCGAGATGAGGCAGAAAATAGAGGCTGCTGCCATGCACACACATTCCGACTCAAACCCACACCAAACACACACGCGCACACACACACACACACACTAACACACACACACACACACACACACACGCACACACACACACACACACACACACACACACACACACACACACACACACACACACACACACACACACACACACAAAACACCTTTCAACATAAGTACCCATTCCTTTATATCAAACTGCTGATGACAATCTCCAGAGAGAACAGATGCTTTGCCTTCTGGCACTGGGCCTCACCGTTCCATTCCAGTAACTACCTCTGCTCCTCTTGAGAACCCCTGGAACAACTCTGGAGTCTCCCGTGGCATTCAGGTGAAGGCAAAAAATCAATTTAAAGCGAGACTCCACCACCCAACCTTTTTTTTTTTTACAATGTCATTGTTGGCTGGTGCTTGTGTGCTCCAGCCTGCAATTCTCAAATTCAGCTACTTCATTTTGTAGAACGATACAAGGATGCATCCTTTAAGATGTGTTTCGGGAGTGTTTCTTTTGGCTCTGGGGCATTTTGACGGGGAATATTTTTAGAGGACAAAGCATTGTGACGACATCCCATTTAATCTTGAGCAAATTGTAATCAATCATATTCATTGAATTTTTTATTTTTTTTGTTGCACCATTCAAATCTCTGACATGCTCATTCAATTCATTTTTTTCTCTCCATGGTGTCACACTATATTATTCCCACAATTGCGGTTTGCCCGTGTAATTGCACTTGTCAGCTCTGCATCGGTGTGTGTATGTGTGTCTGTCTCCGGAGATGACACAAACGATACGAAACCATATGTGCCCTTCAAATGTTCAGTTCAGCATCTGTACGGGGAGAACATATTTTTTTGTCATTTTTATCTGCCGTCTACACATGTCACCATATCGACCGTGCACCAAATTATACCCATGGAGCGTGACAGTCGTACGGCATCTACCGTCACATCAGCAGAACGTACAAATGCCAAATTTCGGGTTATTGCTCTCAGGAAGAAAAAACAAAAGGCACAGAAAGAAAAATGTACCATAAATGAATTATTGACGAGGGGGGGGGGGCACTGTGTTTCCTCGAATACTTGAATACATGAATGAGTCTTGTTTGCTCTCCTCTGGTCAGGGATGCTCTGGACAGCTACATTTTAGCTGCCCCGCCAAGGTCAGCCTGCCAGCCAAACGGCCAGTAGAAATGGTGTCTGATTGAAAGCACTCAGCAGAACAAAACTACACCTGCCATTTGCACTCTCCATTCTCCAGTGGGGCTGGGGGCGTGGTCTTGGCAGCAAAGCAACAGTCTGCTTGGGGCCAAGGCTGAGTGGATGTGACTTGAGCAGCTGGAGGAAGTTCACTCCGAAGGGCAGCAGTCTCGGAGAGGGACTCACGATGATATCAGATTCTTTTTTTAATAGACATATTTCTTATGATTATTTTCCCCCCGTTTTTTTACAGAGAGTTACATCATCCTGACAGAGCCAACTGGAATAGGCAATGGACACAAAGGCCTTCTGGGGCCTGTTAAGAGGTTTCTCACAGGCCCATTCCAGGCTGAGAGTTTTTTGTTTCATGTTTGAACTCATCTAAATAAAAAATACTCTTAGGCCTACTCTCTCTTTTAATGAAACTCACATGAGCTCAAGGCATTCCCAACATTTGTAATAAGTCTCCATCATTACTATAATGTGTTAAGACCGTTACTTTCTCCTCATTCACAGGTTTGGGGACAGAAAGAACAAACAACCCGTTAAGTAAAACCCGTGATATTTTTGTACGATCATGCTATTTTTGGTTTTCCGCTATGGCTGTGTGTCTCTGCATACGTCATACCCTTGCTGGAAGATCCATTCAGGACTTTAAAGGGCACTGAAAAAAGAGTGTCGAAGAATAACTGAAAAGAGTTTTCTTTTTCTTTTCCAGTACTCAATCTCCAAGAGTGGTTTCATACTCTTGGTAAGTCACTTGGTTCTTTTTTGTCGGCACCTCAGGCAGGCATAATGCAAAAAGTGGCAAATCTAAAAAAAACCAAATTGTATTCTCTCCTCTGTAAAGAGAGATGATTGCACCTTAAGTTAGCTGGTTGAAGAGCGACTCCCGGGGTGGTAGGAGAGGGAGCATTTTTCTTTGCGCCAATGGAACAGTTAGTCAGGTTTATGACTCGATGTTGCATAAGAGGGGAGCCTTTATGTCCCTGGGAAGAATCATGATTATTACTCTGCAAATATATGGCTGACTTCTGGAGTGAACCTACCTACGAACAGAGTGTCATTTCTCTTACAATCTTATGAATTATTGATAAGTGGAAGGTCCTATCATCCATTGTGCACTTTTGGCATAAATCAGAAACAGGAATGTCATTCTAGAGACTCATAGGGTAGGGGTCTCTCTCTCCGTTATTCTCTCTTCCCCTCCTGCCCCCCCTCCCTCCTCTCTCTCTTCCTTTCTCTGTCTCTCTCTTTTCTTCTCTCTCCCCCTCCCGCACCCCCTCCCCTGCCTCCTCCTTCTCTCTCTCTCTCTCTCTCTCTCTCTCTCTCTCTCTCTCTCTCTCTCTCTCTCTCTCTCTCTCTCTCTCTCTCTCTCTCTCTATTGACAGTAGTGCAGGAAAAAAACTATTGCTCGCCTCCCCTGTGTAAATGCTATTAAAATATTTACATTCTGCATTTCTAAACCTAAGTGGCCTGGTAGTGATCATTTGGCTATTGTCTCCTCGGGAAAGAATGACTGCAAACTCTTACTTGGCAAGAAAAATAACATCACCAGGTGCTTAAGTTTCTGTCATTTTGGGTTCACGTGGAGGTTGCCTGTAAAAAATAAAAAAAGGTACAGAGCAGCACTAGGGACTAGAGTGGTTCTTCTTTAGCTAGACGAAGTGAGCAAGGCATATGTCTAAATGAGCTCTTTTGTAAGCAATTCCTCATAGGGTTTCAAATATATGGTAGGTACATGAATATGTATGTCTGTTAAATGTAACCTTTTAAAGCTGATGTCTCCAGAAGGTTTGCCATGTGTGTTTTTTCCTTCTGCTCTACTAACACGGGGTGACAAACGCCAAATGAAGGAAACAGCTGCACTACAAGCCCATATATGGCTGCACCCTTGCTCTAACCACAAATCTATGTGAAAGAACACTAGAATAATTGTGGGAGGGCACTTTAATTATCTTTTTCGAGCTATTATCAAATGAATGGTGGACGCTAGTTGCATATGAGTCAATTATACAAGGAGATAATTGCTTTGTTGGATTGTTAAAGGCTAATAGGAGGCAGAATATTCCCATAGAAACAACTGAGACGTCATTCCACAGACAAAGCACCACTGGCCTTTCATGCTGACCTGAGCGGTAGTATTACTACTCCACCGTACAGACAAGCAGAAAGAGATCTGTGACCAGGGCTGTATCATTCTGACTCGTCTATCAACCGACACAAACCATCCGACGCTATGTTGCTCCATCTCATTCTCCCTCTCTCGCTCTCTCCTACTTTCTCACTCTCTGACACTCCTTGAAACATTACCAAGCTTGCATACAAAAAAAAGAATAACAATGTACACAAACTAGACCAAGCGCATTGTTCAGAGATGTCCAATGTGAGGTCATAACCTCCCACGTGTGTTAGTAATAATCTCCTCCCTCTCTTCCTCCCTCGAGGACCCTTCACAACAGCCGCAATTATCCCATTTAGAGCTGCAAGGGTGCTAGGCTTGGTGGAACAAGGTGTTGGTGTACAGTACGGATCCCTGTATTTGCAATCATGCTCTCCACATACTTCGTGATAATAAGTAATGTGTGTGTGTGTGTGTGTGTGTCTGTGTGTATATGTGTCATAAGTGACAAAAATCATGTTTCACTTTAATTACCTATTTGCGAGTCACTTTATTATAATTGAATGATTACCTGTGCTGACCATTAAGTTGTATATTTTCGCCTTTATTATTTAGCCTCTTACCTTGTTTTTCTGTGGGTATTTATATACTTTTTCGTTTTAAGTGTTGCCGCATACCTTTTTCCTTTTTTGTTTTGATTTCATTCAAACGCAGCTTATTGCCACCTGATTAGCACCTCACATGCATTAGGTGGGACCTCACCTACTGAATGTTTGATTGTTTGGTTTGGAAAGTATTGAAGAGGATGTGGTTGGTAGAGAAACAAGGAGAAGACATGGGTTGAACTGAACAGGGAGAGAACTATTGACTACAGGGCTGATGCTAAGAGAAAAATGGGAACAGAGAGTTCTGCGTAAACATTTGCTGGAAACACGACAGGCTGTTTTTCCCTCTGGACAAGAGACGTTTCGGCTATCCCCTAATGGACTTGCGGTATTGATTAGAGACCTGACAAAAAGGAATTGAGTAAATTGTTGTTATGGTGACATACAATTATAAATCCTTTCAATACTTACCTGAAGGGTGATTGTGACATATACCAGCTTGTAGTGGTTGTTTTATTATGTTTAATTATTTTATCCAGGATTGTTTTATTGTGTGGTGGTGCAACTTCTTTAAGTTAATGTGCTTTATTAATGTGCATTTCGTTTTTATCCTTGAGTCGTTGTTTTATACATTTTTATTTTTATAAAACTAATTATTTTATTGTGGTTGGTTAGTAGGCCTCCTTGGGAACAGCAGCAATCTTGTGGAGCGTGCTCATCAAGGGGACCTGACGTTGGTTCTGTTTGGCATAATATAACACAACTGTGTTGTCTTCACTTAGCTCAAACGTTGAGGAGAGAGCTGCCCTGTCCCTTGTCCCGAGCAGCGCTGGTTTCGTTTTCTTTTCTTCACCACGGTCAACTTCCTACGCAGCGGCACTTGGCCGAGGGCACGAGATGTGAAAAAATGACCACACGTGATGTTGAGTCCCTGAAGACATATCAAGCACGGACGCACCACACTCATGCCCTGGTTCTTGTCTGGCACACCTCCGGCAGGGTTCCCAGTTTAAATTTCGGAATATTCCATGCATGGCTACTTTTTCGGACACATGCTACCCATATGTGTGCCAGGCTTAGTCGTAATGTACTGTCTGAAGGGACAGAGACCTCTGAAGGGGACCAGCCCTTCATACAGTGACCACAGGGCCTGGATTGTAGATGTGTGACAAGCGCCAAACATATCTTAAGGTGTCCTTCTCACGACCTGTAAATCTTGTGTCATGAATGACGATTGTCAAACCGAACGACTCGAAAGTGCGTGAAAGGTTGGAAGTGACGTCGCAGTGCTGCAAATAGCCCGGCCTGTCTGAGCTTCCCATAAACTGGAAGTAGTATTATTTTTTTATTTGTATGCCCAGAGAATGTTAGCAGCTAAATGTAAGCAGGGAAATAATGTGTTCGGTCAATCTCCCTCCAACTATTGCCTAAACAGCCGTCTACCCTCCACATTAGTAATTTCAAGAATTGTCTTCTCTAGAGGCAGTGGCATAATTATGAAACATTTTCATTGACATTTCACTTATTTCTTCCTCACATTTGATTAATTAGTCTTTGAGCTATTAGGCTACTATTCTTTGCGTTTCGGTGTAATGAAAAATGCTCTGGAGTCTTTTCTTTTTCCTGCCTTTTTCTACCTGGCTGGTTGGCTACACACATACACACTGCCAACATACAACTAAATCGTCATGGTGCGATTGACTCGATTAACCTCGCGTTCGCTACGTGCATCGAGGGCATTTCAGGGGCAGACACGAACACTCTCACCTTGGCAAGTGAGGAGCACATTGCATTGCGTGCTTGGGGCCATATTTCATAAAAAAACTTTTTGGTGAGTTGAACCAATTTAAATCAAGAGGAAACAACTACCGTACAAAACCTAGATAATAAATTCAAATTGTGATTTTGTCATTAACCATAGGCTTGTTTCCACTTGCAACTTGCAACAACATAAAAGTCCTGAAGTAAGATAGAGAAAGAAATCTGAACATCTTCTACAAAGAGGAATTGAAAACCTCAATACCATCAGATCTTTTTTTTTTTAAACTGCAACTAGAATTTATCTTGAAAGTAAAGCATGCTGTCGAAAAGTGTTGCTACAATATGTTATTTTCACATTACTCTGCTTTCTCCAGGGCAGTCTTGCATACCTATACTAGCTAATGGCCCCCACACAGAGCCAAGGCGCAAACCGTGCCTCCAGTCTTGAATTCCTAATGGATGGAGATTATGGCATCCTATGTGATGACATTTTTTCTTTCTCATCCTTGTGCATGTGGGGGGTACATTCGTTTTTTAAGCAACTGGTAATATGTTTTTTCTTTGTGCGAAAAATAATAGAAAAAACAGTTTTCACAAAAAAAAAAAAAACGATATCCTTAAGAAGTCACAATTTCTTGCACTATTTTGGAGTCTGTTAAAGAAAGACAACTGGTATTTCTTTCAGGAGCAATAAAGAGACTATCATTGGCGTGGCTACACGGTTTATTTGCTTTTTTTAGAGTGTTTCGCCTCTCTTTGGAAGAGGAACCGTAACTTAATCACACACGCTGTGGAGTGCAAAACAGACTGTGAGAGGCAGCCATCAGAGAAAAACACCTCATCACGTCACCCTAAGGACAGATGTGCCCTTGAAACAGAAAGAAACTGTAGACATTGATTCACATGATCTGTCATGATGATAGTTGAAGGGAGAAAAGGACCACATCCGTGCACTGTTCAGTGCCTGAACCTCTGGCATCAATGGTTACATATGTTAACCTCGGCAGTCAACATTAAAGTGTGCTCACTGATTCCATGGCAAAAATGTAATTACAAATAGTTTTTATAATTTTATCAACATACAGCGCATACACATGGAATTAATACTTAATACGGGGAATAAATAGCCTGAATGTGGCAGCAGAAGCCCAGTTTATTATATGGTTTGCTGTATGAAATGACACAGACATTAAGACTGAGACGGGCGTGTTGGGCTTGCAGCTGATTTGTCTCATCATGCTTCATCCTGCTTTTTCACTTTGGGGCAAGGACAAGCCGACACGGCTCACTTGCTCTTGTAATTATTTCTGCTCTTCTCCCTTTTCCATGCCCGGACTCCGCTCATGGTCTCAGCCAAGACCCCGGGTATCCGTCCCAGAGGACACCACACTGGAATGGCTATCTTGGGCGCCGGCAAATGGAGACTGGGATACATCTGAGATTCGATACGATTTCCGAATTAAGAGGCAGGAATTAAATGAAATCGCACAGTGTTATCTCAGGTTGAATTGGACCCTCAAATGGACTGCCTGATTAACTGATTTGTTTTACCATTTTCGGTGTGTGTGTGTGTGTGTGTGTGTGTGCCTGTGTGTGTGTGTGTGTGTGTGTGTGTGTGTGTGTGTGTGTGTGTGTGTGTGTGTGTGTGTGTGTGTGTGTGTGTGTGTGTGCGTGTGTTTCTGTCTCTGTGACACTAGCTCAACACCTTTTTGGTTTTGACCTTAAAATTGGTTAATACATCTCATACAACTCCACCGTTGGGTTGTATTTAGTGGAGAGATCTGGATTTGTGGTATAATCCTTGTGTATTCCTCCTATAATATTCACACAGCAGCTCTGACATCCCCAGGCACAAAAGCTTTAGCATTTGCCTGTGCACAACTGATAAAGAAAAACAATGGTCCTAATAGGCTAATGCAACACTCTAGAACCAGTTTTTAAGCGGACAAGCATTTCTTCTTACTAAGGCTAAATGTATTTTGAGTGGCAGATTAAGGATGTTGGTCAGGGGTGCCACATTGTCCGCTCTGAAAAGTAGAGTAAATGTGCGTTGGAATGATAATTCACACATTCGTAGACCAAACGGCTGACAGAAAACTCTCACTGTGAGCTTGGTTTGGAGATATGTGTTTCACAGTTGGTTAATTGTGGGAAGCATATAATCTCATTAAGCCTTTTTGCTAGGGTTTTTCCAAATTGAGCAGTTGGGATTTTTGAGTTCTCTTATTGTCAAAGTTTTTAAACAATGGGCCTTCAAAATGATTGCACTTGTGTTCCCATTTGCATTCCCCAACGTAACTACAAACATACTGTAATATAATAGCAGTGCAGCAATACGCGTGGCTATTAATTAAGTACCACTAATACTGTCCCTATTACCAAGAAGCTGTTGAGAGGGCTTTGTCATGCATTACCACTGTTTGGCTACTGCACAAGTTTCTAACACAAATTCCTTCTCATTTTAATAAGAGTGGTTGGTTGCTTATTTTGCGGGCAAAGGAATGCTTGTGAAGGTGAGCGGGATGTGTTAGGCTGCAACAGCTATGTTGTGCCGTTTTGCACTTACTGTATCCTCCATCTGGATGGCTGATGGAACGCCCTCTAGGGATTTCCCAGGGTAACACCAGATAATCTACATTTCAATCTATTAGAAATACACACACACACACACACACACACACACACACTCACACACACACACATAAATTGAATACCACAAATTACCAATTCATCCCAGATTACACAAGTTTGGGATCGACTTAGCATTTTAGAAGCTTGCATATAGTTGGCTTCCATTAAACTGTCATTTGGTTTTTCAAATACCCTACGGATTATAAACTACCTGTCTCTACATGTATCTTCCAATCCTAAAATCTACAAATGGTTATTTCCTCCGCAGCAGTCTTATGGTTGCTGGCATCCACCAGACAGGATAGCATACTGTCTGGTTGGTGGGATTGTGTCCTTGACAGCTTCTTGGACAGAGAGTGATCATCGCTCCTCTGTCTGTTGGCATGACCCTGCCCTGCTCATTCATGTCTATGGCCAGAGACGTCGTCCAAACCCCGGCCAGGCCAGGCCAGGCTCATCAGCGTTTGCTGCAGAGTAGCAGCGTCTTCCGCAGGGCATGTTTCAGTGGTGGCCTCCGTGCGACGCACCCCGGCTCAGAGTGCAATATTGTGAAGACGGTGATTAGTTCTGCAGCCTTGGATAAAGAAGATTATGCAGAGATTATTAACAAACACGGTGGATTAAACCGTACGCTATCGCTAACTCCCTCTCAGAGATCCAACACATGCAATTAGCGCTCTGCTTGTTGACATTCAGCTATTCATTTCCAGAGTCCGTAACTGTGTGTTCAGCCCTGGAACAGCGTGTCCAACCTGGGCACATATTGACTCCTTGCCTTATACACTGTGACGCTGCAGTTTTGCCAGCCAATGCTGGCCAAGATAAAACTTCAGTTATATTGCCATTACATTATGCACACTGTATGTTTCATGAACACTTTTTAACCTAGCATGGTGTTTTAGAAAAATTGCATATGTTCTTGGCAATCGCTCATCTGTGAGTTGCGGCGATATCGTTACGTTTAATTGCATTTGCATTACTGTTGCGACTGAATTCATTTTTATAGTTTGCACTGCATGGCACTCTAACAGTTCTCCCATTGATTGACCTGAGAATCTGCCAGGATTCAATCTTCTGGGTCTCAATTAGTCAGATTTACTGACATCAGTCCCAGTTTAGCACTCTGATTATGTTCAAGCTGTTCAGCAAGGAGATAATGCACAGCTTATGGGAACGGCACCTAATTGGAGGCCCTAACTTTCTCAGTTTGTGTCTACAAGTGGAACATGTCAGTATAATTTCCTTAGGGTGCCTTTGGTTAACTTGGTCTTCCTGAAACAATTCACTCCGTGCATTACTGAACCACTTACAGCAAACTACCGTACATTATTCATTCAAGGGAACAACATTCCACATTTGTCCCTTCTGTTTCGATTGACCAAAAGGAAATCACAATTGTGTCTTGTCAGACAAGACTGTGCAGTGGGAAATGTGTCTTTGTGTGCTTTTATCTGGTGTTTCTTGGTTGTTGTCAACAGTCATTACCAACAAATTGATTTCCAGTATAAGTGAAGCTATGCTACTTCCATCAGAGATAGGGGGTCATTTCTGCTTTGGAGGCAAACAAAGATTCATCTTTTATCTGATCTATAGGTAATCATTTGGAGGTGAATCTTTCCTTTATTGGCTCAAACTGCAGCTGATTTGTATCTGGCATTGTAGCTCTTTAAGTGTGTGCACAAGATCAATACAATCGATGTCACAGCACTTGCTGCTGGACAATGTTTTTAAAGGAAGATTCTCTGTCTCGTGTTTTTTTTTTATCCTAGCGGAGGGTTTTCAAGAACAGGAATCAGGGTCAGTAAAATCTTGTATCTAAATTAAGTCAGGAAATCAGGAATATCAAATTGAGTGATGAATTAACCCATATTGTAATAATATCAATCATGATATAGAGAATTGTATCATACATACAGCAGTTATAAATGTTGATTCCTATTATGCTGATAGACGTACTAGTAAAAGTTGCTTTTTACAGATCATCATCCACTGTAATGGGTGTCTCACATTGATGAATGCATGAAAATAGGGTGGTGTGGAATTCCCTGTCCGGTACTGTGGGCGTGTCCCATTTCACTGGCCTGTGGATATAGTAGTAGTTGTAGTAGTATTACTAGTAGTAGTAGCTTGTACTCAACAGTACCACAGTGGAGTGTAGTGTGCCATACTCCTATACTATGAAATGCCCAAAGTACAGTAGAGTGGAGTCTCCTGTGGTATGCATCCATTGCACTGTGACACAGGCCCACAATACAGGACAATCAATGCTACAACCCTTACTGTGAATAAGATGTGGCCTGGAAAGCTTGAAAGCTTTTATCGCCATCTGGTGGGGAATATGTCTCGGTAGAGGCCTCAACCCACCCTTCCTTTCCTGTGGAATCAGATTACTGCAGTTTATTGTTTTGACCTATGACCTCTAGTCCATAAACAGGAGAAGAACAAGCCATAGCATAAATTATCCAGGAAACATTTATCAAATACAAGAAAAACCTGAAACATTCAATATAATAATACAGATTTTGACATCAGAAGTTTGAGAACAGAATAATCCTAATGAATTCATGAGCAGTGTACAATGTGTCCAGTGCAAGAGCATGAATCTGAATCGCTAGTGTTCCGTCAGCAAGTTAAGCTCTCTGTCTCGTTGGTCGAGTTCCCGAGTTCCTTGCTGCTCATCTTGACCTGTGCCACTCTCTCCCCCCCAGCTACAGACAACTTAGCAGTCCCCACCTCCACAGAAGAGCTTACTCTCTGCCTCTCTTCCTGGTCCAGCCATTTATAGTTGTAGTAGTTCATGATGAAGAGAAAGATGCCAGGTACCAGCATCATCACTCCACATGCATAGTACATGTACTTATAATCCCCGTAAATATCCACGAGCATGCCTGAAAGACAATCAAAGAATCTTTTCAATGTGTAGTAGCTTTCCTAGCTTTTGTTATGTTTAATGAGTATTTATCACTATTGTCATTATTATTCTTTTTTAAATCATAATTTCCTTCGTCAAATATGCATATTGTTTTGATGTCCTTACCAGACATTGGAGGACCAAGAAGCACAGGGCCACACTCTATGATGGTAACAAGTCCTACTGCACTTGAGAATCGCTGTGGTCCAACCAGATCCATCAGTACTTCGAAGAGTAAGGCACAGACCATTCCAAAAGCCACACCGAAGAAGACGGCATACACAACCAGGCCAGCATATCCGGGGGCAAATGGAAGCAGCAGATGGCACACACCATTGTAGGCCACAGAAAAGCTAAAGAAGTACTGGATCCTTGGTCTAATTAGCTTGGTATTGGCTATGAGACCAGTACCTGGTCTGGCAAACATATCCACTAGGGCAAAAATGGAGAGCAGGAACGCAGCGGAATATTCATCCACCCCTCGATTCTTGGCGTACGGGGCAAGGAAAACCACAGGAGCAAAGAATCCAAAAAACATGACCACGTTACCTACGAGGTAGATAAGGAATCCTCTGTGTTTGAAAAGGGAGAGGTCAATGAAACCACTGATCTTCTCGGCGCATCCCCTCCTGGGAGTCTCTTCCCTCTCACTCAGAAGGCCAGCCGACGTTGCGCCGGTGTTGTCCTCCGAAGCAACCCTCTCACTGGTGCTGGATCCATTAGAGACGGCATGGTTAGCGTTAGCTTGCACCTGTGTCCTTTTAACCACAGGTCTCATCAGAGACCCAGCAACACAGCAGTTCAAAACAATTGCCCCTAGTACAAAGAAGGCTCCTCTCCAGCCAAAACTATCAAACAGAAACTGATTGAGTGGTGCCAATGTGGAGAGGAATACTGGACTCCCTGCCATGGCTATCCCATTTGCCATAGGCCTTTTAACTTGGAAATAGGTTCCTATGATGGTGAGGGACGGTTGTAGATTGAATGCAAGGCCAAACCCTGCCAAAGTAAATCCGATGTAAGTGATACATTCCTATGTTTTTTTGCTTGATAACGGTAATGGTGTCCATCTGTACTGAGATGGTATGCCCGTAAAAAAGCAACATTTAATTTTAGGTTGTTTAAAATATTTATACAATTCTGTTTGAGCTTTAGAATTACAATGTTTGAATCTCAAATTGTGTCAAATTTAAGTTAGACACAAGTTACTCCTACAGGGTTAGTGTATGTGATATGTTAAAAAAAAGTACACAGAATTATAAAATCACATTTTGCTAATTGTTAAATATTCCACATTATGTCCTATTAATGCTTCAAATAAAATAACCTAGAGCAACAGTTGTGGACAATGGACACTCTTTGAATATGTGGCCTTGTGCAGTCTTAACTAACCACACACTGACAGAGAGAAACGCCCACTGGACCATTGACCCTGCATTATTGCAGACCGCTAGTGTCTATTGGTGGGAGGGCAACACTTCTGACGTCTTTCAAAGACTGTTTCAACACAGCCACCACACCGGGCCCTCCCAGTCATAAATAGAAACAACAAAAACCTTTATTCAAACATTGCACATCCTCCCCCAGACCTGATTGAGCAGGATGTAGCTTGCTTTCTTAGAAATTCGCAAGCATGGTGCTTTGTCTGAAGTTTCATTTGAACAAAACTGCCATTCACTTCAGTATAGTTACAAATCTGAACAGGAAAAAAGGCAGAGCACGTACCTCCAACGACTCCAACGGCGAGATACAAATGGATAATTGTTTTTCCAAAGGAGGCAATCACCATTGCAACTCCAACCATTAGCCCGCCGAGCATGACCACAGGTCTGCTCCCATAGCGGTTGACCAATACACTGCTTACAGGACCTAGGCAGAGACCGTTAGTTATTGTCACTTACATGTAATTTCATTGTGTGCAGAGGAAAAGACAATGTCAACTTATCACCCGAGACGTTTTACATCCGAGAAGCCATTTCTCTATCCACAATAGGAAAAAGGCATTTGTAAATCCTTTGAGTCAAAGACTTACTTACCCCCTGCATACATAGCAGCAAGCATGATGGAGGACACCCATGCAATCTCACTGTAGGACACGGAGAAGTAATCCTGGATCTCTTTGAAATAGATGGTGAGGGACTTTGGAAAGGCATAAGAGAACCCTATAGAGATGAAGGCACCGAAGACCACAGCCCAGCCCCAACCTCCGTCTGGCGGAGTGTAGCCCAGGTTGGTGGCGGCCACAGCAGGCATTGTATCTCACAGGTTGCACTGCAGAATGATGGAAGCAATCCTAATCTATAGGATTTCATGTGTATTTAAGCTACCTAATAAATATATAACCATATCTAGCCTTGATCAACTAACTGGGACTTACCTTAGTTTAAGTCTTTAAACTGTATGTCCAGCGCTCCAAACCATGTGCTTTAATAGAAACCTGTTGCTCAGCTTCTGATCTTTCTGTGCATGTTGTAGACTCTGCTTGGTTCACTAATATTGATTATTTTGACCTTGTCTCTGCTATGTTTGTTTTGTGAACCTATGATAATTAAGGCTGGGCAAGGCTTTAATATATATATATATATATATGAACATTTGCACATTACTGTATACACACACACACACACACACACACATATATATATATATATATATATATATATATATATACACACATATATATATATATATATATATATATATATATATATATATACACACATATATATATATATATATATATATATATATATATATATATATATATATATATGTGTGTGTGTGTGTATACAGTACTGTGCAAATGTTTTAGGCAGGTGTGTGAAGTAAGAATGCTTTCAAAAAAAAATATGTTAATAGTTTGTTTTTTATCAATTAACTAAATGCAAAGTTCAAGCGAATCACTAAATCATATCAATATTTGCTGTGACCACTCTTTGCATTCTTTCACACCTGCCTAAAACTTTTGCACAGTATTGTATACATATATCTTTTTTTTTTCCTTCTGGTAATCAACACCAACCAATATTATTCATATTCATAATGTTTGAACTATAGGAGCTGTGCACCTGTCCCAAAAAACATATAGCTCTGGGAATTCCAAAGCACACAGTAGCGGTGAGACCATCGATGGGAGAGTCACAGACAGCTGCAAATACAACTAATTTGTAGTTCAGTTAACGATATGGACTACAAGTCCCAAACGTATCATGCTCACATGTACCAACGTCGGTACCAAACTACCAAACTGGTTTTACAGAAATTAAGCTTTCACTCAGAGAAGAAAAATCGTCTGCCGGTAAATTTGTCCGAGAAAGGTTTTTATCTTGCTCACTGTTCTTGTCCGTCTATAGTGTTCTTGTCCGTCTATTGCGTTACCTAACCAGTTGTGTAACACGTGAAATTGATGACATTCAAACTAACGTAGCTAAAGGTAGCTTGGCTAGGATCTGCAGGACTGTTCTTTACCTGCGACAATTTGCAATAATTTTGAGTGCTTGGTTTATGCATACATTACTCTCTAGCGAAACATGATAACGTTAGCCATTTTGGGAACCTCCCTAGCCAGATTCGCAAGGTCTCAGAATTCAAGAACTGTTGCAATAGCACGACCCCTTCTCTGCAAACATCGGGCATTCTCCACAGAGTCTGTTGGTGTCAGGGTAAGAGTAATCATGTAATTAGCTGTTTACGTTTGATATGATAATTACTCCACAATGTATAACCATTTGGACCTAAATACATTAAAACATAACCGTCTCCTAGATGTCCGCGCCACACAAGGAAGTTCGTTAAACATGGCCAATTGGCGTTGTTGACTGAATAGGTTGTATCAAACCATTTCCAATGGCTTTAGTTTACCTTTAATATTTTGTCAGGTTGTTGTTTCTCATCAGAGCTTGGAGTCAGACTCATAGATGTAAATACTGCCTTTTATGGAGTTTTGAACATAAACAAACGCATATATGGTGGTTTTCGGTGACGAGCACAACTTTTAGAATTCCTTTGAAAAGTAAAAGTCGAGACTTGTTCAAGCAGCCTATATTAAGATACTGTATGTTTACTTGATACATCAATGCGTTCAGCTTTATAATATAGATAGAAGTGCACTAGGCCAAGCAGTTATGACAGCTATACTACTATCACACCAAAATAGAAGAGGCATCATCCTTGTTTGATGATATACCATTGGCCTTGTTAGTTTTTTTTCTAGTCTTTCCTTTGTACATATTTTCAATCTCCAGCTAGCAAGTCGTTTTAGAATCATTGGACTATGTAACAGCGTTATGAATTTCACTCTTCATCCATTGAAACCTTTAACAACAGTACCCATATGAGTTATCCCCCACTCCACTTCTCCTATGACCTGTCTTAGGTGCTGTATGATGGGAAATGCCCCATATGTGTAACAGAGATCCGGTTTCTGCAGTATTGGCAGAGAAAAAAAAATGAGAAAGTTGACTTTGTGGACATATCCCTCCCTGGCTATGATGGGAAGCAGTATAGAGGCGTGGACTACAACACGGCTATGGATGAGATGCATGTGATTGACGTCAAAGACCAGGTAAAGAACAGCAGACTGCTCATTTCATTACAGTTAGCCTAATGCATCCAAAAGAGCAGTTTAGATATCTGCAAAACCAGGCTGAACCTGCTGTGCCCAAGCTCATTTTCAGTGATAATATCAATCGAAACGAGTCTTAATTGTTGATCACTTTACTTTGCTTACATGGTTTGCATTTAGCCTGTTTTCTTCCACACTTTGTTCTTCATGTAGGTTCACCGTGGAGTTCCAGCGTTTGCAGTCATGTACAGTGCGGTGGGTTTGGGCTGGGTTGGACACTTAATGATGTGGCCACCTGTACGGCCATTTATGGACAAATCCTATGAAGTGTTTGCCAGAAATCGCTTGAAGTGGACGGGACGTGGAGATGAGTGCACTACCGGACAATGTGCCAAGAAAGAACCTTGAGACTTACCAAGACAAGGAGACTTTTTACAATGATGAAACATTTCTGAATTGGCTTTTCAAGCAATTTATTGTGTGTGTGTGTGTGTGTGTGTGTGTGTGCGTATATATGTATGTATGTGTGTGTGTGTGTGTGTAAATACATATATATATATATATATATAAAATTGTTTATTGAAACGGTAATACACTTGCCTTATACCACACTTTTTTGTACAGAACAGGTGGAACACATGCCCCTTGTCATTACAATAATTACCTCTAGGTGGCATTCTGGTCAAGGGCCAGCCTAACCATTGTCCTGCCCACTAATTTAAGACTTGTATAAATGTAAAAACCATAAAGCCAAGTCAAATAATCAAAACTACAGGATTTCTGCATGGGTCAGATTTCTGCTCAATGGACACTCCTTTTCTCATGGCTACAAAGAAAACAACCTTTAATAGCTTCCAGTCCGCTCAAGTGTTTTACAAATTCTTGGCTGATAAGAGTGACACTCCTAAGCGTCTGTTGCCTATCCACAAGACAACACTGTAATGTTAGATGAGAACATAATGTGCCCAACAAAAGCTTAAAAAAGGAATGTAACCTTTGTTATTTACTAAACATAGGCTCAGGCATATGACATATCTAATTTAGTTGTCTACTTTGTAGGTTGAACTCAATAAACTGAAATTGAAAACTTGCTGTACCTGAGACTTACTATATAGCAGTCCGCTAAAGGACTTCAGTGGTAAACAACAGTTGCTCTGAGTTGGGCATTGTTTACATTGTTTATTGTTTTGTTTCTCGGAAGCAGAGGGAAACCGAAAATGCTGGTATGACGTCAATGAAACGCAGAGGCCCTTGAGTTATCGCTATGTCCTAATTTTAGCCCTTTACTAGAGCTACTCTGTCCTTCTGTCAAGGGTGCCAGTATACTGTTTTCATCTGCAGAATTCCTAAAGAGGATTGGTCAGTTCGTAGGCAAGTCACGCAACGTGAGCTTGCTTCAGCCAATTATGCGAAAGCCCTGCTGGACTGGAGGGTGGGATTAGGTGTCAAAACACTGTCAGCTCAGTATTTTTAAAGTGGCACACGGATCATTGGGATTGATTTGGGGAAAGAATAAAATTAAACATCACGGAAGAGACAAAGACAACGAGGAAAAAATTACAAATCTTGTGCTCCAGGTACATTTTACTATGTTTAATTGTTAACCATTTCTGTCAAGGTTATTTGATTACAGAGCTAAGCCATGTAGGCTACTTAAGCACTAGATCTCATTTACAGTAGGGACATAACATTGAAACTGCCACATCTTTGCTCTTTTATTAATGCAGTTGTTTTTTACTGCAATGTCCCATGCTGTTTGCATCTGAACTATAGTTTTAACGTAGTATCTTAGGATTATATTAGAGTTACAGCCAAATAACCAACTGGAGGTCATTGTCTCTCAGTTATAGAAGTAAATCAGTGGTATTATGTTAGATTTATTAGGTTGTATTTGCAAATCTTTGCACAGTGCATGTTTTGATTGGAGCCGTTTCATAACATGTGACCAACTCCTCCCTACAAATTCTCAAATGAAAAGCATCCACCCTCCCAAGGGAGTTGTTGTGGCAGGTAAAAATGTCTGACAAATGTCAGTCCAGACAAGCACGTGCTTAGATGGGGGCCCGTGTGCCCAGAGGGCAGACTGTTTTTTTTATTTTTTATTTTTTTTTAAACCTCTGACTGACTATGGAGTCAGATGTCAAATCTCTTTTTTTTTCTCTTAACTGGAACACCCATTGGTGTAACAATAAAAATAAGTGATTTTCCTTCCTTGTATTTCCCAGACACCAGATGATATTGCGACCTAAGCCGGCACAGGTCCAACTTATCGGCCTCTTTCCATTTTCTCGTTTCGCTGCTGGTCACACCCAAGCCAGAGATGGGTCGGTACCTCAGCAGCACAAGCCTGCGTTCGAGCCCGCTGGGGGGGAGGACACGAAGACTGTACTGCAAGCTCAGGTACCTCATAACCATCCTTAGAACCTTCCCTCATCTGGCCACGGCACATCTATCTCAGCACCTTTGTAGCGGCCCCCTGCTATACTGCCCTCTGCTGCCCAACTGTTTAATGAGTGCCGTCACTAAGAACGCAAGGTTGGGACATAGGACTATGTCATCCCCAGAACACCTCAGGAATATCACCAAAGGGACTAAATACCCCCTTGGTGTCCGGTTCTACTCGTCCTCCTCCAGTAGGGACCCTTATAAAGCTGAAGCCCCTATCGGCGTCCTGCAGGATAGCCAGACAGCCGTTCAACTGAGGTTGCTAGGCGTCCGTCTGGGCGAGTCATTTAATCGCCTCTCCAGACACATCAATGTTTATTTCAAAAGAAGGGATGTGCCTATTGCTGCCGTTGCTGGGAATGTTGATATTGTTGTCACAACCCGAGGGTGCCTGGGAAAAGAGCAGCGTCGTGCTCAAAGTAACAGGGGAACAAAGGAGAGAAGGACAGTCAAAGACAAGGAGTCGGCACAAACACTTAATTGGGAGGAAAAGCAGGGAACAATAGCAAGGGTGGAAGAAACACCTCCAGCACCAAGAGCCTATGCTGGAGTTCAATTATTTCACATTAGTTCTTTGGCCACCAGATTTGGTGAAAGCTACAATTATGTTGCCAATCACATAAACACAGCATTCTCCAGGGGTCCTGCACAGGAAGTTCAAATCGATGACATAATTGAAGATTTGTCCGCGAGCCGAGGTTCGACCAGGAGGCAGAGAAGAAGAAGAATACAGAGTCCAATTGGGAATGTTTTTCCAGCCGAGAAGGTTCAGTTCAAGACTTGTGCAACAGAGGCACAACTTTTGCCATCTGAAAGCTCCGAAGGGTTTAAAACTATGCAGGATCGTTACTTTCAATTCGCCCAACATGTCAATAGATACTTTAGAGCCCAAAGCACAAGTGACAGTGAGGAATCTCTTCTACAAGAAGAACGACACATCGCCAGAGAAACGCCCAACAATAGCGCATATCAAAAACAATTCTATACGCAATCCACCTCAGCTACCAACAGCACACCAGAACTAAAGCAAGCAGATCCCCTCCTCCATCCTAAATCTCCGGGTCTTTTTCACGTCAGCAACCTTGCAAGCAGTTTTGGGGAGAGCTACATGCAAATAGCCAACCATGTCAACTGTTACTTTAAAGGGCCGGCAGCTATTGAGGAGATGGAGGAGGTGGAGAGCGGTCCGTTTGACCAGCCGGGTGAGTGGGCGGTGACTGGATTAACTACCTCTAAGAATCCAAAGGCGGTTTCCTTCATGGACTGCATACGGAACCCCACAACTGCTATTCCTAACGTTCTCTGGGGCTACATGAACTTTGGCCCCTGGTCCCAGGGCCAACGGGGCCCACATGCCTCCGACCCTCACCCAGATGTTGTGTTTAAAAGAAGGGTGAGTCTCCTTTGAGAACGGACGACTGAATCTCATAACACCTGTGTGGACGATTGGTGATTTACTGACCGCGATTGCTTTCGAATTGGAAGGGGCCTATAGGAAAATGCTGTACCCAGTGCCCTAACTTTGTGTGTTTTAAATGTATTTATATTTTTTTGTTAATACTAATTAGGATTTTTTTCTTATATTTTTCAAAGTCTTGCAAACTAGTGTGTCTTCTAACTAACATGTTATTAGTTATAACTATTGCACCTTTGTCGTGTCGTCAGGTGGTCATGGGCAGGAGGCAGGCCGAGGAGGTGACCCGAATGTTGATTGCTGGTCTGGGACAAGCCCTGTCTCCTGATGCCTTGACTGCCTGTGTGGAGGAGCTCAACAGGCACCTCATCCGGCACCCTGCATGCAAAGCAGTGGTTTGGCAGGTATTGCAGCACATTTAGTACGACAAAAAGGTCTTAATGGTTTCAAGTACGTTAGAAATTCAAGTCGTTTGTTCTTCCAGGAAAAAACTGCTGTACAACTGTTGAGAAGAAGACGTAACCATAAACACAACCAGGAACTGCAGAGCGTAATACGGGAGGCCTTGGCGATAATCGGCTATGTGGATGCAGTCAAAGGTCATGGAATAAGAGTTCTCTCGATTGATGGGGGAGGCACAAGGTACCTTAGATGAGCGAGACATGGGAGACGGTGTTTTGCCCTCGGAATATAGATGATTAAATATTGTGGTAAAATGTGCCTTCTCTAGAGGAGTGGTACCACTGCAAACGTTAAAGCTGCTAGAGGCCGAGACGGGCAAGCCCATCCACCAACTCTTTGACTACATCTGCGGGGTTAGCACAGGTAAAGATGGATACATAGGCCACCCACTTGACTTAAAACGAAACTGTCAAATTCTGCCTTGAACAAGTTGTTGTCTATTTCTGCGTTCTCTGTTTCTTACTATGACAGGCGCTGCGCTGGCCTTCATGATAGGCCTGGCCCGGTTCTCTTTGGAGGAGTGCGAGGAAATGTACCGTCGCTTTGGCTCCGACGTGTTCCGCCAGAACCCTCTGGTTGGCACGGTGAAGATGGGCTGGAGCCACTCCTACTACAGCACTGAGACCTGGGAGAGCATCCTAAGGTTCGGCAAGTCAGCACGCAGTTAAATGTTGTATAGAACAAGAGGAAATTTCCATGACCATGACCTTCCCTGGGATGTAAATGATCAGCTTTTACTGGTTCGTAAAAATATATATATATACACTTTTTTTTTCAGGGAGAAGATGGGTGATAAAGTCCTGATCAAAACAGCTGGAGACGAGCTGAGTCCCAAGGTACTGACTAAAATTGAGTGGTGGAACCTATTTTCTTGGATTAGATGTGGAAAATGTGAGGGCGGCCATTTTTCTCATGGACACGCTGGAAAGCTATCTGGTGCCCTACAGTGGCCATGTAATAGAAACGATTGTGAACCCAGAGTATTGCTGTGAAATAGCTTACGCCGTTGAAGTTGAGACGGTTCTAAAGATTACTTTTGTCTGATCTCACCAGGTATCTGCTGTCAGTGCGGTGGTCAACTGGGGGACTAGTCCCAAGGCCTTCATCTTCCGCAACTACAACCACACACCAGGCTGCCTCAGCCGCTATGCAGGGGGCTCCAGCTACGAATTGTGGCAGGCAGTCAGAGCATCCTCCGCCGCCCCGGGATACTTCGAGGAGTTTCCTCTTCACAGTGACATCCACCAAGTATGACAACTCTCTGAACAGGATGTACATTTAAATGGAACACAATCACAGTGTTCTTTTTTTTTTTGTGCACCGTTCATAAGAAATGGTATGTTTGATTTCAATCGTATCGTGTGTTTCAGGACGGAGGGATCATCCTGAACAACCCCTGTGCTCTGGCCGTCCACGAGAGCCGCCTGCTGTGGCCCAACCAGCCTTTCCAGTGCGTGCTCTCGCTAGGCACCGGCCGCTACGACAACGCGAAGAGGGTCCCCGGGACCTCCACCAGCCTGAGGGCCAAGATCAGCAGCCTGATCTGTAGCGCCACCGACACGGAGGGCGTCCACACCCTCCTGGACGACCTGCTGCCCCCCAACGTCTACTTCCGCTTCAACCCCATGCTCAGTGCCGAGGTGTCCCTGGACGAGAGCAGGGCGGTGGCCCTAGACCAGCTGCAGGCCGACACCAAGGTCTACCTGGAGAGGAACAAGCTCAAGCTGGCCAGGCTGTGTCTGGTGCTGGGGGCTGAGCGCACGGCCGTTAGCCGCACCAAGGACTGGGTCCGTGAGAGGGCCTGGGAGGTGAAGCATAACTGGATCTGAGGTGGAAGGTACACTAACGTAAAGATGCCCACGTATAGTGCAGAAGCACAGTGTCAACACATATCACATTGCTTTCCTGTGTCTGTTTTTTTTTCTCCATTTTAGAGGATGGTTGTGTACAATTCCTCACTATTGCCGTAAGGCCTTCTCACTTTAGAAAAGAAATTGTCATGGACTGATGAAGCATACATTTCTATATTTTCTTGTCATATTTAGATGTTGGAAGTAAGATTATATCACTGTAAAGCTGTGAAATATTTGCGTATGTTTTTATCATTTTCCTGTTGTTCTCACATTCACTGGAAATATTTTTAAATCCGTTGCACTTTCAAGATTTTTGCCGTCTGTAATGTATATGAAGTATTGTAATATTTTATAAATTATAAAATCTATGCATTTCAAGTTTCAAGTCAATGGGATATTTAGCAATAAAGTTGAATTATTTATTACCCTCAGATGAACTCTGTTAACTGTTTGTAACTTTTGTTATTAGTTTTTAATGCTGTCCCCTTTATAGAAACACTAGATGGGGCTACAACCTTTGCCATCTCATTCTGAATGGCCAAACTAGCTTTGTTTAGCTCACTTAACATTGAAGTAGTTATCTTAACTCTTCCTCAATCCAGCAATTCTCCCAGGCATTGCCTGATGATGTCACGGCCCGCCAATTAAACGGCAACAACTCAGTATTTTCTGTGCCCAATTCAAGTGGGGTCAACGTCACCCTATGTCAAGAAGTTGTGCCTTCCCAGCTCACTGTAAAAGGCTAACTTTGTTTGTGAAAGAAAAGCATTGTGAGAGGGGAGAGTGTGTCCGTGCCAGCCAGAGTGAAGATACAAGGTCAGTAACCAAGACTGGCCCCTTACTTTCCATTCAATCACAAAAGACAACAAAGCATTTGATGTCTTATTTAAACGTTCCTTTTTTTGTCTTATATATGTTTATTACATGTTAACTCAATGTCATTCATTTGATTTAAATTCAGCTGATTGATATTTCTATTGTGCTTATCTACCCAATTGCAACCACATCGGAGATGACGCTATATTTATGTGTGGATCTGACAATGGCAGCACTGTGTTAGGGAATGGGTCATATGACCGGCGCCTGTTGTCCTGTTGCACTGATATCACCTGTTGCTTTCATGTGGGGGTTGTCCTCACCTGCTCTCCCGTCATGGACGTTGGGACATCTAGCAGTCATGGATTTCGGTTGTTGACGGTGAGGTGAAGCTTGGAGTGGAGATGTTGCCTTGAGGCCACATAGATCAGCGGGACCTTAGGTTCAGAAATGTGATTGCCTTATATTCCAGGAAAGAGAGATGACAGGGACTGGATAGAAAAATACAATTGTAACTGTTCAAAAAGGTAAGAATGTTATTACCTTTTATTTATTACCTACTGTTAGCTATGCAGCGCCATTAAAGCAATTTGCAAGGGTTCTCTTGGCGTTCAAAAGCGATAAACAGTGGTTGTTTGTCCTATAGGTAAATGAGAAGGGTAGCTGGATTGAAATAAAGAAACTTCGAAGCACTTTATTGCCTTTTTTTAGCAATAGCTTAAATAGAAAAAACTATTAATTTCACATTTTTGTTTGTGTCCGTCAGATTAATGACCATGCATTGATCTTTGGGTCCATGAGAGCTGAATGGATCCCCCAGTGAACTGATGTAGATGTTGAAATGTCGTCAAGCAGCAGAAGGACAGCCATGATGGGGATGGGGCGGGGGGGGGTTGTTCAAGGTTTTAATGATCTCATACCTCATTGTGTAGAGAGGGTGGGTCCTTCATTGAATCAGCAGTTTTGTAAGAGTAGGAGTGGATACGGTGTACTGTCTTGTTCCCATAGCTCTTTAACTAAGTTGTCAGAATTTAGCCTAGACGTACGCTATGTTTGGTCTTTGGCCATTTTCTTTTGCTTTCTATCTTATACTAGGCACTTTGTACTATGCTGTCCTGGAGATTTGACATGGTGGCCTATTACCGTATACTAAAGTCAAAAGGATGGATATATTTGAGATTACATAGAATACTTTTATGTATTCTTTTTAACCTGGTCTGGAGGAAACTCTCCAACCATTATTCTGCACTTAAGAGGCATTACCAGAAACAGAGGACAGGCTTGTTACTCTTCAGGGAGTGAACAAGGCAACTGGCCTCATGTGTGGTGAAACACTCCTACACAACCATATGCCCCTCCACCAGCCATGGTCACACGTGCCAGAGAGAAAAGACCCGTGCACACAGAGACCCCGTTATCCCCCTGGAGCAACCTCTGGCCGTCCAGCCCCTTTCACTGTGCAATCTGGTGCATGGCACTGGTTGACTGCTGCCTTGACAGGGCTGCAACCCCAAGCCTAACGCATTGGGAAGAAAAGCCCATCTCAGGCGCCAAGTAGCTCAACATGCTCTCCTGCTCTTTTGTTTCCTGTGTGAGTCAACAGTCGTGATTCTGTTTCAATCGCGATGATGACGGAGGAGGGGTGGGGGGTGGCGGGTTGTTCAGACGAATATGAGTCTGAGTTTGTCAGCATTCTCCAGCTCTGTTACGTATGTCTCCCCTTGAGGCTGGCAGTCTCTTGGTTTACATCATCACAACTCTGACAGTTGATCTAAGACTAGTTTGAATTCTCTTTTCTGAATCACATTTGAAAAGTTCATGGTTAAAACTTTTTTCCCCCTGCAAAGACCACAGTGTACTTATGCAGTCAATGGTGTGTTGTAATTGGGTGCGTATCTGGATTCCTGGGTGCCTACACAGGTCGCAACTATGTGGCGAGGATTGAGCAGGCTTTTGTGTCCCACAGCCACAGGGCCTGGCCACTGTTTTCTAGTAAACAAAGCCTGTCTTTTTCCCCGTTTAAAAAAACTTTTTTTTGGGTCTCACTGGCCCAGTGAATGACAGTGACCTTTGCCCATGCGAGGTTGTCTGAATGGTTTTCCAGACCCAAGTTTTTACGGGTCCAATATGAAAGAAGGACAGACAGTGATTTTGACTGATCGTCATAAAGGGGTGGTGGTAAGAACACCTTGTAGTTATTTATCTGTCAGAGCAAACAAAATATGCTATCAGATAAAACTGCCCTCACACTTACACACACACACACACACACACACACACAGACACACACAGACACACACAAAGCCACTATGGGGTTTCCAATCTGTTGTTGCATCTGCCATCTGACAAGAGTTTATTACGTTTGTGAAATTCGTGAGTGAAACAAAAACGGCATTCTTTTTTGTTCGCTTCTTTTCAGCAGTTAACAATGATGCCTACATAATTGATGTCATCATAACCCCTCAGAATGCTAAACATCTATGGTACCATTGAATTTTTCTGCAAACTAACAGAGTGTGTGGGACAACAACAATTCTTTGTGTGGTTTGGGGTTTCATCTATAAACTTTAACTGTGGTAACTTCAAGCTATGACCAAGTCTCAGTCAATGCCACAGTATTGGTCTTTTGAGTACAGCGGCTTCTGATAATTGCTGATCTTTGTATTCCCATAGAAATATCTAAGGATCCCACCTTCTAAAACTTCAAATAATTTTCAAACCCTTCACATTATTGTGTTGAGAGACACTGGTTGTTGAGTAATAAAAGAGCTGGATACGTGCGGTGAAGTGGGCAACATCGGGGTGCTGGGAGGTTATCTATTATTCATGAGCTGGGTGGGCAGAGTCCAAAGTGACTGAGGGCGACTGAAACTCTAGCGTGAAGTTGACCGCTCGCCTCTGGCTCCCTGGAATTTGAATAGCCGAGGACTTTCTATGTTATTCAGAGCAACCAGGATTTATTTGGGCTGTCCTGTTTTTTGTGGATTATCCATGCACTGTAGAGTCGATTATACGGGGAGGAGTAATCCCTGATGTGAGTTCACATGAGTAGATCTCAAAAGTTAATATCATTGCCAGCTGTATGGTTTGCCTCTAAATTGTTCATTGGCACCAACAATATGTAGTATATCCGTATGTATACGTGTAATCTTTAATTGATAAGTGTATTACGTTTTGAATTGTTAAATATTCTGCTAAACTCATAAATGTTTGTCCCTTAAACAAGGTTTATTTTCTATTTTGGACTGAGCATCTGTATTTTCCTATTTCATACTGCATCCAAAAACTATTATTTTGGACCCTTATTTTAGTGCAGCTCTGTGTATGAATTGGTGTGACAGCAAAGCTCTTTACAATTTAGTTATGTACCCGATGATGCGCATCTTTATGAATGGTTTACAGTAGGCTTGTGGTTTGACTGTGCGCCTTGTGCTGTTGGAGTGGTTGCGTGATTACAAAGAGAGGCTCTGTTGGAGTGTGACCGTGTGGAGGAAAATGTTGGTGAGATGTCAAAAAGTGTGGAGAGGACTCCAGGAATTGCTTGACTTTATAACTTTTTTTTAATAATTAATTTGATTCAAAATCTGTCTTTTTGTGTGTTTGATTTCAGGTAAGCGAATTTGGCAGACCAAAGGCTCGCTGAATTCAAATGCCCGTAAAGATGGGGACTCTGGTCAAACAGACTCTTTTGCTGCTCCTGTGGCAGAGTGTGTGCGCTTTTGACATCCCGCTGGAAAGTAAGTTGAGAGTAACCCTACATTTTTATTTTGGCTTAACAGAGGCAAATATAGTAAAGTACATTTTCTCACTTACAGTTAGACAGCCTCCGACCATCACCAAACAATCTTTGAAGGATCACATTGTGGACCCTAGAGACACTATGGTCATTGAGTGTGAAGCCAAAGGGACCCCCTATCCAACGTAAGAACTTGCCAAACCTCTAACGTATCTGTAAATCCCTCCACTATTAATGAATAATTAGACATTATAACAAACATATTTAATGTCAAAATGTAAAATGTGTACACAATTGAATCGATTTTCTTATCTTTCCCAAGTTTCTCTTGGAGACGCAACGGCAAGTATTTCAATGTGGCCCGAGACCCTCAGACGTCGATGCGCAGGCGGTCGGGGACGCTGGACATTTACGCCTGGAACAATAGCCCAGAGAGTTATGAGGCAGAGTACCAGTGTATTGCCTCCAACGAGTACGGCTCAGCATACTCCCACAAGATCAGATTATGGATCTCCAGTAGGTCCCTGCTTGGATCTCTACCTTTTTTAAAAAGATATTAGGATAAGAGATGTAGCTGCTATTGTGATATGAATGGTGGCTAGAATGGTAGAAATATGAAATTACTAAATATTTTTTTCAGTTGAGCAAAGCACTCAATTGTATCAAAGTGAACCATATTGGGGGGGAAAAAAAACGTTCAAATGATGACGTTGCGTGGCTTTTGTGTTATTGTCTATCAGGGGCCCCCATCTGGCCCAGGGAGATACTGGAGCCAGTGACGGTGAGTGTGGGCCTCCCCCTGGTCCTGCCCTGTAACCCTCACCCTGGACCACCCAAACCAGACACCTACTGGATGACCAGCTGTGAGTCCCTTAATCCTCCACATCACAGACACTAACATATTATACTATTTCGTTTTTATTTTTATATGCAGCACTGGCAGTGGTGCAGCTGTTTGCTGTGTACTTTGATGACGTGCTAGAAATATACAGTCTATGCTTTTACGTTTTGGAGTTGTTTTTTGTCACAAATGTTAACTTAATGGCAGATAGCGTATATGGTTTCTTTGTGTTGAGAAGTTGAATCTTCATATGTTTCATCTCTTCCAGGTTCCTATGCCAGACCTTTCAACTGGCCTATACAGACTCCTTTTCCCACAATGCAGCCTGTGCGGCCGGACCGCAGAGTGTCCATGGGAATCAATGGCGATCTATACTTCTCTAATGTACTTGCCAATGACTCTGCCCACGATTACTGCTGCAATGCTCGCTTCCCTTACAAGAATATAATTCAGCAAAAAAGGCCTGTGGTCGTCAAAGTCCTCACGAGTGAGTGTTGATCATGTGCGCACAAATACGAAACATGGATTGGATGGAATACGACAAAATGGGTCTAGCATTGTAACAGATTGATGCATATAAAATGTAATTGAAGCACATATTTCAAGCCGCTATTCCACACCCAAACAAATTCACTAAATTGGCTGTTGGTTCTGTTCCTCGGTACTAACTGATTCCTTATTAAGTCAAGGTATTTGCTACTCTTGTTTTTACCCACTTTTCCTAACTGCTCAGTTATTTTTATCATTGGCATTCTAACTGTATCGCCTCCATATGGTTTTATTTCAGACTATCCCTAAAATGACTATCATCGTTTTCCTTCAACCTTACTGACTTAGGGCTATGGTGAGTGTGTGGTCTTTGCTTACATGTTTTTGGAAGGTAACAAGTGGTTTTTGACACTAAAATCTTTTTTTTTTTGACTGAAGCAAATTGCTTCACACTCCTCTGTTCACTAACCTGTCAGAGACTGGAGTAAAACAAGCATGCTGAAAAACTGAGGCATGTCTTGAGGGAGTCTGGTATGTTCCCTCTTTTCGTACAGCTCGCATGGTGTCCGAGGCTGCCCCCACCCTCTTGTCTCCAACTGGGTCCTCTAGTTCCGTTCTGGTCCTGCAGGGGGAGGAGTTGCTCATAGAGTGCATCGCTTCTGGAGTGTGAGTATGGTCTTTCAGCACCAGGATACATACTGCATGCAAAATCCCAAAACTAAACATCACTAAATGAAATGTGTATCTGTTTTACCCTGAGCTACATTTTTCTACATTATATTCTGTGTATATAAAAGCACATAAAAAAGTCCATATAGCAAAAATCTATTCAGTTTCAAGAGGAATCATCTTCAAAACAATTCCTTTTTAAATAATTTTTATGATATAGACCAACTCCTCGCATTACATGGACCAAAGACGGTGAGCAACTGTCCATTTTGCCACACATGAAGGTGAAGAATTTCAACAAGTTAATCCAAATCCCCAAAGCGGTGTTTGAGGACTCCGGTGAATATGCTTGCACGGCAACCAACAAGATAGGATACACTGAACATACAATTACTGTTCGGGTCAAAGGTAAAACTTCATATTATTTTCCCTCATCCCAGAGTTGTATATTTGTAAGCATGTTGTTCAACCCCTTTGCTGTGTCCGTCTGGCAGCGGCTCCATTTTGGCTGGAGAGGCCCACTGACTTGGTATTGGCCCCTGAGGAGAGTGGAAAGTTAGTATGTAGTTCAGATGGAATCCCTCGGCCAAATGTGCGATGGTTTATCAATGGAGAACCAATTGAAAGTAAGTATATCTATCTACAAGGGGCAGATGCCTACACAGTATAACTAATCTGCCTCAGAAAAGTTGTCCTTCAAATTTTACAGTGAAATTATTATACAGTATATATAAAAAAGTGTTCAGTGTGTTACTGTTGACTAAAGTATTTTGTCATGTCTGTTTGTTTTCCAGCTGCTACACCAAATCCTAGCAGGCAAGTGTCAGGTGACACTCTGATTTTCAGCGGAGTGACCTTGGCCAACACTGCTGTTTACCAGTGCAATGCTTCCAATCAATATGGATACCTACACGCCAACGCATTTGTCAATGTGCTCCGTAAGATATGTCCTGAATTAGAGATATTTGGAGAAAAAAAAGAAAAATAGAACAAACTTAGCACTGTTATCATAGACCAGGTAGACCAGGAAAATGAAGATTGCACAAAAAATTATGAAAAATGTGGTTGGATGTTCAATTTCCTTTGTGGTTATAGATGCAACACCGCGTATAATTGGGCCTAGGAATGAGCTGATTAAAGTGGCAGAGGGGACTCATGTCTTGATGCACTGCCGCTACTTTGGTTCTCCAGTGCCTGACCTGAAATGGTGAGGTCTCCAAATATATTCAATTAGTTCATAATGAATGATATCAGCAGCATCTTGCTCAGTTGTATAACTTTTTGGGGGGGTGTATGTATGTATGCGCTCAGGTCTAAGTATGGACAGGGGAATCTTGAGGGGAGTCATTTTAGCATTCACAGTAATGGAACTGTGGAGATCAAACATGTCCGTATTGAGGACCAGGGAACCTACCTGTGTGTAGTCTCCAACATCGCAGGGAGAGAGGAGAACCAGGTCCGGCTGGAGGTCAAAGGTGAATCCTCCCTCAAGATTATATATCCCATTATTCTCTAATAGGTTTATACCTAATGTGTGAATTATTTAAAAACAAAACACCAGCATATTTTTTACTCTCTCCAGAGCCTACAGAGATTGTTAAAAGGCCTCAAAATATGAAAGTTCTTCGTGGGAGTGACGTTCGCTTCGAATGTGCTGTGAAGTCTGATGCCTCTGTGCCTGTCACAACAAACTGGATGAAAAACAAACAGTTCCTCATCATAGGGTGGAGGCAAGTAATGGAAAATGTCTTATTGACGTTCACATTTGAGCCTATTATCAACAAAGCATATCAATGAAAAATACTCGTACCATTTGCTGAGTTTTCTGTTTACTTCCTGATATTAATTACTTGCAATATTTCATGTGTGTTCTTCAGGGTCTCTTTAGAGGAATCAGCTCTAGTCATCACTAATGTGAACAGAGGAGATGAGGGCAACTACACCTGTGTAGTCAAGAATGAGATGGAAATGATTGGTGCCTCTGCTCGTCTAATGGTGATGGGTAGGACACACATGCAGTGAGATTAAATTGACTGTAGAGCCATATTGCTATTTTTGTAAGAACAGCCCATTTATTTCGCATTAAAGGCTTTCATGTGTATCCGTCCACTCAGATCGCCCTGAACCCCCCACTAAATTGGAGCTTTCAGATCCGTTTGAGCGCAGTGTGAGACTCACTTGGACTCCTGGAGACAGCAACCATAGCCCCATCAAAGGTAATAAAGAACCCTCTACATCCACCCACTGATTGAGGAACTTTGTTAATCTCTACGTATACTGTTGTTTTTTCATGTTATTTTCAGAGCACTTTGAGTCTATGCTTTACATTGTTAACAATTGTTTAGAATGAAGCCAATATCGACCCAATATTAAAGCTTATAGAGGAGATCAATCCAGTGGCCAGAGTACTTTGTGTTTATGCTTTACATTGTTGACGATTGTTTAGAATGAAGCTAATACAGCCTAATATTAAAGTTTATAGGGGAGATCGATCCAGTGGCCTCCAAATAAGGACGGCAAATGGTTTCCTGACAGGTGTTTGTGTGTCGTGCAGATGTGTCAGGAGACGAAAACATAAAAATATTTTTCTGTTCATCTTTAATCATTTCGATTTTCTCTGATCACTCTACAGAGTACCTGGTGCAGTATGATGATGATGACTGGCTACCAGGGAAGTGGAAAAACCTTTCGTCCTACCCCGGCAACCTCCACTCTGTCATTCTGCAGCTGTCGCCATACATCGTCTACGAGTTCCGTGTCATTGCCGTCAACGAAATCGGTTCGAGCCGGCCCAGTCGGTCCTCCACGCGCTTCCAGACCGGTGGCGCACGTAGGTTCTTCCATTTCTTGCCTTCATCCTATGATGAGGACCTGTTTGGTTTTTCTTCAGCCATTTTGTCATGACCGGCACGCACAGTGGTGTCAGTCTTCACAACGCATTCGAACCGAACGTCACTTTCACGAAGAACTTTCATATTTCGAGGCTTTATACATTAGGTGAAAACATATTTTATGTTGTCATCTTTTAAATTGGAGCAGTGGCTTTTGTCTGTGTTCAATCTTTGGTTTCAAACTAGATACCGCACTTTAGTTGTCTGCTCTGTAGCTAGAAAGAAGTTGGTGAGCTGATGATAGTAGTATGTTCACAACGCATTGCTAATATCGATCAATATATTTCTTATGTGCATGATAATGCTCAGCTCCAGATGCCATTCCGCAAAACATCAGAGGAGTAGGAACATGGAGAAACAATATGGAGATTAGCTGGGAGGTAAATTATGAATAAATCATGAATAAATACAATTTAAGAGTTTATCAGACTCTCTTTTTGTATTTAAGTGTGGTTCAACTACTGTGTTCCAAAAAAATGGCATCTTGTGTTTGTGGTTGTTTTCGTACCAACAGCCTCTAAGCAACAGAGAGTGGAACGGACCCCATCTGAAGTACTTGGTGTGGTGGAAAAGAAGGGACTCCAGAGAAGAGTGGAAGAATGCCACCACCAAGTGGCTAAGATACTACATATATGAAACGGACACCTTCACACCGTACGAGATTAAAGTCCAGGCAGCCAATGACTTCGGCCTTGGCCCAGAGTCACAAGTTGTCATCGGCTACTCTGGCGAAGGCCGTGAGTAAAAGAGACCTCCCTGGCCTGCTTGCCAACACATGTTTTGTTGTTAATAGTTCCAAATGTACACAGAACTAGATCATACAAAATGCACACATTAAAATATATATATGTCCAATAATTGAGTGACTTCTAGTTTTGGTGTGTGCGGTCAGCCATGATTAATCATGACATGTGAATATGATGATAATTGTGAATTGTCTCTGTTTTTCATAGGCCCTCTATCGGCGCCCCTCAACCTACGGGTGTCCGACATAGAGAGCAACCAGGTGACCGTCCACTGGGACCCGGTGTCTCGAGAGTCCATCATGGGAGCACTAAAGGAGTACAAGGTCAGACGGCCTCAAATGGCTTTAGCACCAGGACGCATAAGAGTTTCAGACAATATCGTGTCCTTATGGCATAACAGTATGGTCTAAAATGAATACCTGATTTATTACCAAATCTTCTATTGCAAAAGGCTGTAGTATTGAAATAGATGTAGTCCTTGCTACAGGTGAACAGGGAACCAGAGTAATGTTACCATTCTGACTGTCGTGGTGTTGTCCTAGGTTTATTTCTGGAGAGACAGGAGTCAGCTTAGGTGGTTGAGTGTCAGCAGAGCCATGAAATCTAAAGACTTCCCTGCCAACGGCCCGCGAACATCAGGGACCCTGTCCGACCTCTTTCCCTACAGTAACTACAAGATCTACATTGTGGTGGCGAACAACCGATATGAGAGTTCGCCCAGTAACACTATAGAGTTTGCCACGCCGGAGGGAGGTAAGGACAATAGCACTACCCCAGGCCTGGGTTATTCTTTTTGTTCTTAGTATGAGTAGACAGAACAGAGATCAAAATCGAATTGCGTTTTTCCCCACTATTTTCTTTAATTTGTTGCGGTCACATGTTCTAACCCTAATGTCCCTCATTCTATTTTTTCTAGTGCCATCTGCTCCAAGATCCTTCCGGATCCAACAAAGACACCTAGACACCATCTACGTAGACTGGGACACACCGGCAGAGCCTAATGGAATCATCACTGGCTACTCCCTCAAGTACCAAACGGGTATGGGGTCTCTGGAGTCATAGATATCTGGTTGAAAGCAAGCAGTGGCAGCATGTAGAACTGTGAGAGTGGTCGTTTTCGAGGAGCTACAGCTAGTTGGAGTTCTGACAGGGCACTTGTGGCTGCCCTCTTTCGGGAAGGTCACCATCTACACTTCTGTGAAGTGTGCTTACACAGCGCAGGTGAGGGTACTCACAAACCCAATGATGTCCACTCTCTCCACAGTGAATGCTACAAGAGGGGAAGAGTTGCGAGTGGAGGACTTTCCGCCAAACATATCGAGTTTCTCTCTGAGGCGATACGACCGCTACACACGCTATAGGTTTTCCCTGGCAGCACGAACCCAAGTGGGCACAGGAGAGTGGTATACAGAGGAGTCCCCACACTACACCACTGAAGGTGGAGGGTTCTTTAATAACGATATCATAGTTATTATTCTTATGTCATGAAATAATTTGTTTGTTATCTAAAATTGGTTTGCTAGCTGTGTATGATTTAATGATAAAAAGGTGGTGTTGGCATCTGAGGTTTTTTTTCTTCTTTATCAACAGCGTATGCACGAGATCAAGTGGACATCACGACACAGGGCTGGTTTATAGGGATCATGTGTGCTGTTGCCCTCATCGTACTCATCCTTCTCATCGTCTGCTTTATCAAGAGGAGCCGCGGGGGGAAGTACCCAGGTGATTTGCTGAACAGAAACACCTATCTGTGACTTCCAAAGATCGACAGTAAGTAAATAATGGACGGTCAGCAAAATAACCCACATTTTGTTTGCAGTCCGGGAGAAAAAAGATATTTCATTGGAGCCAGTGGACGACAAAGATCAGGAGGGGTCGTTCGACTACAGGTGAGCATTCCAACAGCCAGCTAGGTGGAGAACTATTGCTATCGGAGAGGTGTCAGTGCACTTTCACACCTACAGTCAGCAATCTGTATCTTATCAACTCTAGTGTTCTATAGATCCTCCCACAGGGAGTTGTACATGGATCTATAACCATATACCAGTATGGTACGGTAATTAACCCAACGATGAATCAGTAATCATATTTCTAATCTTTTCACTGGACATGGTCCTATTGCTATCATTACCTAATAATGACAATATTTAAATTTTCATAAGTTTATCTCTTTGTATGAATTAAGTTGCTTGATAGCTGTATATTCAAAAAAGGGTCATATAATAAGAGATTATGCACCTATAGTACTGCACAGGTGGTAGAGTTACTAAGATACTGTAAAGGTATATGAGCATCTTTATTCAAAAAATGACCCAGTAATAACCTGACTTTTGATAACTTGTCATACCCTGATCTTACCGTAACCTGTTTTCTGATTTTTTTTTTTTTAAATCTACTCTTTTACTACTACTTTTGACAAATTCTTTTCCAATTGGACCATAAAGGTCTCTTGAAAGGTATGAAAACACTAAACACACATTGTCACATTGCCATTACTTCAACTTTATAATTCTGCATTCTGCATGAGATTTATATTTCATTTACTCTAAATGTTTTTATTTACATAAATAAATAGCAGAATATAATTAGAATGGGGATATTGATACTACTGTCTTGTCTAAATATCGCTAGTGAATAATCACAAAATAGAGGTACAAAGCCAATAAATTAAGAAAACGTTTTAAACAGCTTCGTTTGAAAGAATAGACTCAGTCTTACTTATTTTGGGCTATATAATCGTATGATATTTGAACATGTCTTTAACATTTTATTTCAATGTTTCAGGATAACCCGCATTGCTACACTTCCCTACAGTCGACGGTACAAACATACACATTTTGATGAATTATTTAATATAACACAAATATATATACACATACACATCACATTCTATTGTAATCATAGTACATGGTTTTATTACCTAGTATTTTCCACATAATCCATATAATTATAAAACGAAGAGAGAGGCTCATCGGGTTGCCTTGTGTTTTAGTGAAGAGGAGCGGGGGATCCAGAGAGGGCAGACATCAGTGGAAGCCATGATGAAACGCACGGAAAGCGATGACAGCCTGATGGATTATGGCGACGGAGGAGAGATTCCGTTCAATGAAGACGGCTCCTTCATCGGCCAGTACACTGGCAGCAGAAAGGACGCCGAGCCAGATAAAGAACAAGAGGAGGATGAGGACGATGAGGATGATTACAGTGGCGCTGAAATCCATTTTGGTGGAAGTCTTGAGCTCCACTCTCAGATAAACGCCATCTATTCTTTTGCGTAAGCCCGGAGAGTACCAAGTAGCCCTGTGACAAGCCGAAAACCTCCGACTAGCTGTTGAAGTCTCCGGTTTCAATGAGGTTATGCTTGACATTGTAAGAGCCAAACAGAGGCGAGGTGGTCTGTCTTCTTCCTCTGCTCAGACTTCATGTACCCACTTGGTTGACCTGTGCTCTGAAGGAGGCTATCTGATTTTGGATTCTGATTCATCAAGTGATAGCTAACTGCCCTTGAGCTGTCAGGCTTGCACTTTGCTCTGAGCTGACAATATCGCACAGCATCACCGGAACCATTGATTAATGGAGCAAATGTGACAATACTCCAGAAGGATTGACACCTATGTGTGTGTGTGTGTGTGTGTGTGTGTGTGTGTGTGTGTGTGTGTGTGTGTGTGTGTGTGTGTGTGTGTGTGTCCATGCAGACATGTTTGCTTTCATGCATGCCTCAATGTGTGTATAGGTTTTAGCAGAATATATGTGCTCTACTAATGGAAAAGATACTGTAACGACTGCACAGCAAGCAGAAAATAAATGGATACGTTTATCATGTTGATAAAAAAAACAGAACCATAGTAAATTAGAACTAATGCCTCTTTCCAGAGAAGTTTATTTGTATTTTTCCTAATAGTGATTCATTTGTTTTAGATCATATTAAATATTTAACCACATTTGACTTATCTGTACTAGTATGACATGTTATTGTTTAGGTTAGTGTACTATTATAGTTTTCACTATTTTAATAGTCTTTACCCTTCTAAATAACCAAAAGTATTGAAGGAAATTAATGTCACTGTAAAGTATCAAAATATATATAAATTTGTCTAAATTTCTGCCATAAAAGGCTGAGGGAAATGGTACATCAAAATGTGTTTTTTATTGTTGAGAGAACAGTATAGAAGCCGACATTTTTGACATATTAGTCATTTACAAAAATAAAACAGGGAGCAAGTGGACCAATCGGCATGGGAAGCAGCAAACTGTAACAAAAAACATCATAAACTAGCAGAAATAAAGACAGAAAGAACACTCTGACACGTACCTTAGACCAAGACGCATGTGAAATACAAACTTGTTTGCTACATCTTCATAAAGCATTAAGTGCTTAGTTTTCATAACATTGTAGCTATATTACAATACGAGTGCTCAGCTTTAATAAAAAAAATTACGTTTTTTTAATGTGGTAGCAATCTGGATGATTGTTTCATACAAGGTCTGAGCAAAGATTCAGACATGGTTGTTCACTGTCAATAATCTTTTCATGGAATGTGCAGTGTCATTTTCATTTGTTATGCTATGTACAGTCTTCTTAACAGCAAGATAAGGCTTTACATTACAGAAAGGGCTAGAAAATGTACTGTTAACTTTTAAGAAAAGAACCTGAGAATCTTATCTTATGGCAAATAGTACTGAACCAATATAGCAGTTTTTATGACCAGTTTATTGTGTCTCAGAACTTACATAACAGCTTTTGCACTAGCCTATACAGACTATGTTTGTGGCTCAATTATTTAATTATAATTATTCAAGTATATGTAAAACAACTAGCAACACGTATGGTTTGAACAATTTTACCTGCATCGGCCGGGAGTACAAAATCGTATTAGAATTACCAAGAGTGGAATAGGATATTCTTTTTTTTCTCTACTTTTTCTACTTTTTTCCCTTGAGAATTGAACAGGTTTTGCAGTAACCCGTTCTTCCGACAAGAGATACAAAGAGCCCAAAGGCGCTTCTTAACATTACCTACCCTATTAATCACTAATCCTTCTGCCCATAAAGATTGGTCTATAGTACACCAAAACATCATACACATTAGCGGACCAACCTTACAAAGTCAACTATGACAGCGAAACATCTAGTGGGCTGCAGATGCTGTGAGATGCAGCCTTTGTCCCATGCTTATCATCACAGTATAAATGACAGAGGTTACAGCTTTCCCAGGAGAAATCCAGCACCTAACAGACAGGTATGCTATACCCCTATTGTTTTTTTAGAGCATTTGAGTATTACTGCTTCCCTTTCCAAATGGGTTGATTAAGTTGTTAATGCTACTTTGGGATGTCGGCTGGGTTTAGTTTAAGCCTATGTATTTATTTCATTATTTTTTCGGCTCATTACATGATCATTACAAAGCAGATTTTGTTTCTAGTCTGGTTATAATGTATAGCCTTCTTGATTAATTAAACCACATACACACAAAAAATTTATAACCTATTCATGTGTTGACCGTGTGCTTTATTTTTTTTTTTTTACATCAAATTGAGAAGTGTGTCCTCAGAAAAAAATGGCCAAACTAGCCATTTTCACTGGTAAGTAGGATTTGGGCTGCTTTAAGTCAAGTTTTCATGTTCAAAAATATTCTCAGTTGATAGCTGTAATGGTTGTGTGTTCATTACAGGACTCTGCTTTCTGATGTGCCTTCAACTGGGTATGTAAACTTTCCTATTGATAGAGTAATGCTGGTTGTTTATGTTCCTATTCCATTAAAAACCTGCTGCAACAAAGGATAACCTAATCACCCTATGACCCACCTTATTAAACAGCATCATCGACCAGACTGGCATGCTACTTCACCAACTGGTCCCAGTATAGACCTGGCACTGGACGATATCTGCCTGCCAATGTTGATCCAGACCTCTGCACACATCTGATCTACGCCTTTGCCATGGTCAACCACGCCAACGAACTGGTGACTTATGAGTGGAACGATGAAACCCTCTACAAGGACTTCAATGCTCTGAAGACTAGGTAGGTGAAGAGCCGTTTAAAAAGATTCAAGTCCAAGACTGTTTTCCTCAAATAAAATGTTTCTAGAATCAACACTGCTGTTTTTGTCGTTTTACTTTCAATCATATCATTGTAATATGACCCTTTTTACTGTTTGCATCCTGATCCCATCACTCATTTCGTTGCTTAGTATCCATTTGCAACCTGGCTCTGACTCTGTCAGATCAGAGAAATGTGGATGATCCACAAGTTTGCATCGGTAAAACCTATTGTCATGTTTGAAGATTTGATGTGCAAATGGTCTCAAAGTAATATTGTGATTGGGCAAATCCATTACATATTGGTCGAATCGAATGCTTCGGCTATTATGTTAATACATAAAAAATCTTCTTAAACTAGCTTTTCCAATCTAGGCAATACATAATATAACTAATAACTAGACAAGTTACCTGTATAATAGAATAAGGCCGCCTACTCTATAAAACGTGTTTTAGACATGGTGATTATGTGGTACCGAGTATTCCGGTAAGATTGAGAATGAATGTGATTGCAAGCAGACACATCTTGCATAGTATCGTCGGCGTCTCTTGCTCTGGTTTACGATATTGCCGTCTAGCGATATGTAAATAATAATAATAATAAAAAAGTAGCAGACATATAAATGATAGAACACATCAGTAATATATGCACAGTATGCGTTAATATTTACCCAAAGTTGCTATAAACATAGGCACTGCTGCTGTCTATCCCGCTGAAAACCATTCAAACGGATTGTCAACGCGGATTTACTCTGAACCATTGAGAGCTACACGAACCACGTGGTCACATGGCGGCGAGATCACAGTGTCGCAATTCTTTGTTTTAACGGTTCTGGGTAGGTGGTCCATTCTGATCACGTTATCTATTAGGCCACGTCTGCAAAGATTAGATTACAATATGAAATCCAGAAATCCAGGAAAACTGATAAGTCCTTTGGCTGTTATATCACTGATGGTGGTCTTGGTAACATCTGAAAGTTCAAACTTTGGATTTGATTATTGGCGTCTACTGTATTTAAAGCTTTTAATTCAATTTATGAGAATTTATAGGACAGAGCTAAGATTAGCAAAGAATTTGATGCAGTGGTGTACTCTTTTCTGCAGAAACCCAGAGCTAAAGACTCTATTGGCTGTTGGAGGGTGGAATTTTGGCACAAGCCAGTGAGTATTGTGCAGCCTCAACACCATGTGTCCTTTCAGTTATGTCAAATCTATCAACAGTGAGTATTACATCTCTCTCTCTCTCTCTCTCTCTCTCTCTCTCTCTCTCTCTCTCTCTCTCTCTCTCTCTCTCTCTCTCTCTCTCTCTCTCTCTCTCTCTCTCTCTCTCTCTCTCTCTCTCTCTCTCTCTCTCTCTCTCTCTCTCTCTCTCTCTCTCTCTCTCTCTGCAGATTTACCATCGTGGCCTCAACCCCTGCCAACCGGCAGACGTTCATTCAGTCCTCTATCGCCTTCTTGAGAACCTATGGGTTTGATGGTCTGGATCTGGACTGGGAGTACCCTGGGTCAAGAGGAAGCCCACCGGAGGATAAGGAGAGATTCACATTGTTGTGCAGAGTACGTTTAAAAAGTTTCATGCGATTAAACAGGACACATTATCATATTTCCCCGCAGCCCTACATGAGTCATGCACAATCTATAGAACTATCTCTTGTTATTTTGGGGGGAGTTTAGGAGTTTCTTGAAGCGTTCGAAAAGGAGGCTGCTGACACTGGAAGACCAAGGCTGATGATCGCAGCTGCAGTGGCTGCTGGGAAGGGAAATATTGATCATGGCTATGAGATTTCAGAGGTTGGGAAGTAAGTTTCATGTGTTGAACGGGTTTTGCTTCGAGTAGGAGGCCCTCATTTTTTCAAAGACAGGGTATACAACACACTGTGCATACGTTTTTTGCTGATCGTGCGTTTGTGTGTTTGTGTATCAGGTATCTAGACTTTATCAATGTCATGAGTTATGACCTCCATGGTGCTTGGGATCCAGTAACAGGCCACAACAGTCCTCTTTACGGCAGCTCCTCAGCTGTAGGAGATTATGTCTACTTCAATGTGGTACGTACGATAACTATAACTAATAACTTTGTATAACGTTCTCTTACAGGGACATAGGTGTCTCATTAAAGGAGCCCACATACATTCTTGGATAAGTACAATCCATTTATGTAAAACCTATTTTAAATAGAAATGCTTTATCGCCCCCAGGACTTTGCAATGAAATACTGGAGAGACCAGGGAGCGCCTGTAGAGAAGCTGAATGTTGGCTTTGCCACCTACGGACGCACCTTCCGCACCACCTCAGCACCTAACGGCATTGGAGCTGCAGCAAGTGGACCTGCCACTGCCGGCACCTACACCCGGGAGGCTGGTTTCTGGGCGTACTATGAGGTCGATTAAACTTGTCCTTTTAAAATAGACCATGCAAATTGTTTTTGCCTTTGGCTATTTTGGGATTCTCTAACTGTAATTTGGTGTGTAAATGCAAAAATTCCCAGGTTGTTTAAGCCATGCAGGCCCAGGAATATTGCCTAATAAACAAGATGTCACTTTTTCCCCCCCCACCAGATTTGTACTTTCTTTCAAGGAGGTAGTACGCACTGGATCGAAGAGCAAATGGTTCCCTATGCAACTAGAGGAAATGAATGGGTTGGATTTGACAACAAGGAAAGCTTTGAAGTCAAGGTAATGCACCATAACATTGGCAAGTTCCCAGTTAGTACAAGAAGCTGCTCAACAAAGAAAATAGTCCATTTTGTCTTGTAAATTAGGGACCAATCTGTTGCTTAAAAAAAATGAAAACCCGTGTTACAAAGTATTTTAAATGCTTGAGAGCATCTATGTCTCACAATAGTTTATACCTGACCTGCACCAAATGTAAATAAGTATAGCCTAATAATGAATCACAGCTAGCAGTTTATTAACCCTGTAGGCTATTGCCTGCAAATCTAATCCTTTATCTTCCCTTTTTACTTTTCTTTCTAAAATCTAGTTCATGGTAATTGATGTATTATTTAGTGGCGTCTCATAAGTCATAGTCAATTGTGTTTTATGGAACTGAAGTAAGAAAGTAAGAAAGGGATATAAGTTACAGATTTTGTTCTTATTTCTACCATAGGCACGCTATTTGAAAGACAAAAAATTTGGTGGAGCATTTATCTGGGCCCTGGATCTGGATGACTTTTCCGGACAGTTCTGTGGACAGGGCAACTATCCCCTCATCAGCCATCTCAAATCCCTTCTAGCTTCAGGTAAACAAAAAAAAAATGTGTTCCGAACAAAATAGAATCCAACGATCAAACTAAACTATTATCGTTACTAAGTTACCAATTTAGACTGGTTGTTGCAAATTCAATGAGGCAGTAATCTGATTTCCACTATTTAAAGTACATTGCTGTAAGCCCCTATTATCTCTTGCCAGCCTTGCCCCCCCTGCCTTCCACACCACGTCCACCAGTAGTCACCACCACAGCAGGAGTGGGCCCTACTACTGTTAAGCCTGCCACCACCACCACCACCACAACTACCACAATTGTCCCTGGCAGCAGTTTCTGTGCAGGAAAGGCTGATGGTCTCTACACAAATGACAAAGACACCAACTCCTTCTATCAGTGCTCCATGGAACACACATACATCCAGAAATGCCACCCCGGCCTTGTTTTCAGCAAACGATGCAATTGTTGCGACTGGGCATAAAGCACAGAGATGTCTGTAACATTAACAGAGAGAAATGTTGCATTGCAGCTGGCTAGTTTGGACGTAATTTGTTTTATCCATTCCAAAGATTTGAAACTCCAAGCAGACATTAGCCTATTTCTGATTCCAATGTGAGTAATAAAGAAATATACCCCTTTGATAATGCGTTTTGATAACTGGTTGCTATGCTCTATTGTATTCCACAAATATTTTAAATGTCCTGTATGATTTATACAACGGATTTGACATGTGTCCAAAACCTTAGTACAAGTAAAATCTTTGAACTACACATTTTTCACGATCATCTTCTCACGGGTGTGAATCTTACACGCCTACTCTGGCTCCACGATGTGCCTAGGAGGAGGATGTTCTTCTGTACTACTTCTTATGACTTGCGGCAGATGGGTTTAGTTCTTGTTTTGTGTTCTCCCCCCCCCCCCCCCCCCCCCTCTAAAGCCCCACCTATTGAGCACAGCTGGTGTCGCTTGAGCTGATGAGTTGGGCAGGGAAGCTCAGAAATGATTTGTTGACCAAAGTTGTTTTCCAGAGAGCAGCTGACTAAGCCAACCACCCCAAAAGGGAGGAAGATGAACAATTGACAGAGGCTAAAATGATTACCAAACTATCTGAGGGAGACACTCGTCAGAGTCTGTATTTGTCCAACCTTTTGTTTTCATTAAAACTTCACCCCTTCGTTTGCACCTTCAGAAATTCTCCTGCATGCATTGTAGCCTGAGTTGCATCACATACTGCTCGTGTAAGGTGGTTATGCCATAGGCCTACAGCTTACTCGGTTTCTGCATTTTCTTGTTTTATATATTTTTACCAGTTGTAAATTATATCTTTTTGACTTAGATTAAATTCAAGTTCTGTGATTCAATATTAATTTTGAATGCATCAGAAAAGTATTTTATTAAGTATAATCAGATTAGCAACTGTTTCTAAAAAAGGAGTATACACAACTATGCTTTGTAAAGGGGGTACAAGGTAGTATAGTCAAAAAGAATGAAATAAAGTTAAGACCAGTTAAAATAAAAATTAAAAAATGATTTAATTAGTATTAGGACAAAGAGGAATGAGTCATTAATATGGTCACTTAGGGCCAGTCACAGCATTTACAACTGTCACGGAACACTAATCCAGGTACACACTTTTGGACCCAGGTGATATCGTTGGCACAATGGTAAAATGCACGAGGTTCGTCTGGCTTAACATACACCCCACCAAGCTTTCCAAAACAGAAGCCTTTATCAGACACCTTCTCTCTGGTAGTTGTTGAGCCTGGTACCGCTGGCTTTTGAGTGGCTGCCATGTTTGATTGGTCCTTTGTTGTAGCCGCTGCTTCAGGATTGGCTTTTGGTGTAATAGAAAATTTCAGATTTAAAATCCACTTTGAATACTTTGACCAGTGCAGTGACAAATGGGATTAACCATAGAATGGGATGGGAAAGGATGGCTACCATCAACAAAGTAAGACTTAAGTTATTCCCTCTGGGCATCGTTGATTTATGTAACATTCTGAAATCTAGCTAGTATCCCATTCTGTGTGTTTTATTTCACCAACTCTTTGCAGTATAGACAATTGGGAAGCCCACTTCAACCAATGTAGTCTAACCCATGCAATCAATGTATTGTCAGTTATTAAACAATGCTAATGAAGTGGTCACATAAGAGTAGAAAGATAACCAAGCTTTCAGACTAAAATACATGTTAGGCTTTTGTTTAACCTATTTGCAGTTTTATTAGCAAAAGAAAATCTTTACTCACTGTGTACAGCCTTTTTCTTAACCATGTTATAAAGTGCCATAATTGGCCCACAACACAATACAAGGTGTAAAAAAAACAAGGCAAGGCAGTAATCCCAGTATTTAAACACTTTCGGCAGTTAAAGGATGGAATTTTGGAACAGCAGTATGATATTTTATTTACATGAGGCTGTTACCCCCGGCTTTGAAGTTGGGGCAGCATTTGAATAGTCCTTTGTTGTAGCTGTTGCTTCAGTATTGTCTGTTGGTTGAATAGGGTTAGTTATATTAAGTTTCAGATTGAAATCCACTTCTAATACTTTGCACGGTGTAATGAAAATGGGCCTGAACCATTTGATTTGATGAGAAGGCTGCCATCAACAATATGGACTTATGTTAGCCCCCTTGCTTAGCATAATTCAGAAATTATCTAGCTAGCAGCCCATAAGGGATATAGTTTACTTTTAAATGCAACAATTTGAGTAATAAACTAATCATGCTGCGGTTTGCGCTAATTTTTTTATGTATATTGATTCGAAGACGGTAGGTTTTCCGAAGGAAAAAAAAAAAAAAAAAAGTATACATATTTTTTTTACCACTAGCAAGGAGTCCTTTGAGATGGCTGATGAGGGGATAGTTGCCCTGTCCACAGAACTGGCCGGCAAAGTCATCCAGATCCAGAGCCCAGACAAGCGCTCCTCCAAATTTATTGTCCTTCAAGTAGCGGACCTTGGTAGAGAAGTGGAAAAAGTAATGACGGTTTAAAAAAATCTAAATAAGTATAATATAAATATTAGAGTTTATTTAAGCTATTATGCCACATGGAGCTAGAATTTGAGGCAAAATTAGATTAAAAAAAAATAAGTTCTTGGGGGCAGATACAGCTTGTCCTTTTTTCTGAGAATGCTTCCTCGTTTTAAGGTGTATGTATGTATGTATGTATGTATGCACACACACACACACACACACACACACACACACACACACACACACACACTTAAGGGTTACTGTTGAACCATGTACGTTAATTGCTGAATCCTATTCAACTGTACCTTTGTCTCAAAACTGGCCTTATCGTCAAATCCCACCCACTCATTTCCTTTAGTTGCATACGGAACCTTCTGATCCTCAATCTGTTGGACACTGGCTCCTTGAAGGAAAGGGCAAATCTGAAAACAGAGGCAACAACATTTTGGATGTGAGCAGATTATGTCTTTGAGGTTTTCAAGTGGGTACCTTCCTTCCAAGATGCATTACCCTTTTTGGCTACAGTAGAAGCTTTTGATAATGAAATTGCACTTTTTCTGTTACAGTCATCATTAAAATGATTGCTATTATGTGACTTGTCACCTCGTAATAGGACCAGAACCCAGCCTCTCTGGTGTACGGGCCAGCGGCAGCGGCACCACTGGCCTGGGCTGCAAGCCCACTGTTAGCAGAGCTGAGTTGGAATGTCCGTCCGTAGGTAGCGAATCCCATTCGCAGCTTCTCCACCGGAACTCCTTGGTCCCTCCAGTACTTCATGGCAAAGTCCTGAAAGTAATTATCAGCGCCAGTAAGGACAGTGACTGTGGGGGAAGTCTGAAGCTGGAATGTGAGTGTAAGTACTTACCGTGTTGAAGTAAATGAGGTCTCCTGTATCGTGTGATGATTGGTAGAGGGGGCTGTTGTGGCCAGTGACTTTCTCAAAGCTGCCTCCATGGAAGTCATACGTCATCACACTGATGAAGTCCAGGTATCTGAGGAAACAATTGGCAATTTATGTTTATCGGTGTGTTTTATACACCGTAATCTGAGATTTGGGCAATTCATAACAAGCATATTCACAGTTCACATACTTACTTTGCAATCTCTGCAATTTCATAACCAGCATCAATGGTAACTTTACCCGCTGCTACAGCTGCAGTGACCAACAGTCTAGGGCGACTGGTTGCAATTGCCTCAGCCTCATAGGCCTTGAGTAACTCCTACCGACGATACAAAGGTAAAGCATTGCTTAATACACAGGATCGACCATTTAATACACAGGACAGGCACAGATTAGCAAGACAGTTACCGTTTATCACATAAGACAGGCAGAGTTTAAGTGTACACATTCATTTCATATTGGGCATTCTTTTACTAATTTACCCCCTCAAGCAAGATCTTTTTTTTTTTTGTACATCATTTGTATATTATCATTTCTTTAATTCTTTACTCGTTCAATTTAGAACAGAATTTGCTTCTTCTAACCTGGCAAAGAAGAGTGAATCTCTGTTTGTCCTCTGGGGGGCTCCCTCTAGACCCAGGGTACTCCCAGTCCAGATCCAGACCATCAAAACCATGCTTTCTCAAGAAACTGATAGAGGACTGAATGAACGTCTGTCTGTTGGCTGGAGAAGACACCATTCTACTGAACCTAGGAGAAAATTAGCATAAAGCAGCAATTCTTACGAACTTCACATATATTCAACTAGTGCCCTTATAATATAAATGTGAGATATCTTACTTTTGTGTTCCAAAATTCCACCCTCCAACTGCCAAAAGGGTTTTGAGACTGGGATTTCTGTTGAACCACAGTCATTATTGTTAGCCACAATATAATACAGTTCTGTTTACACACGCAAAAAGAAAACTTGGAAAATAAGTTAAACAAAAGGCCAACCTGGTTTTTAGTCCGTTAAAAGCTTGGTAGTTAGTCTCATCATTCCACTCATGTGTGACCAACTCATTAAGATCGTTAATGACGGAGAAGGCATAGATCAGATGGGTGCATAGGTTAGGGTCTACGTTGGCTGGAGTGTACCTCCCATTTCCTGGTCTGTACTGGGACCAGTTGGTGAAATAGCACACTAGTTGCTTGGAAGAAGCTGAGACAAGAAAACGTGGCCAAGATTTTGTTATAGTCTGCTGACACTTATAACTGGAAAAAAAAATAATATATATTTTTTGGGTAAACTCACCAAAACTGCACATAACCAGGCATAGACCTTTGAGAAAAAATACAATCCACACATATTTATGCAGTGAAAAAGAAAAAAAATAGAATAGGACTTTAAAATCTTTTCTACGGCAGCGCCTTACCTGCAAGAACGGTGAGCTTCCTCATGCCAATCAATTTCTACGTGGTCTCTGACCCAAACGTTGAAGAGGAAAAAAGGAGAAACTCGTATTTTAGTTTTTTTTCTTCAAAGAATAAACAGCCAACTCACAAAGTGGCAGACGTACAAGCGCAGTGTAAACAGAGACTTGTCAGTCAACAAAAAGCGCACTCCTTTTCATTTTACTTTGGAAATAGGCCAAACGTGTGGTTGACCGAGTAATCAGTGCTTCTCGGCGCCCTTTTGCAGTAATATGGGGCACCCGGTTAAAAAACCGATGGAATCAATGGGCCTCCCTTTGTGCATCATGGGATGTATGTTTTATTTCTGTAAATGTGCCCATGTTTTTAGGCGCACGCTGCGACGAAATTAGGCTATACGTCTAAAACAGGCACCAACACTAATAGGCTACATATGCCCGAATTATTAACTTGGGCCAGTCACGTGGGGTTTCTCTAAAGAGACTGCCAGGCATGTTACAAAATCTAACTTAACTTTACTCATTTCTCAAAAACACACCGAAAAACTATCAGCACTACATTGCCAACACTTAACAAAACATAGGACTATTTCCAAATGAACCAAATATATAAAAAAAATTGTTAGGTCTTCCCCTACCGTGAACAGCCCTGTGGCACCAAATACCATTGAGTTATGGAAATCTGAACTAGCAGACCCTTTAAATAAATACAATTAAACTTTTCCTACAAATATTGCCATACAATGAAGCCTGTTCGGCAGCTCTTGAGTTTCATCACTTCTATTGCCCCCCTCAACCTGCCTGAGTAAGAGCTCTCTTTGGAGACACTAATAACGAACCCTCCTATTGTGTAAGAAAAGGGTTTACACCTTTAAGGTTAGCGGGCCAAATTTGACGCGGGTTTAAATATATTTTCAAGCACTGGCACAAAAACTGGTTATCATTCAGTAATGTGTTGTACTTCATAAGTAGGCCTAACTTATCATTCATTCATAACCAAGAAATATATAGGCCTATTTACTTTTGTATTTTATGGACTACATGTATCTTATTCTAGGTCTACTCCACTAGGTTTTGTTTAGAAAAGGCACAATTTCTCCAAAATTCATTGGATATGATGAAGAAAGCCGGCATATATGCTGTAATATAATATACTATTATTAAACAAGTTATTTAAAAATATGTTTTCCTGCTCATCATAAGTTAAATCAGCATATATAGTGACATCTGTTGGTTTTGGGGTTCAGAATTGACCCATATATACCTATGTGTGTGTGAGGGAGGCATTTAGGATGCTGCATGCCATTGGATGGACAACTGACAAACTGGTTCAAATTTGAAAACATCTCAACTTGAAAACGGGTCAAATTTGCACTAAATACAAAATGAACAGTAATTTATTGGTAATTAACTTTTATGGAATAGTTGTACAAATTTCAAGACAAAATCCACACTACGTAACAAAAAATATAAATAATTTATTTATTAATTGTCACGAAAATTATCACAGCAGCATACATTTGACAAAAATAAAAAAATGTTTAAAAAATAGAAGCCAATGACAGGAGCTCGCAAAAAAATCTATGGTTTTAGACAACAAACTACAATATCCTATATTACAGCATCATAAATGTACCTCTAAAGTTGTCACATTCTTATGTTTGCAGTAGTAAAATAGGCCTAAGTAAGTAATTTCATAGTTTCCATGTGCGAAAATCAGTAACACAACTAAATATGTTTTACCTTAAAGCATATTTTTTTTCTGGTTCCCTGCAACAATTAGTATCAATTTAACCAAACACACTTAACTGCTGGATGAAACCAACCGAAATCACATTGCACATTGCAGGCATTTTGTATCATCTAAATCTGTCTAGAGACATTAAGGTAAAATGGATTCCAAAAGCAAAAAATAATTGACTGATAGTTTGATAATTGAGTTTTGATTGAGCCAGTATTTACCACTGGCCCTATTGTCATGAGCATGTGTGTGCCCACACCGGTAACACCCCTATAGCTCGTGGTCAGTGCTGTGAGGTGAAGGGAGCTTCCTTACATCACAGTTTTGGATCAGGTTGAAGTAAAACACCACCAGTTCTTCATAATTCTTTTTAGAAATTCTCTCGTTTACGCCATGGAACCTAAGGGAGGCCAAGGCAGAGTTATAAACGAAAGCACAGAGGAAACCTAAGAATGAAGAATTAACATCTACAACGCAAGACCTAACCGATAAAACATAATTTTGCCCAAACAATTCCCCCTCGCATACAGTGCAAGTGAAAGATTTGAAAGGTATTTTATTATATTCTGTTATAATACACCCTGTAGAAGCCATTATACCATGTGATTATTAGTTGTTATTTTGTTTGTGGACACTAGGGGCAAAAGACAATACGTGTTACACCGGTAGAGTGGGTAGGGAGGTAGCCACGGGGAGGACACATGGTTTTTACCAAACAATCAAACAAACAATTGGGCAAACAATCAAACAAACAAACGGACAAACAATAGGACAGAACAATCAGACAGAGGAAGGATGCAACTGTATGATGAACTGTGATAATTAAATCATCATCATGCAACAACGCTTGGACCAATAACTTATTTGTTTGCGTAAAGCAAGTCTTCCGCCAGGGCTACAAGCTATTGGTTTTAAAAACAAAACAAAAGCCATAACACACTTGATTTGATAGAGAAGGCACTAATACGTTGAAAGTTATGAGTACCTCTGGGCATCCCCTGGTTTAAACCAGGTAGGAGCAAAACGATATGTGTTCGTGGTTAGGTCTTTGTAATGGCGGCTGTCTGTATTCCCAATACAGATACCTGTACATGAAAGATACAAACATGTGGAAATACTGCATGGAGAGTGTATAAACAACACTAACTACATCAAGGTTTGATCAACTCCTTAATTCTTTACCAGGGGCAACTGTAACTTGTGGAAACATGTCCAGCACGGTTTTCTTGATGATCTGGAAACCAAAAGCGGCTTCATCATAGGAACTGACGGGCAGCGGATCAAAGCCATCCACCAACTCAATCTTCACCCGCTCATCGCCTACCGTAGACTGGATGAGCTCTAGGACCTGGCCATAGAACAACATAGCACGTCAGCGCACCACTATGAAGGAAGTACAGCGCAGTTTTACAAATCCACTACTATGATTAGAAACATAGAACAACATAGATTTACAAATCTACCACTAGGATGGAAACATAGAACAACACAGATTTACAAATCCACTACTATGATGGAAACATAGCACACCACCGTCCTACCACTGTGGTAGAAACTACGGATTTGTGGGCAGTGATGATCGGCCTCAAAATACTAAAACTTAGTAGTCTGTTGCTAAAGGAAATAACAAGTGTACGCCCTCAATCCTACACATATTTTAGGCAGTGTGTGCCCAAAGGGCCAAGACCCACCTCTTTCAGTGATTGTGCAGAATGGATGCGCAGATTGATAAACGCCTCGGCTTGAGATGGAATGACATTGATCTGTGAAAAGGAGAACAAAAGCGTGAGGTTGAACCACCAACTACATCTTTACACAACAGCGAAAATGACTAACCTTTCCATGACAGATACTACCCTATACTCTCAATATGACTATAGACACAATGACACAAAGACATTCCAGTCTGATCACCCACACACACAGTGATTCTTAGCACTTATATTGTCATGCTGTCATGAGTCTCATGACTTACCTGACAGAACATTGATCAAACATTCATCATTGCCAGTAAGTCAATAAACACTATTTCCTGAAGAAGAGTGCAGGCTAAAATTAAATGTGTGAAAAATGTGTGACGTTGATTCCTAATCCAGCTTCATTGCCGTGGGGACACGGTTGGCGTTTGTCATAAACTAGCATGGATTTTTAAAATAAAACGTGTACATTGGCAGGGCACTAACCTTTACACCTGAATTGAACATAGTGACTGCTGTGGTTGTCCTCACAAAAGCGTTTGTGTCTGGTCTTCTTTCCATTACTCTGCAGCATAAAACCATTAATCTTGTCACCGAGTAATACGAGTAACGAAAGAAAATAGTTTAAGACTGTGTGGCATTTACCTGCCAAGGAGTGATGAAAACAGCCATATATTTGACATGACAAACTTTAACGGGAGACCAAACTGTCAAAACAAAGTAACACAATGATGAAACAGAAATGTTGCCAGGGCAAGTTTGTGCTTGTGTTCAAAACCCATCTTTCCTCAGTACATTGTGTTACACCAGTAGGTTATCTTTAAGGTCAACGGTGTAGGCGGTGCGCCGGGAGGTACCTTGTGTGCTAGATGTTCAAAAGTCCCCCGTTCAGGTCCCTGACCAAACAACCTCGGCATGGGGTTGTCCTCCAACCTGAGAGACATGAAATATTAGTTAACGGTTGCCTGTTAAGACAAGACTACAAACAAAAGCTTAAATGGAAAGAGCAGTAATTAATAAGGGATCAAGGGGTCTAAAAATGGAGTTGTCTTTCACCTTTTGACAGCAGCAGCAAGAATGCCAATACTTCCTTCGCGGGGGGGCATGGAGGAGTGACCTGGGGCCGTGGTGACACTCAGCTTCACCGTCGCATATCCCTTCTCACTGATGCCAATCCTGGAAAAAACACACGCAAGGCAGAGCAAAGCCCCATGTATCAGAGCCTGACCACGGCTCCAAAGTAAAGAGACGTAAGCTCAAAGATGTGAGGAGGAGGAGGTGGAGGTGGCGGCAGCCTCACAGAGCAGCGGGGCCCTCCAGGCCACTGATGACTCCGTCCAGCACAGCCAGCCCCTCGTCCAGGACAAATGCCAGCTGCACGCTACGCTTCTTCAGCAGGCGCACTATGCTCATGGCCCCCTGTAAACCACTCACCTTTACAGGGGAAACACAGACATAAGGAAATAAGGGTGACTGTAGAGCTGCAACACAATCAAATAACGTGAGGGAATGCTGTATGATGATGATGATGATGATGATTGGTGCACCTCTTCGTCATGACCCAAGCCAATGTAGAAGCCCCTTTGTGGTACATAGCCTTGTAGCAAAAGGTACTCAAGGGCCTGGAGAATTCCCTGGATTTAAGAAAGTACCATAGTTACTATGACTATGCGTTATTGACTGGCATTTATTGTGGCATGTTATTGTGTTTTCAATATGACACTTTGCTGATACAATCCATTATACTTATTCTATTTATTTTTAAATGGAATTCAAACTCTTACTAGCTACAGGACGACAATGTCAGAAATAACGCTAGGTCTGCAACAGTCCCGTCAACACACACCATGACAGACTGCTTGTTATCGATGGTTCCTCTGCCGTAGATGAAACCGTCTATCTCCTTTGCAGAGAACGGTGGAGCCTCCCAGCCGTCCGATTCAGAGGCAGGCACCACGTCGATGTGGGCCAGCAACATATAAGGAACCAGGGCACTGTTGGAGCCTGGCACCCAGAAAAGGTGACTGTAGTTGGCCACAATTTCATGGTGAACCAGGCTTGAAGAGTACACTGTAGGGAAAGCTAACACAGGGGGAAAAACATCTTAGCTTTATAAATGTTTGACTAACACACTTAAAGGAAGTGGAAGTGGGGACCATAGACTAGTCTTTTCACAATCCTACTGTAAAGACTGACATTACGATAAATGTATCGTTTTTTTAAGGCATGCACCAAACTCCAGTGTGTGTGTGTGTGTGTGTGTGTGGGGGGGGGGGGGGGGGGGCGTGTGTCAACCCGGAAGTCATACAGCTGTAGGCTGGAGGGGTGTGTTAGCGTTGAACTTCGAGTCTAACCTAGTGACATCACGGTAACTCGAAATATATTAACAACACGGTACACAAAAGCCTGCATGTGGATGGTACCTACCATTCCTTAAGAGCTCTTCAAATTCGCGTAGCGCCGTTGTGTTGAGTTGTGTCGCTGAGAAAGACACAGTGGGTATACGTATTGCCTCTGGTTAAATTGACAAAATAAACCAGTTAAGTGTCAAGTCACAGAGAGAGGATGGATGACATTGATTAAGGTGCAAAACCAAACACATAGGAACACATGATCATAAATGTGTCCAGTCAATGATTATCGTACCTTTAAAATGTTTGATCAGTTCCTCTCTTTGACGTTGACTAATATCAGGGGTTATGTTGTTTGTTTTCTCCCAATGCGCAAGTTGAAGTCCAAGATTAACATCCAACGACAGAGTTCTGACTGTGGCAATAGCTAGCATCAAGAGTACAACAAACGATACGCTAAAAGATATTATTTTTAAAAACTTTATTATTTTGCACTTTGCACCGCAGTCTGTCATTTTAGCGTGTAGAGTGCTACAGCTCGTTTAACGTCTGTACACTACCACACTGTAGACCGAGTGTGACAACAAACAATTCCTACAGCGCCCTCTCTTGGTTAAACTTCAGACACGCAAGGTGAAATGCCATCGGGTTATTGAATTTAACACCAACTGTTCATGGCTACCGCAACCTCAGTCCGTTTGTATTGCGCGAGGCACCACACTGAGGTAATATATTAGTAAACGAACTTCATGTATACTTTCTAATAGTGTATAAGTTTTGTGTAGCGTTTTTATTTTGTACTTGAATTGGGTAGATTATAACCGTCTAGAATTAATTTACATTTGATCAAACTATCTCATGAAGCCCAGGTAAAAAGTTAACAAAATAAAAATGCCCAGTTGATCAATGAACCCAATCTGTTTATTTATTGACAAAACTCAAGTCATCTCACCAACTTATTTTACAAAACTAACTTACAAAAGCACAATACGTCGTGTTAAAAATATTGACCCAAAAGGCATGGATTGACAATCTGAAATATGTTGTTTACATAAATAATTATTAATTGTTGTACAAAACGGTCCATAACAATAGTTCAGGCTTACTGGATCTATGCACTGTTTGAGTAGGAGTGGTTCATAAAAGCTGATAACCGTGAAAATGTATTACTGTATTTCTCTCCCTAAGCTTAATCGATTCCTAGTTTTTGCACTTCTACCGCAGCAAGTGCAGTTGAGAGCTTACACTCTTAAACAGGTTTCCCCAGACCATTTTCAAACTACAAGGCAATACTGGCTCAGTGGCACTTGACAAATAGCTTACATAATCCAAGATGAAAGTGGAATATAAATCATGCTAGTCGTCCCCACAGCTGTCAACTAATGTGAAGACCAGGAGTTAATCCTGCTCAGAGAGGGACCCAGGTGTGTCCTGAGACTCAGGCAGGAGCGGCAGCCCTTCCTCGCTCTCCGACCCTACGTTCTGGTTCTCTATGGCTGAAAGAAAGGGGCTGTCTAAACTGGCCTCCATAGATGCATAGATGAGGTAGAGGAGGCAAGCAACGACGAGGAAGACCAAAATCCGGACCCACAGAGGAACAAGGCGGCGCTCAACCAACTGGCTCTCCAGTGTCGCTGGACTGAGTGGGGTGTCTGGGTACTTGAACTTGATGGGCCGTTCGGCTGCGCCCTTGATGGGCCTCCGGCGGGTGGCACTGCAATACAAAAGCTTTGTTTAAAAAAAGCGTCATGTCCGGCGGTGTGAACTTTGTTTCTCTAAAGCGTTTCCTCATTGCCATAATCTGTCTTGGTAAATGAGGAGAAAAGGTGTTATACTAAGACATCATTTTAAACGGTGTACAGAAGGTATTCAAGTATTCATTGCACATTAAGGAGGCGTGGATTACAATTAGGAATAAAGGGATTCTACCGTTGTCTATCTGGGGAGGGAACTTGCCTGATGCCAGTGGGTGGAGTGACTGTATTTGGAAACATTGTCTTGAGTACATCGGCGACCTGCTCCTGAGGATAATAGAGAATGGTGTTGAAAGTCATAAAGACTAATTAACAGATGAGACCGTTCACAGTAAACTTGCCCCTAGGCAGCTGCTGACGCAATGCCTAAAAGGCAAGCCCGGCGGGAGGGAAGAACAGGTGAAAAGTGAATGTTAGTTATTCCCATTATCTTTAAGGAACTGCATACAGTCAGAATTGTATCAGGTGAAGCTACAGTATGCTTCTTGTGCACAACCATAATGCCAAGCTGTGCAGGGTTGGCTTTAAGATGAGACAGGGTACAGCTTTTCTGTGTAATCACCTCCCAGGTCAAGTGACATGCAACAAACCCATTCAATATGTGAATGAAACTACATTTTTTTTATAAATATAAGTCACAAACTAGTTAATATGAAATATGCATGTGCCTTGCTTTGCAGTTCATATGGAGAGACAGTGGTAGTCACGTTCAGAGAACGGTTAGTCATGGTAAACTTGTCCACCATAGGCAGGGGATCCTGCTAACAGATGAAACAAATCCAGTCACAGCATACGGTGTACAAATCAGCTCATCATTCCTGACTAAACCACTAATAGCCAACCACCCTAATATGTAATGAGTAACAAGACAATGTAAAAAAGATAGCAGCTTAAAAACTATATTTATCATAGTGACGGTTCTTGAAAAATGTGTGCATGTGTGATTATCTATTTTTGACTTACATATCGCTTAATTCTTCTGCTTAATATGTACCTGCATATTTTGGATGAACATCTAAGTTCTGAGTATGTTATTTTGTCGAGAACCCCCAACCTTTGTGACTTAAGTAACACACAGTATTGCATGTTAAAAAAAAATAATAATAAAATGTGTACACAATATAGTGTTACAATAGCGGTTTGCTTGTTTTACTGACCATGTAGGCCTTTGACTTAGGTTCTTGTAAATCCCTCCCACTACGTACTCTCCCCATGCCGGTGTTTGGCGAGAGTGAGCTCCGACTCTCAAGCTGTGGTTGTGAAGCAAAAAAGTTATTCGTTACTCAAGTTAGCGCTACAAAATTGGCACGCAAATATGCCAGTAAGATATTAGGAAGACAAGAAGGCCAGACGTAGGCATTCGTTTTAAACAAAACTTCCCTCCTTCACCATCTGAGTGATGCTGAAGGTCTGAGAGGAGGAAGGCAAGCAGCTGTGTTTGCCCACCAAAGACACTGGCTGATGCCGGTGCACCTGTTGGGTGAAGTGTGTTAAGTGTTAACAACACAAGCAAATTGTGGTACAAAACCATCGTCATACCCTCGGTACCAACGTGAAGGAAAGGGTACGGTGGTGGTATTTGTCACCTGAATCTTTATTAACCCCACAACCTTATTAGTGTTCAAAATAGTTTTATGTTTAAACTAGCAGTCATCCCAGAGGTGGGATAGAATATACCCCTGATTCTGTGTGCTGGCCCACAGAGGACGTTCTACTCGGGACAGAGTGGATCAGCAAATGGGGATCGGACAGATCCGACGAGGCCATCGCATTCCCTGCATTCCTCCAAGGATTAGTTCCCCTGTGTCCGGGACCTTTTCTAGCCCACTGGGGTAAGCCAGTAGTAATTCCATTAAACAAAAACACATTGGTTTAATTAAAAATCTATTATCACTGTCTCAGCTGTCTATCAATCTATCAATGTTAAGATTTACCAGTCTTGGTGACGGCATAAAACACTGAGGGTAAAAATATTCTCCATCGTTCTGAGTGTGCAACCAATCCTGTCAAACGCAATAATTAATTAACATAAAAAAAAAAAAACTTTACAATACTTAATACTGATAGTTAAACATCAGGAGGATATTAGCAAGATTTTCCCTGTGGGGATTTTCAGGCACGGTTTGTACAGCCACAAATACAGTTAAAATAAAACACCAGACAAGGGGGTCATAAGAAAACCCATAATTTGATGACACTACACAGCACATTCATGACTGTGAAAACCCACTTTGCCTTTTGTGCAAAGGTACTTCAATGAAGATATTCAGAGGAAGGTAGCCATCACCTGACTGATTTCTTGCTGGTCCTGATCCAACTGTGAAACAGGCTCTGGTTTTGCTTGTTCCAAACCTGCAAAAAACAGAACAGCAAAGGAAATCTTAGCAGATAACCTATAATTATCCACAAAATAAACAAAAAAAAACAACAAAAAAAAAAGCAACAACCCAGATAAATAAATATTATTCTTACCGAAATCGCCATCTACGTTGTCTTCCTCTGCCTGCTCATCATCCTCATCGCTGTCAGAGTACCGGCCGACGTCCCCTCTGCCATTCAGGTCGGGCTGGCTTGCAGGCTCCATAATCTTCTTCAGCTTCCTCTCATAGAGGGCCCTGGTGGTTGCTATGACAGAGATTTCCATAAGCCTCCTGCTAATGTTAAAACAGCCCCTTTAAAAAAAACACATTTTATGAGGATTCAAGAGTTTACCATGTGCCTGTAATCTGATCAGTCTCACCTACAATAGGCCCTGCTTTGACTCCATGTTTGAGCAGTGTTGCTTTGAGCTCGTCATCGGTTAGCCCTCTTAAGTCAAACATCTCTGGAGCCTCTGTCTTCTCTTCCTGGCAGGGCAGAACATTATCACATAATCAGAGCAAAATAGGCTTTGATTTTGAACGGCCTGAATTAGTTTTGCATATCACGGGTAAAGGTTTGTGTTTGTTAACAACTGTAAGATTCAAGCATAAAAATAAAGTTTGACAACAAAGCCCAAAGAAAGCTAGATACTTGGTTCATTTCAAAACAGATATTTATAATTTCAAAAAGGAGTCCTACACAACATAAAGACGGTTTTGCACACGAAAATAAAACAGGTAATCAGAACCTTTAAATAAAGATGTCTTAACTTTATTTAATAAAGAAAGTTTAGGCAAAATGAAAAAGATGTATGAGGCCCCCCAATATTCATGACGTTTGGAGTAGGATGAACCCCTGCCTTGCCCTCTCCTCTATCACACCGTTTAGCAAAGAAAGTGTGCTAAGGCAAGGCCTGCCCTGCAGCTAATCAAAATAGACAGCAGGTACATAGACTACACCCAACTAAATAGTGTTTTTACGAACTGATCTTGAATTTTCGACCAACGCCTCACACCGACCAAAGTGCCAGTGAATCAGTTCAAAACTAGCGTTAACAAAAACAGTCATTGGCAAAGTCAAGGAAGGCGAGGGTCATGGGTGGACTCACAGCGACATCTCGCACCTGGTCGTCCTCCTCATCGCTAGAGAAATCGCCTGCACTTTTGTGAGAGATGTGTTTCAAATAGAGTTCTAGATAAACCTCCTTTTTGCTCTCCGTAGATGGTAACGTAATGTTGTGTGCAATCAACTCAGTTTTCAGTCTCGACTTCGAAAACTGATCGGGATTCTCCTCAAACACTGGCATTTCAGACGCGATAATTCCAAAACAATTCAAGTAAAAGCGACTCCTCTTTGAGAAATTTTCAAAAATAAAAGTCAGGTAACGTTAGCTACGTTAACGTGGTTTCTGTAAATTGACCCTGGCTGTGAAATCTGAAAGCCCATGTCACTTCAGTATTACTAGTGAGTTGCAGCTGCCTGCTCACATTGATTGACACTCGGGCCTGCCCGTAGCGTCACGGAGTTGCGTTGGTCTGGTTCAGTGGCTGTGCAGTCAGTGGCAGGTGGTGTTCCATAACCGGCATAATCAGAGCAAGGCATGTTTGCAAATGGTCAGGTTTCATTATGTAGCAGATTATTTAATTTCTTAATTTCCCCAAACTACAGGAATGTTGATGTGAAACCAAATTACCCCAAAATAAACATTTAGCTAACAAGCGTAATTACATTACATTAGCCAACATTGCCGCGTCGTACTCATTCGCTGCACAGTATAGTCGTAGCGAAACCATGCTGGACTTTTCTCAGACCACATAAGTTAGCAAATTAGCTAGCAAACTTAAGCTTTCTGACTAGTTTTGAAGGTAATATTCGTATCATGACCTGTCGAGATCACAAACATGTTCCATTTCTGATCGAAGATTGTACGTTTGCAATTTAAATAGTGCAAATGTATAGACAATTAACTTACTGACCTTAAATTTGAACCTTGTAGCTCTCGGTTTTTGTTTTGCCGCGCTGCAGTTGGGTTTTATTTTGATTGGTTAAAGTTAGGTGCAGCTTTGCGTGGCTTTTCCGGCTAAGGTGCCTCCGTTTGAACTTGCAATCTTCCATCTTGGAGCAAAATGATGAGGAGCTTCTTGGCCTTGATATGTCTACATTTAAGAGAATATAGATCAGAGAGAGAGAGAGAAAAAGGCTATTGTGGGTTGTTTTAAGATTTTATACACGTTCACCAATTATCTTGTTTTAGTGCTTTTCCATTCATCATACTGACATGTTGGTAGGCCTATTGGAAAATTTAATATTTATGATCACATTCCGTGATAACTTGCTGTTAATGGAATTAAATCATATTTTAGGCGTATAGTAATCGGCCCCCTTTATGTGGGATGAACTACAACACAAGACTACAATACCTGGTCTCTGGAAAAATGGGGCATTATCAGAGGACTGGAAGAAAAAACGATTGGAAGATGTAAAGGTTTTGTAAAAGTCTCAATTTATGTTATCTGTGTAATAGGAATTCCATGTTTTTGTTTTGCTGCTGCCCCCTTGGCCAGGTCTCTTGAAAAAAAAATGGTGGTGGTTAAATAAAGGTTTATAAAAAGAGTACAAGTAAACAATCCATTCAAAACGTATATGAGAGTGTGGTTGTAGACTTGATTATCCACTCTGTACCCAATGGCTTTCAACCCTACATGAAATGTTCGAGAGAAGTCACATAGGAATAGAAAGCCATAAAACACAGTAGTGGTGGCATCATGATCGGGCTAAGGCAAACATGCTGGTATAAAAAAAAGATATGTTTCTTCAGGTTTTTTTTTTTTTGGCAACTGATATTCTGCCATCTTGTTTAATGCAATCACAAGAAATTCACTAAATTAACATCAATAGCTGCAGAAGAAAAATAATAGAGTAACAAGGGCAGGTTGCAGGCAGCGCTTGGGATTTAAAACTCACATATACATGAATAATTAACCAGAGAAACTAACCAGTGGTATTCTAAGTGGGACCCGGAAGGAAGGAAACGACAGAATCTAATTATTCCCTTTTAACAAATTCCTCTGAGAATAAATGTTTTATTCTTGACAGAGCAAATTTAAACACAACGGTCCACAATGGTATTTAATTTTTCTCTCTGAAAGATATGCCTTCAAGCCATTCAATTCCCTGGTTTGTTACAAAAATAATCTTTGATTAAACCAGTTTTCAACTAATGAAACTAAAGGTTCAAAATTAATCAAAAGTGTTCCATGACTGAAAAATGGAAGTGAATGCAAGGAAGATTACGACAACAGTAATGTCTGTTTGGTGACAACCCTCCTTAAACATGTCCAAAAGGCTTAGAATATCCTCAGCCTCACTTTAATCAGAAATCCTAGATTAGTTGTATTAAAGACAATCCCTAAAGCTCTAACATATGTTAAAGAAGAACTTCCAAATTGCTTTGGTTGTAGGTTGATCTTAATAAACCATTACATTCGAGACATGCTTCAATTACTACGTTTTTTACAGTGACCCTGTGCCCCATTTATTCAAAGTTGTCAAGACAGATTTCCGGATAAGTCAAATACAAAATTCCTCCTGTACTGAAAGTAAATGAAGCCATGATTGATTAAAAAAGGCACTCTGTTACGCTCTTTACTGACTTTCAAGACGTGATAAACATAGGCTGTATAAACTTAACCTAAACTAGTTTATAGTTATATCACATTCTTCAGGAAAGAAGGGCGAGTAATCCCGCTCCCACTCCATTATCTTTCTCTATAAAGCAAACAGAAAGTTTTACGTAGTTTACATGCAAAATGATCAACTTCTTGCAATCTGCATTGTGTTAGGCTACAAACTTTCACCAGGCCCAAACCTGTCAAGTATACAGTAATGTCGTTCGAAAAAAAATCCTCTCATGCAAACAGAACAAAACAGGATTATTGTGCAAAGGGGGTACAGTTGGCTACCATGAGGTGCAGAAGAGGTAATCGCTATAATTGAATAGAGTGCAAATCTAAGGTATTTGAGGCACACAGGGGGCCAGGTATTTGTCAGTCAGTACTTTGAGTCTTTTTTTTCTCTACTTGCCCGGTCTCCAACTCAAACAACAAAAGCCCCATTGAGAAATCACAGAACTACCCAAAAGCATCCTGTAAGGCTGTAACAGTCTATCTGTCTGACCTTCTAGAAAGGCACCTCGAAATTAAATGTATTATCATTTATCATTGTTACAGACAAGCAGCGCCTACTGTAGGCTATGGCCTGCCTAAAGCTGTTCATGGACTACAGGAAACAATGAGAAATGAAGCAAATAGTTTTCTAGATAACAACATCTTCCCCTCTTTTTTAACCTGTAAATAACCAAAATATTCATCCCCTGCTGAACTTACAAAATACGAAATACAATATCGAGATACATTATACATATAGAATAGTGCGATCGAGCGTCAGCATTTATAGGCCAAACAACGAGCCATCTTTCCTTTTGCTTTCAGTCATTACTGCAGTGCTAATGGTCTCACAGCCAGAGTGAACAATTATGTGGCCCTTGGACATTAAATACCTATTATACAGAAGGTGTGAATATAGCTACTCTGTGAATTAGATGACAGCAGTAACGTAACACAAACACACTAATAGGTCTCCTCTCCCTGGATACTGTCAGTCCATCCCAGGTTAACAATACAACCCCCCCCACCCACCGACCCCCAAGGGCTTCAGGGAGGCTGCCCTCATGCATGTCTTGGCATAAATTAGCAGGGCCTCTGTGTCAGACAGCGGCCAGACAAGAAGGTGATTCTCAGCCACAGAGAGGATTAGCTATAATCCCAAACATCCTACATGGTCTTTCTCTGCTGGGAGTCAATTTGAGAATCATCCCACACCAGATGCATATTTCTGTGTCTGTGCTTTTCAAAAAACATACATTTCCAACATATCTGTGTGTGTCACTAATTGTGGAACATGGTCAAGGAAAGCAAAATGTTACACACAATTTCAGTGGCTCTTTTAAATTGAATGATAATTTACGTCATTTTTAACAATGCAGCAAAATAGCAAACATGCATAATGTGCTGTTTGTAGGCTGCAGAATGCATCTACACTTTTTTAAACAAGCTTTTGCTTTGTCAACATATAAGAAAAGGGTGGTAGCCACCTGATCTAATTCCCAATCATACACATCATCAATTTATATAGTTTTTAAGCTGGCACGCATTACTGTCAGCATCAAACAACAACCATGTATTCACTCGCAATCCAAACAGCAATTGTGTTAATAAAGCCTTTGTGTCAGTCCAAAAACATTAGGCTTAGCAAGCTTCTTTAACATTTTACTTTACAGTTATGAAACTCAGAATGATGACATGTAATAAAGTAAACTATGACATCCAATGCAATAAATCTAACACTTGCCTCAATTTTCTCCTTCCTGTGTCCTCGTCGGAGTGACTATGGCATCCCCTCAGCCTAATACTGTATGGTGAAACAATAGGTAGTGGGGGGTGTGAGGGGAGGAGGAGTTAACATGTGAGCAGGAGGCAGTGTAGTGAGACAGAGAGGGGGTAAGGCAGAAAGAAAATGAAGAGAAAGAGAGGGGCAGAGAGGGAGCCCTGGGAGATCAGTCTCTCTAAAATCAAGAATCTGACGAAACGTTACTGGAATGGCAATTTCAGAAAGCCCCAGATGCAATGTCAGAGAGTACAGCGACAGAAAAATCCTTCTTCACAGGGGAAATGAAAGGGAAAACAGAGAGAGAGAATGGGTTCCTAGGTTTAAACAAGTCCCTTTCTTAGCTTTTCTTTCAATAAGAGTTCTTAAGATTCCGAGTTGGCAGAGTGCCCATGAGCCCTGGATGGAGAGGATAAAAGAGGGGGTGAGTTAGGGGGGTTGCTATTGTGTTGGTTCCCTTCCTTTCAACCCTGGCACTCCAGTTGATCTTTGCAGGCGGTTGCTGAATATTCCAGTGGCTTATTCTTAAATTGCAAGTTCAACCTCGGGTTGGAAAGTGTGTCTCTGAAAATGACATCTTTATTTTGTCACAATTCAGATAAACTTGAATGTTTGTACTTGTCCTTTTGTACTTGGAGAAAACCTAGGAAGAGTATCGTAAATAAAGGTCCAGGGAATCCAAATGTGTCCTGAACAGATTGTGGATCCCCGTCAGTACCGGTAGACCTTAATATCCTTTTTTTTTTTTCTTCTCTTTTTTTTCGCCTCCCCAGAATTCCTTGTGGAGGCCTCTTTTCTTCCCTCATTGTCCTCTTAACAGTTCATCACTGGCGGAGGAAGAATGCTGCTCGCCTGGCGGTGGACGGATGAAGACAGCAGGTGCTGTTGCCCCTCTCTGAGGCACATTCATTCTCAGCTTTCTCTTCCTCCGTCCGTTTCCTCTCTTTAATACATCCCCCCTGGGCTCTGGGGCCAGGGTGGTGGTGGAGGGGTGGGAAGAAGAGGGAGAGGAAGATACTGTATACCAAAACACAAAACACACACCCCGACTGAAAAGATACAGTATGTGGGAGATTTAATGAATGGTGTCATGACACCTGATCAGAATGACAGATGAGCAAGCTTAGTGAAATGAGAGCGGGATTAGCTGCTGGTGAGATGTGGGGGATTAAGACAAACGCCTCTCTGGCTGTACATTCTCGGCGCAGCTTGTGCTGCATCAGTGCATCACGAAAAGCCCCCGTTTTCAGGCACAGCCCCCCGCTCCAAAGCCCATCCCTCTTTCCCTCTCTTCCTCTCGCCTCCTCTCAAATAGACACAGACTGAGTTCATTACTATTCAGCAGGCCTCTCAGAGACACGCATCGCTGCCCCACTCTCCACGGCTAGACGGAAGGGCGGAGGAGAGGAGGGACAAAAGGGAGCCATATCTTAGGATGGAAAAGAATAAATCCCAGTAGTGCTATCTCTGTCCAGATGTGTGTACAAACCGTTTACAGGACGGCTGTCTGTGGTATGCCCCAGTAGTTCCGTGTTTTTTTTCTCTCTTGCTCTGTTGACAGCGTATGTTCAGGTAAACAATGCCGGTTTAATCCTCATCAGAAGCAGCCCCATCTCTCTCCTTACACTATCTCTGAAAGAGTAACAAATGTCCGTTTCAAGCTTTGTACGGATTGAATTAAACCGGCCACTTGTCATTCATCAAGGTAAAAGAGGGCTCGAGTTCTTCGCTGCTTTAAGATCATCATCTGTGCTGATGAATATTATGACCTATCATTTTATTTATCTGTAATTCCATATATTTATTTAATAAGTAGATTGATATTCCACGCATATCATTCTAAAATACCCTGTTACATTGCATTTTTTAAATCCCCCAGCTCATTAATAAACTAATCCAATTTCTCATTTGACTTTTTTTGGCTTGCCGACGGATTCCTTGTTTAATTTTAATCAGTCGTGTATCAAACGGGAGGCCAAGAGGGAGACTTGGAGCTCCATTTGCCCTTCTGGAAATGGAATCTTACTAATGAGAGTTGAGGTTACTAGAGCTAACAGTCTCAGACAATGGTTTGTCTCAGGCACGGAGAACACCTGGGATTTCAGCCATCAGACTGACCTTTAAACCTTAGCTCTACCCTGAAAGAAGTGGAATGTTACATCATCTGTTTCTCTCTGGCCTACTGTTCTTGCTTTCATCAGTTGTGGATCTTGAATATCTTGCCTGCCTGGGTTTTTATTAGATGTAGGCGGTTGATAGAATAGTTGAATAGGATCAGCGGACCTGGCGGGTCAGAGAGAAATTGGCCATAGAGGAAACAGCCCATCATATTATGATCATTACACACAGCATTGGGTCTAGAGTATAATTATAACAGGACAATATGAGAGCCATTTATACATCGCTGTTATCATCATCCACAGCCATTGTTGCTGGATTCATTTGGATTAAACAGTGAGAATTGTCTGACACAAACCATTATCTTCAAAGGCTCCTGATGTGATTGGGGGTTGAGCACTTAGGAAACCTGGGTGGGCAGCATTCTGCCAGAAGTGCCGGGATGAACAGCACTGCTTGACTGAACTTCAATCTCACTCCACCAAACGAGGATATTTAGGGGGGCGGACTGTTGAGGAATGATGCTTCACGCTCATTTGATCACAGTCATTTCCCAGCGTGAGTTACACTCCTTGCGTTCGACCACTGCCTGACCCCCGTCCCTGAGAGTGCACTCATATTTTCTTTTATTCATATGAAAGGTTCCTACATCCTTACACATCATTCCCTTTCGATTACTCTGTTGCTTATATGAAAGGATTCCTACGTCCTTACACATCATTCCCCAGAAAGTATTCGGGGGGGTGCTTGGGGGTGTTGGGGTTTGTGACTTCTTATTGTTTTGTTTTACATTTTGTTTTAGAAGATTGATCATATATATATATATATATATATATATATATATATATATACACACAAATATATGTGTGTATAATGTATAATTTCTTTCAGAAATGGCTTCGTTTGACTTGGTTTGAAACAATAATCAGGGCAACTTAACAGCCTGCTCATGCTTCTACTCTATACCACTATCTTTGCTCTACAGAGACAACCATGGTCAGCTGCCTTTTATGCTACATATAACTGTGGCTCTATTTTGGGCTGGAGGGGAGGGGATAGGGGCACACTGGGGGTATCTCTGTCCAGAGGGGCAGTGACTTGACCCAGATCATGTGCCTATAGATGAGTGCCAGCTACATTCTGTTATAGCTCCAAGAAGTGTTAGTTTCATTGCACACTGAACTGATACGATACACTTTTTATTTTACTTCAAAAAAAGGATGCACAGTAGTGTATGCTTAAACTGCTTATCCAGGAGAACTATGATGAAAATACGTTGTTAATCGGACAAATAAAAATAATTTCGCTCACTATGCTGATTAAAATGTTTTAATTTGACAAGCTACGGTCAGATGTGCACAGTGATGGCCTTCCTTTATCTGTTGTCATTCAGCAGCAGAAGAGACAGTGTGGAGGTGCTTATTGTGCATGGGAAAGATTTACAACACTGGCTAGTCATCGGCTTCCTGCAGCCAGCTTCACTGGACCCCCAAGGAAAATTGTAGCAGAGGCTCTACATCACAACAACAAGTTTGAAACAATAGGGGGGGGGGGCAGAAAGTGAAAAGGTGAAGCATGCAGATTAAGATTCCTATCACAGTGTGATCTGGCACCGTTTCAGACCTCTGATTGAGAGGGTTGGCAAAATGTCAGGCTATGGTGATGAGACAGAGAGAGAGAGGGGAAAGGAGAGGGTGCTTTTCTTCACTTCATGCCCAGCCACGGTTGCCTTGCTGGTTATGTGGCTGGCATACTAAATGTCGGTAGGCTGCAACCAAGAAACGCTGTCTATGTGTGTGTGTGTGTGTGTGTGTGTGTGTGTGTGTGTGTGTGTGTGTGTGTGTGTCTAGACGCATGATCGGCTGTAAATATGGATTTTTTTATGCTCAAAATCTATTAATTAAATAGGTTGTCGAAGCATAACGATTGAAGCACTTGTATGAAAGTGTGTTTCATTTTGGGAATGTTTTTTTTTGGGGGGGGTGGGTGGGGGGGGGTTGCTTTTAGAGTTGAACGTGTATTCAAAACATTACTACTGGAATTGTTTTGGTATACTAATATTTATGTATGGCTAACGGAACCCTTGTGTTCATCTGACCTAATAGTTCTTCTGTGATTGCAGAAAGACTGCACCATCTAGTGGTGTTATTGAGCACAGTTGGCACATTTTCTTAGGAGAAAATGTAATGTTGTCTTTGATGCAAAACATATTTTTAATCAGTAAGAGTTGTGTATCAGTATTATAAAAAAGATAGTTTTCTTTTTCAGAATTAGAATAGCCCACTTATGGCAGCTTATGGTTTCGTTTAGTTCATCTACAAAAACTATAGGTAAAGCTTTACCCAGCTGAATAATGCCCATTACACTTGTTCTACACTTACAAATGATCTTCTCATGGAAAGCCTCTACAGAGGATAAAAGTACTCTTGATATTTGGCAACTTCTTTACAGATGCATCTCTCTTATGATGTTCATTGACCCTGTTGGTTGACAATTACCTAAAACAATAAGTCACTTTTGTGTTGGTATAACTGAAGGAAAGGAAGTAAGAAAGGACAAAGGATGTTAATCAATGTCTTTAAAACAAGCAGACATATATTTCTCAAGATTCAGGACTCTACCAGCATCTCCGCGTTGGAAGAGAAGCTGGCAAATCAGTTACACAGTCATGAAATTAGTGGTGACTCCTGGCCAGTTTTACCCACTTGCACATTGTGCATTTGTAAAGGATATCCCACTATAATAAATGTGAACTTATGGTGGTTTGCTAGTTCTTCATAAAAACCAAATGCAATAACTATTAGTAAGTTCTTTCCAGTTTCCTCATCATCACATTCAACTTTTTAATGCGCTGGAGATTTCCAAACCTAACCTGATGTAATTCAAACGCCAAACTAGTCATAGCAATATTTTTTATAAATTACAAATGATAACTGAGCATTCAAGATTACTGCTCACATTGTTTTTTTTAAACCGGAAGCCCATAACTGGCTAGAATCAGACTTAACACTGATTACATGTATGATTGAATTTATAAACCCTGACGTTATTTGAATAATACAAACTCAGATGTAAAAGACACAGACAGATATTCATAGGAGATGATGGTCAAATCAGATATATAGTGGCTCACAGAATAGTATGATCTGTACAGTACCAAATACAAAGCTTAAAGCTAATTAGATAAACTAATTGAGGCTTAGGATATCCATGCCACATTATTTCCACATCGTGGATGAAGGTTTAAACACAGCTCTGGAGCTATATCAAATCAAATATGTTATATCTGATACATGGAACTATAGTCTCCATACCTTGTCCACTCCTGAACTTTTAACCTTACTGCACACAGAAAGAAAGTGTAAGTGGCCCTTTGAAGTGATTCAAGATACACATTTCCTTCGATGGCTAAGATTTTATAAACAGTGCTATTATAGTTTTAATTTTAAATTTGAATTATAATCCTTTTCTCCTCAATTACTTACCAATACATAATATTGTTGGATTACCAAAGTTTGAAAGCACGACTACAAGAGTTTGAACATACTTTAAATGTTCTACATGTATGATGAAGATTTGAATGCATCTAGCCATATTTCATACATCACATTGATATCACAGAAACTCTGGGTGTTACTGCAGAGGCACTTTGATAATGTCCCGATTTAACATTTTATTAAGTAACATCGGCAGGAAGTGCTGTGACACAGAGAACAAAGATTTCAAATTGCAACACACTTCTTTTTTCTTTCTTTTTTTTGCACAGCAAATCATTGACCCACTTCATTTAGGCACTCACAGGTGATAAAATAATCTCCAATTTACACATTAACTATAGAGGACATCCTTTCTTAGTTAAGCGTGGAGGAGGGAACCAACCCCCAAATCTATAAAATAAACGCTTTAGATAGGGCAAATATTCAGAAAGTCATTTTTATCCAAGCACCAACAGGCACTAAAGATACCCGCAAAACCTACAGACAAAAAAACAATACAAATAAGCAATACTTTTTGAGCAGAGTAATTTGGTGGTTATCCTCATCCTTCTCATTGATAACTTTATTTTTGAGGAGTGAATTTATTGAGTTTTTGTCGTCTTGTATTGGCCAGAATGTTTGTGGATGAACGGATTCTAACGCTGTTCAAACGCAACTTCCATCACACCTTAACTTACTGGAGTGTCTTCTTCAGTTTTGGATTATGTATTGCTTTTCTCGGACCCACAATATTGGACCTGCAATGCCAAACACAATCGACACTAAGTCAAATTACTTGGGTGTTTTTCTCCCAGCAGTTCTGCTTACTAATTGGCAGTTCTATTGCTGGTGTTTTTAAGAAAACGTGAGTAATGAAGACATTCTTGCTGCTACATTGGGCACAGAAAATATGCCTTCTGTTCATATATATATATATCATTTAGATTTTTTCTTTTTGACAATTTAAATTATGTAGAAAGTACAGCATTTTTTCACCTTGAATCTTAACATTTAATTCCCTCTGTCTTTATCATGCAGGTTGTTCAGGGCGCTGTCTGCGCTGTTTGTCTCTGCTCTAGTCATCTCAATCATCTTTGCCATAATACCTTTCTGCCATAATGTCCTGTTACTGGCCGTGGCCATGGCTGTGTCCGGTCTGGCCATGGGTATCATTGACACAATCGCCAACATCCAGCTAGTCTCTCTCTATCAGAGGGACTCTGCCGTGTTCCTACAGGTGAGAGAGAGAGAGTGGGCTGGGAGGCAGGCAGGCAGGCAGGCAGGCAGGCAGACAGACAGACAGACAGACAGACAGACAGACAGACAGACAGACAGACAGACAGACAGACAGACAGACAGACAGACAGACAGACAGACAGACAGACAGACAGACAGACACAGACAGACAGACAGACAGACAGACAGACAGACAGACTGTTAATGTCCGAGTCAACAGTGCACTCAAAAAGCCTTACACCAATTATTACCAGCAGTTCAAAACTAGCAACAGGGTGGCTTCTGCCTGGGTTTAGATGTGGTAGTGTGGTTTTCATCGTCAGCTTGTGGGATCTGATTAAAAACGTAACATTCCTCTTGAACTTCTTCAGGCCTTACACTTCTTCATTGGGTTTGGAGCTCTGGTGAGCCCGCTAATCGCCGACCCTTTCCTCTCGGAGAAGGGCTGTGGGAACAGCACGGGGAATGACACTGAGATGCTGCACCACTTCAGGTACATGATGAGGAACAGCCCCATAGCTACACACAACATCAGCCATGTCCTGGACCCTGTGCCCCTGCATGAAGAGGAAGAGTCTCCTGTATCCTACGCCTTCTGGATCATGGCCCTTATCAATGTAAGGCACCTTGATGTATTTAATGTGTTGCGTGGTATAGTCTGGTATAGATCATTCTTTCGAATCATAACTCTATGAGAAGACAGACAATGATAAGCACAGATAGCTTTTGCTCTGAGCACATCACAGATTGAGCATTTTCTGGTAAATGTATTACTATGCAATGTTCTCTGGTGGCCTCCCCAGCTGCCTGTGCCCTGTGCAGTCCTGTTCCTAATGTACCGGGAGCAGCTGATCCCATGCTTTCCCAGTGGTACCCCTCGCTTGTTGGACAAAGACGAACTGGCTATGGAGACCCAGCAGGGAGCAGAGGGTCCAGGGTCCGAGCCCAAAGACCACGAGGGAGGGGGAGGTAAAAACTAAAAAGATCAAGCATATTAACTACATAGGCTTTTGCCGCAATTTTAATGATTGAAATGCCCTCTTTTTCCTATCGGTTGAAAACTGTTTATATATATAGTCACATGTTTTAAATGTTTATGCGTGTGTTTTGTGTGCTGTCAAAAGGCCATGGGGATATCTTCAGCTGCTGTCAGAATGACAACCTCCGAGGACTGCCTGTGTCTTTCTTCATGATCCATATCCTGGGCGGACTGGTTCTCTTTATGACGGATGGGATTGTGGTGAGAGAGAATAGTGAACTCACCAATACTGATTTCCAATACCATGAATAATTGAACAAAACATAGTTCCATTTACAAAAAAAAAAAAGCCTATATTTGTATTCATATTTTCAGGGTGCCTATGCTGGCTTTGTGTACACCTATGCTGTGGCTCCACCCATGTCCCTCCCCAATAAAATGGCGGGCTACCTGGCCAGTATCTTCTGGGCCGCCATCACTGCCGGACGGCTGGTGTCCATCCCCCTCTCCTACCGCTTCAAGCCAGTGTACCTGCTCATGTTTAACCTGGTAAAGCACAAGATCAGAGCTTTATTGCATCATTACAACAAACTCATCTTCATATACATAGAAAAATACACAGCCAATATCTACCAAATGAATACATCATATTGTAGTTTCTTTCTGTATATAACTGAACAGCAATTCAAATTACACAGACATGCCAAAGTTGTATCGGTTTGATGAAAGTGTCTTATTTTTTTTCTATCCACACTGTTTAACCTGGTATTGCACAGTCATTACATTATTGTATCATTACAACCCACACATATGTGTTTACATAGAAAAACACACAGCCAAACCTAGACTGATACATCAAGTTATTGTTTCTTACTATGTCTAACTGA
>CM030174.1:6962082-6989038 GCA_017639675.1 Aplochiton taeniatus | reverse complement strand
ATGCAGACCTATTCATTTCTATCTCATTCTCCTGATTCCCCTGTGTACATTTATGGGGAGAAGTGTGCAAGAATACATTTCAAGCATTTACTGGAAAATTAGATAAACCAATCTGATCAAAATGCGAGAGGCGGCTGGGGGAGGTAAGGAGACTGTTGTCAGAAAGCTCTGGAGCAGCCTGAGAGATGGAAATACAGTTTTCTACCGTTTAAATTGTCAAAGTGAGATTAAGGGAAAATATTTTGGCAAAGCTTGACATTTCATTTAGTAAACACAAGCATAGCTGAGAGAAGATGAGGTTTGTTTACAAAAAAGGATGCATGCCAGGAATCACAGTAGTGTTTCCAGTGAAGCAATTTGGCTGTTCGATTTGTCATTAGAGTTATTATACAAATGAAAGTTATCCATTGGTAAGCTTTTAACAAAATAAAGCAAAAACATGACTAAAAAAGTCTCTAAAGAAATGTCATATTAAATAGAAATAACTGTTTACACTGTTTTTGTAGCTGCTCTGTCAGCCCACAATCACCATACTGCAGAGATATGAGCCTAGAGGAGGAGCGAATCCTTCCAGAATTCAGGTCTACATCCTACTGCTTTTGTCTGCTGGCTGCTCTAGCTGGATGACCTCTATTTTGCCAGACATTTCTGTCGAGATCACAATCTCCTTAAAGAAGGACACCTCACACTGGAAGGGGCTTTAGGCGTATATCCCTTTCAAGATCAAACAGCCACAGCCTGATGTTTGGTTATTCCGGCATAGGCAGGCTGCAGGACGGGAGTTGTGCAGGAGAATTGACATGCCACGCAACACCGCTACTTTAAAGATGCGGCCCCTGCTCTTTGGCTCTCCACAGAGACCCACAAGATGGGCCCTGTACTGTTGGCTTTCAGCAAGCATGAACAAAACAATTTTACAACCCAATGACGTTGAGTTCAGTTGATTTGTCTGCCAGTTTGCTTTTATATCGTCATTTATTTAACCTAGGCCTGCAACTAATATTTGCTATCATAGTGCCTAATACATCTGTCACTTTGATAAGTGCTCTGAGCATATTGGTGATTTTTCAATGTTGTCACCCGTACTTAGGAGCAAATTCACACAATACATTACCCATTAGACTCAATCAGAGAGATTATAAATACTGAAGGAAAAACAGAACGCTTGCCATATTGGGTAGGAAAAAAAAAACCTGATCTGCAGTCGTCAGTCTTGAAAAACAGAGGCGGTGGAGTGCAGTATGAAGGCCTGGGGGCGACATTGGACAGGGGACCTAAGCTGGTGTGACACCCTCGGTCCTTAATGAACGCCACTGTACTCGCAGCACTGTGAGCTGAGCTCCCCCCTCAGCTTAGAGAGCGGGAGTGCCTCTGAACTGGTGCTGAACCGAGAGAGACAAGGAGAGCACCAGCTCAGGCCTCCGTCAGCCTGCTACACATTTAATGCCCCTGTCGCCCAGAATAATCCTCTCTGCCTGTCGCCAACGCTGGCAGAGGCACAGCACGTTGCTTACATGCAATATGCCTCGGCTCAGGGCGAGGCGGACTACATCTTCGGACACACACAGTGGGCAGTGGGGGGAACGAAAGGCCAGCCTGGAAACAGCCAACCAGAGCCCCGTGGTCATCAGCGCTGCTAGTGCAACAAAATGCAGAAGAGTGAGGCGCGGGGTAATCTGGAGAGACGATCAGTGACAGTGTGAGATAGGCACTATAATGACGAGGACAATTGGATACAGTAGTGCAATCTTTCAGTCCTTATCTCTGACTAGAGCAGCACGTCTGTTAACCCTTTCCCTGCCCCTTTTGTTTTGGCGGCTCCCCTCTGTCAGTGTTCGAGTAACCATTGTAGAGTCTTTCAAAAGGAACTCTGGGAGATTGCTTCAATCAGATAAAGGTTTAATCTTCCCTTTGTTCTTTTGTAATGGTAATGATTTCTTTTTAAGTGTTTATTGAAGGGAACAAAATATGAAAGTACTACAAGGGGGGGGGGGGGGGGCTCAGCTTTCTGTCCTTTCTTTTCTGAGTAAATTGCTGTCGTATACGCTCATTTTGGTAACCAATCCTGAGAATTCATACCTCTTGTAAAGGCTGCTCATTTTGATCATAGCGCGTGGAAGTCCATCCATTCATGATACCCATCCCCTGTGCTTTCATAATCTTAAAACCAGAGTGTGCAGCTCTAGGAATAGGAGGCTGGTGAATGTTGTCCCTCTGGATCTCTGACCTCATTAAAACTATAGCTTGATTGAATCTTTTTCCTATGGATTAGAAGGATAACTCTTATAATGATGACTGGGCTGCCCTCATCAAACTGCCAGGTGTTTGACTTTACAAACAACCGCTTTGATACATTTTGGCTGGGGTGTCAACAAAATTGGATCTTTTTCAGAGATGTCAATGTTGTTTTTACAGACGCCGGCGCTCGGAGACTTCACCTAATCGAACTCAAGGCCGCATCTGATTAAATGTTTATCTTCATTTGAGCTTCTTGCCCGCCACGGCCCTCTCTATGGAGTGTAATTAAAATGACTCCCTCCAATCGCGAATGTTTACGGAAATGTTCATTAGCTTCTCTGGGGCAATCAGTGGAAATTAAAGGTCATGTTTGCCTGTTTGTTTGTTTGTTGGTTTCTTTTTTTCCGCACTGATAGAACCTCCTTAATGTTTCAACAGGAACAGGTGTCCTGGACATTCTCTGAATATAAATAAGTAAGGCAGGTGCCTGGTTGTGTCTCAGGTGTAGCCTTTGGAATCAGGCTACTTTACATTTCCAGCTTTCAATGAAGGGCAGAATACCGATGGCATTCTCCTGGGATATTGGCTTTAGACCTTATTTAGCACTTAGGTTAGCTAGTCAATTATGCTGTTATTTGGAAAGATGGCAGACTCACCAAGCCAATCGTTTTGTTGCTTTGACAGCGTTTTCTCACTATATTATTTTAAGATTACACTTTTTATTGAATGTCCTTGATAAATATGAATAGTCAGCTGACTCAAGAGGAATATAGAGGAGGATGAGGAAAATGCTGCTAATCACACGTACATGGTAAAATCATGCATATTGTCCTGTAGTGCATTGGTCCAAATGTAGCATTATATTCTAGCATCAAGTGCTACTCACTCAAAGGAAGAGCAGAGCTCTCCTGAGTTACTTTGATCGTCTGGCCTCATAGTATCCCTCTCTAAGCTTGATAGCTTTGCTGATTGCTAGTCTTGTAGCTCACTGTGAAGTGTCAATTGTGCAGCAGTCGTGTAGTCAGGCAGTTTGTAATGGAAACCTGACGGTAAGGTCATTTAGGGGGTCCTGCACGCTACAGGGACCTTTTTGCTTTTTCCCCTGGATGTGTGCATCGAGGCAGGGGTCCTCAGGATCCTCTGAAGACAGGGGTGCCCGCTCAAAATTGCATGACCTCTATTGTAGAAGATACAGGTCACTCCACCTCCTGTGGGAAGCCTCTAAATTGAACCCAGCTTGTGTCTTCGATTTTCTCCCTCCTCACACTCTCTCTCGCGCGCAAGTTTCCCTCCTCTACTCTTATCTTCTGTCTCTTCCCTTTTCCCTCATGTGTTCACTGAGCTGCAAAGCTATTCAGGGATAGAGGAATAGATTTCTACCTTTTTGCACCAAATTGCTGGGTCAGGGTTTTTGTGCGGAACCGTTTTGTAATGGACTTTAAGTTTATTTACTAGATAAAAGAGAAAGAGTTCCACATTTCTTGCTGAGTTCTTTCAGGTGTGTAAACATGCTCCAGTAAATTCTTGCGTGGTTCAATATTTACATGTGTGTAGAAGTAAATACGATTCATTTTTTTCAGCTGTCGATGGTTTGAGCAAAAATGCAGTTTTCAAGGCCTTGAATGCTTTTGTAACTCATGCATTAGGATGGTCCTCCTATAGCTTGTCCTATTTTATATTTCATCAAGGTCAACACCACAGCTGGTCAGCAGGAGAACACGATGTCTCTTTCTTATTTTAGTTGTGAGAGAAATGCCTCCGCTAGTCCGTAGGGGCCGCACGCTTTTTTTTAGAGTATCAAAGGAACACATCCCTTCCACACTACAAAATATAACATGAAAAAGTGGTTGGAGCCGGGGTCGGAAGGCATTTTATCTAGCTCCGGAAGGAGTAGGCTGGGATGAGGCACGCTGGATGTTTCACAGGCGTTCTCCAGGAAATCCCTTTGACGCCTTCCTCCGGCTCAGTAGGAGGCACAGCGTTGGGTAATCATTGGGAGGCCGCATGGGTTCTTCTTCTTCTGCTTCACCGTTTCCTCCCTCCCTCTTTAGCCCTGCTCTCAGTCTATCTCTCTCAGTCCCTCTCTCTTTTCCCCTTTTCTTGTTGGGCTTTGATCTTTAAAGGTCCTTGAGAAAGAGGAGCCAGCAGCAGCAGCAGCAGCAGCAGCAGCAGCAGGCTTGGGCTCTCTCTGGGCCTGCTTGGATCCCGGCCCATCATGCCCCTCTCCCTCTGATGGACAGCTCCAGTCATGGCAGCACCTCTCCACAGCCCGGCTGCATTAGGGCCTAAGCCTGATAACCCCCCACCTCTCGTATTGTTCAAGGGAGGGAAACTAGAACTGGGGCTCTCGTTGACCTTGTTTGTTAGTGGGACCCGCGATACAACGCAGCCATTCTCATGCATTTATCTATATCCTTTCATGTCCTCAGGAGTAATCATTTTCCACAAACTCAAAGAGGCAGTTGAGCTGACGGTGGCACTTCTCTTCCGGTTGTGAGACCTCTCCCTCTTTCTCCCGCTCCCCCTCCCGGAGCGGTACACTGTCCAATGTTAGCACTCACACTGTAAGTGTTAAGCATTTATGAGATTTGCAGACCGGGAACCTGAACATTTGGCAGGTTGACAAGAGGCTGTGGACGCCCAGCTGACTGGGCTGTCATCTCCTTCGGAATTAAACCTAGCTACTCTGTCAAAAACCAAGGGCGCTGTTCATTGAGCTAACAAGGTGTTCCAGCATACAATGTCTCTCCTATTGCCTTTCAGGAAGTTTGCATTAGAATATGTGTTGTAAGGTCTTTCTGTAGCTATTAGTTTTAATCGGCTTTCATTACGTTTTTTTTTTCTGTCCTTGGTTATTCATTGTTATAAAGAAGTAGCCAAACAAAAACTCGATGAAATGGTTGTTGAGCAGTTTTAGAACAAGTTTATACAGAATAGCTTCCTCAGCAATGAACTTAAACTTAACTTTTCATTGTCACTGAGAGTAAAACAGAATAGACCTATTTTAACCAATGGATGTTGAAGTTGCTGTTGGACATGTAACTCACAACGCTGTCAATCCAACACAATGTCATCCCGATCCTTTATGGCAGTTCTGAATGGAAAACTTTGCAATATCAAAGGGGTATCTACCTTAAAGCTCTTTGTTTTCCCCTTACATCAAAGCCTTGCTTATTCAGGCATGGGTCCTCCGTGTCCTGCAGCTCAGAGGGTGTGGTCCAGCAGGACTCACATGTCCTCTTGGAGGGACGTCCTTGGGTCTATTGTTAAGCTCTGGGCCCTTGTGTGAAGTATTTTTCTCCTGAAAGTGTTTACACTTCAATGTAACCGGGCTGGATATATTAATAAAGGAACTGGCAAGGACATAGTGATCCCTCCCACTGGTCCCTGACCAACTTCTTACAGGTTCTGAAAACCGTTTGAGACATTTGATCGCAAAGTTGAATAAATATCCCAAATTCTTTGTTGAATATTAACAGCTCAGCATTTTTATTAGAACGATTGAGAAATCTTTGTGAAAATAGTTTTCTTTTGTTTACTGTTGTCCTTGGTTGGTCTTATTTTTGTGTACATTTTCCAAAGCACCAGGAATAAAGTAGGGATGTACTTTCCTGCTGAGCGGGCAACCATAAGGCAGGGCTTGTAGAGCACCTTTTCGGAGATATCTGGCAGTGCAGAGAGTTAATATAGAGAGGTGTGGCCCTGAGATATCAGACCTCACCGTCAAGCATTCTGGATATGTCTGGGGCTCAATTCAACAATATATCCAGGAAGAAGATTCCTGCTTGAAAACCACAATGACAAATGTGCTTTTCAACCAAATTCCTTACTGAACGTTAAGATATTGGTTTTTAAGGGGTTTACTTTGGATTATTGCATTATGGATATTGTATCACATTTCGTATTTAGAAATATAGTTCCTTCAAAATCGTATGAAAATATGAACAGTAAATGCAGTTACTCAAGATGGAAGATTAGTTGGCTGGATGTATTGAAATAAGCGTATAGATAACCCATTTGTTTGACAAACTGCTTTCCTCAAATTAATTACTTTACTAGGTGCTAAAAATCTACCAATGTTCCACCAAATTCTCAAGTTTTCCAGTGTAGAATCCAATGAGTTTGGTATTACGTTCAAATTGGAAGGCTGCATGTCGACTCTGAACACCGGTTGGTGTTAATTGCCGTTGAGATCCTCCAGCACATGCTCTCTAGCTAGCGCCCAAAAGGTTGAGGTGTCGAAGTGCTGCTCCTCGACAGTTCATTATAACGTGCCCTACTCTCCTCCCCCCTCTCCAACCCCCCCCCCCCCTCCCTCCCCCTCTTCTAGACTGTCCTTTAGCAGAACCTTGAGGCACCATTGAAATTCTGTGCTGCCTTTTGAAATCTCTGTTGATGAGTCAACGCAGACCCATGGTGGCTCTGCTGCTCCCCCACTGCTGGACATTTTTCAAAGTCATGTTTATATAATTAGCAAGAAGTCAAGAGAGCTTTGGCAGTATCCAACAATGGAAGTGAAAAGCAGTTTCCTCTGGACGGAGTAATGAATGCATCCACTGGAATGTGCCCATGTCTGGGGATGTGCTTCACTCCCTTAGTAGTAGACACTTGGCACAGGTTTTATCTTGTTTTTACACATGACAATTTTGAGGGTCTTTTGTTTCTCCTTACTAATGATTTGTTACAACCAGATAGCAGGAAGACAAAATAGGAAGATGTAAAGGATGGTGGCAAAAGCATTGCCTTTTGATTCAGTTTTAGTCTAGAGGCAGACGACAACAATTTGTTTAAAAGGTTCATAGGAGAAAAGACCCATAATAACCACACTCTGTGCCTCAATTTAATACTTTTTATAAGAACCATTGTTTTACTATTTAACCAAGTAAAGAATTGCTTACATTATGAGTAAAAGTTTTTCTCGTTTTCTTACTATGCAAGAATGAATGCATGTGTATTTCCTTACAGAGATTTGGCTCTTGTTATACCTCGCGTCTTAAGCAGTAAAATAAAGAAGAGGAGCATCTAATTGCAAATCCGATCTTGTTTTAAATCTCTACTTCCTTCCTTTGGTGCTATCTTGAGAGATGATTGTGCCTCACTACAAAGGCAGCCAGACACAAATCTTCATTAGATGTGGGTTGATAAACCATTAATCCATTCTGGCACTGTTTTATTTCCATTTGTTCTTGTCCACCCACGCAGTAAGCCAAATAAAGAGAGAGAAACCACCTCTTGAACACGTGCTGACCAAAAAATAAATACACAACAATTTCAATCTAATAGCTTAGACATCTTGGTAAGGGTGCTTTTTATACCTGTTTCTTTTGCCATCCATTCACTCTCATGACCTTTAGAAACAGTGTTTATTGAGTTTGAAAGCATAAAGTTGATTCTAACAGAAAGGGATATCTTGCATTAAGGCTTGCCATTGTATGTCTTAGTGTTAGGTATTGCTCTATGCTGATATGGCGATTGGGTGCGGTCAGTACCATATTAACACTGCTATTGCTATTTCCCTGTTCCAATAAGTTATGTCGTCATATATATTTTTCCCTTCAAATAAATATATCCCATTTGAAGTTTTATTTTATAGAGGAGAGACAGTGTCCACGGTCTGCATCCCTTTCTTTGAATTTGATTAACCTTGGTGCACAGCATCTCCAAACAGTGTCATGGAATTGTTGCCACCCGAGATTCAGCTCTTCGATGAAAACCACCTCCTTTTGTGACCTCGTGGGAGACAATCAATGGCCTTTATCTACCAAAATGCATAATAAATCCCACCAAAGGCTTGGTCCACCACACTCCCTGCAATGTATTGACACACACCACCACCATTTATCAGTTTGTCTCTCCCACTAAATTATTTAGTTTGAACCTAGGCAATACTTGCTTACTGTGGCTTTTGTCTTGCTTCAGACCTAATAGTGACTTATTCCAGTCCCAAGTTTGCTTCACTGACCCGTGAGTTAGATTGATACAGTAAGCACACACAAGCTAGGCTATCACGCAGTGCTTGGTGAAAAGAAGAAAAAAAAAGCCCTTCAAGTGCCAGTAGGTTCCCAGAGGACTGTTCTCACTTCTTTAATTCTGCATTTATGTAGTTGGTTCCTCTCATGCTCATTCAGTAGTCTCCTATGGCCACCATGCCTGCAGTCATAACCTCTTGAATCAACACCAGAGCTCAAAGCACCAGTGTCGACAGAAGAAAATTGCTCTCATTTACAAGAGAAAAATATGGATTTTTGCCTAGACTCTCAAAAGAAACCATGGCACCTGAAGGCTGTTTTTTAAAATTCATAGTGATTCAATTAGAAAAATCTAAACAAAAAATATGTATTCTTTTTTTCAACGTCTCTGTCTTTTTGTAATGATTTCAAAATGTTTGATTTATTTTGAGGGCATATGTAATAATTAACAGACAGTCCCTCAGGCAGTGAAACAACAAGCCTGCCTAACGTGATTTTTGAAACATCATTAGACATGCATCAGACACTGGAAAGATAGCATCCCAATGTTAGTCAAGTAATATATCAAATTTTATTCCACAATCAAGTTGAAAATCGTATTTGAACTGGCACGGTTGGTTCAGATATGGAATCCTCCATATCGAGCACGGAGAGATAATTTGTATTGTTTATTGCCCGCCTCCCTTTTTTGTGTTTGTTTTGCCATTTTCCTCTACAGACTTCAATTCGCTGAGCCTCTGCTCCCCAGCTCATGGGATATTTGCACTGTGTATTAATGGGAGATTGATGTTGCCGATGACTCTCGTAAAGCAACATCAGATTACCGCACTGGGCTTGAATACCAAACGAGGGAAGGAGGACGTGCCAAGGCCCCGGCTCAACCTTGATCCAAAATCTCCCCTTAGCCCAAACCATGTTCTTCAAGATGAAAGAGCCAATTGTTCTGATATGCTGATCAAAGCCCCATATCTCCCCACTATAAAGCAACACCTGGAATCCTAATGGAGAACTCTGTAGGAGCAACAAGAACATTGTGTAATGCATAATGTATTTGTAAATAATGTTTATGTAAACATCTGCTCGGGGTGCTTCTCATTTATTTATTTGATTTATTTATCTCCCCCTGCTGGTATGGCTGATTTGTCGATGGTAATGGGCTGATCCAGGGACGTAAACATCCTTAGCTTCCTGGGTGTCTACACAATCAGTGTTTGTCATAAATACAAGCCAAAGCATTGCATATGGGATTAGGTGTTCCACATTAAATCAGTGATCAACAGTAGACAACATTCCACAACATAACGGTCATGACCGTGTTTTCACAAACATAGGCGAACGGCATTGTAATATAACATGGTTTTGATTGCTGATTTGGTTCAATGTGTAGAACATATCACCTCTATCCCAAAAGTAGTGTTTCCTGTGCATTTATCAGTTAATGGGACATATTCATATTTCCACTCTTAGACCTGTTAGCACAACATGCTCTCTGGCAGTCGACCGTGTGCTGCTGACGTGATGGCTTTTCCAGTGACTGAGCGCCACTGCCACTAGCGTCTGGGCTGGAGTAGCCAGACCCATGGAACAAGAGGAGGGGGGAGGCTCTCTCTATAAATACCCCTGTCACGCTCATATCAAATGAGCCCCGTGCACTGGAAGGGGCCCACTCTAGCGCCGGGGATGTTTTTGACACGTCGACGAAGGTCCAGGGGGGCTGCAAAGGTCAACGATACGCTCAATAGAACATTCATATGAGTGGGTTTTTGTATTGACGTTTATCATGATGGGTGTCACTGATAAAAAAAAAAAAAGCCTATCATTAGAATGAATTATCTTAGGGGGGATATGGGATGGAGGCGCTGCACATCCCTGCATTCAGCCTCTCCTCCATTCGTTCCACTTCACACGCCTGTGTGGAGGCTGAATGAACGATCGCTTAGATGACAACAAAACATGAATTATGTACAGATTTGCATTCATGCCGTCACTGAAATCCCTTCTGTCTGTTTTTTCCCCTCCAGAGGATAAATAATGTGAGACCGATATCTCACATCCATAATGAGCATTAAATGTGTATATATGATTTTCCTTTACACTTTAATAAAAAGTGAAAGTTATGCGCAGTAGGAGGAGAGATGTCCTCGGGGCAGCTCGTAACGAGGTTGTTAGCATCAGTGTCGTGGTTACATTCTGATTTGTTTCCTAGTCGCTTTAAGAAACATCGCTCTCCAAACATTGGTCCCCCGAGGGCTCCAGTGTTGGGGATGCCCTGATTTAAAAGGCAAACATCCCTAGCTGATGCCTCACTGCTGCTTGCTGCTTTTCCTGCTGCTGTTGCCAATGATGAAGTTTCCACGGAGAGGATGATAATCCTGACACTGCATCCTCCTAAGTCAGTCAGCCGTGCACTGTAGATACGGATGTGTCCCCAGGCAGATTGGGAGTTAGATTTTTATTTTTTTCCGTCCACACCTCCTGTAGTGACTTGGTGCCTCGAGGGAGCTGCTATGCAAATAATGAGGGCCCGGCGGGTGTGAAACATACCCAGATAACCTTCATGACAGGCGCGGATCAGTGACTTCACATTAGCTGATAGGATTAAGGTTAAAATCTACAGGAGGCTTCATAAGAAAACACCAACGTAGGTAAAGAGATAGGATGGTACATATGCATGTTTCGTGTCGGGCTGATAAGAGATGGGTGGAGGCAATCACGGGAGTCCAGAAGCAGTCCAGCAATCCGATGGAGTTGACATGAGGACCTCAGTTCCAGTGCCAGCCAGCCATACACAGCAGCTGGGCTTCACCATCTAATAACTCAGAATAATTCAGACCTGTATTATTTCTAATGACAAAACCAATTTTGTCGCTCGCTTACGATTGGGTCTTAGGCGTGCGTGCCAGCGCCATTTGTTTGCATTGCAGACAACAAAGAGAACATTTGAAACCTTTTTATGAACATCCAGTCGTTGTTTACTCTAAGCGTTTTGCATAAACAAATGAACAGTACAATTTGCAAAGTGCTAAGTAAGCCCCACAGTTTAAAAGGCTTTGGAATAGCTGTTCAAAAGCGCTGTTTCATGTCCTCAACATTTCAAACTGGAATTAAAGAGCACAGACTGTGTTCATTCTCTCATTAAGCTACGTGGAGAGATTGCGCTCGACGAGCATATGCCGGGATCCACCCGAGAAGAGAACGCGTCGAGAACAAAACCCGTTGTCTTTGTCGTCCCATCTGGCATCACCGGAGCCCTGTCCTCTCTGGAGCCAGCTCTCGCTGTGCCACCGAAACGGTTTGTCTGGAGAGCCTGCTCTCCGTTAGGTCTACTCCAGTCACATCACAGCGCCGCTGGTGGACCAAACACTGCTGAAGTGTAGACGAGGCCAGAGGCTGAGGCTGTCACAAAACGAGAAGAACGGGGAAACGACCCCGCTCTTTGAAACGAGAGGGAATTTGCGTTAGGTCTTGATGAATGGTGGGGAGTTGGATGGAAATGATGAATCGAGAAATAAACGTCCTCTCTTATTATTTGTCTGTGTGAGAGGATTGCACCCCAGAGTAATAACTCCTAAAACTAGAGTAATTAGCACAAACAGCTGTAACACAATGACCCCTATTCATCAAAGCATGCATGTAAAATGTACTGTATATTTCTTTTGTTTTTTTCCCCTCGGTTCTTTTTCTCTCTCCCTCCCTCCTTCTATCACTTTCCCCATCTCCTCCCAAATTAGTATCTTTATCAGCGCACGGCAGAGCGTATTGGATGTTCATCTAGCATGTTGATGGGGGTTGTAGGTGAGGGTAGAGAGAGACAGAGGAACTATCGAAGTGCACTGGGCTGTGACCGCAATTTGGGGGGGGGGGGAGGGGGGTGAGACAGAGTTAAAGATAGAGGAAGAGAGGGGGGGAGAAAGAGGTTGTGCTTTAGATGGTCTCCTGGCTGAAGGTCCTGAAGGGCAGTCAGGCCTCCTTAGTTCAGACCAGGCTTAGAGTCAGGGAGGGGTGTGGGTGGAGGGGGGGGGGGGGGGCTGGGGGCAGGGGGGGTGGGAGGGGGGGTTGTTAATCCTCCAGCCACAGGCAGGTGTATTAGAACAGGCCTATATAGATACACAGATGTACTGGCCAGGGGAGAAACCAGGGATAATTGAAGTCTGCTAAAGGAATGTAGACGTACATCCCGTGGGCTAGTCAGCGGTGCTCCGTTGCATTAGCTAGTCCTTAACTTTATCAAGCCAAAGGAGGTGTGTGTGTGTAGGGGGGGGGGGGGGGGTTAAGGCTTCAAAGCCCTGCCGTTTTAATGTTGTTTATTGCTACCCGGCTTGGGAGTACAAGGGAGTATTTGAGTGGGAGCCCGTAGAGCACCAGTGGGTGAATTAGTTTAGCTCTGCGTTCGACACTTTTGTAAAGCCGCTTCAGGAATGAGTAATGGCTGTGCTCTATGCCACTGGCACTGGATGGTATCTTCCACCCCTGGCAAACTTTTATTTAGACAATTTTTTAAGGGGGCCGATTATACTTCATTGAGTGAGCCTATGTGCATCTATTGATAGTTATCCCTCACCCAAAGAACAGCACCAAGGCAGCAAGGCCCTGCTGAGGAGGCCAGTGCCTTTTTTGCTGCCCCCCTATGTAGCCTTAATCGTTCATGACACCGTCCGTTGTCTCTACAAGGTGTCTCTGTCTTTGACCGCCCCTTGATTCCCTGCAGCAGGAAAACAGCCAAAGTCAAATTGAATCCAGAAGGGAGGTTTTAAACGGAAAGATAAGGGGGCAGATATGCCTTAATCATCATTTGCTCTTGATTAGAAAATCAATGGCCTTTGATGCCAGAGTGCCTGTCTGCCTTTGGTGTTAAAAGTGTGACAATGACAATGAAGACTGGGAAATTGGCCATTTAGACAGCTGCTATCTTTTTGGTGTTGTTTTTTTCTAGCACTATTCTTTAAAGCAAGGATAACTCTCCTCTGCCACATCAATGTCCGCCTTTCAAAGAAATTACTTCATCCTTTTGTTTTGGGTGAAACTTTGATAAACACATACTTTGAAGGTAAGAAAGACAGGGTTCTTAAAATGTTATTTATATATATATATATATTTTTTTGTATTGGTAGTTCAGAGTGCCTGCTCAGTTTGTGTAACAGACTTCAAATGAAGTTGTCACTCGTTTCTCCGAGGTAGTTCTGCAATGTATTGAGGTGGGAACAAGTTTGTTTTCTGCCCAGGTTTGCCTGCCTGAAAAGCATAAGCGGATTGTCCCTCGGAACCTCATTCAACCGTTTTGGTGCACACAGGTAAACCCGCGGTTGCCAAGGAACCCATGTTCCCTCGCTCCTGTTCTACAATCCTTTGTTTTTATTAAAACAGCACACTTCGGTAATTACATCAAGGCAATTTCAGTATTTTGAAGAAAAAAAAAATGTTTGTATTATACTCACTTATCTTTTGGCATGCACCTCCAATACGAGATATACCCCATTAAATATACTACCAGCGTGTAGAAGAATGCCTCTAAAGCCCAGTGCCTCAACCACCGTTCTCTCTCCTTGGCCTCGCTGTGTTCCACATCTGATGGTGCAAGGTTCCCTTGTAATATGTACAGGACGAGATGAGGCCTGGCTTTTTCCCCTCTCATCAATATGCAGAGGCTGATGATTTTGAAGCCTGGCTTACCAGGCATCTTTCTCTGACTCCCCTCTCCTTTCCTCCCTGCTTCTTTTTGCCTTTGTGTCATGCTGTTGTACTCGCTGTGTGTTCACCAGCTCTGCATATCGATCCTGTTTTATCACCACCGGCTCCTTGTGCAATAAGCCTCCAGGAATATGGATGAGGTCTGGTCGGCAGGGGATGTGCCGCTGATTAATAAGCGCTGCGTGCGGATATGATGAAAATTCACATTTATGTGACTCATATGCCCACTGATTTCTGTGTGGGAAAGCGTTTTGTGATGCGTGATGAGGGATGTTTGGAATGGTGATGAAGTGTTGGAGCGGGTCTGGGGAGCATCGGGGAGTTGCCGAGTCGAAGAAGCTAGTTGGCTGTCCTTGCCCCACCCATCCTGTGTGTGTGTGTGTGTGTGTGTGTGTGTGTGTGTGTGTGTGTGTGTGTGTGTGTGTGTGTGTGTGTGTGCGTGCGTGCGTGCGTGCGTGCGTGCGTGCGTGCGTGCGTGCGTGCGTGCGTGCGTGCGTGCGTGCGTGCGTGCGCATGTGTGTGCGTGTGCATACTTAATCTATTGATTACCATTCAAATGCAGGCCTGGCAGCTCATAATCAGAGGTGAGGTATTGCAGATAGCTATCTCCAAATGGAAATGTCAGGATGCAGCCTCTGACCTGCCGCCTTTCCATGGGAAGGTGCAAACATCTCCTTCATGCATCTTTGATTGGAGTGAAGGGATGTCAGTCTTCTGCACGAGAGGAGCAGGAGTAGTGATGAGAGGGAGTCGCTGTAAACGGCGTGTTGTTGGATGTAAATCCTATCTATTTTCAGACTTTAAATAATTCCATATGAATATTTTTCACCAGGATATTGCAGCTCTAGTCCCCAAGCATTGAGTGGATTGAGACTGGAGGTAAATAGTGGGAGCCAAACAATTAGTCCCGCACGCCTCTGACCGGTTACGGCTGTGTACTTTCTTTATTAGACCATATCAGGGGAAATTCACAGGATTGTCAGCGTACAGATGAATAACTAATTGAAAAAGTTGACTTACGAACCACCAATGCCGGGGAAGTTGCCGAGACTGTGTTTGTTTCCCCATTAGCAGCTGGTGAATGTGATGGTGTGTGAAACATTGTAATGATGTCTACCCGCCCTCCAACCCCCCCCCCCCACTCCCCCCCTCCCCTCCATTTCTCATATGTATGAGTGCCACCAAAGCTCCCTCTAATGACATTCTCTCTCCAGCTGTTCCAAACACAACCAAATAATAGGCCACCTCCAGCTCTATTTGACTTCTCTGGCTAAACGCTATCAATCCGCTCTGAGGACTAGCTCTCCAGCAAGAGCCCCGCCAATACACCCTCATCACAACAACTGCATTATTAAAGGGAATTCGTACAACCAGGTTAAAGTCTGCGTTTGGTTGCGCGCCCGCTCAGGCTCTGTGGCTGCATGCCCTTGACTTGTTGGCTTTTCCCACTGAATAAAAGCATCATTTTGGGAGAATTACGTCGCCATAACAACCAGCTGAGGTAGGGAGAATTGTGTCAGTCGCACTTGCTGAAAGTGAAGTAGTAGCTTATCCCCCTGGGGAATAGGCCCATCAATCAAACCCCAGTGATTTTCCTTTCATTTTTACCTATAATAGCTCTGTTTTCCGTTGTGCCTCCTGGATAAGATTAGTGATTGAACAGTTGAGCGCGGTGGACCTCCACCATGTAAGCCGATCAGATAGCGAGATTGAAAAGTCGCTCCAGAAACACCATGGACCTTCTATAAAAACAATGTAAAGCATAAATAGAGAACATGCCCCCACGCGGCCCGTCTGACTGCGGCATTGTTTATATTGATACCACATAAACAATCCATACAGACAACAAGACACAAAATGCATCTCATAAACAAGCGTAGGAATCGTCAAATTGTGGCTGACTTTGTGGCTCCTGACTAATTGGCCAAAGGGAGCGGTCATCTGTGCTCGTTTGTTTTGTTTATTTATTTATTTATTTATTTTCGCACGGCGTCGTCCTTGCAACCGGAACACTACTTTCTGTGTGTGAAACCATATGGCGCCAGCTGGATGAAATCACGTAGGGATGGTCCCTAGTGGAGCTTTATTCTATGGGCTGCTTGCTGTTTGCATAGCGAAGATGCCTATGGGCGCTGTAGCCTAATCCATGCGGCACAGTGGGCTCGCAGTGTGCCAGTGTGCTCCACAGAGGCTGCCCCGCTGCGCCATGGTAATGATTGCAGGTGTACGGCGAAGCCACTTGTTGGCTTGACGAGATGCACGTCACACAGAGCGCACACGTGCACACACTCGCATAGCAAGGCCCCTTGGAAAGACTGGTGTTGCGCCGCACCCCCTGCCGTGCGCACGTTTGGATTTCAGCTGTAGCGTCTTATCTTTCCAGGAGCATCTCTTTTTCTAATCTTGCTCCTGAGTCACTGGCTAGGGCGCTTGCACGGCTCTGTCAGTAGCCAGAGTAGAGTAGCCTTCCAACGCTGAGTTTTTCGGTATCGAGTCATCATTTCACATAACAATGAATGGAATCAAGTTAACAAAAACAAAACAAACTAAACAACTTTGGAGGCAATATACAGCCAAAGATAACATCAACCTATTACACAAAGGAAAGGACCGTCATTAAAAGAACGCAATAAAGGGATGCATCATCCACCGCATGCGTTTACGAGGCCCCCTCATGGGTCCAAGGCATTCCGTATGAGTGGCCCTCCGCGACCAGTTATACGGCAGTTATGGCGGTGACAAGGCTGCTCTCTCTCTCTCTCTCTCTCTCTCTCTCTCTCTCTCTCTCTCTCTCTCTCTCTCTCTCTCTCTCTCTCTCTCTCTCTCTCTCTCTCTCTCTCTCTCTCTCTCTCTCTCTCTCTCTCTCTCTCTCTCTCTCTCTCTCTCTCTCTCTCTCTCTCTCTCTCTCTCTCTCTCTCTCTCTCTCTCTCTCTCTCTCTCTCTCTCTCTCTCTCTCTCTCTCTCTCTCTCTCTCTCTCTCTCTCTCTCTCTCTCTCTCTCTCTCTCTCTCTCTCTCTCTCTCTTTGCCATGATGCTTCTATTGCTGCCGGCACCGCTTTGCTCCCCGGGCCAAAAACAATATGCTGTAAATTGCGCCACGGCTTCTTCAGGGCGGTTGCGCCGCCCGCGAACGTGATGTGATTGGGTATCGATTCTTGCCACCCGTACTAAAATTGCCTGCCTGGCGGTCCCAGATGCCGCGAGTGACAGCTTCAGTACAGGACAGGAGAGGAGCGCCGTGGCCCCGGTGTCTAGTGTCTGTGTGTGAGGGGATACCTTCTCTGGGCTCTGTTTTATCCCCCCTCTCCCCCCAAACCGGATGACAGCGGCTACTAGAGAAGAGAGAGAGAGAGAGAGAGAGAGAGAGAGAGACAGACAGACAGACAGAGAAGAGAGGCCACAGCCCCCCTCCTGTCCGTCACATCCTCAGCCATCACAGCCTAGCCTCCCCTATCCTGTTCCTCTTTTCTTTTTACGAGGCAAAGGTTTTCGATCCATTTACCCGGGACATGTAATAGTCCTTATTTCCATTTAAAAAATGCCAGCGATATTTGCACATAGACAGTTTTTTAATCTGCGGATGTTTTAACATTTGCAACACTGAACAAAGACGGAGAGGCCTCCGCTCTGTCCTTTCCATTGGATGTGGTGACACAGCGCTGTCAGTCCGGGGATGATTAAAACATGTCGTGGTTCCCGTCCCAATGCAGAAGAAGGCTGGAGAAATTGCTTGTGTAATGAAGAAATCGGCAAATAATCCCACCACAATTAACTTTTCAGCACACATTACAAAATGCACGGTCATGCTCCACCTACCGACAAACAAAGTCCAGGCCAGGAAATTTTCCAATAAATTTAAACAGTTTATTAGATTATCATGCCGTCCACACCTGTTACAAGCATTTATTGTTTTGGGCGGTATATCATAGGATGGATTTGAATTGTACTCTTTTCAGTAGCATATAGTGAGTGATATGACTGTTCCACACAGGCAAAACCATAACACTGATATATAGTGTGTGGGTTTTGTTTCCAGATGATGGGTATGGTGAAGGGAGGACGTCCAAAAGCCACTAGAACGGCACCCTCGTGTGCCATGGGGAAGGCAGGCAGGCAGAGAGTGTACTTGAGAGAATAGAAGTCGAGCTCTTTAATCAGGCTTACTTGAAAGCAGTCTTGACAATATCTCCACACTGTGCTGTCACGATAAGCCCCGTCATATGCTGGGAGGGGAGGGGAGGGGGGGGGAGGGGGGGGGGGGGGGGGGGCTGGCTTGTAGTAAGTAGGAAATATGCCAATGCAGGGGGGTGGGCGGCATTTAGTTGGACGTAGGTGAGCCATATCTCTAGTGAGTAACCTTGAATGTGTTGACTCGACTTTGAATCCCTTCCTTTAAGTAGGGCTGGATGATTGACAGCCCTGGAACACCGCGACTCGTAGCCAGGGACAGAACCCCGGTGATTGAGGGGGGGGGGGGTTGCATACTTTCATGTTTAGTAGAACACTGTTTAATCCTCTTGTCGGCCGTTGTTCTTAAACTCACTTTAAGATCGAGGCTGTCTATTCATTTATTCAACGGTCAAACCCACCTCCACCCATAGAAATCCCTTCAAGCAACGCCCACCCTGCTGTACAGGAGCACCTCTGTGAGTGCGTCATGTATTCATCCCGCTAGGTCATTTGTAGCCGTAGCTGTTCATTCCCCTCTCCAGCTCCTCTGCATTCATCTGCTGAGCCACTTGTTCCCGTATTAGTCTATGTGCCTACTCTGCATGTTGCAGAGAAATATTGACATTGTGGACGCACTGCTCATCACTCTTAAACGCACACACACACACACAGGCCGTGCTCTTGCATATCAGGTGTCAAACAGAAGAGCGACATTCATCAACACGTTCACACGTCGGCGCTGCTTGCCGTCCCCTCGGTGGACTGGAGGCAGCTTGGGGGAGGAGGCGAGGGGGAGAGAGGAGGGTGTGGTCCGAGGTGCTGAAGCTGACCCAGCCGTTTTGTTGCACAGAGGTATCGACTAGCTCTATAATGTGGGCCTTCCCGAAGGAAAGGCTAATTGTCTCTCTGTTTCTATTGTGGCAACTTAATAGCAGTCTGGCACCTGCCCCCCCCCCCCTCCCCCAAATCAGGTGCCAAGCACTCAGTGCAGCCATGATAAAAGACAAGTGACTGAATAGAGAAGTCTTTTACAATGCAATATATTTGGAGGCCTTGGCATGGTTGGAAACAACGCACTACTCGCTCAATAATAAAGTGTGAACGTGACGCGATTGAAGTGACAAATCATACGATATCCATTTTGAAACGCAGAATTATTTCTTACCCTAAATTGGTATGAGGACCTGATCTGAAAGAAGACATTTTCCATTTGTAGATGCAAAACATTGCTCTGCTTATCTTTTGATGACTTGCATCTCATTTGGAATTAGCATATCCCAGTGAAGTGTACAGTAATTTGTCTTTGATGATTGGCTCGTCTGTAATAGATGGGGGGATTGCCCAGGCTCCCTCCTGCCCTCTCCCTGTCTTCGCCTCCCCTCTGCCAGAAGAAGAAGAAGGAGCAGAAACACGGAATTCTTTGAAGTGTGCTTTGACCAGCAGAGCGGTGAGAAAGCACTAATATTATCCTGACCTGAAATGAAAAGGATTAGGCGAAGCCTACAACCTGCTGCAGAAGGCTATCTCCATTTACAGGGGGATGTTTTCTGTTTGTTTGGGTGGGTTTCTTCCCTTATATAAAAAAAAAAAAAAAGAAAAGAAAGAAAGAGGGATGTAATCTCAAAGACGCTTCCCACCGAGGCTTGAAGCCCTAAGGCCTTTCAAGTGTTTTGGTGGGAAAGCATGTCTGCATTCAGAACATCCATGAATCCTTGTCATGCTGCTTACCCCCCCCCCTTTCCCCTCCCCTCTTATGTCGATTTCTTTTATTTTTATCGTAAAGCAGATATATTACCTAACGGGAGAGGGAAAGAGAAGAGTGCTTCAGTATCTCAGCCAACAGCCACAGATTGCTTTTTACTTTTAGTGTAGCTTTAGAGGTGGCATCAGAACTTTGCAATTATTTGCGCAATTAGATGTAATTATGGTGTAAGCATTTATCTTGTGCGCTGGCGAAAAAGCGGCGTGTATTCTTTAGGGTGCAGAATGGGAGGAATTAATATAGATTGTTTTCTCCTGAAAGTGCTGCTTGTTTGGTTGATGGCAATTAGCAGCTAATACCTGGGAGATTTCCATTCTGCTCAACCCAGCCTGTTGCCTCCCTTTTTCCCAATGAACAGACAATTAATAATGGGTGGAGACTCCTGGCCTAAGGCAATTTGTGGCATAGTCATGTTAGTATAGCGGCTATTTTTGTTGTTGTTCATGTTGTTTTGGTGGGCTGCAGCGTGATGTCATCCATGAGGGGAGGTCACAGTGAATCTGTATCCTTTAATGAAGTCGACCCAATTAAGCTGCTGAAGCTGGATCCATTCGTGGACTCAAGCACATGTATGCATACAGGGGGAGACCTCTTACTGAAGTAGGTAATTATTCAGAAATGTTTGTGCATGTCCTATGCACAGCCTAATAAACACACACGAGGAAACACCAGTGGCCCTATTGCGGTTTATCTTTTTAAGTGCCGACTATCCACATTTTTCTGCATACAGCGGGCCACTCATGCACATAGAGAGAGAGCATGCATGGACATCTTGAAAGTTGTGTTCTATACGTGGAGCCTGATAGTATGCTCTCTGTACACTAGTGTGTGTGTGTCTGTGTGTAGTGTGTAGTGTGTAGTGTGTGTGTGTGTGTGTGTGTGTGTGTGTGTGTGTGTGTTTGCGCCTATGTGTGTTGTGTACACTAGCAATACACAAATGTCTCTACTGTATGTGTGAGAGATAGAAAGTGGAGGATGTTATATAGCCTTACCACCGCGTCTCGCTTAGTGTACCTAATTTCCTTGAGAGGTTTTGAAATGTGCGACCACTTAATTTACGGTCTAGCCTCCTTTATAGGACGGTAAAAAGATGTTGTCTAATTTTTTTTACAGGCAGGGGTATACAGTAAGTGTGATTCAGTCAAGCCTGAAGTAGCCCTCTGCCACTTAGGGAAACTGAACATCCCTTTCTCAGAGGCTTTAGTATTCTGTGATCCAGTGCTTACTATGGCATTGTGTCACATTAATATTTGAGTGCTACATATTGTCAAGCAGACACAGTATGAGTCAAACACCGCTTACAGTGAAGTGTACTTACCTCACCTCCTTGCTTTATTTCTTGCAGAGACATCCGTGCAGACAGACGCCATAATGGCTTCCCTCTTAATAATGACCTTGAACCCTGACCTTCAGCATAACCTTGGTAATCATTTCATTTTGTTTATTTGATGCATTTACTATACATTTCTATTTTGTTTTTGCCATTTATGCGTCATTGACATTTTGTTTCAAATGTTTCTTGTTTTATTCCCATACATTCTTACTTTACTTTTGCTTTTCACAACGATAATGGCCTTTTTTGTTTGTTTATTTATGCATTTGACATGAATAATTTTTGTCCTGCATTTATTTTTAAGGCTTAACTGTTTTTCGGTGGCCTTGAGCCATTGCATTTACAATGAATGTAATAGCTCATATTTATTCATCTCTTTTGTTTCTTATTACATTTCATCTAATTATTTATCCTGTTAATAAATTATAAAAATATCAAATTTAATTGCTTTTCCATTGACATTAATTTGCTCTCTTTCAATTACCAACAACACCCACTTGGCTTACTTTGCCACTGTCTGTCTCTCTGTTTATTCCTCCATTTCTCTCATTCCCTCCTTCGTATTATCTGTGTACCGGCACAAGATAGGACGAGTGAGAAAATATGACACAGCTCCGAGTTGGTTGTAATCTGTATTTTGGTATTGCCTTGTGCAACCCTCGACTGAAAGATTCTTGAAGGACACGCGGCAATCAAGTTAATACGATGACAACCCTGTCATATTTTACCCAGTCAGTCAGTGAGACAGAGGCAGGCAGGCAGGCTCGGGTCCAGATGCGGGGATCTTGGTGGACCGACAGCAGGCAGCGCTGTGGCAGTGCGCCTGGCCAGGGAGGGCTGGCGGGCGGGCGAGGTTGGACGTGACGGGAGTTGGCAGCCAGGAGAGAGAGAGGAGTCACAAGGTTGCCACCCAGAGCAGTAGACTTGCTTGTCTCAGCAGAGTAAACATCAGCCCTGGTCTGCACACAGTAATGGCTAACAGAGGGGGACGTGCACAGAAAAACTATCAGGGCCGCTTCCTCTTTCTCAAGCCTCATTTATGCCGCGGTGTTCTCCGCCCCCCCCCCCCCCCCAGAAAGTGTCCACAGCCCCTATGTAAAGCAGTGGACACAGGCGTTAGAGTGGGGTCGTGTCCCCGCTCTCCTTTTGTTTGTGTGGAGTGACACAGTCGGCCTTCTCAAGTGTCGCTGCTCTTGTCCGCAGACAAGTGGAGTGTGGCCGAAGGGTCGCAGGGAGGCTGTCCTCACTATGCCTTATCTCCACACACACACACACACACACACACACACACACAGATAAAAGACTATTGCATGGATGCCCATGCAGTACAACAACACAGGAAATTGCAGTAGCAAAAACGAGCTTTTAAATGGTAGGCCTTTTTCAGATTACCTTACCCCACAACAAATAGTGCTCTAGGATTTTTTTTGTCGCACAGTAATAAACAGCTACACATGAGTTTCACCAATAAGTACTCCCTTATGATGAATACTACGTGCATGCGCCAACATTACTGCAGCTCCTTTGGAGCTCCAACCAGAGCTGAAGCTCCAACCAATCTGCACCAACCACATAAGATGCCTCCAATTAAAGTATTCTCCCCAGCTTGCAAATATTGTACAAAATATACAACCCATAACATTTTTTTTTTTGCTTCTGTTGTATTTACAGTACACAGCACTTTCCACATAGACATTTGTTATACAGGTTTTAACAAAGGCTTGCTGCTCCACAGTAGGGCAAGGTTGCTGCTGGTGTTCCCGGGGCAGGAAGACTTCCTCGGGTCCAAATCTTGTGACAAACCAGACAATTGTCCTGATCCGCTGTTGGAGGGCAAAAGTTCGATTCCAATTGTTTGTGTCTCGGGGGTATATCAAAACAATGTCCTCCATGAGATCTAATCTTGGCCGTTATATCTGCACGTCAAACTGCAGGAGGGGCGGCATTTAAAATCTAATTTATTTTAGCTGTGCGAGTGACACTGTTTGAAAAAGGTCGCACACATTGTTCTCATACCCAGAGAGGCACATCCCCTCGAAATTCGTATGGGTGAGGAAAACCAAATGTTATGCAGGAGAGGAACTCAGTAGGCTGCAATGAGTTCTGTTGTAGCCTCTGCTAGTGATGTTGGAGCGGGAGTAGAGGATTATTTTATTAGCATACCCAGAATAATCATGAATTCCAGCGATCCCCCTAAGAACATAATGGAGATGTACGCGGGTGTGTTCCATACTGCTCTGTCAATGGATGTCACTAGCTCCACAATCAGTGCCCTGCCAGCTCGAATGATTTATGTCGGAGAAGTTGATGGTGTTCCCAAGTCCACCGATTCAGCGTCTGATAATAAAAAAAGAGGAAGTGCAATTTCTGTTAACCCTCTGAGAGTGGCTTCGAAATATTGCAGCCAGTCTAAACCTGCATAGAAACCTACATACAATTTTTTTTTAAGTAGGAGTATGAAACCCACCTCAATCGCAAAGATCATGTTTAATATGTGTTAAGACGCTGCTAGTGAGACCTCTCAGCTCTAGTAATCTGTGCACATCAAAGACATCCCTCCTCCCCAAGCCTGTGTAGCCCTACGAAGCGCTCGTCGTATCCAATCACGCTCTCACCCGTGGAACTCATAAAGAATCCCAACGACCCGGCAATTCTGTTCATTAAAACCAGACTGATTTGGCTTGCTTGACTTTGGCGCTAAGCGCTGTCGTGTAGCGGCGATTGCAGCTGGCAGTTCTTGTCCCTCGTTGACCCGTTCTGCTAACTCCATCGCTGTATTTCACTGCCTGATTAGGTGTCACTCAATTAACAACACATTTCTACTGCGAGAGTGGCCTCCCTTGTTGCCATGGATGCTATGTAAGTGGTAACACTGCCATTTAGAGTATGTCCTAGAGTACTATAATGAAACACCCAGGCTGCACCAGGAGGGATATACAGACAACCCACACTTTCACACCCAATCAATGAGAGCTGAGTGTCTTTCATTTTTTAGTAGGAAAATTAAAAAGAATGTTCCTCACAAGTCACAGAGGACTCCGATTTTATAGTCAGCAATGAGAGGCGGCTGAGGAGCTAGGATTAATAGACCTCTCCTAATATGCCTCGCCTTTGTGGTCCCCGAGCACTCCGATCAGGTAAGGCCTAGCGAAGCACAGATCATTTGTAAGTGGTTCATTATTTTACCTGCAAAATTCTCTGTCTGAGATTGATTTGATAAATACTGATTTATCTACTCGTTGGAGAGAAGTCTCGCTTTTCATTTGCCAGATTTGTTATCTTTGTTATCGCATGCAGTTATCTGTAGAGCTCTAGTATTTTCAGCTCACCACAAATCTGTGTCGGTTACAATGTCCAGTTGTAATTTGTTTTCCTGGCTCGTATGTGTTTTTTTTTAAAGAACATTTATTTTTGTCTTCAATCTCTCAAACTCTGTCGAATGCCCATTCGTCCAGATATAGCTTTGTAAATGAGAAGTCTACGTAAGGAAATTCTGCCGTATTCGTGTTATTATCCGTGAAAGGATTCAACAATGTGTGACATCAACAGTGAGATACAATAATTAATGATCTATCATATGTGTTCTGATGATTAATGTGTTTGTTTTTGCTGTGTGATGGGGCCCATACCCTTTTGAAATAGAGATTGAGCTATCCTGTTGTCGTGATTCCTGTGATGTTGGTTGCACTAATAAGTTCTTACAGTACAGGCCTTTCATTGTTACGTTTAACTGCCAGGCAAAACAACTGTTGTTACCTTTTATAGGGTGAGAGGGAGCCAGCTGAACTGACTGGGACAGAGACTCTGTGGAAGTGTTGAAAAGAAAAAGGGTGGTCGGGTCAGTTGTGTGTGGTTATAACATCAAAACAAGATAAAAGTAAAATTAAATGTTCAATTTGACCGGCGTTAATCCTCTCTCTCTGGCCGCATTCTATTGATTTTCTTGTTCAGCTTCTCTGATAACAAGAATCGTGTAAAGGTCACATTTTGAGGTCTGTCAAAAAACTCTGCGCTTTAATGCATTGGTAGACGCCTTTGTGGCATCGGTTTGTCAGAGAGAACAGACTGAATCCTACTACCTCTAAAAACAATGTTGAAAAGAAGACATGCTGCAGTACTACACGATTGCAGGGTTGAAAACATCTTAATTTTGGTACAAAATGTCATGTCAAATGGGGTTATGGTTTTTTGTACTTTTCTTTTTGAAACATGTGTAGCTCTTAAAGTGAAAAATGATCACTGGTTTTAATACCAAAAATATTTTCATCCAAGCATACATTTTTAATTCCTCAGAGGACTGCAAACGTTGCAAAAATTCACTGGTGATGCATTTATTTAAAAATAGTTTGGCGCATGCTACCCTGACGGACATACAAAAATACTGCTAATGAGAGTGTCAGGCCTGTGTAGGCTAGCGAGTGGAGCCTCAGCTGACACACCACTCATATGCACCAGCCCCATATCTGTGTCAGGGTCCACGGCGCCCTGGATATTTTTAATGAATCCATGATGGATGGGTCACTATCTTCCGGCCTTTTTTCCCCCCTCTTTCTTTCCTTTTTGTCCCTCTTTCACTTTTGAATGTCAGTCTTAGGATAGGGCTGTGAGACTGGCAACACAAATCCTATGAATGCAATAACTGTTCAAAGATCACGTTGAGATCAGAGCCCTATCCTGGCTTTCACAAACATCCAGCGCTGACCTTTACCAGCTCCGGCCCAGGGATATAGAGCAATGCATCATGGGCCACCGCCTCGGGTGCTTGGGATTCCGAGAGGGAAACATTGTCTTTGGGGAGAGCCTAATCAAACAGAAGACATGCACTGCTATCAAAGCAACTGCAACGGCTGTTTGTACAGTTTTCTAGAAAGAAAAAAAAAAAAGCCAACAGGAACCGTCCTGTTTGTTCAAATACAGCCTTGTTTAAGCCAATCTGTTAAGCACTGTGATTAACGTAGAGCAGAAGATTTGGGTTATTTGGAAGACTGACGACTCGTTAATACCGCTTAGGATGCTTTACATTTTTAATGAACACTGTAGTTGTCATGTAAGCTAGAAAGTCAAGGCAATAGTGCTATGATTAGTATACACAATTACATTTTCTATATGATCAATATTTCTTCTTCTTCTGTAGTTCCTCATTGAGTAGAGGGCTATTTCTCATCGTATATTGGCGGACCACAACTGCTTTTTCCCTGTCTTTACTCGAACTGACGATATAATGGTGGTTTATGAATAGTTGATGAAGAGGTTTGAGTGATGTGTGTGTTGTGCTCTACTGCCTGTCTGAGGTCTGTCCAGGTTGGCTAGATATCGCTAACCCCCAGAGTAGAGAGGGAGAGGGAGAGGATGCAGTGGCAAGCCAATGGGGAAGAGGAGAGGAGAAGAGCAGCGCCCCATTCCACTCACCGTGCCTGGGTCAATATAAAACCTCATTACTGGGGTGTCATAGAAAATTTGTGCACTTTCTGCTCCATCTAGCAGCAATTTTGCTGGATAAGCACTGCTCTCGTTTGGCCCGTTTTAAGCATTTTCGCTAAAGAAAGGCTGGCAAACAGGAAGCCACGGCTTCCCCACAGGCCCGCTGGCAGCCCAAATCCCTCCAGCGCTGCCTCGGCTCTTATATGTGCTGTCTAGTGTGCGTGTGCGTGTGCGTGTGCGTGTGCGTGTGCGTGTGTGTGTGCGTGTGTGTGTGTGTGTGTGTGTGTGTGTGTGTGTGTGTGTGTGTGTGTGTTTCTGTGTGCCCAAGAAATAAATGTGTCGAGCTTTTTGTGTCGTTGTAGTCCAGAGAGTATT
>CM030174.1:6892082-6957082 GCA_017639675.1 Aplochiton taeniatus | reverse complement strand
CTCATTTGGGTGTTTGTGAGGTTTTAATTGGGGCAGAAATCGTTAAGCCTTCTATTGAGAGTAATGCAACTGCTTTGACCCCTTTTCCTCGTTCATCTCCACCTTTTGTAGGCTGTAAGGCTAATGTTTGCTTCAGGTATTGTTACTCATATTCAAATTTTGTGAAAAGTGCTCTCGTTGGGCTAGCCAACTCCATTAAAATAATGGTATTTTCACACAGCAATTGAACTTTGCTGTTCTGGCCTGATTGCTAAACCATAATAATTAGCATTGGTCAATACCCAGGCATTCCAAAGGTTAATAGTAACCCCAGCACATGGGGAAAAAAGCATCAACGCACCTTGCACATGCTGTAGGTACAGCTAGCCAATTGAACCTCCCTCCAGCCCCTAGTCCAAGATGAGTATACACTCGTAAGCTTCTCACCAGCACAAAGCACAACAGTGTTTGAACTTCCTCCCAAACATGCATGGAAATTAGATAGAAATGCTATTATGCAGACGAAGAGAGGGAGCCATGGGTAGCAAATGTCAGATGTCAGGTATGCATTTTCAGACCCTCGTGGGAAGCAGGGTGATTATCATGGTGATTATTCAGCGCTTGAACATTCGGTGTTCTGCGTGGAACACTGGGAAACACAGCAGCGCTGGGACCCGATGTTGACGTCTGTCTGCCACCACCCGAACACGCGCGAGGGAAAGAGAGCAACGAAGAACGAGAAAAGGAGAGTGAGAGAGGGGGATAAACAGACAAAGGGAGGAGGGGGGTGGGTTGGGGGGGGGGTCGGAGACGGAGAGAGAACATGCTCCACGTCGGAATTTAACTGCGATGAACTTGGTGGAGAGACGCACAGAGAGAGTTGCTTCATGCTCAATTCCCTTCCCCTGCCTCTTAACTCCCACTCTCGCCCTCCTCTCGGCACTAAAGAGATTGGGCTGGAAGTGGAGCGGGAATCACTCATCTTTATCTCCCAGCTGGGGGAGGTGCTGGCTGGGTCCTGGGCTTTCCTCTCTTTATGGCCACCAGCCCCTCCTTTTGTTTTCCCTCCCTGCAGCCTTTTATGTGCTCGGTATTTTCTGAGGCCAGGCCTTGTGGTTTAATATGCATGATAAATTTGACTCCTGTATTCATGCCCATTATCCCCGTTTGGACTCGGACCGTCGTCCCCTCAGACCCTCTCCGGACAGCGAGCGCCACAGCCACGGATGGCCAAGCCCTCCCCCCTCTCATCGCCAAAGTCATTAACCCCCGGGACGACAGAGTGGCACGTCCCTGCACTCCCCTCACACTCATCAGAATCCTCTGTGACCCCCTCCTTGGACACAGTCATCCAAATCTCCTGTTACCTCCTCTCTATCACACACACACACACATACACACACACACACACACACACACACACAAGCAGACACAGACTCATCACAATCCTTTTCACTCCTTCATGTCCCTGTCTGTCCTGATATACTCTGCTGAGCACACAGACAGGACCTTGGAGCTCCCTGGTGGCTGGCTGGTGGCTGGCTGGCTGGCTGGCTGGCTGGCTGGCTGACTGGCTGGCTGCACACGCAGCAGGACACTGCATACAAACTGCTCCCCCAGTCAGTTCCACCAGCACAACCTACAAACACAGCAAAGGATTCCGGTTATCTCCATACCCATATACTCACTGATAAGATAAGAGTGAAAAAAGGCCTTTTTTGTAATACAGTGATTTATTGTATAACCCTCAAGCCCTTAACATAGAGATGATTACAAAAAAAATAGAAACAAATTCATATTGACCGTGTGTACAGTTCTCAACTCAACCATGAGGAGATTCAAGTGGTCCACAAGCTCCAGTTGCTCCCCAAAAGTCTTAAGTTGTCATGCCACTTGACCTGTTTTGTTGCCGGCGGGGGCCACTGTGGCCTGAATACTCAGCGTGCCGTGTCCGTGGATCAGGCACCTTGACTAGGAGTCCTCCATGGAAGGAAGGAAGGAGGGAACGGAGGAGGGAAAGAAGGCAGAAGACAGACGGACTAAAAGGGGGGGAGGGAGGGGGGGGTTGGGTGAGTGAGTACTCACCGACAGGCTGCCCACCTAATGGCTGCCGATGCTTTTTGTGCCCTCTGTTGGCACAGAAAAAAAAGAGAAACTTCCGCCATGAATTGTTAACTACGGTCTACCCAGGACGAGCCGGGCATGTAAACAGTCAAACTGGCCTTCTAACAAGCTTGACTCTTTTAATTTACATTCTTCCCGTTCCCCCTCTGGCTTCCATTATACATGAAGGCCCCTTATGAAAAAGTCATAACGGCAGGAATCTTTCCAGGAAAAACGGCCCAGTGTGCAGCTTAATTACAGACTGTCTATTATCTATGTAAACAGACTGCATCAAACTGGAGCTCACCCGAAACACTTTGTGATGAGGTGTTGTTACACTGTTGGCCCATTCTCGTTGCATACTAGGCTAGTGTATAAATAAACAATACAAGCCGTACCATTGTACAATACTATGATATGCTGTTCTGTACTTTAGCCCACCATAACAGCCTTTGGCTGCGGATTGGCCTGGTGTCAGCAATGCTCTCGTTGTGATTGGCCTGGTGGGTTGTTGGCTGTGAAGGAGCTCGTTCCTCTTCCCTCAGCCCCGGCTCAGCCCCCGTGACCAGGGCCAGGGGTTCCCGAGAAGGAAAGGTGACCAGGGGGATTGCTTTCTGATGGCTTATCGTTTAGAATCCCGATTAGTCCCATGCCTCTCTGCTTTCATCTCTGAGGCCCACTAGACTTAATGAACAGACTGGAAGAAATCAAAACATAGCCTGTTCAATTGACATGGGTAAGACCGTAAGGAAGGGAATGCTGGGCTTTGTTGCTGACAGTGCATCAGAATATAAAACACAATTTGTAATATTATTTATTTACTTTGGAGGGCTTTGCGCCCGGCATCGTTGTGATGGTTACATTCCACTTCTAAGGTTTTCCCTGTGCTTTATCTAATTTCCTTTTGTTGTGGCATAAACAAGAAACTTCTGTAAATTAAATTACAGAGTGCTTTAGAGATTCTGTGCACAAAGATGTATCGGCTCCACATCTGCCACGTCCCCACTTTCACATCCCTGCCCCCCAGCACAGATAGCCGGTGGAGTTTCTCTCAAAGTGTCTCTCTCTCTCTCTTAATCACAGAGTGGGCTAAAAAGGCCCTATCAGATCAGCTTGGCACAGCCTTAAAGCAGACACACACACACACACACACACACACACACACACACACACACATTACCACGCGCTGGGGCTTTGTTTATTAAGGTGTGGTTGGTTTTTAGAAGTTTAAAGGGATGCATCTAAATGAGGGGACAACACGAGCAATGTGGCGACTGGCCGCGGAGGGACTGCGGCCGAGTGATGTTGCAGCTTTTCATGGTTCCCGTCCCCTCCACTTTCATGGCTTAGCTGCTGTCAATAGATCCCATTCAGCTCAGGCCTCCCTTTTATTCGGCCTCTCATTGTGCCTAGCTCTTGACGGCGGAGGAAGGACAGCTCGTCAAGGTCAGAGCCGCTCGCTAATTAGAGTTTGTTACCGAGCCGCCGCGTTGACTTATGAGTGCCCTCCACCCCCGAGGCCCCAAGGCATTCTGGGTATGTGTGCTGTGTTTCCATGGCGTCCGCATTACCCTTAGTGGTTAAACATGGAGCCCAGTCATTAGAGGGCTGGTCCTCGATAACAACAACAACCCACGCTCTCACCCTGCTCCTCTCTTTTTGTCCCCGAGTCTGGCGGGGCAATCATATGTGACAAGCAGGTGACCGAAGAGCGGAGAAAGAGGGAGACTGGGCTCTACTGTATGTGCTTGTTATAGCGTAACATCTGATAGAGAGGAGGACGGGGTGCAAGACGGTAGATGAGCAGAAGGGTGAGGGAAGGTGAAAGAGGGAGAGGGGGATTGGGGTTGGAGGAAGGGAAAGTTTACGAACCCAAACGACAAAGAGTTCGCGCAGTAATGACGCCAGCAGCAGAGGCACCGGCACTGGTGCGAACCGTCCCCTAAGGGGTGATTTTAGGGGGCCTCGTTTGGGAACAGTAATTTCCTCCAGCTCCGTCTCACAGCGATATTGCTGTAGAAATCATTACACTAATTCATCATCCTTGACTTCATGTCTCCCGCCTTACTGTAAGTTTAGCGGAATCTCTTTTTTGTTCTTTTTTTAATTGCTAACCGAGAGAATTCATATCTAAGCGTTATCTCAGCAGCCTTGGCTCACGAGTGTCCCCGCAACGGCCTATTTCATAGTCAATTTACGTCTAGTAGGAGTTGAAAAATGATTCTGTGATAGCCACTTGACGTCAAGTTGGTATAGATGTTTATGCATTTTCTAGATGGCTCAAAGAGATGTTTTCTTTCAACAGCATTTCATTATGAAGAATTGGACTCTTACTGTATAGAGCATTTACAGTGCTTTAAGTGCTCTGCCGTACATACGTAAATGAGTTAGCAGCCGATATTGATCCGATTCGGCACCAACATAATTCTTGCCTGGGAAACATTTCAGATGTGTATTAAGTAACCCCCCTCACCCCCTCTTCTCACATGGTATCAAGTTGGTGTTACTTAACATGGCTGACATGGCTGTCTCTCAGTAACGGTTTGCTGGAAGCAGTGGGGTTGATATGTTAACAAGTCAGTGGGCTAAACAGCATCCATATGGATGCTCCCTTCACCCGGCGCCGGACAGAGACGTGGTAACATGAGGACAGATGAAAAAACCTGGCATGGTGCTTTGATTCCATTCCAATTTTATTTTATTTTTTACCATTATGTATTTATGCTCTAAGCCAGAGATTTTCTGTGGTCAAATGCAAACTGTTTTGGCACGGATCAATGGTTGACTTTAGCACACACAGAATTCTCCATCCCGCCCTGCTTTGCTATCAGCACCTCCAACTCTCCTACCTATCTACATTACCTCTGCTTTTCTTTCTACTTGTTTTTCTTTCATCCTTCATCTCTTTCACCCCCGCGCGTACGTTCCTTTGTTTTACCCTTCAGTGAATGTGTTCCTGCGTATGAACCATCCTTCTATTTTCCCTGAAAATTAGATCAGTTCACTTATTGGTCAAAAGGGCATTTTCAGCTTTATCAGTTAAATCCATGGGCTTAGAGCACAGGGTCTTGGAAGAAACGCAGACAGTGTAGATTCCCTCAAACTCTTCGAACATAGAATAACAGACAGGAGGCCTATGGTGTGCAAAGATTATGCTTGTTTATTCAAAATACTTCACATAGGCGTACACTGTGCAGTTACTTTACGCATGTTTTACTGACACCTTTCTGCATTTCGATTTTTCTTTTAATGATGTATTTATTATTTTATTCTACAACATGGGTTTAAATCATATCTATGGCAAACAGGAACCCCTATCTACAGGGAGCGGTTCAAACTCACTCACGCATGAAATTCCACAAGCGACACCATCGGTCTATTGGCCTAGTGAACAGGAGACATTTCTTACTCGTTATACTGTAATGCCATCTCCTTAAAACCCTCAGTGTCTTCCAGTAAAGGGGATGTAGACCTGTGCCTCCTCAGCACTTCTTCCCTGACATGCCAGCGTACAGCGGGCGACTGGTAGTGCTTTTAGGCAGACTAAGTAATGAGGCAGCGAGTCGACATACGATCGGGGACGAATAGACAGTGAAAGCTAAAATGACAAGAAGTGCAACGGCTGTGCCAGCGCATGCCTACACTATTTTAGAATCATCCATTATTCATCTGTCAACTGTTTGCAAAAGCCAATCAGAGGCTAGGCTTAGCCATTCAGTGCAGGGGAATATACGCGTTGATTGGCTCACGTGCATCCTGCACCCACCTCTTTGCTAAGAGGCGTAATGTTTGAATCCGACAGACGCTGAGTACAACAATGTCTAAGGTTTAAACTCAGCTTAGTTCCTAGAAAGTACACGAAGAGAGCACGAGAGAGAAATGAAAAACGTCTCCAAACCATTTAAATGCCTAGGCTCTTCCATTTTCTCTCCTAGAGATGTGCCCAGGGTTGTAGGGTAGTCTGGTGGGGCTGTTTGCATTAATGCTCTTATTGTCCGGATTTCCACCTGGTGCTTGGGTAAAAGTAGACAATTTGTCATGGTTTGAATAAATGGAATTTTTATTTGGGGGTCGGGGGGGGGGGGGCATATTTTTTTGGGTGCCATTTACCTCTGAGAAGCAGCAACTTAAACATGAGATTTTACTGTAGTCAGCGATTGCAGGGCTCTTGAACACCACACTGCATTTTTAATCTGTGTTTAGTGGATGAGGATGGAGAGGCCCTCTGCTCTACCCTACTCATTATTTCAAACATACTGTGTGCTGTAGGAGGTCTCTGCAAGGGAAATACTTGCTATGCGCTATCATTTTGAGTGTGTCTGTTTTTGAGTATTTTAACCAGGTTCATCTTGATTGCGCTTTCTATTTCAATGTTTGACGTATCTCTTGCTACATGAATGTTTGCCTCAGACACGCTGAGTACGAGGCCTCTGAACTCTCCGCATAAAGTAATACACTCGGCCTGTGCAAGCCCTCACATATCGTGACCCTTACATTAACCAACACACCAGTCATAAAGCGGGCCCCGGTCCAATCGAGGCACCTAACCTGTACCGTATATGGTAACTACTAAATAGCCTATATGGGTGTCTGTCAGGGAAATGGCTTCGTGAATTAATTTTACGGCCCGGTTGAAGGATAGTAGAAGACATTTCTGTGAGTGAGTGCTGCCGGGCTAGCTGTGCAAACAGGCTGGCAGGCTTCGGGCAGGTGGAAGGGGAGAACTCTAATCCGTCGTCACCGTAATATCAAGGTCATGGTTGGCTAGCTGGGCTAATCTCCTTCTTCTCATATCTCTTTTGGATGGAGCGAGCTAGCCGGCTTGGCACGCATTAAGCCCTCTCTTCAGCCCTCCCCCCAAAAATCTATGACGTCTATGATCTATTCAGGGACACATGGCGAGAATGAGCTGGAAACTAGAAATGGTGTGTTTTCAAAGTAGGGATATGAGTCAACGGGGGTATCGTGGAATTAGAATGTAGCCATCCACAGCACTGCACAGACAACATCTGCCCATGTAAACGCTGATAATCTGTGCACATTAGAATCCTGTGCCAAACTGTGTAATCTTCAGCATCTGTCCCATCCTCTGTGGACGAAAGCCGTAATGAGCGTGTAAGATCACCGACTTTTTCCCAGTTATGATCCATGTCTATAAATAGCACATCATGCCTATTTGATGTTCCACTGTAGACTGATAGGTCCGAGATCAAAACGCCAAGGTGGTGTAGGGGAGTGACTGCTGTTGACAGATCACTGTGGGGCAAAAGTCTCTGAAGTAGCTGGACAGAAAAGTGGACTCCTCTCACTGCAAATAGATTCCCCTACTGCCTGTACAGGTTTTTTTTTTGGTAATCCTCATTGTTCATTAGACATCTAACAGAATAATTAACAAGGCTTTAAAATGCTGCTTTTATGGATCACCTGCTGTCTCCCCCCCCCCTCCCTCCTAACCCAACCCGATATTATTTTTGTGATTGTGCAGCAGAAAACGGGCAGAGAAACATTGATGTTAGTGTCTGGCACAGAAAAGTCTTGCAGGAACAGTAACTCTCCAATTAAAGGGATACCTCTCCGTCTAGAGGCTGGCACCGAGGAGGATGGAGCCCGGATCTCACCACAGGAACGATCCATTTACTAACAGCACACTCCTTTGTAATACCGCAGTCGCCTCGAGAAATGCACTAACTGCCTCATATTCCGCAATGCAATGTGTGCTCATCACGGTTGCTAAAAGGTGCTTTGTAAGTTGGAGGCTGCGGTGCAAGATGATTGCTAAATCACAATTGAGACGCTTCTCCTAATATGAAAGGAACCCACCTGGTCCTGCGATGGTACGATCGGGGCCCACTTATGCCATCCTGAACCCACGGGGAGCTCCGCTCCACTCAGGCCCCGCTCCGCCTTCGCCCCCAGCTCCCAGTGCCACCACCGAGCCACCTCCTTCTCTACACGCCCCAAAATATATTCGTCAGCCCTGGCGAAGCGCGGGTAAATATTATCGTCTGACGAGCAAACAAAGTCTTTTTTTCCTTTCTTTTGCGTGTGTGCCAGATAAACGTGAAGCGTGCGGCGAGGTTAGTTGGGCCGTGCTATTAGCATTGTCACTCAGCCTGGCGGGGCCTGCCAGCCCAGCTCAGTCTGAGGGCCTCTCCGCTGCCTCATCCACCTGCTTATCACCCAGATAAATTAACTCAGTCAGGGGGAGAGGCAGGTGGTGCTTGTGGTGGAGGGAGGGAGGGACCAGATCCACACCTAGCAGAGGACAGGCGCACCGGGCGCAGATCATCGCTCTGTTGATTCTAGTTAATAGCATGGGGGTCCGCTGCACAGTTCCTGTCAGATTTTCGGGGAGGGACAGGGGGGGGGGGGGGGGGGGGGGGGAGGTTTTATCATGAGATTGACGGAAGGACTGTGGGGAGGAGGTAGAGTAAGCTCTTGATAATTACACACAACCTTCTGTTTTGTTTGAAGGGACGGCGATGGTTACCTGTGGACTTCTCCACAGGACTCTCTCTCTCTCTCTCTCTCTCTCTCTCTCTCTCTCCCCTCTCTCTCTCCCCCTCTCTGTTTCGCACAACGCTTCTCCCATGTCTGTCTTTTAGACAGATCAAAGTGAAAACAAACTCAGGTTCCCAGGGAGCAGGTGTGATGGCCCCCCTGCCCACATTCATAATGAACCAGGGTGCTGTGAGGGCAGAGAGGGAAACCTGTTTTATGATGAGGTCTTTGGCAGAGACCCCATAAAGCGAAGCAGGTTGCTGAAGGTTGCAGTGGTGGAATTCTTACAACCATGATCTGATTTCAGCTGAGCTGAGATAGCATGGCTGAGCATCAATAAATGATGATTTAAAAGCGTCAAAACATACATTTTGGCACTTTGAAAAAAACACGCACGGAAAAAAAAGATCTCCAGTGACACCTTTCCTAATAGCTGTGGTGTAGCTAAATAGGGTAACCATGCTCTGCCTTGAGAGGCATCGCCAGGGGAGATACTGAATGTGAGGCAGGTAGGATGCACACACACATACAGACACACACACACGCACCCACACACACGCGCAGGCACACACACAAAGAGCCCATGGATTGAACTAGCAAGGATTAGGGCCACGGCTAAAAGGGAACACTAATTGAATTCCAGCGATCCTGACGTACATTCCGCCGGACCGAGAGACAAGGAAAAGCTCTTTCTCCAGATGAGAGGAACGGGGGAGGCTGTGCGAGAGGTGAGTGTCCCCCCCCCTCCCCTCTCCGCGCCCCCTCCTCCTGTTAGTGCCACTCAGCAGTGCCGGCAGAGCCATTGCTGTGTTAACAGTTTCTGTCCTCACGGGAGAAGCCCTAACTGTCGGCCACCCACCCACTGTTGGCTGAGCCCAGTGAAACCACTCTAGTGTGTCCTTTTTATATTAGCCCTTAGAAGACATGCTGTACTCTTCCCTGCCTGCCGCAGAACTCCTAATTAAGCTAGGCTAGCCATTAAAAGAGCCGCTCGTTCAAAAGACTGTTAATCTAACAATTTTTGGGGGGAAAGGACAAAATTGGCGAAATTGTGTTGTTTTAATAACTCTCCGGGGAGTCTAGCAGTGAAGCCACAAAACACAGATCTGGTAAATATTCAGAATGTGTTTTTTGTCATTGTTTGTTTCAGTAGACTTGAAGAGGAAAGAAGACAATTGAAAGGGGACTATTGAAGCAGACCATTTTAAGAAAGATGAGAGTGAAAGGCTGGAGATACTGTTGTACAGATTGACCACCCCAGGGAGCTGCCCTTTTTAGCCTCAAAAACGCCTTCAGCTACTCTGTTTTCTGCTGCCAAATGGAAGGCAAACACTTTTTCCACCCCTGTATTTCAATGATTCCTTCCCTCCTTTGTGAAATGTTAAATGTCGCAAAGCCACAAAGTAAGAGTCGACTTTGAAAAGAATGAAATAAATAGGAAAGCGGTTCAGCTGAAGTTGATAGGGTAAGGCACACCCAATCTGAACAAGCACAGGGAATGAATAATATGCTCTGGGTGTGTTTCATCCAACCCAGAAGCCCCACTACAAACAATTGATTCATGGTTTCTCTTGTATTTGTTTTACATTAACCTCAAGATAGTCTGCTCTGCATAATTCTTCTTGCAGTCAAAAAATGTTTTCAATAAATTATATAGATACACTTGAGAAAATAAAACCTCCTATGCGTATGAATTACTGTTTTGTGCCGTCAAATGTCACAGCCTTTGTAGATGTTTCTTTAGAAATACAAGTAATTTTCAAAAGCAAAAACGTATCTTGGCAACAGAAAAGGGAGATTATGCATAAGGCCAGCTGATGCTGGATGGAAAAAAAGCAGCTGCCAAAGTGGATCGCCATGCTCTTGTGTTCCAATAAGATACCAAATAAGAAGGAAAGAAAGATTTCAGACAGATGTAACACCACCAGAGAAGCAGAGAGAGATTGAAACTGTCAGTGGAAGCTCTTGGATCTTAGCGGCACCCTGGGTCTCGTTTGCCCCTCGACTGATACTTCCTTCGCCCTGTTAATTGGCCTGAGCCAGACAACTCTGCAAAAACACGAAACAAAAAGACTCAAACTCTGTTTCCTCCGTCTGTACGTACCAAAGAACAGACGGCACAGATCAATAGGGAGTAAGAGGAGCAGATCAACAGGCGGGAAAGCGGTCAGTTGGTCGGTAAACGACGCCATCAAACCACTGACCTAGTAATGGGTCGACCCCACAACAACAACAACAATGGCGTATATTGCCAACCCCGCAGGATTCACTGTGCCAATGAATATCTGCTGTCTGGAAGAAGAAGGAGAAAAAAAAAAGTTTATTCTCCTCTCTTCCTATCTAAAGTTTGCTGAGAGTAAGCAAGGAGATAGATGGTGTGGATATTAAAGGGGGGTGGTGGAGGGTCGGAGGGAGCCAGATAAAGGGTGGGTAGATTTGCCTGGGCGGGGTGCTCGAACTCTCTGCGGTGCAGGCAGGCAGTAGCAGTCTCACCATTCGGGGAGGATCAAAGAGTGAAAGTTTAAAAGGGAAGGAGTGTCGTTTTTCTTTTTTTTTTTCCGAAGTCTTCTCCCCCCCCTCCTTCCCTGTTTGGGAGGCATCCAGGTAGCGCCGGTCGCAGTGTATTGATGTGGTGCACCGTCGTGAGACACTGCTTCCCCCACTCCCATTTCCTCTTGTCCTGTTGAAGCTAAACGGGCCACGCTTCAAAAACACCGGTTTACCAAAGACACCGCTTAAATTATCTCTTTCTTTCCTTTTTCTCGTTGCACGCAGCTCTTTTCTTTCTTCTGATAAATAGTCTGTGTGCCTGTGCTTCTTTCTGGCACCGAGCGTTTCAGTCTTCAGAGTCTTCAGAGCAACTGGTTTGAAGTACTCCCAGGGAGAGGGTTAAAGGGAATATGCTATAAAGTTAGCATTCCTTTCAGACGCACCGAACTGAAGTCAGACGGCGTTCCAGTGTTCCACCTGTGTTTGGGACCCACTGGCGTTTGTGCCTGTGTGACCAAAAGGACTGATAGGGCGGAGAGGAGCCGCCTTTCTCAGCGCCGTACAAACGACATTGCTCTACGGCTCCTCCAGCGACCTCCCGACAACCACGCCTGACAGAAGAATCAATGCCTGGCCCGTCACTCGACCCCCCCCCCCCCACACACGCACACACACACAAACACACACGCAATGCGTGCAGAGAAACATCTCAAAGTGGTCAGAGGTGACCAGCTCCCTGGAGCGCCCAACCCCCCCCCCCCAAAAAAAGGCCCCATTGACAACTGGCAGACTTTCGTGCTGCGACAGAGGAAAAGTTGTCGATCTAAGCACATCTGAAAACGGTTTAACCGCAACAACAACAATGACAACAGCAAAACTTTGGGCAAGCGGACCTTCTCATCAGCGCATCAATGAACATTTGACGGGTGTCTAGTAGCTAACCTGGTTGTCTTCCACCTGTCATGCCCACCCTAAGGCGTAAATGTACTGTCACCACGTATCTATGCGGCCAAGACTGACCTATAATGAGTCCCCCTTAAATCTATAGGAGGTTTCAGTTCCAGGGCTTAGCGACTCCAACAATGCAGATTGGTTTGGAGTCACAGGACAGGACAAGCAAACGCACAAGGGTAAAGCAGAGGCCAACGGAGATTACAATGTCGGATATAACAAGGCCTGCTTACCACTCTAATTGTGACGCCGAGCTACTACTCTGCAATTACAGGCCGTGCCATGAACCCAGGGACCAACACAACAGGGGGGATCAAACCTCCTCCACAACACAAAGCTGGAGATATCAGATTATGTCAACATTAATTAGGGCTCTGAATAACACTAGCCCTATATGGCATGGGTGCGCTGTGTCTGCTCATAGGAGTGTAAGGAAACTTAGATCAATAATTACAGAAGTACTGTCGGTGCTCCTCTGCTGGTCTGTCAAAAGTTCTCACTAATTGGGCCACCCCGCAGAGAGCACAGAAACATACTTTTATTGAGTGTGGGTATGTACAGTATGTGGAGTTTCCCAGAACAACTACAGTCTTTATGGAAATGTATCGACGTTTAAGCAAATAGGGTAAAAAAAATAATAATAATTACGTCCCCACACAGACACGCGCACGAAAAAAACATGCATTTCCGCATAAGCATAAACATTGTGATGACTTTAAGATGGGCTGTATACGTATACGCACATTGCGTATGGATTTATTCATACATGGATGTACTTGTATGCTTCTGTCACACCTAACTGCTACAATCTGCTTGGCTTGTGTGCATAAACATTACATATCACATCATACCGAATGTAATTTGCACTGCGTTGAGGGCGTGTGGGTGTGTATGTGTGTTCCTGCTCGCACACTCGCTGGGAGGATGTCTCTGTTTATTTGTTTGCCGGTGACCCAGGTCTCATTTGCCTCTTGATGCAGGCTGGTATTACCCTGGCTATTGATCGAGGAGAGAGCTGGGCCCAGGAGTCCTCCGGTTTGATCTGTTACATCCTTTCATTAATTCTCCACTGTGGGTGTTAATATGGAGCACACACAATGCCCTTTTTGGCAAGAGCCTGCCGGAGCACTGCGCACAGCACTCGCCGCTCTAAAGAGTTTCTGCTCCGAGCCAGTCGTGGAGAGGCAAACAAACCGTAAACAAAGGAAAAGCTCCGACAGGAAATGGAAGGGTCATGTCTTTCACCTGTCAACCGGCGATCAGGGAGGACCGTAGCAGCCTGCGTGTCTGACCTTCTTCTCAAATGGAATGGCGCACATGAAGGAAAGAGAGAGGAGGATGTTGATGTGTGAGTGGGTGTGAGTGTGTGCGTGCGTGTGTGCAGGTGTATATATGCGCGTGTTTGAGTAGGCGTGTGAATGCTTGCCTGTGCGCGTGCGTGTTTGTGTGTGTGTGTGTGTGTGTGAGAAAGAGAGAGAGAGAGAGAGAGAGAGAGAGAGAGAGTGAGAGAGAAAAAAAAGATATATTTTTTTTGTCCGGGTCCAAGGGCATGTCTGTGAGACCACGGGGTTCTTTTGATAGAGGTCAAATCGGCCCGTGTCGAGTGGCATGCTGTCCTTGCTAAAGAGAGCAGGATAAAGAGGGAGCCAGAGGGAGAGAGAGAGAGAGATGGCCGGAGAGAGAACGGTAGAGGGGCGAATGGGTGGAGACAGACAGCCAGGAGTGAAGCTGCCATCAGATGAAAGTTGCCCGTGCCTTGCTGACAGGTCCATTTCAGGTGTGTTTTCAGGCGAGCTCTGGCCCAGGTAAATTAAGAGATCAAAAGCAGGGGCGCAAGCTGTGGCCGACCAGCCTGTACCATGAGGCCTTCCCCGCTTTGATCCGGGGCGTTTCCTCTGCCTTCCCTCCCCGTGCCCCCGTCTGATGGAATTTTAATGACGCGCTCACCAAGGCTGTATTGTGATCTGCCATACACCATCACAAATATCTCCTACCCACATCAAATGCACTGTCTTGCACGAATCCCAGAAAAGCCAGTGGACTGTCTTCAAAAGTTTCACGCGGGCGGCTACGCGTCCTGACAGTTGCAGACTCCGCAAACTTTGTATTTCCGTTTACAGACCAGACTTTTAGGAGGAGGAAAAAAGAACCAGAAAACATCCAGCCTGGAATCTGGTGCTAAGTGTTTTTTAAGGTTGAGTGAAGTGCTGTAAAAAGCAACATCTCCTCCCCCACGGGGGACAGACCCACCGTGCCTCACACATCCACTCCTCTGGACACAGAGAGAGAGAGAGAGAGAGAGAGAGAGAGAGAAAGGGGGGGAGGGGGAGAGAGAGAGAGAGAGCATGGATGTGGGCAGGAAGGCGGACGTATCTGGTGTTTAAATTGAATCTGGTTCCAAGTTTGTAGTGGAAAAACCAAAGTGACAGAATAGCAGATAATAGGTTTGCTGTAGCGTCACGCCTGAGTGTATGTCCACACTTGGGCCTTTTTTCGGAAACCGTCCAGCTTCCTGACGTGCTTATGACAGGCCTTTTTCCTTTTCTCTTTTCCCATTACGCTGGAGTGTGCAGTCAGAATCCATTTCACTTCACCAACCTCCAACTTGCTTCATGGATCGCTCCGACACCCATTACTTGGGAGTGCTTAGCTATCAAAAAAGGTCTGATTTGTTATTGATAAAGTCACGTTAAAATAGAGTTAAAAGATGAAACACCCTGTAATTCAATAGGGTCTTTCTTTATGTTATGTTTTTGCACATCTTCAAATTGATTATTATCCCTGGATCCATCTGAAAAATCTACTGACTGCAGTTTTATATTGCAATCAAGTTCTTTTTCTTCAAATCCCTGCTCTCTGCAATGACACTGTGGTGGAAAAACAACACTAAAAAAAGGAAACCGTTAATAGAAAAGAAAATGTTGTTGTTGTTATGGTGAGCTCAACAATTTATTGTTTCCTTGCTGCAATGACCCAGAACATACCAGAATACAGCAGCAGAAAGATTTCTTCTGACTTTAGATTTTTTTTTTCCCCTTCTGAAGCCTAGACCTCTGATCCCACTGTCTCGTTGCCCATCTCATGAGCTCCCTGTGCTTGGTCTGTCTCTCAATCCCTCCCCCTATCTCCCTCGCACTCCTCCTCTTCCTCTTCCACTCTTTCTCTTTGACCTTGAAGGTTTTTTTTCTCCTGTCTGCTTTATTGCTCACCCCCCCCCCCCCTTCTCTCTCTCTCTCTCTTTCTATCTTTCCCATTTCTCTCCTCCTCTGTTTTCATTAGCCGGCTCCGTCCAGCTGCCAGGGGACGGCCCAGTGCTGCGCTCATGTTACAGGCCTATTGACTTCTGTAGGGAGATGGAACTGAAGCAGTAGACACGATTCACCATGCATGAACCTCACGGTACCGCTTTTATCTGCACCTTCCCCTTTCAAACGAGGAGGAGGGAAAGATAAAGCGCGCCATATTATCAACCTCACTTCAGGCATGCCAATAATCAGTTATACAGACGGGGGCTAATTTATATTTCGAGATACTGCCACGCTGTCACACATCGGTGTCTTTATGAGGTGATACGAGGATGACACAAATACTAGCGCAGCGTCTCCGACTTTTTTGGGTACGTTAATTGCCCATGTTTTATGTGTTGCGCGATAACTGTTATCTGCGTACTGGAGATTGTTATTGGGAACACAATTAACTCCAGGGTGCGCCACATTTGTGAGGCGAGTTTGGATCTCTATTGATAAAAAAGGGATTTGTTCCGAATCGGTTGAGAGTTACTTAGTGTTTCGTCAGGATACCTCATCAATTCACTTTAGTCGGTCAATCCCCGTGTCCCTTTTTTGTTTGTTTTAGATTGATGAAGGCAGCCTGGCGCATGAGAATGCCCAGGGTCAGCCTTCAATGCCTTTTGCGCGTGGCCATGCTCTCGTATCTGATCTTTCACCTTCAACTAAACCTTTGTGCAGAAACCCTGTTAGGGCCTGCGTATCAGATGGCTTCACCCACCAGCGACTCTTTTGCATATTGTAATGAGGTGTGAAAACAAAGATGAAGGTATTGGCAGGATCGGACGGCCCTTGGGGGTGGTTGACTGTTTTATCACACACGTAGCCCGTAATTAGCCAGGACCGGCCCTGGAAATCCCTGTCTACTTCGTCTTCTCTCCCCCCTCACCCTCTCTTCTTGTTTGGCTCCACTAACAAGCCAAGTCAAAGGTACAGAGGGGGCTGGCTTCGCTTCCCTTTCCTATTTCTGGCTCTGTATCATTCCACGCTTTGAACTCTGCCCCCTGTGGCATTGTGGTAATCAAAAAATAAATATGTGCTGAAAAATGGATGAAGGCCAAGTGTGCGCTATGATCTATGCATATTGTATCACACCCTATACTATAGGCATGTGTGTGTGTGTGTGTGGGGGGGGGGGGTGCGTCTGTGCGTCTGTGTGTCTGTGTGTAGTCCGCAGTGCTTCTCGGAAAACAGATAATTTCCCAAAGTGGTCATTAATGTACCTCCGCATTCTCACCTCCTGTGGTAGTCCACGGCTCAGTTGGTATGGTGGGTGGCGGCGGGCCGTGTGGAGGGTGTAGTGTTGTGGTACCACAAAGCCGCCCACTTTCTATAGACGACGCATCCCATAGTTTGGCGTGAGGCGCGCAGCAATCAGCCAAATGACAGGCAGACAGACTCGGGGCACAGCTGCACAGTGCAGCCTAAGCCAATTGTGTGACAATCAGTGGCTGCTATTTTAGGGTACCCCCCCGTCCCCCCCGCCCCCTCTACGTCTCTTCTCTCCTCCTTCCCCCTCCCCTTACAGAGGACAGATTTCACATGAATCATGTGGCCCTCAGGCATCATAATTATGCAAAAAAGGCTCTACAGAGAAAAAAAAAGTTGTTTGTTCCACTGTTGTTGTGACTTTTTGTGTCTCGCCTCCCTAATCTTTACTATGAGCTGCTGTCACTGTGCTGGGGTGTCTATAGGAGGGCGAGGGCCACTGCGGATTACAAACATTAGCTTTTGTTATCGACAATAAAGGGAGATTCAAGCTATTTTCAACAGTTCTGCGTGGAATTGCACCGCACCGTTTCAATACAACGCCAGCCACCTTGCAAAAATACGGCCCGGCTGTTGCCTCGAAACCTATTTCCGACAAAAGCAAGACAAACATATCCCGAGCTTAAAGTCGTTTAGCCGAGCTGACTCCTGAGGCTCGTAAGAACCCTTTCGACTACTTAGGACAGCCACCATACAGCCAGAAGCCCTGTCACTCACCTGTTCTGCTCGCTCACCCAGGAGGGAGTTTTGAAGGGCAGCTTTGCCGAAGGTCTCCCATGCTGTGAGGTCCCTGGGAGCGGGGTAAGGGCACACTCTGCCACTCCTCTCTGGCTCAGTCTGCCCCTCGGTTCGCCGCAGTGCCGGAGCAATTACAGAGCCGGGTGAGGCCCTTTTAACATTGCCGGGTCCTACAAATGTTAGACATGGGGAGAAGGGCAAGACACCCAGACGGTCACGCACACACACACACACACACGCACATACACAGTGACACTCGCACATGGCGAAACCAGCTAATTAGCTCAAATTAACATTTAAAAAACTTTTGTCGGTGCCCTTTACCGAGGAGAGATTTCAGGTTGACTGCTGTAAGTCACACAAAATCCATCGCAGGACCTCCAGGACGCGGCAGAGTTAAGCCTCTGGCTAGTCTATCAATGCAAAGTGAGTAAAGCTGTTTGGCTCCCCGGGCCACACTCCCCCCCCCCTCCCCACTCCAGCTGCACCGTGCCACAGGCTGACGGAGGCCTCTCCACCAGGCATGCAGGTGGAGGACTTACGTGCTAATCCTGAAGCCCCCCATCTAAGCCCCTGTAATAAAGCACACTCTCAATCAGAAGCCGTCCTCTCTCCCTCACTCCGAGGTAGCTCAGCCCAGTGCAGACCTTCACTAGGCAATCACTGGCTGGCAAGCCGGAGGAAAGCTAATGAGGCCCCCGGTCTAGACGCTCTGCACCTGCGTGATGCATGCATATAGCTAGGGCAAGGCTGATGGCGCCCAGACCAGGTGTCAGGCGTTGGAAAGTGACTGAGGAGCGGAGGACTCCGAGGGGAGGGAGCTAGACTCGCTGCATATGGATGGTGGTAAGGTCTGGAGGGGAATTGACGGATGGATGGATGGATGGATGGATGGATGGATGGATGGATGGTTGGATGGATGGATGGATGGATGGATGGATGGATGGATGGATGGATGGTTGGAGGGAGGGAGAGAGGGAAGGAGGGACAGGCATTCCAGTCTCCGAGAGAATGTCTGGTGACCTACAGTAAAGTGTGCCAGCGATGGATCCACAGTGAAGTGTATTGTAAAGCTGCAGTTCCACCACCATGGTGACCTGACCTTCCTAGGAAACCTTCACACGGCATAACTCACCCACGAGGCTTCGATCAGACAGTAGATGATATAGATTAGTAAGGGTATGAGGTTGAAATTGATCTGTTGAGATCATAGTCATCGTACTATGGCAGTTGTGCGGCCAAAATCGCCCCACTCTCAATTCCCTTTGGTAATGTAGACTATAATATACACTCTGGTGCCATAGCAAAGAGAAATAAAGTCTGTGTTTTCCAAGTCCAACCGGAGAACGGTGGCACTCCAACTTCTAACATAACCACTGCTAAGTAGGAGTTCCACACTGGGCTGGTCCTAATTGCCAAGGCTCCAATTATATTCTGTGCTCGGGAGCAAATCCACTCTGATTAAGGGACCAACTAACAGAGCAGTGGGACGGGGTGTCCTGGATGTGTTTTTTTTTAAGGCTTCTGGTTCAGGAGACTGGGCCACTTGTGTAAGTGTTTGTTATTCCACTTTAATTGTGTCCACGGGGCCTGCGAGGCTAGGACAATCTGCCCGACTCCTCCGTAGCCCCAGACACAGCGGACAGCCTTGATGTCTTCCCCGGGCTGTTCCCCCAGCATTGGGTGAGCAATCAAAGGTCATATCAATTAGAGCCTGCTGTGGTCTCCAGACTCCTTTTAAAAACAGCTGGCACGGGCCCTCCCAGTCGGGAAGACATACACTATGCCGTGTTTCAAACGTCAAGGTTGGAGAGATTTCTTAATTAAAATGTTCTTTTAATTTGAAGAATTTTTTTTTATGCATTTGCCATAGAGCCACTGACACAGTGAGTTAGGTGAATTCCCCCCCCACCCCACAAAAAAAACTAAATAAATGTGCAATTAGGGTAAATGATTAATTTTCGAAACCAAAATGAATTTACATACCTTAAACCAGTTAAAATCTAATTTGTCTCATTTCAATATCCCAGTGTATGTAAAGCCGTATTTAAACCATAACGGTGATCAGTCTCTTAGCACTCCATGAAATCATGGGGGTCCTTCTAACACTAGCCATAGTGGGTGTACCTGCCAACATATTGTATTCCATTCTTGGATTTCAGGTCTCTGTTAGATGTTAGGTCTCTATTCTCTTCCACCTCATCTGCACACAAGCATGCTTCACAGGCGCCAAATGAGACAAGGAATTGTTTTCCTTGATGATCCGCGAATCCTAATGAAGAAGCATGCCCACAAAGACATATAGCAAAAAGGTCTTACGTGCCGTTGCCATAGCGAGCGATCACCATGCATGCCTTGAGATGATGTGTGTTTGTTTGCAAATGGCACCGTTGACGGAGCTTCCTCGGCAGTTCAGGGAGGCGAGGAGGGATCCTGAAGTATGATTAGATCGAATTTTAATTTGTTCATTTATTCATGAAATTCAATGGGTCTGCTGTCTTCTACGAGACAGCAGTCCAAGCAGCGCTGTTTCGTTTCATCACGACTGGTTGTATTATTTACAAAGAAGCAATACATCGTTTTCATCCTATTCAAAGCCCCCCCCCCCCAAAAAAAAAAATAGCAAAAGAAAGCGATAACACTGGAAACACAAACAACATCAGGGTGAGACAAGTGGTTTTGCATGAATAGCCTACTTTAAACGGTTTTGTTTTTAGTGTGTGATGACAGCAGGTGGTATTCCGTCTGCCAGTTGGTTTTATAGAGAATATTGAATTCTACAGCATTGGCTCGCAACAGAACGTACGGTTGATTCACAGAAATTCAGGGCGTGCGTTTTATGAATATTTTAAGGAATATACTATAGGGAGTAGGCTATGAATAAATCCCAAAAGTCTGAAATATGTATGGTAGGAATAGGCTACCGCCCAAAATATCCGTTAGCCTTTTTGCACATCCATGCATAATAAGGAACTGACTTCTGGGAGCAGTGCTGGGGCTTGTTGTGGCCACCGGGAAATCTTTTCACATCGATGGGGTCAAGCCAGACTCTCCACCCACCCATCTCCCATCCTTACAAAATGTCCTCGTTCTCTCAGTAAAAAATATGCTTTGCTGATGCGCACACCTTTTTCAGTGACAGAAAAGTTGTGTGTATGGCCGGAGCATTGATCAATGTAATATTCTGTGTATCTATCGAAAAAATGAAGTGATGTATTGTTTTTGCTTAGAACAAGTCATTTCATCCCTCAACGTGAGCAAAGTGCTGGTTTGCCCTTTTGATTTATGCCCCACGTGTGACTAACTGGCTCTGTGGTCGTATGGGGAAGTGCATGCATATATCAATACATGTCAGCACTCCCCATATGCTAAATTGGCTGGCGGGGCAAACCTGCTTCCCATAATGTCCTTGGCCTCCCTAAAGCCAAGGTCACCGTTTCCTGTGGAAGCCAAAGTCACCATTTCTTTGCCTATTTATGTATGCGCATAACCCCCAACACGAAAGGCCCGCCATGAGTTACGGTCCCTTGAGCTTTTCAACGTGGGCCCGAACGAGGAAGTCTGGATCCGTGTCGGACAATTGCTTCCTGTGTGCCCAGCCTCCGAGGCAAGCCCACTCCTAAGTCCTTAGCGTCCCCAAATCCCCTCCACTCCTGTGGAGCCCACACAACCAGCCCTGATTGATGTCCTCTTTACAATGGCGGCCCCACTGCAGGAAACTCTCCTCCAGCCAAGCTGCTTCCTTTTGTATCGCTCTGAAAGCTGTTCATCTTTAGCAGATTCCCCCCCCCCCCCGTCTTCCTATTGAGCAGCCGAGTGCTTACATACACATCGACTCAACGCAGATCCCTTGCAATGCAGTCTTATTGAGACTGTCCAAAGCGAGAGGCAGTCTTTGTTAAATGAAAGTCCTTTGAAACAAAAAAGACTCCCTCACTAACCTTGCTTTCTCCTTTTCTCTTTCCTCTTCTATGTCGCCGGATCCGCTCGGTGCTGCCAATTTCCTCTCCAGGTAAAACATGTCTCCTTTACTCTCCCCCGATCACATCACAGGGGTTCCAAAACACACAGGGGCTCGCGTCACAGGCACTTGCTTGATTTCCTTGTAGAGTCTCGCCTCCCCTATATAAGCCCCCCCCCCCCCCCCACCACCACCCCCCCCACCCCACCCCACCCCACACCCCCTATCCCTTCACTGTTGATATGGGGGACCCGTCATCATTGACCAGCCAGCGTGGCTCCTGTCTCCTGCCGGCTCTGTCCTCCCCCCCCCCCCCCCCCGCCGCTGTGCTGCCCTGTCCTGCTCAGCGTAGTGCGGAGAGGGAAAGGGCAGGAGAGCGCCGCTCACCCGAAACAACGGCCCAGCAAGGAGGCGTCAGGCCAGGCGAGCCGTGAGCCGGGCTGGAGGATGATGATGATGATGATAATGTCGAGCCCTCCAGAGTTGTTGTTGTGCTTCTCACTCGGCGGAATGCTAAGGTGGCGCCGCGCGGCTGTCCACCCCCTGTGTGTGTGCGTGCGTGCTCAGGACCCCGGTGGTAGAGCCCAGGGAGGGGCCGCGGCAGGGGGGTCGAGGTATAACGAGCCAGTCGGGGCGGCTGGGCTGTGATCTGCTGCGGCGTGGGGGCGTGGGGGCATGGGTGTGTGTGTGGGCTTACTATGGTGAGAGAAAACAGTGTGGGAGGGCGCGCGCGTGTGTGTGTGGCCGCTTGTGATTAGTATGCCAGGGCGCCAACGGGGGGGACCCCCTCTGTGGTTTCCCCGCTGGTGCACATCGATAGCCTGTTGCAGCCGTGCCCCCCACCACCTCCATCCCCACCCCTACTGCCCCGACCCCCCACACCCCTGCTCCTTTACTGGCCCGTGTCCACTGTGACGTGCTGGGGCCAGACCTGGAGTGGGTCAGGTTCCCAGGCCCGTACTGCCGTCTCACACTGCGTCCCTCTGGTCAACGGTGGTGCTCACACAAAGAAAATGCCTGGCAAGGAAATGACAGGAGGTGTCTGGTTAAAACCGAGTTTATCCTAGTTGGCGCTGACAGGGCCTTTGTGGCGTCTTAGCAATACTTTGTAACTCACCGTGCTGAAACAAAAAGACTATGTCGGAACTCATCACAGATAATTGACAGACGAGTGTGTGTGTTTGTGCTTTGGCGACCTGCGATTACTTAAACCCCTGGATGAATGCACTGTACAATCTAGTCCCCCATAAAAAAAAACTCAAAAAAAAAACACAACATTGTTTATCTTGTGAGTTAGCCGGCATCACATCGCATTATGGTTGAGGGGAGCTAAATGAGGGCTCTAGAAATCCCACATCAAAGAGTGTCTGGCTGAGGGAAGAAAAACAGTGCTAGTACTACTGGTGCTAGAGGTAGAGGCACATCCCAAGCCTGGCCTGCTTTCAGCGCAGGGCCAACGGACAGATTTCTTTTCTCCGCCTCCTCTCAATCGCTGTTCTCGCCCTCTTTTTTCTTCTTCTTTTTTTTGAACGCGAGCACGGCCTGGAGGACAGGCTGTTGGCAGACAGGCAGGGATGAGAGGGAGGCGGCGGCAGAGAGGTTTTCTGTACTACTACATGAGTGAGAGAGACAGATGGAGCACGCCAGACAGTGGTTTGTGGATTTTATCCAGATTTATGATGGGAGGAAGTCAGGGCTAGATATGAACACGGCGAGAGAGAGGGAGGGAGGGAGGGAGGGCCGGCAAAAAAAAGGAAGGTGATAGAGGATGAGAGAGGACTGAGAGACAATAAATACAGAAACAATGAGAGAGAGAAAGTGAGAGGGAGGAGAAGGAGAGAGAGAGAGAGAGAGAGAGAGAGAGAGAGAGAGAGAGAGAGAGAGAGAGAGAGAGAGAGAGAGAGAGAGAGAGAGAGAGAGAGAGAGAGAGAGAGAGAGAGAGAGAGAGAGAGAGAGAGAGAGAGAGAGAGAAAGAGAGAGAGAGAGAGAGAGAAAGAGAGAGAGAGAGAGAGAAAGAGAGAGGGATATTGGCATAGGGCGACTGGCTTCAATGTACTCCTGTTAGGACGGGAAGCCTCTATGATGGGCTCCCAGCACAGTGGCGTTTGTTGTCGGAATTGATTGCGTTTCATTTCAGCCCGCTGCTCTGTGTGTTGGGCTGTTTTTTTTTTTTTGTGTCTGTGGAGAGGAGCGTCCTTGTCTTCACATTGAACTCCAATTCATCCCTCCCAGGACCCAGAGCTGTCTCTCACGTTGCCTGATTGGCATCTGCTCGGCTTCCCACCAAAACATGAGACTTTTCTGTCTAGCTTGTATGCCTCTGCTCACTCCGCTCGTTAATATTGAGGACTTTGGACCGCTAAAGCTGTCATGGTTTTTCCCTAAACTTAAGTAACTGATAAGGATGGAAAACATCATACGATATTTGATAGATAAGAGCTTACACAAATAATGTGATTTCTCTATGAAATAAAGCCCGAAAGCCGATGAGAAGCGATCAAAAGATATTATTTTATTTCTTAATTGACTTTCCATTCCACTCACAGTGGCTTTAAACAAAACATCAAGGCTGTTGAAAGTTCCCCAGGGGCAACAAAAGCACAACAGCTTCTTTATATGAGGAAGAAGGAAACTAGATGCAGATGATCTTTTCTTTGCAGTACATTCTTTACCAAGGTCCCATACAGCACTCCAAAACATGCTGGGGTTAATAAAAAAGTCTATTGAGGGTGGAAAGTGACTCAATTTGAATTTTTCGAATTCAAGTGACTATCTATATAAAACAAAATAATAAAAAAAAAAACATTGACATCTCTCGAAAACATTGTTTATCTTATTTTTCGGCGGAGAAAGTACACCTCAGAATAGCAACAGATCTCGGATGAAATATAGCTCTGACATGTAAATACTGGATTTCTTATCAGCGGTGTGTTCAAACAGGCACCCTCTGTTTTGGTGAATGGACCACTGGCTTTCTGACAAATAATACCTTTCATATATCATCGGTGGCGCTGAGGACTCGCTGCATGTGGTTTGTTGGATCCGTAGGAATGAATCGATTTTCAAACGACCCAGAGCATCGAACGCCACTGTCACCGCCCGAGTCTCATTCCGTTTGCATGCCTCTTCTCTTCTGTTCTGATGAGGCGCTCCGAGTCTCTCTCCACGTCCTCCCCTTCCTCTCTGTGGTGGTTTTCTCCTTCTCACCCTATGTCAGGGTGGCGGTTTCCCCGCGGTGTGAGCACGGGAAGTAGTCTCGTCGAGATAACGACGTATCTCTTGGTCTCCTCCCTGCGGTTTGCCTCGAGAAACAAGGGACTGGCCCTCTACCCATGAGGTGCTACTAATGACCGAAGGCCTGAAAAGGTGAGGAAGGATATGAAGATAGATGGGGAGAGAGAGAGAGAGAGAGAGAGAGAGAGAGAGAGAGAGAGAGAGAGAGAGAGAGAGAGAGAGAGAGAGAGAGAGAGAGAGAGAGAGAGAGAGAGAGAGAGAGAGAGAGAGAGAGAGAGAGAGAGAGAGAGAGAGAGAGAGAGAGAGAGAGAGAGGCGAAGGTTCCATGTTGTGAGCTATTGAGCGGTCACAGTTAGCTGAGGCACAGCGCCCAGGCCTGCGACACGCAGGGCCAGACAACGACCGCTGCACTTCCCAGGAGGCCGGTGGTGGGGCGAGCCTTTTAACACTTAGTGAGTCGCCTGAGGAGCCAGGATCTCTCGTCCTCTCCGGAGACCCCCCCCCCCCCCGAACCCGCAAGCCCTTTCAGGGCCTGACCCCTAATCAGCGGGGCGAAGAGGTGACACCTCCACTCTCCACTCCAAAACTCCTTTTAGTAGGACGGACCTGACAGGCCCAGCCCCGTGGCAGCCACACTGAAGCGGGCCTCGAGCGAGGTCAAGGTCACGGTCAAGGACACGGCTAGGAGTCCGGCGACAGCTTCTGGGCTCCTCCTTCTTCCGTGGGCGGGGCGGGGCCCGGGGCCCGGGGGCCGGGTGCGGCCTGGGAGCTGCACTCGCTGAGCTAGCTGAGCTGCTGGGACCGGTGGTATAGGGGAAGGCGCTCCATTGTCAACCACTTGATTAATATACTGTCTCCCCATCCTACTGTTCTGTACGGGCCAAACCCTGGGGGACGGGCGTCCGATGCGCCAGATGAAAGAAGAGCGAAAAGAAAACAAATCACCTCGTCTCTCATTATTATACAGCATGCAGGCGCCTCCAGAGTCTAGCAGCTAAATAAATTAACCGGCAAACAAATAAATGACACACTCATCAGAGGCCGAGAAGGAAAAAGGGAGGAGAAGGAGGAGGAGGGGGGTTAAAAGTAAAGAATAGATAGTTGGTTCTCCTCTGGGCGAGGTATTCCTCATTTAGTTGGTATCAAAAGATTTTTGCAGCGTCGTCCTTTTTGCCACCCCCCCTCTCTCTCTCTCTCTCACTCTCTCCACCAACCCCCCTCCGTCCTCCCCTCATTTCTTTTGATTCCAATGGAGCAATGTAATTATGACAATCACAATCTGGAGAATTGGCAAACAAGAGAGGGAGGGGAAAATAGAAACGGAGAAAGGGAAAAACAAAGACGCTTGATGAAAGAAAGGGAATCTTAATTACAAATCTGCAAGAGGACGCAGTGAGATCCTGACAACCTTCAGAGGCATCTCCAAACAAAATGGAAAAAAGAAGGTGAGAGCCCGCACCGGGCCGTTTGAAACTTCCACTGGCGTCCCTTTCCCGTTCCACCTGAACAATGAAGCCTCTTCTCTTCAGAGGAACTCCTTGTATCATTACGGTTCCATCAATCACACCTGGACGTAGCGGCAGCTTGCGTACCTCCAGCACGCGACTGATGAGGAGGAGGGCTGCTGCCGGGGAGTGGGAGCCCTCTCTGCTCCAAAGCCCTCTCTGCCGCAGCACCACCCTGTGGCCACCGTGCGGTACTGGCGGCGTACCTGACGGGTGGAACTCTGCTCTCTGGCAGGCGTGTTTGCTCCACACGGGATTGTTCTGTCAAATTCAGTCTCTCCCACTGTACTTCCCTCTTCATTTTCCTCCCGCAAACATGTGGAGGCTCAGCGGCTCCTCTTCTTCCCCGTTCCCCACAGCCTGCACGGCATCTTCTTTCCTCCTCCCTCTCTCCTCCCTAACCTCCTCCCGTGCCCTTACAGGCAGATTGACTTTCTTCCCTCCTTCTAGTTACAGCACTGGCCAGTTTCAATTCTCTTCTTGCTCCTTCAAAGAAGGCCCCCTTCTGTCTTTCTCCTTTCCTCCCTCTCTCTGGGGAGCGTCGAAGGAATGAGGGGGTAGCCATGAAAAGACAAAAGATGAAAGCAAACCAGGAAGAAACAAACAAGCAAACAAATAAAGCCCCCTCAGTGAAGTAGCTTTTCCATCTCGGCCGCGGCGGGGAAGGGACCGGCGGCGGAAGAGGGAGTCCAGGCTAGCGTCGGGGGGGGGGGGGGGTATGGGGGGCTGTGGCGGTGTGTGAGGATGAGGGCGGTCTTCATGACATGTGTGCTGCACAGAATGTGAGGACATTTGGACCGCACCAGCAGGATACAGGAATGAGTAGCCATGGGACTTGTATTGCCCCTGGAAGCATTTGAAGTGGATATTTACTGTACTCGATGTAGCATGCTATAGGTGTCCAACTTGAGTGTGGCCGCTAATGACCCATGTGTCTATTGTGCTTTTGTCCGTCCTCCTCTGTCCTTCTCTCAGCCCCTTCGTTCCGGGCTAGGTGGTGTGTGTGTGTGTGTGTGTGTGTGTGTGTGTGTGTGAGAGAGAGAGAGAGAGAGAGAGAGAAAGGGTTATCTATTGTGTGGTCAGAGGGGCTCACTAGGGACTAATGAGGCTATGGTCTCCCCAGCCATCCCTTTAGCCTTGTTTACTTGTTTAACAGAGAGGGCTGAGTGAACACAGGACCCCAAGCAAGGGGTTAGTGGTCAATGACGCGCTGCCACCCCCCACCCCCCCCCTCTTCCCTTCCCCATTAGATCCTGCTGGTGGAGCGGCCCCTACCTGGCCCGGGGAAAGGGCTGGAGGGGAGGAGGGCAGGATGACCTTTAGGCCTGAAACGCATATACAACCTGCTGGGCCACTGGAGGTTCCAACAGTCAGCCCAACGCAGGACAACAGCACTGCCCTCACACACACACACACACACACACACACCCTTCTCAGAGTCCCCCACACTCACCTTCTATGGGGATGGGTGGGCAGGAGTGAATACAAATCGTCGACCTTTGCGCCCCCGTCATCCGCCCAGGCCTCTCCAAACGTTCCCCCGCAAACTGCTGTCTCTAAACTCTGTGTCTGCTCCCTCTGCCTAGGTCTCCACCCCAGGGCCCGTTCAGCCGCAGTCCCCCCCCCCCCCGCACACCCCAACACACCCAGACCCACTGTGTGAACAGTCCAATACCACCCACAGACAGAGAGTAATCGCCAGGCGGAGCAGCCAGAGATTTATCACAAGCGCTGTTGGTATATTGTTTTTTTTGGCAAAGTAAATTATAATGCACAATCGCCGAATGAATCATTTGATCCTTCTCGTGAGATAAGCTGTTGTCAGCCTCGTCTATGATGCGGGGAAATTTATTCCCTGGCGAGCCATAAAGCGAAGCCATGGGCGGACAGGCGTCTCTCCGAGATGGGCCACATAAAGGCCCCGGACCCAATAAAAGGAATGTCACGGGAAGTGCACGGAATGTCATTAATAATAAATCACAATTGTCTGAAGCTGACCTGGCAGCGAGGATGGACAGCTAGAAGAAGAAGAAAAAAAGGAAGAAGAAAAGTGGGATAGAAAGAGAGAGATAAAGAGACACACTGCGATGAAAAGAGGAGAGAGAGAGAGAGAGAGAGAGAGAGAGAGAGAGAGAGAGAGAGAGAGAGAGAGAGAGAGAGAGAGAGAGAGAGAGAGAGAGAGAGAGATGAAGATAGTAAGCACACCCTGGGTTTATGTCAGTGCCGCTCCCTGAATATTGCCTTTTATTACTAGGGGGAGGCAATTAACCTTTCTGAGCACCGTGTCACTCAACAGGGAGACACAGAGAGAGGGCCTGTTGTACAAGTCTGCCGACCGGCGACTCCGATAGGTGCTAATGGCCTCCCCGTAACGCTGAGGTGGAGGGGTGAGCGGCCTTTCGCCCGTCAACTTCCAGTCCTTCCCGGAGACTCTCTGAGAAGAGCTTGGTTGTTGTCCCACTTCATCCGTCCACAGGAGAGACGTAAAGACGAAACAAGATTGTCTGTTATTACAACCTGAGCAAACGCGCTACTTTAATCCCACGGGTAGCGCCAAAAAATAATAACAATACCTCACTTTTCCAAATCGTCTGTAGTATTACTGTGCTGAATGGATATTGACATTTTTGTAATGAAAATACCAGGTAAAGTTGGGGCGATTCATTAAGCTTGATTTACGCAACTGTCTAGGAAGGGGAAAAAAAGCGTTTCCAGTTTGCGTAGGCACTACGGCTCAGGAGTATTGACTCCGAGGAGAATGGGCTGGGGGAGCCCAGAAAAGTTTCAAAGTCTACAACTTTCAAAAGTCTCTCTTAGAGGGCACTGCGATGCTGGGATCCCGGGTTGGGAGCCAATCAGCATAGTCCTTCAGGGGATATTGAGGCAAACATTTGGATATTGGTGTAATCCTCTACTTTTCATTCAGCCTGCTGAAGATGAGTTTCAATTTAGACCATCCTGCTCCTTTTTTTATCAATACCACACACAGACACACACTGACACAAAGCACGCGGCCCCCTTTCCTCCCGCCCACACAATGACACAAAGCTGTTGAACACTATATCTTTGTCAATAAATGTCTGGCTGGAGATTGGGCTGGGCCGCTGCACAGCACATGTAAATAGATCTCCAACTAGGCGGCATGGAGGAGCAGCAGCGGAAGGGGGATCGCTTAGCCCACAGAGACTGGCAGCCTGAGCGCTCCCATCCGACTGAATATAACTTTGCTTGGCCAGCCGAGGTAATGTTGGGGGGAGGGGGGCTCTATGTGTCTTAATTGGACGGGCTCCGGACCCTGGGGTTCACACACCTGTTCTCCTCTATTTGGAGCTGATCTGGGAGCCTCCCATCCAAAAACAACAACAACAACCGAAACACTCACGCACACACACACACACACACACAAAAACAGGCAAAGTAAGCCCAGAGGGCGTGTGTGTTCGTCTGTGTGTGTTTAAAAGTTGGAGAAGAGAGACAAAGGGAGAGAGGGAGAGATTTAAAAAAATGCTGGATGCGTTATCGCTGCCTGAGTGTGGGCTGTGGTCCGCCGCAGGGAGCAGGTCCACAGTGTTCTGGGCAGGTTTTATGGTTGCTGTTGGCCCGCGGTCACTGTTCCGTCAAAGACGATGTAGTGCTGGCAGAGACCAAGTCCCCGGCCTCTCTCTTCTTCTCTCCTTTTAGAGTAATTACGCAATCCTTCCTCGCTCTGGGGGAGGGTGGTGGCGGCGAGGGAGGAGGAACCCGCTTTCACAGAATACTGATTCCGGCAGAACGACTCCAACCGGGGGACCAGATATTTCCCGTTTGGAAAGTCGGCGAGATGCGGGAACGACAAGCAGCCGTGGCCGAGCACAGAGACGTTGTTGTGGCCACACCTAAGACTCGCCAAACATCAACGAACACGACAACAAACACTCTTTGCTGTTCCTCCGGGTCAGGAAACACGCACGCACGCACGCACGCACAAACACACACACACGCGCACACACATACACTCCACGTGACCAGGCCTAGTTCCATGTCAGCTCATCCATAATGAATGGGAGAAAAAGCCTTGCGCAGCCCGGCCTGTGCCCTGGCAAATATTTTGCATCTGGTCGGTGAATATTTCATAGGAGAAGATGATGAAGACGAAGAGGGGATGATGGACACCCAGAACGCCACCGCGCGTTGGGTGTGCCGGGTATAAATAAACACCCGGCTTTCTTACCTCACCGCCTCTGCCCTCGGCGAGTCACACCGCTGTCCTTCCACTCCTTGTTTCAAATGCACAGGGAGGCTGAGGTAGAGAGAGAGCGAGAGAGAGAGAGAGAGAGAGAGAGAGAGAGAGAGAGAGAGAGAGGGAGAGTGAGAAAGAGAGAGAGATAGACGGAAAGACAGGGAGAGAGATGGAGACACACTGGGAGTCTGAGAGAGAGAGAGAGAGAGAGAGAGAGAGAGAGAGAGAGAGAGAGAGAGAGAGAGAGAGAGAGAGAGAGAGAGAGCTAGTGGGCTGACTGTGGCAATTAGGTCTATTATTAGTACGACAGTGGAAGGATTGATGCGCACAATAGTCGGTGTGTAAGCAGAAAGCCCGGTCCTACGTGAAGGAAATTCTAATGGCGAGAATCTCCTAGATTATATGGGCCTTCATTAACATTTTCACACATGGCTGCCTAACAAATGAGAAAAGAGCCCCGGCGTACCGGCAGATTTATCACACACACACACGCACAACACGCACACACACACACACACACACACACTGCAGACCATTTATAGCTAGCTGGCTCGTGTAATACACACCGTGTTCCCGTTCCCAGAGCAACGCCGGTCAAGGTGTTAACAGTGCTCCCTTAGGTGGCCAGGAGATCCACCGGTGCTCGGGTGGAGGTGGAGGGCTAACTAACAGGCAGCGTTGGAACCCTGCTGTAGTTTGTCTGCTTGTTCTGTAGCTACCTGGTGGAGGAGGGGAGAAGGGCCGCTGTCTGTCAGACGATTATCACTGGAGAGCACATCTTCACCGGGGCACGCCACAGAAATGTTAATAACACAGGGACACGCAGTTCTATTTGATGGTCTGCCAGGAAGAACGAAACACTCCATCGATCAATAAATAAAAATATATCGAGTGTGTCTTGTGCTCGGAGTCTCTGTGTGGTCCATGCTAAGTGCTCCCGAATCACTGCTCTGTGTGTGTGTGTGTGTGTGTGTGTGTGTGTGTGTGTGTATGTGTGTGTGTGTGGGTGGGGGGCTTTGTCGGCTTTTCTCGTGCTCGTCCTACCCAGTAGCCAGGCCGTGTCTGTCAGGGACTGATACCCAGGCTGGCCTCGCGCCCGCGGACCAGTCACACAACCTCACATCCACTGTGTCGCACACTTTACGTTCTCCCTCCCTGACATGTTGAGGAATGTTCCCGGGATCTTTTCCCCCCACAGAGAAGTTCATTAGAATGACGGATAGCGGCCTGCCGTCAAGTGGGAAACATCAACACGGCACAACAGAGATGCCGATCCGAGGGAAAGTGACAACGCGGGCAGGGAAATGGATTAGCCTCCCATTTGATACCGTGTGCTATAGCGGCGGCAGGGGGCCTCGGCCATCTTGTCCGGTGGAGCTTTCCCCCGACTCACTCCCACTTTTCTTCTTCCTTTCTGTTTTTCTCCGTCCAGTCGGAGAGCCCCCCCGCCATGTCGCCCCCAGGGCAGCGTGTGTCTCCACTAGTCCAGTGCAAACAATGTCAGTTCATCTCGTTAAGGAGCTCGGCCGTGAGTGTGTGTGTGTGTGTGTGTGTGTGTTCGACGGTTGAGAATAAAAAAAAAAAGGCCAACGCTCGCTCAGCAGGTCCTAATCTCTTTGCTATCTGCTACCAGGTGCCGAGTCAGCAGTGACTTAAGGATGGACTTAGAGGTAGAGGTTGCTGCGTTTCCTCCCTCCCCACCTTGCCGCGAAATCTATCGCCGCGGCCGCTCCCAACCCCTTGGCGGTGGAACGCGCTGGCCCTCCGCCAGGCCCAAGCCCGCCGTGTCAATAATGGACGCTTCCAAGAACAGCTTAGGCAAGTGCGAGCGCACCTAATGTCCTTAAGACAAAAGGAGATATTGCCACGGACAAGCGTGGGGAGGGGGGGTGATGGCGCTGGAAATCAATTTCCCATTTGCTGCCTTAATTTCAGCAAGATGGGCAGAGAGATTAGGAGGGCCGCGGTACCTGTATGCCCCCCCCCCCCCCCCCCCCCCCAGCTGATGAGCCTTACCAAGGGCCCGCCCGTTGGCTAGCGATGGCCCTGGTCCCCTGCTAATTAAAGTTCTGGGATTGATCTTGCACAAACAATGTGATAGAGATCTGTCCTCTGTCGCCTTCTTTCTGTCCAGCCAACACGCTGGGCTGGGGCCAAGAGCCAGCCCCCGTAACGGCCCCGTAAAGTAGCAGTTTGAAAAGAATTCAATGGAGGTGGTCGATGCCTCAGCAGTATTGACCAGCGACGCCCGGCCCAGAGAGGCTGATTGATTTGACTTTTGATTGGAAACTCGGGCCTCCTCCGGGGCTTTAAATCGGTTCTGTGTCGGCCCCCCGGGCGGAACTTCCCTTCTTTCGTTTACGCGTCTGTGCACATGCATGCGTGCGCTGTCATCCACCCTCCCATCACCGCTGCTCGTGCGGAAATAAAATGGCTGAGCGAATGAGAGTTCACATGGGTAGGCTTGAGGTCAGGCATGAGTGAGGCTCGCAGGACGGCAGCCGTGTTCTGAAAGGGCCCTCTTGGGTCAGGGTCTGGAGCTAAAGGAGCTCCATACACGCACAATGGAACCCCCCAGTGACAGCTATTAGTCCAGCTGGACCTCCGGTACCGAACCGATCCTGGTTTGAAAAAAACTACGGGCAGCCTGTGTCAAGGAGGGGCCGAAAACGCCCGGAGCTCCTGATCGCCAAGGCTGTCCTCAGCCGCCATCTCTAGCGCCCATGCCCTCGTCTCCGTCCCCCGTCTTCCCCCCCCCCACCGCCCTGCCTCATTTCTGGGTAAATGGTTCGGTGGCCTCGCCCATCTCCGGGGGTAAACCCCTGTGCATCAGCAGCAGCAGCTGTGCTGAGGTGGCACCATGCTTCACATCACATTATAGGAGTCTCTCTCTTTCTCTCACTCTCTCTCACACACACACACGGTCGCCTGCTCACACACACACACACGCGCACACACACTCACACAAAGTCCTCACCGTGGTGGCCTTGCAGTGCCCCTGTCTGAGTTATATATCTGTGAGAAATGGCACTTCAATAGAGTATGCGTTCCAATGCCTCCTTAAAGCCCACTCTGAGCATCAAGCAGAATATTTCACAGCGTTCTATTTCCGACGTATGTGCCGACACATCTCATGCGCCGGCCATGATGGAGGCAAGCGTGGACTAGATTTGAGGGCGGGAGGAGTTACATAATGGCTGTCCTCACCGTTAGGTGGAGAACTGGTAAAGAGAGGAGGATTAGGGGTTATTTTTAGCGCCCTGCCCTCCACGTTGGCTCATCTCTCTGTGGTATAACGGGCCCGTTCCTGTGCTCTGGGTGATATTTTTAACAAGGGGGGCTTTTTTTTGGCCCTCAGAGGAGTTAATTAAAGTGATAGAGGCCTGAGCTGATGAGCCACACCAGCCTGACCTTGGGGCCCCGCCTCCCCCCCTCCCACACCCTCCCGCCCAGCGCAATTACACCTGCATAATCAGACACACACACAGACACACACATGCACGTGGACACATACAGACACAGACACACACAGGGCCAACACCACTATCCAGGCCGGCCCTCTCCACTCTCCTGCCTCCCCAGACTGCCAGGCTCCCTTCCCACTCTTGTCTCTGTTTCCTGGCTGGACTCCCATGGAGGCCGAGTGTATGCTTACCATGCACGGAGACATAGCCTGCCCGACTGTTCTTTGATACATAATTTAGAGGGCCAATTATTCCCAGCATGATAATCACAGCACTCGGTTCGGTTTTGGTGTCAATAATGTGTGTGTGTGCGCGTCAGCGTGAGTCTTGACTGATTCTCTTTGTTAGTGCAGGTGCATATGTGTGTGTGTGCCGGTGTGTGTTTTGGCTGATTCTCTTTGTTTTGTGTGTGTGTGTGTGTGTGTGTGTCCACGTTGTCTGAGGCAGCGGTTGGTCTCTGTACAAAGCAGGAAACAACTCTGCATTTGGTGATGTGGCGCATGCAAATGATCTGACTGTCAAGCCTCCTTATTCTAATATGACAGGCTGAGGAGTTATCTGGTCTGCTTCCAAGTAGAAAAAAATATACAAAACCCAGTGTGTTCGTGTGTGCGTGTGTGTGTGCACGTGCGTGAGTTTGTCACCAGACTAGACAGCGCACAGGGCAGAGGATACATGAAGACATGCAAGGGAGGGAACAGCCAGGACAGCCGTCATACAAGGCAGAGATGGAATGGAACCCATCAGAGAGCGAGGGAGGGAGCGTGACAGCCCGGCGGAGAGAGACACCCATAGCCAGTGCCCTCCTCATACGACCCCCCCTGCCCCCGCCCCCGTCTCAGCGCGTTTCAACTGTTTAGTAGAGCTGTCTCCTTCAAGAGCGCCACCCAGACATGAATAAAGACGAAACGTGGGGAGAGGGGGGAAAAAATGTTTTTTGGCGAGAATGGGATGTCACAGCAGATAAGCATCAGGAGCTGCTCCATATTTATTACGTGCAACAATTTGACTAACAGAGAATTTAGATTAATAACATCGGGCCCGGGGAAGTAATTTCCTTTTTTGCCGAAGTGATTTACTTGGTGCATCGCTAAGAGAACGGCTCCAGAGGCCCTTCTGTAGAGTCAGCGGAAAATAATGACATTTAAAGCACCAACCAAGGTTAATAGGCTCCGTCTTTGCTTATGAACTTTGAGCCCCCCCCTCCCCTCTTTCATCCTCCAATGGCATCCAGACCTTTCCACCTCCTTGCCATTTTAGCCTTCAGACTCATCGGCACCCCCACAACTCTTTAACCCGTGCCCCCCAACCAGTAATGGACTTCTGTCAATCATACGTGAGCCATTACATCAGATGGGCTGTGCAGGGGTCCCGCCTCACAGAAAGTAAAGGGGCCATAAAGGGGCCGCACCTTATTCATGCAGCAGCCCGCCGCGTTGATTGGGGGTAGAGGGGAATTTGCATTACTAAACAAATTGGTGACAGTGGGGCAACACTCGTGTTTTTTTTGGAGGGGCTGTGCAGCATTGCCTCCCCGCAATGTGACGGCAGTTGAGGGTGACGTGTACAGGCGTCGTTGGAACAAAACGCTACTACCTGAGATATTTGGTTGTAATCACCACGCCATGGTCCAGTTGAGCACGTAATTATCCATTTTGTTCCCCGGCGAAGAAGAACTCCGCCACAATGTTTCTGTTGACCAACACAGTTATACCCGCGCCAAGTTTCTGCGATAAGACCGTGGCTTGTCAGGCGGAGAGAGTGGGAGTGGAGTTGTCCTACATGAAAGTTAAAGAGGACTACTACTCTTTGTTTTTTTCATGTCATAAGCCCCTGCATTGTTGAACGTTCTGTATTCCCAGCCACCATATTATTACCCGGAGTTGTAAGAGCTCTCCACCTCCACAGCCCCGTCGGCCTCTGGCTGGGGCGGAGACTCTCGTCTTCCTGGGTTATTATGTGCGGAGCGCTGCTCTCGTGGGTTTGTCTGCAGCGTACAGTGCAGCTGTAACTCCTACTTCAGGCACCTCTCAACGCGTTCTCCTCTCTCTCGATCTCTGCTTATCTACCCAGACAGCCAAGCTACCAAGTCGGGCATCAAACCCGCGATGTTGTCGATGGATCTATTTTTGATGCCCGGGTTCCCCTCCCCCGTGTCGGCTGGGTGTTTTTAACGAGGCGTGTGCGTGGGCTGCACGGGTCTGTCTGCGGGAGTTGGGAGTTATTGATAAATGATTAACGTTTCAGAAGGTGTGGGGAGCCGGGCGCTGGAGCTCCTCCGGTGGATAGGCTTCTCCTCTGAATATTTCATTGGCTCACAGATGCGATGCTGTCTGTTGAGCTGCCAATATAGCTCCCCCGGTTGCATCATAAAGCCCTGGATGGCGATCTCCTATCCAGCCCCCATGAACACGGATCCCCTTTTTAAACGGGAAGGCTGGCGTGCGCTAAGACAGCGTTTTTCTCAGGGCTTATCCTCACCTGGAAGCGGCCCTGCCTGCTTACGGTGTATGACTCATTGTCCCAGCATGCATCTCGCCTGCGTGCAGCTCTGGGCCCTGATGATGAGAACCCCGCCCACTCATTACAGGAGTGTGGGTCCAAGTTGAGAGGCGGCAGCCCACATTCTCGTCACGTATCCTGCACTGGCGGCGAAATAGCTTACAGCAAACAAAACACAGCCGTAAAAAAAACATATCGTTATTTTAGTTTTTTTTTATCTTCTTTTTTTTCCCCTGCTGGAAGGCACATTAACGACTTGTAAAGTACTTCTGATGACAGAACTCCCTCCGAGTGCTTGTCCGTGACACACACAGAAGAGGGAAACATGCTGAGTCAGAGGAACAGAATTTAGGAGCCCGCCGTTTGAATCGGGGGGCGTCTGTTTTGCTGCTCACTCTACGTCTCCGTCGCCCACTTCCCTCTGCAGTACAGCAGGCTAGCCCGGGGGGGCGCATCACCCATCGGGCCCATCTGCCTGTCTGTTTGTGTTAGACTGCCACCTCCTGTCTTGGAGCCCAGGCATGCCAGCGGGCACGACCACGAGAGCCAGCGTGGGCAGAGTACAGAGTGTGGGGTACAGAGAGGACACATGAGAGAGAGAGAGGCCTAGAGAGATAGAGACAGAAAGAGAGGCGGGGGGATGGAAAAGAGAGGGAGAGAGACGGAAAGAGAGAGAGAGAGACGCCTAGAGAGATTTGGGGAAAGGAGAGAGAGATAGAAAAGAGAGGGAAAGAGACAGAAAGAGAGAGAGAGATAGAGGGGGAGAATGGGGGGTAAAAGAAGAGAGAGAAAAGAAAGGGATAGAGTGAGATATGGGGTAGCATACAGAGAGAGAGAGGGGTGGAAAACAAAAAGGAGAGAGAGAGAGTTCTCTCCCCCAGCTCTGATCAAAGGGCCCTCTCTAATCCTCTAGATTCAGCAGTCAGCCTGTCACTGAGCATTTCCAGGCGCCAAGTAGAATGGGGGAAGAGAGAGAGAGAGAGAGAGAGAGAGAGAGAGAGAGAGAGAGAGAAAGAGAAAGAGAGAGGGAGTGAGAGAAACACTTGGGGCTAAACTGCCCTAAAGTGCTGCTATTTTTACTTTTTTGACGAAGGCCTGGAGAAGCCCCCCCCACAGGGGGGCATGCACACGGTCTGGGCCAAAACCAGATGAGCAAAGCACGGAACAGTTCAGAGGTCGTTGCCATGACGGAGGAGACTCCACTTCCAACTCGCTGTGGCGTTTCACAGAATTCGCACAGCTAACTCAGTTCTGATTCGAAATACTTTCATCCAGTAAGTTTGTATTCCCCCCATCTATACTCCCATGGATTCCGCAGAAATGTGTTTTGCATCCAGGTCCTGCTCTTCTTTGGAAAAACACCATTACCTGACTATTCCGTTTGAGTCCCACTGCGAAGGGGAAAGCAGCGCTGGTCCTAATTGTTTTGGAGCGAATTCAATTTGAATGTACACACACGCGCATGATAGCGTATTTGGGTTCCTGTGCATTTTTGGCCCAGTTTAATTACCTCTGCGTGTATAATGGAACAACACATGTGAGACCATCACTAACTGCTTAAATGAGTTGCACAATAGCTACAAACTTTTATTTTTTAATGTAGTTTCACCTTATAGCAGTTTTCATCTAATGGTTATTATTGATGCACTGCCTATTATGTATTTTAAACTGCCTGGAAATCCCTATTTTACTTTATGATAATACTAAATTGCCCATAATACCAGATAACTTAATTTCACAAGAATTTTACACCTCTGTGCCCACAAGTTAATACTCCCCCTCAACACACGTATACACACACAAAGAAACAAGCATGCACGCACGCACACGCATGCACACACACTCACACACACACACACACACACACACACACACACACAGCGCTATCGGACAACAGTTGATTATCCCCCCTGGATCCCAAAGACTATGAATGTGAATGAAGTGTTGAGGCTGCAGTAACAACATAGAAACCAATCATTTTCCCCACCATATGGTGATAGAGAGTGAAATATAATGGCACGTTGGTAATGGAAAAAAGAAGAGAGACAAGCGCTGGGATCCATTCTGAGAATAGACGGACAGCTAAGTTGATTTGCGAAAAGGAGGGAATAATGAAACAACGAAAAAGAAATGAAGTGTCGGCGGAGCTACTGTACATAGAGACGGCGGGAGGAAGGGAGGAAGAATGCCAGGGGGAGCGAGGTAAGGTCGAGAGAGAGGGGAGGGGGGGAGAGATGGAGCGAGAGCGAGAGAGCCAGCCGGCCAGCCAGCCACCCTGCCAGCGGAGGTGGAGGAAGAGGAGGAGGATAAAAGTGCGTGGTGAGGTAATGGCAGTGATGAATAGCCCTAGGGGGATCAGTGGAAGCCAGGTTGGTGTTTGAAGATTAGATTTTAATACTGAGCTTTTGACTGGGGAAAAAAAATAATCACAGGAAAGAAAAGCAAATTAGGAATTATTTCGGGGGAATATGAACTGATTATGGACCGGCTTTGCCCTTGAAGAGGCACCTGTCCCCCCTGCCTCCTGGCGTTTGTGTACATTCAAAAGAGGGGGGGCGGTGTGTGAAGGGCAGCATGTGACTCGGGATGTGGGTGAGGGAGCGTGCGTTATTTTCAGCGCTAAATGATGGTAACAGCAACCCCAGGAGGATGAAAAGCACGCAGTGAAGGAGCCCTTTGCACTGAGACGTCCTTTGTTAGTGACGTCGGAAATATGTCTCACATCAAAGCCCCGCCAGCCCCAGCAGGAGGTCCTTCCGCGTGCCACAAAACGCGTCGGGCGGAAGAGGGGGAAAATACTAAAAATGGAAAACAACAACCTCTCCCCCTCGTAGGCGCGCGACGGCTTTGATGTGCGCCCAACTCAAACGGCAGCCCTGGGTTGAACAGGTTAAGTCCGTGTTCGGATCGGTTGTTGCTTCTCTGGCTAGGTGTACTCTGCCCCCCCCCCCTGCCAGGACGCCAGAATGGATGTATTTTCTGTGGCTTTGAGCAAGTTTCCAAGTGGCTGCTGTGTGCATATTGATATAAAGCTCCGGCTTTCATTAGATGAATAGGGAGGCCCCTGAATGGATTTCACTTTGGGTCCACTTCAAGACTAGACTACCCATTAACTGTCATTTTGGCTCCGTCTCGCCCGTTCCTCTCTGACATGCCTTGAATAGAAATGTTCGGAGATATCGACCAGGACGTCTGATAATTGTTGATGCACACCACAGACCTGATTCTGTATGTGTCATGCGAGTGTTTGTGCCTGTGCGTGCGTGTGCGTGTGCGTGTGTGTGTGTGCGTGCGTGCGTGCGTGCGTGTGTGTGTGTTAACAGACCAGGCCATAGGCAGCGGGCACTCAGCTCTCCTCAGCATCGTCCCCACAATGCCGGTGGCCAGCGGGGGGACTAAAATAGTACTCTGTCTGTTGCCAAGGTTACAACATTGACAACATGACACGGCCATTCATTCTCAATACTGTATCTCCCTGGCCTTCTGTGAGAAAGTGGCTGCTAATCTTAGCCCTCAATCTGCCCGCCTGTCAATGTGTGAGTGGCGAGGAAGGCAGCCGAGGTGCGGCGATGACGGAGGGGAGCCAGGTCTGAAACTCTCCCCTTGACGCGCACCCCGGGCTTGAGGAATCTAGACCAACCCCCCCCCCCCCCTACTCCCCCTCCTCACCCCTTTCCCAACCCCCCCCTCCCCCTCCTTACCCCTTTCCCAACCCCCCCCCTCCCCCTCCTTACCCCTTCCCCAACCCCCCCTCCCCCTCCCCCTCCTCACCCCTTTCCCAACCCTCCCCCTCCTCACCCCTTTCCCAACCCCTCCTCCCTCCTCCCCCCCTCCTCACCCCTTTCCCCAACCCTCCCCTCCCCCGCGTGTCATCACGCTTCCCCGGCTCCCTGATAAAAGCCGCCGGCCCCCTTGCTCCTCCCGCCGGCGTCGGCCCGGAGGCTGAAATCAGAGCCGTTTCTATGCAGCCCCATGTGTCACTTTTCCATTTGCAGGTATGCACGGCAGCCGGGTGGGAGGAGGAGAGCAAGGGGGACTTGAATGGCAACCGGATGGTAGTCACAATAAAACTGTAATTGAAAGATATGTTATCATGACTGACTCCTCTCCGGGTTTCATGCTGGGGAAGTGGTATCGGAGAGACGCTCCTGCTCCGAAAAGGAGAGGAAGAAAGGGAACCTCTTTTAATTAAAAATAGTGCTCAAAGGGGCAACCAAAAGTTGAAACTGGAGGCATGTTTGGCATGAATAAGTCGCCCAGCGTCTTTGTGCGGTGACATTGACAAATAGAGCTCAGCTCTGAGACTTATCTTTGATGGGTAATGAATTCAAAGTCGTGGAGATGAACGTGCTCTTTGAGGTTCGGGGGGCTTTGACTGAACTCATGTTATCCTCTATCCTCCCCTCTGACAAACACATGACACACAGCCGTCACCTGATGGGGGAGAAGGGGCACATGTCAGGCCGGTCCTGTCATGGCTGTGCTGCTATGGGTTGGATCGGGTCGACATTGCTATGTGGTCGGTTGTGTGCTACTTCTCTCAATTCGTGTGGGCAAGTTGTGTGGTCTAGAACACACACACACACACACACACACACACACACACACACACACACACAACAATAGACACATAAATACATGCGCACAGTGTGGCTGACATTTTCTCGCAGCAAAGAGACTGGGGTGCGTGGAGTGACAAGAGTTCCACAGTCAACAATCTGCCGGACACATGGCCATTTAACAAGTCACTCTGTGCACAACTTTTTTTTATGACGTTCACTGTTCTCAAGATGTGCAAAAACCCATTTCTGTTCAATTGCTCCCAGCGGCAGTCCCAAATAGATTTAGCAATGATACTGCGAGAGAGGAGAGATTGGGAGCAATAGAGAGAGAGAAAGGCAGAGAGAGAGAGAGCTAGAACAACCAAGTGAGAGCGGAGGGGGGAAAAAAGGACTGGGGGAGTGAGGGAGTTGAAAAAGAGGAAAGGGGCATAAAAATAGACTGAGAATGAGCCGGAGCAGAGATTCTTTTCTTTTTTTTGTTGGAGTCGGGTTTAGAGAGGCTTTGAATGGATTCGAATCACCAGCTTGATCTGCCATCAGCCTATTTTTATTAGCTGCTCGACAGTGCAGTTAGCGTGGGGATTACAACCAGTGCCTATCTTCCTCAGGGTCTCCCCAGCCATGCTTCTGCTTGGGCAGTTCTCTCACGTCTCCACCTCCCCCGCTGGCCCACGCTTCCGTGTCTGTCCCAGGCGCCTTTTTTGTTTTTCCCGGCGCGGCTCGCTGAGTGTCACCGGCCACAAATTGCCAAACAAACACGGGGACAATTACAAATGCTTATCGTTGCTCTTTCGTCCTCCTCCTTTGTTTTAGAACGAGCGACTCCTGGCCTTCGCGTTCTCGGAGGACGGCGTCGGATATTCAAACGAGTTCCTTTATTATTGGGTCGTATCCAATCGGGGGCTTCGACGCCGCGCAAACTCTTAATTGAAAAGAAATGTGTGGTATCCTCTCGAGTGGTGTACCCCCCGTCCCGCCCCCGCCCCGGGCACGCTAGTTTGTGTTATCAGCCGCTAATTTATGCCACACCTAAATTGGCCCTCGTTGTTAAATGTCCGGGGTGAGGCGGGCGAGAGTCCCAACGATACGTTCGCCGCTCTCTCTCTCTCTCGCTCTCGCTATCTCTCTCTCTCTCGCGCTCTCTCTTTCTCTCTCTCTCTCTCTTTCTCTCTCTCTCTCTCTCTCTCTTTCTCTCTCTCTCGCTATTTCTCTCTCTCTCTCTCGCTGTCTTTTTCTCTCTTGTTCTTTGTGTAGTCTCCCTCTCTCGCTCTCCTCTACTTCCAACTTCCAGAAGGGCTCTCTCTCTCTCTCTCTCTCTCTCTCTCTCTCTCTCTCTCTCTCTCTCTCTCTCTCTCTCTCTCTCTCTCTCTCTCTCTCTCTCTCTCTCTCTCTCTCTCTCCCTCCCTCCCAGGAGGCGATGATCATGAATTAAAATCGTATAGGTCTCGAATGAGCAAACACTCTTCTCATCAGCCGCCCTGCCACTGTGAGTCCTACCCCCATCTGCCAGCCTCTGCCATTTCACAAGAGGAACAGAGGCTCTCCCTGCGGTTAGCTCAGGTTTTACAAGGGGAGTAAAAACAACAAACACAGAACGCTTTGTGACGAGCTGGAGGTCTGCCCCCTCTCTTCTACCTCGCCCGGCGACAGGAGACACTTTGCACACGTCCCTGTTAAGCGTCCCTCATTACTTGCGAACACGAAAAGCACATGGTGCGGATTTGTCGTAATTGAAGCGGCTGGCTTGGCTCTGCATCTGAGGAACGGAGCAATAAGACCGGCGGTTTATTTAGGATGAAGTGGGAAGCCCCCTGGGTGCTGTGGGTAAGGGAACCTCCACACTCCCAATCTAGTTGCCAGAACATATGAAGGGGATAAAGGGACTCTATTGAATTTGTTGACTCTGAAGATCCTCCGTATTGCATTTGTTGGCTCCTCCAGCCCCGGCTAGCCTTCAGCGGGCAGGGCTGCGATTGAATCAGACAGTGCCCGGATCCTCACCACCGCATGGGCTGAACACTATTGAATTGCTCGGCCTGTAGATCCACAATTCTAACTTCTTTAGACCTCATTGAATTTGCCATCCCGGGCCCGATCAATAATCCTAAGTTTTGCTGGGCAGTATTGAACTCCGAGCCTCACGCGTCTGGGCCAACGGGTCCCTTTCGCCCGGGCCTGCGTCGGAATCCGCAGGCTGTCACGCCCAAATGAACATATTCAGAGTCGTCCCCTTTCTTTTTCAAATGAGCAGCATGAAAAGCCATTTGAATAGTGCCGACTGGGCCATACATACAGCGGTAAAACACAGGGAGCGTTCGCTTGCATTGCCAGATAAAGACTGAATGAAAAGCTGCTCTTGCCGCGGCCAGGGCGGGGTGCGATAGGATCAGCGTCTCTTTGTGAAGCTCCGCTGCCTCGCCGCTGTGCGTAGACCTGGACCAACGTGTTCATGTGGGCACGCGCGATCACGCACTTATGTTTCAAATGTGCAAATGTTGCAAATAGCCGAATGAAAAGAGTGTCCTAATAAAACACGAGTCTGTTCACCAGCAGCCTGTAGCGCGGACAGTAGCGGTCTCCTCTATTGCATTGAAGGGCGCATGACTGGGGCCCTATGTGCATTGTGATTCACCAATGGCCTCCCGGGTAATGAAGGGCCTAATAAATAAATCCATCAGAGTGTCTGTGCTGCTGCTACTCTCTCTCTCTCTGTCTGTGTGTGTGTGTGCGCGCGCGTGTGTGTGCGTGTGTGCGTGTGTGTTTGTGTGCGTGCGTGTGCGTGTACATGTGTGTGGATGTGCGGTGCAGGCAGGCAGGGTCTGGACGGGCCCAGGCTCTGGGCACTCAGAGCGGAAGGGACGGGAAGGGAAGCCGCGCCCGGCCTGGCAGGCCTGATGAATGGGTGGCACGCCGCGCCGTGACAGAGACGAATGTGACGGCCCCCATCCTGCCGAAGGGGGGGGGGGGGGGGGGGGGGGGGGGGGGGGGGGGGGGGGGGGGGGGGGGGGGGGGTGGCGCCGAGACCGCTGAGGGCCAATCATGTGACGCTGACCGCCTCCTCCCTCCACCGTCCTCGCTGCATCCCCCGCTGCCTGAGCCCAAGGCAATGGGAGGAAGTGGAATGGGAGGAGGAGGAGGAGGAGGAGAGGAAGATCAGACCAGCCTGACAGCCCACTGAAGTCTGCCTCCCTCTGCCTCCTTCCTCCGAACAAACACAGGAACACACTTCTGAGACCAGACAGGCGAGGGACTCGGGACACTATAGATTTTACTTGACACGGGGGGGTATCCGAAAAAAGAATATAAAAATAAAAGATGGCCTGGATTTGAGAAAAGATTTCAGCCCCACATGACTGCTTTCCATAGTGTGCACTGAGAAAACAAAGAAGACTTGAAAGACTTTTCGATATTCTGTTCAAATTAAATGGTTTAGAGGAATACAGGAGCTCAACAAAGCAACTCACGAACACAGACAACACTCTCTGATAAATGTTTTTCCTTTAATATTTATCTTCTGCGATGTAGTAATTCAAGGGAAGTCGAGGCGAGGCGTAAGGCGTTAGGAGCCATTCACTGTTATGAGAGAAGAGGAAATGAAAGACTTCTGATCAATAGCCATGTGGTTTCACAGGAGTGAAGGGCCTTTCAGGAGGCATGCGACAGCAGCTGGAGACCAACTCCTGATCAGGGAATACTCTCACTCTTTCTTTCTCTCTTTCTATCCCTTTTTCTCTCCCCCCCCCCCCGTTCTCTCTATCTCTCTCTTGATCTCTCCCTCTCGTTCTCTCTCTAGTTCTCTCTCTAGTTTTACCTCGGTTTCTCTCGCTCTCTCTCTTTTCACGTTCTCTCCATCTTTCTCTTTATATCTCTCTCTAGTTTTCTGTGGGACAAACTAGGCAGGTGAGGAAATATATTCCTACTGTAAAAATCTACTGTAGGAGGTTAGTCTGATTGAGTTATATATTTATTTTCTGTACACAAAGAAAAACGTAGCTTTTAAAGGGAAAAAACAGATATGTCTCCATTAGAGTAGACGCGACTGTCACAATAACGACAGTGCCGTTGTCACGAGAAGACAAAAATATCGATTACCATTACTCGGGCAGGAGAAAAAATGACTTGATCTCGAGAGCTACAAGAATGAATAGTCTCAGGCCGGCTCTGAACAAAAGACTGCGTGACCTCACCTCACCCCCCCAAAAAAACCTTTCTTCACTACACCCCCCTTCTCTCTCTCTCTCTCTCTCTCTCTCTCTCTCTCTCTCTCTCTCTCTCTCTCTCTCTCTGCCATAGGGCGAAGGAGATCGGTTAACTATCCACCCTCTAAGAAGGCCCATCAGGGACGGCCAGACAGACATAGAGAGAGGCACATAGGAGTAAGTCAATGGGGAAGTGAGATGATTAAGAGGCTTTCACTGGGAACAGAAAGGAAGGGATGGGTTTCCACTGCACCCTGCGCCTCTCTCCGGCCGCCAGGCTGGTGCTGGGCCTGGCCGTTAGGGAGAGAGCAGAGCTGGGACTCTTCTATTAATAGACTATTGAATGGTATCGATCCACGGCTCACGTGAGACGTAGGCTACAATGAGCCATGCATCCAGGGAGAGAGCCCACCTCTACCTTTTCTCCTCCCACCGCAATGGCATATGAATATGGGTTCCTGAAGATCACTTAGGAGGCGCTCAGCATGTGTTGTCAGGAGGTATGATGGGGGTAGGTAGAATCTGTCTGGCATTTGAGAACCGTTGTCATTAGGCAAACAGCCGACGCCCGGAATGGAGTTGTCTTGGTCGAGAACGAACGGTGGCCACTCAACAAAATGGCTGACTGTTGCGGCAAAATTGCCGGAGGACCATGGAGAGATTCTTTGCACAAAATACCTTCTTTTCCACCCTTTCTCAAGGTGAAAACAACTCAGAACGCCGGCGCTACAATTACAGATGAATTAGAGGGGTAATGAGCAGCAGAAGCCGCTAATATCAATAACCTCTCTAATGGTCAATTCCACCGGGCTGTCTGCCTGTCTCCCTGCCTGCCGAGCGCCAGATTTAGTATAATGGATAAGGTGGATGTTTAGTTCAGGCTTACTTGTCTTTCCAAACGAGGGAACAAACTTCAAATAGCCAAATTAAAATCTGAATAATTGATGAGAGACGCCGGGATGAGAGGGGGAGAGAGAGAGAGAGAGCGAGAGAGATGGGCGGAGGAGACAGTTGTAATTTCTGCCGTTGAGAAAGTAGAAGAAGAGGAAAGATCCCCCCCCCCCCCCCCCCGTGTGTAATTGTTGGCCAGCTTCTAAGGGCAAAGGGAGAGGAATGGAGGGCGGGAGGAGACGCAGCTCCCACTGCGAGGCCCCCCCCCGGCAAACAGAGAGACTCTTCGCAATGACGCTGGGAGCCGGAGGAGGCCCACCCGGCCGTTTCCCAGCACGGCGAGCAGGGGGATGTGTTTTCCCCATGGAAACCGGGGTGCCGCGGGTCAAGGCTCACGGTCAGGGGTCCCGTCCAGGCGGCGCAGGCGACAGCCGCGCGATCCAAAACACGTCGGCGCTGCCTCCTCCCTCTTCACGCAACGAGAGGCAGCCAGTCGGTTTGTTTTTGTTGACTGTTTATTTGTGGGCTTTTGATTTTTTTTTTTTTTTTTTTTTTTTTTAAAACCTACCGCCGGCAAACACAAACAATGCAACAGGTCCTCCGCGCAGACCCTCAACAGCCGTTGTGTCGGAGCGCTAAGGATGGGCGAGCGTTTGACGAGGGGTCTCTACAGAGTCATCTCTCCATCTCCATATCAAAGCCCCGCCGTCTCTGAAGCCTCTGTCAGAGAGGCGCCAAGCCCGCCAGCGGGCCCTTCCCCACAGGGCCTCTCCATGGGCTGAAGGGAGAGTTGTTTTGAAGCCGCGGTGGCGCCGTCCATATTACCGAACAGGGCGCCGGGAACCCACAAAGTGTCGTTGAGGTCAATGAGCGTTCTTTTTTTCTTAACACTCGATAAACCCGCGGCTTTGGTTCTGATGCCGAATGTGTTATAGTACAGCCTTTTTGTTTTATGTAACTAGCTGATGAATATGCATTCGTTGCAGACGGGAGCAAACACCCCCTCAACCTGGTGTGCGTGTCTCCACTACAAACACAAAAGAACTCCTCAGAGTGTAAAGGAGATCGCAGCCTCGTTAGGACGCCTCCTCCAGATGTGGCATCCAGGGGAGCCTCTCACACGAGGTAGACACCGACGCTGTGTCTGCCTCCCTGGAGCTCTCTCTCACCCTCACCCCCCACCTCCACCACACACACTCGCATACACACACACACACACACACACACACACACACACACACAAACACACACACACACACTCACTCACTCACTCCCCCGACCCCCTCTCCTGAGGAAAGGAAGCCTGGCTGTGTGCCTGCCTACGTGTTTGCGTGTTGTTGTTGTGCCTGCCCGTGTGTGTGTGTGTGTGTGTGTGTGTGTGTGTGTGTGTGCCTGTGTGCCTGTGTGTGTGTGTGTGTGTGTGTTGTGCTTGCCTGTGCATGCGTGCGTGTAGGACGCCGTGCCGTGCACCGAGATGAATCTAGGGCCGGTGGTGAAGGTGACTGAGTTTAAGCGCACTCCTCCCCTGGGCTCTTGTTCCCGCCGACAGATACAAACAAGCACTCGGCGGAGAGCGTGCGCTGTGCTACCGTGCATAACCAGCCGTCAGCCGGGCTCCAGAAATATGAGCCGGTCCGCGGCCGCCATAACTCACCGTCAGAGGGGCCAACGCCCGCCCCGCTGCCCTGCCAACGCCACTCCCTGAGACCATGAGACCAGAACCGCCACCTAAGGCCCTGCCTGCCTGCCTGCCTGCCTGCCTGCCTGCGGCCCATATCCCTCTCCGCTACTCGGCACAGCTCGGAGCCCATCCTGCCCGCTCTCTCCACGCTCCCGCTGTGACGTAGCGCTCCTCGTTGAGCTCTTTGTGTGCGCCACGTGCCGCGCTACAGTCTGCTTTGGCTGCTTTTGTGCCGCGGCTGAATAGCCTGAGCGCGCGCTCGCGTCCGCCACGACGCCCCGTAAAACACGATTCGGAAGAAAGGAGAAGAAACAGGCGCGGAACACAGAACGGCAACTGGGGCCCAGGTTGTGTGCCAGGGTGCGCCGTTACCTCGCACGGTCCTAGATGTAGCTAGGATTTGTCCAGCAGCCTTTCGGGGGACAGGAAAACTTTCTGTTTCCGCCGTGGCCATGCACGCTGAACGGCCTGCGGGACGACACCTATCGCTGATTGTCGAGTCGGCCTGCGTCTCCAATGACGCCCTGTTCCCGGCGGAAAACCGAGACGTGGGTTTGACCGGGCTGATCGCTCTGCCGGCCAGCGGGGACAGGGTGTCATATGAGACGGAGCGGAGCCAGCACTGTGACGTGTGTGTGTGTGTGTGTGTGTGTGTGCGTGTGACGTGTGTGTGTGTGGGGGTGTGGGTTACGTGGTGTATCTGATTGGGAATGACATGAGTGACAGCAGCATGACGGGCCTGAGCTGTGACCAGAGCTCTGTGGCGTGGCGGAAATTGATGTCTGTGTGTCCTTCTGAGCCACGCTCAGCCTGAGCTCCCACACACACACACACACACACACACACACACACACACACACACACACAAAGACACGCGCGCGCCAAGTCAACTAACCGGGGGTTGAGACAGCACGCTGCAGTGACTCCAGCTTTGGTTCCAGCCCACCTCCCACTAATGGTGGTAATTAATTGATGAATGAGGTCAAATGGGAGATATCCTGACACGTCTCAATTCAGCCTGCAACCTCCCCTCCCCCTCCCATCCCCCCCCCTTCCACCCCCCCCCCCCCAAGTTGTTTTTCTTAAGGCGCAGTGCACCACGATGCCTCATCTGCATAAGACCTTGGCATGAATGTTAACGATGTTTAATTAGACAAGAGGTGGGATGGATGGGTGGATGGAGGCGGCGAGGGGCCCTGGATGGTACTGTTCCCTGCTGGGGGTAGAGAACACACACACACACACACACACACACACACCCACACACACACTCCATTAAACCGCCGCAACAGCGTGCGTACAGACAAGATCCCACAATAACGGCCCATGGAAGAGCCAAATGTTAAAAAACGGAACATGACCTTCCATTTGACTGGCACACGTAGACTCCCTGGATCGCATTTTAGCAAGAGAAAGGGCAAACGACCCTTTATTGTCCATGTAAATTGAATTAAAGATTTATTAATGCTGGATATTATGGAGTGATTAAGATCACCCTCGCCCATCTACGACCTTATTATAGTTCATTTCTCAACAGATCGCTGCATAATACTGTCTTGCTGAATTAATCACCAGCAACTCAGGGCATTTATATTTCAACACACTCAAATGACTGTAGGCTCAGACTGTATCCAGTGAATGTGGTATTGAGTTGAACACCATTTGAATGGGAGCGAGGAGAATGGCTTGAATAGCTCAAACTGAAACGGTTGGTTCAGAATCCCCTCCATTCTGACCTGCCCCAATCGCTACTGGACTCCACAGGAGGCCGGACTCAGACCTTCAGAAAGCATGGCCGTCCACGTTAGAGGTCTGGAACGCCGCCCCAATGTGCTCATTGGACACACACACACACACACACACACACACACACACACAAAACACAACCACACGCACACAGACGCGCAGCGTATAAATATTTACGTCCGGCTAATCGGCGAGTGGAGCGACGGCGGCCAATACATGTTTTGTTTATGCGTGACGTTTCAACAGCCCATCCAGTGATAAGGAAATACAGATGTACCGCGCCAGAGTTGAGACGCCATTATCTCTGTTTCAGTCAGTCAGCGTAACCTCACTTAGGCGTGTGGCTGTGCCAGACAGCGCACTGGAGAGACACACACACACACACACGCACACACACACACACACACAGAGAGAGAGAGACAGGGAGAGAGAAAGAGAAAAAGAGAGGGAGAGAGAAAGAGAGAGAGAGAGAGCTGTCTCCTGAGGGAGTGGGTGGGGGGGGGGGGTTCTTATCGGTTGGTCATGGCCAGACAGAGACACCTGTGAACGGTGTGGATTAGCGGCCTGCCTGGGGTGAGACATGGAACACAGCCGGGGCCCTGAGGAGCCCGGGGCCCCGGCCAGGTGGGGCTCAGCACTAAACGAGGCAGCCAGGGAGGAGGCGTCCCGCTAAAGCAACGGCGCCCCGATGAAGACCGACGTCTTTCCTAAAACTGCCGTAATAAACGGAACGCCTGGTCTGCGTGCCGTTTTAGATGGAGGGAGGCGCGGGCCATGTCGGAAAAACAAAAAAGGGGGAGGGTGCCCGTGTGTTTTTTTTTTTTTTATAGTAATCCTAAAACAACAAGAGGGCCCTCTCTTTATGTGTTGGAGAGGGACGGCGTGTTGCAGGCGGGCTCTTAATTAATTTGAGGAGCGGGGGGAGATGGGGTGCGTTGCGTCGCGTCGCCCCCTGCTCCCTCCCTTTAGTGCCATTTGTCTCCCGGTGACCTTTGATTTCACACCACATTGGTTTTCCCCTCTTATGGACAAGAGGCTCTGGTGTTTTTCGCTGACAACAGAAGAAACCTTATCTGTTAAATAAGTAATTCCCCAACCGCTCTGCGAGTTTGCCAGCAGGGAAATATTGGAATGGCTGAGAAGACAGGCACAGAAACACACCAGAGAGAGAGAGACAGAGAGAGAGAGGGAAATAGATAGAGAACGTGAGGGAGGGAGAGAGAGAGGGGGGGGGGATAGCTAGAGAACGTGAGGGAGAGAGAGAGAGAGAGAGAGAGAGAGAGAGAGAGAGAGAGAACAGGAGCAAAATAGATAGAGAAGGAGAAACAGAGAAGGGGAAAGAGAGAGAGAGAGAGAGAGAGAGAGCCTTGTCTTATTCTGCCATTCCTCGGCTCTCTGTAATGGCATGCTAACACGGCCTTCCTCTGAACCTCAGTACTTTTCCCTTGCTTTCGCACTTGCCTGTAGTTATCATTAAGCTGTAATTGTTTATGTAGTCAGTCTCACTTCAGTGGCCTCGTCTCCTCAGAGCTGCACGGATGTAGGCACAACATCTGGACCCTCAGCCTGGACCCACAACACACACGCACACACCCACTGTGGTTCGACGGCCTCCGTGTGTGTGTGTGTGTGTGTGTGTGTTTGTCTGCGTGTGTGTGTCGGTAGATTTGGCCGGGGCGTATCTCGTGTCCCACACAGGGTGTGTTGACGGGAGGCCCGTGACGGAGACGTTTGAACCGGCGGTGACAGAACAGAGGCAGTGTGTGGTACGTGCTCTGGCACCTGACTCTAGGCTGTGTGGGACGGATAGACGGACTGTGGGAGGAACGGATGGAGAAAAAAGGGAGGTGAAGACGATAAAAGGATAAAGAGACTTCAGGGGGAGTTGTGTGTGGATGGAGGGAGGGGCTGAGGGGCTGGGCTGCCTGGCACCTGGTTTGGGCGGGTTCTGCCTCAGTGGCGGAGCGGCTCCCCTCCAGTAAGCGTGATGCATGGCCGTGATTTATAGCACGCCTTGGCAGCTGCTCACTTCCAAATTCATCTCAGCAGTCGTTGGCCTTATTCATTTGTTTTCGACCATTTGTCAAAAGTGTCTTTTTTTTTTGTGGTTGCTTTCACGCGTAAATACAGGCGAAACAACCAGATGTACAAAGCAGGGGGGGGGGGGTAACGGAGGCCGATTAAGATTCATTTTATTCGATAGGTGCGCAGGTGGAACCGCCGTGACAGCCGCCCTCGCCCTGCCGGCGTGCGATGGCGTCCTGATGGAGCGCTCTGTTTCAGCCCAAATGTCACTTGCTGTGGTGGAGGGGGAAAGGGGGGGAAAAGAAAGATGGCGGCTGTGACCCGCGAGATGATTCCCACTGAACCCGTTCCCCAGCATCTGCCTGAGAGGGATGGAGGGAGGAAGAGTGGGAGGGAGGGTGGGCAGGAAGAAGAGAGAGAGGGAGGGTGGGCAGGAGGAAGAGAGAGAGGGAGGGAGGGCGGGAGGAAGAGAGGGCGGGAGGGTGGGCAGGAAGAAGAGAGAGAGGGAGGGAGGGAGGGAGGGTGGGCAGGAGGAAGAGAGAGAGAGGGAGGGTGGGCAGGAGGAAGCGAGAGAGGGAGGGTGGACAGGAGGAAGAGAGAGGGGGAGGGAGGGAGGGTGGGCAGGAGGAAGAGAGAGAGGGAGGGTGGGCAGGAGGAAGAGAGAGAGGGAGGGAGGGAGGGTGGGCAGGAGGAAGAGAGAGAGGGAGGGTGGGAGGGTGGGCAGGAAGAAAAGAGAGGGGGAGGGTGGGCAGGAGGAAGAGAGAGAGAGAGAGAGGGAGATGGGAAACGAGGGAGGTGACGGGGAATAACGTCCGGTCCCGTGTCCTGTCTGGACCTCCGCCGGTACGGACACTGGGCCCGCCATCCCGCCGCTCCCTTTGTCCGGCTCTGACACGGCCATTCGGACACCTTTGTTCTGCGAGAAGAGCCCCATTCAGGGCACGCCCGGGGGAACAAATTGAATCTGGTTGACAATTAATAGCCGTGCGGCATGTTTAATTAAGAGCGTGTCGCCGGCGAGCCACGTTGGGGGAAGATAAACAGTGGGGGAGCAGAGAGGGGAGGCGCACAAAGGAGACGGCCAACGGACCGTCCACCCGATCGATCCCCTCTCCCTCCTCCGCGCTGACAGGCCGTCTGGCCGGCTGGGGGGAACCGTGGCTGGGCCCAGCACAAAGACCCGGGTCCCTCTCAATGGGGCCCGGCCATTTTTCCCCCTTTTTAAGGGGGCAGCGACGTGGGAGGCTGATAAGACACGGGCGAGGGGGAGACGGGGCGGGGGCCGATCGCAGACACAAAAGCGAAAGGTAGAGGACGCCGGCGGTGGAGGAGGGGTGGCCTCGGCGACCTCGAGGTTGAAGTGGCACGCACAGCTGAGCGCCCGGCCGGATGCACTCTGCTCCGCGTGATGGGGCTGATGAGCACGACCTTGACGACGACCATGATTAATGTGCTTGTTAGGCCTCTCATAATGGCGCTTAGGGAAAGGGAGGTGGGGTGGGGGCGTTGGTTGTTCCGCACGGAGGAGCTGGTCCCGGGTCTGTTGTCGGCGTCGAGGGTAAACACAGCCGCCGTGGACTTTGTGTCGCCCAAGGGTGACCTTCGCTGGGGTCCGCCTACCTGTTATTGTCACACCGGGAACACAATGGGGCCATGACCAGAGAGACAGAGACAGAGAAACGAGAGTGGGAGAGAGAGAGAGAGAGAGAGAGAGAGAGAGAGAGAGAGAGAGAGAGAGAGAGAGAGAGAGAGAGAGAGAGAGAGAGAGAGAGAGAGAGAGAGAGAGAGACACAGACACAGAGAGACAGAGGGACACAGGGAGAGAGAGACATTAGAATGAATAGAGCAAAGGAGGGAGAGAGTGAGGACGACCCGACAGGCTTTCTGAAAGGCTGACAATAGAGGAGCCATAGCCAGCCGATGCAGTGGACAGATAGCAGCAACGCTCTTCAATTAAACACACTCCCCCGACCCCACCAGCCCCCCGCCAGTATGTCCACCCTCACATTCACCCCCACACACACACACACACACACACTCCCAGCCCACCCCCCCAACACCCCCGCTCCACGAGCTGCCCTCATATCAATCCCACCACACATGGTAGCCACAGAGACGCATGGATCACACAGGCCATTGAGCGTCTGTGTGTGTGTGTGTGTGTGTGTGTGTGTGTGTGTGTGTGTGTGTGCGCGTTCGTGTGCCTGCACCGTACGGTCGAGGGGGTGCAGATAAAGCCTAGCGGCGGCGCACGATGACGGACAAAAGGTTGTTCTCCTAACGGGGGTGACAAGCGGTCGGGAGGAAGACAGTTTCTGCCGGCTAATTGGCCAGAGCGCCGGCCATCCCTCTCCGGTGAACCTTGCGGGCCTCCTCGTCTTGCCCTCTTCCTCTGCGTGTCTCGGGAGCCGGGCAGACGGGCCGTCTGTCTCGGGAGCCGCGCCCGACACGCGCCTGCCGCTGTATCTGACTCACTGGACGTGTCACGGCTCTGCCCTTAACAGTGCTTCCACCGCCCTAACACCCCCTGCCCCCCCGCAGCCCCCCCCCACCCCCACCCCACCGCCGTGTCTCCCTCTGACGGCCGGCCGACGGGATCGACTCCTTTAGTACATGGAAGGGCTAGCCCCCCCCGCCCCCCTCGCTTCAGTGTGCGTGTGTGTGTGTGTGTGTGTGGGTATCTCGCCGTGTTTTCTGTTGGAGAAGGATCACACACCCCGGCTGTCTCTCTGTCTCTCCTGTGCTGGGCTGTTGTCAGCGCCGTGGTGCGTTGCTAGAGCGCGTCTTAGGAGGCAGTCTGACGGGGAGAGACTCTGAGTAACCCCATCACACACCCGCACGCTGGGAGAGGGCTTGCTATGGAATATTGACACGCTGAGGTACACGTACACACCAGCCGTCAAAACGCACACACACGCACTGTCAAACTGTGATGAACTGACACCCACATACCCATACATTGTATCCATATTGTCTAGATATATGGGTGTCAGCATATATACACTCGCTAGTGAAGGATCAGAGCTAAGCGCAGTACCACTGGGAGGCCTGTAGGGCGGTCCGGGGTGTGTCTCGTCCAGACGCTCAGAAATTGGTTTTCACGCCAGGCTACCCCGCTCATTTGGCTCGGCTGAATAGAGGAATTCACCGGATGATTCAGCCGTTAATTGATTCTGGAGGACTGACGTAAATAGAGTCTCGGGCTGGCAATGAGGCCCAGCTCACCTCATTTGGTGTCCTTTCAGGAGGAGGGTGGGGAGGGGGGGCTTGGGGGGGGGGGGGGGGGCGTTCTCCACCCGCCCCCAGAGTACTCGTGTGGCAGGCTCGAAAATGAGGCGCCGACATCGTTTGATTGATCTGAGGCGAACGGTGACCTTCTCTGTTCCATCGTCACATCATTTGTGGCTGACACTGGTGCTCTTTGACATTTTTGTTGAGGATTATTTGGCTGATATTTGGGAATATATACACCAGAAGGCGGAAACGATTGCTCCGTACAGTCTTTCTATGTTTCTCCGGGGAGGAATTACACCTCATTTGTATTTAGATGACATTTCACGGGACAACAGTTTTCTCAGCATTCATTTTCATATTCCAGCTGCAGGGAAAGCCCCGATGGTGGCTGCTCTTTGTCGGCACGTTTTCAGACAGCAAGTTATGTGGACTGAGACAGACCATGTCCGTGCTGGCAGCACACTCTGTCATGTAGAAATATCTGAGCATCCGCCCGCAACAACAGCAACAACAATACAGACAACAGGGAAAGAAAGACAGACAGACACAGACAGACAGACAGACAGACAGACAGACAGACAAATAGAAAGTAAGTGTGTGTGAAAGGGCCTCCTGGAGTTTTCTCAGAGTGCATATTGTCTGTACAGTAGAGGGCGGGGGGTGGCGGTGGTGGTGGTGGTGGGGGGGGGGGGGGGGGGGGGGGGGGACACGGCGGCGGGGGCCGGCGTCTCGCCAGTGGTCCAGGGGAAGGTGAGCGAGCGAGGTCGGCGGTGGAGGAGGGCGCAGTGGCCGGCGGGCGCCTGCCGTTCTCCACGGCTGGTGCTGCCAGCAGGGGGCCGAGACGTCCTGCCGCGTCCAGCCCCGACCCCGAGCGGGCGGAGCGGCCAACGCCAGAGGACGGACAGCCGCGGGGCGCCGCACAGGATGAACCTAGCCCCGCCCCCCTGCGGTCTCTAACACACACACACACACACACACACACACAGAGACATACGGTGAGAGTGAGAGAGAGAGAAAGCGATAGAGCCAGTGTGAGTGTGAGTGTGTGTGGTGACGGCAGAGCATCTACAGTGGACCCACACGTCTCTCCAGGGTGAATCAGTAGGGCCTCCGTAGTGAGTTTACAGAGGCCGACCTCCATCCACCGGGTCACTCCTCTGGCTGGCTCCGCACGACTTTTCATTCCGTTTTCCTTTGCATCCCCCTCTCACCCCCCGTCCACCCCACCACCGCTTACCCTACGTGAACCGCCCTCCCTGCCCCCCTCTCCCCCCCTCCTCCCCCCATGTATCGCCCGCCTGAGCGGTCGTTCTCTCCTGCTCTCCCTCCTTCCTCTCCGCTTCTCTCCCTCTCTCATCCTGTTCGTCTGACCACCCCGCCGGGTAGCGGTGCCGTTTTTAGACGCCGTCGTGAGGGGGGGGGGGGGGGTCGGGAGGTTGGCGTAGGCTCTCTCTCTCCCGCCACTCGTCCCCGCCGCTTGTGCCGAGAGGACCCCCCCCCCCCCCCCCCCCCCCCCCCCCCCCCCCCCCCCCCCCCCCCCCCCCCCCCCCCCCCCCCCCAGACAAAGCAATCTCACTAAGTGACAGCCCCCGCTCCCCCTCTCCCCCCTGCCCTCCCCCGTCCCGGTCTCCCATCTCCAGCGCGGTGGCTTCAGCCTGACACAGTGTGTCTGTCAGTGGCCAGTGGTAAACAAACAGATCTGCAGTGGAGCATCACTGGGCCCCATTGATCGCGGGGAGCAGGGAGGCATGCAGTCAAGGGCACCCCCAGGAGAGACGCTCCTTACTCTGCCTGCCTTGCCTGCCTTTCCTCCTCCTCCTCCTCCTCCTTCTCCTCCTCCTCTTCCTCCATAAAGACAACCAGCATGTGAAGCAAAAAGGTGAAAAGAAGAGAGTGGAATTGACCAGCTTCTGGAAAACATCTAAGCCATTCAGGATCAATGGCGAATTGATCCCGGCTGCTATGTTTAATGGAGAGGGGAGTGGCCACGCCCCCCTACCCCATCCTACCGGGCTGTGAGGGAGGGAGGGAGGGGGGAGGGGAGGGGAGGTAGAAATAGCTGGGCCCCCTGGAGCTCTGGAGGTAAAGGTAAAGCCAGCCAACCTGGAGAAGTCAGGAGGAGGGGGGGGGAAACCGCCTGAGGTCTGTTTTAAACATACAGCGAGGCTGTTTGTAGTCGGGGTGCAAGCGTGTCTGTTTCCCCGCAAGGCCTTGTCAAACCAGCAGACGCACGGTCCTGTAGGAGCCTCGCGCGCGGGCAGTCTTGTTAGCTCTCTACGCTCCCTCTAGTGCGCGTGCTGGCTCCGTCCAAAGATCCGTGGGTTGCCATGGAGGCAACGCAGAACGGGCAGTAGGGGGATGATGGGAGAGATAGCATGGAACCAAGCCTCCAGCTCTCGCGCCCCGGTGGTCCTCGCCAAGGAGACGGCCGCTGTTCTCTGCTATCTCCTCTCCGTCCGACCGCCCCCGCCCCCCCCCCCGGGCTGGACGCGGCACATAGCCACTGCCCCCGCCGCTGTTGGAGGCTGGCTGGAGGCTGGCTGGAGGTTTCTGACGGCCAGAATAGATTCCACTACCTTGCATGTTTTAATAAGTAATACGGGCCGGCTTGATCACATGGACGCGGCACACTGCAGAGCTTGGCGTTATTGCTCCACGTGCATAAAGTATTCATGAAGTGTACACAAAATATGCGTTGCCCCTCCCCCCCCACCGGCCCCCTTTCTTCTTAAAAAAAAGAAGATTCTCCCACTGTGCTGCACTGCGCGCCATCGAACTGCAGGGCACGTTTTAATCTCCGTACCTTCACGCTTCCCCTGCTCTTTTCACTCATTTTGTCTCAGTCGTAGTCAAACTTTATTTCCCGTCTTTTCCCTTTTCTTTTTGATTACCCGCTCCTCTCCTTTCACTCCATTCCACCCCCCGCCCCCCCCTCTCCCTCTTTCTCTCAACTGTGTCTAATTGCCTAGTAATGTGCCTTGTGGGATCTTGCGATACCCCCACTCCCACAGCTCCCCCCCCCCCCCCCCCCTCCCCTCCGGTCCATTACGTGCCATGCCCGGGTCAGGTCTCTTTCCTGGGGTCGGCCCTGGAGGAAATATCCGATGACCTGGCTCTCCACACCGCGCTCGGCCTCCAGCGTAGGTGTCAGGGGGGGGGGGGGGCACTCTTCTCATCTCTCTTCTCTCCTCCTCCTCTCCTTCTCATCTAGACTTCCCGCTTTCAAGTGTGGGGCAAGGTTGAGGCTTTGAGGCTGCTGTCCCCAGACCTCACCGCGAGGCAGGCTGGAGGCTGTGTGTGCGTGAGACTCCCCAGCCTCCTCTCTAAGCAGGGCTCGCCTCTTATCATCCCTGCTCCATCATATTCATTTCATTAAGGCCCCGCTTTTACAGCTCAATCAATACCGTTGCCAAAGTTGTTGTTCTAATAGCTTTTCATTGACACAGCCTTTTCATTGGCCTCGTATATATATATATATAACAGGAATATAATCGGAATGGACAAAAACAAACTAATAATTGTCGATGGCAACATTTTGGGGTGGGGGGCCTGTTGTAGGGTTAGTCAAAGAGCTAGGCTAGACCAGGGAAACTAATCCTGTCTCTGAAATATCTGAGATATTTTTGTACCTTTTTTTCAAAGGGAAAGATTTTCTTTTGAAAAATCTCAAACAATGACATGGTTCTCTCTGTTTGACATGTTTAAAACGTTTTGTGTGTTGTGGTGGTGAACGTGCAGCTGGAATTTCACACAGACACACACGCACAGACAGACACTATACATAGCACACGCACAAAGACAGACACGCGCACACAGACAGACAGACACACACAGACAGAAACACACACACACATCCTCTCCGATCCCCTGGTTTGTCTACCTGTCAAATCTGTGGCATGTGACGTCTGAGAAAGAAAGAGACAAAGAGGGAGTGAGAGACCTGCAAAAAGACAAACACAGACAGAGAGAGAGAAAGCAAGAGAGAGAGAGAGAGAAAGCGAAAGAGAGAGAGAGAGAGAGAGAGAGGGAGAGGGAGAGAGAGAAAGAGAGAGAGTGAGAAAGAGAGAGAGAGAGAGAGAGAGAGAGAGAGAGAGAGAGAGAGAGAGAGAGAGAGAGAGAGAGAGAGCCCTGCAAAAAGACAAACACAGACAGAGAGAGAGAGAGAGAGAGAGTGAGAAAGGGGGAGAGGGAGAGAGAGACCTGCAAAAAGACAAACAGACAGAAAGAGAGAGAGAGAAAGCAAGAGAGAGAGAGTGAGAAAGAAGGAGAGGGAGAGAGAGACCTGCAGAAAGACAGACACAGACAAAGAGAGAGAGAGAGCAAGGGAGAGAGAAAGAGAGAGAGAGAGAGGATGAGAGAGACAGAGAGAGAGAGAGAGAGAGAGGATGAGAGAGAAAGAGAGAGAGAGATTATTGATGGTGTGCAGAGACAGGTGTCTGACGCGTCCTGAGATTATGCCAGGAGACTCCTATCTCTCCCTTTTAATGGGGCGGCGCCTGTTGTTTCAAGTGATCAGGTCTGTCGTTCCAACGGGTGGCATGTTGATCCTCTTAACGCATGTCTTTACTCCCATAAATCAAAGCTGATGGATAGAGAAGGGGACAATGAGAAAGAGAGCTACGGAGAGGGTGGGCCGCGGGGGGGGGGGGTTTACTACACCAATGTTAGCATGCAGCACTGGACTGCCGGTGGACTTCAATAGGCTTTCAGGCACAAAGTAGGCTACAGTCGAACTTAAGAGGGGACTAATAGATTGCATCTGATCCCCTTGGCAAACACACCTGCTGAATACGTCCCTAAACAGGTGTTGAGGCGATCAGAGATGTAGGTCAGATTGCTGATGATTTCCCAAACGCAATCCCGACCGTTGCCTCTCTTCATCTCTTTCCGCTTGGTGGCACAAAATGAGATGGAGGGGGATATGTTAATGTCACCTCCCAATTTCAAGTACGTAAACATTTCGGAAAAGCCGAGTCCCTCTAACCGGTGGCTCTGATTGAAACTACGGCTGTGTAGAAGGTGAGAAGCCGGTTTGTCCTCGACAAACAGATGAGATAGCTGGGTTGCTGCTTCCCCCGATCCAGTTGCCCGGGGCTTTATGCATCTGCGCCGTCAATTAAAGATACTCATGGTAGGCATTACTCATATACTCCCACAGGTTCACACTGAGTTCATCACTATTTGAAGACTCTAAGAAGTGAATTTACCTTGATCCGAGCATTGGCAACTGCCTTAACCGTTTCTTTTCAATCTCAATAAACGGAAGCCGTGGTTGGGCCACGTTACATCGTGTCCAAAACAAATGGGTGGAAACTGTTGCAGGGCCGAGTGCTTTGGCCCGTGAGCCACATAGACGAGAGGTAGAGACGACCGAGAGGCTCCGCGGAATATTTATCAAGCAACGGAGGCACGCGGGCCAGAGGTGAGCCGATAGAGTCCGGAGCCCTTTGACAGCTGCTGGCTCCGCTTTGATGCACCATCAGCGGTCAGCGCACATCGCTCGCTTCCCGCGCCCACAACGCTCTCTGCCGTGGGCGCTCAACCGAAACGAGCACGCCACCCTCTCATTACGCCGCCCCGAACCAACTTTGTCTGCTTGCAGCTGTTTAACGAGCGCACGTCTGTTTGTGTTTTTATTTCTCGTGCCGTAAGATTATTGCACCTTTATGGCCGGTCGGGGGTTAGAATAATCCATGGCATCTGTTCAGAGAAGGGGCGGGGGAAGTGAGAGTGAGAGAGAGAGAGAGAGAGAGAGAGAGCGAGCGAGCGAGCGAGCGGGAGAGAGAGGCTTTATGAACTGGCCCGGCGTGCACCCCTCTCCCTTGTTCCATGTATCGCCGCCAGAGAGGCTGAGACTGCGGCTGGCCCGGAGACTTTTAAGACGTAAGTGATGGAGAGCGCCGCGTGCTAATAGGCCCAGAGGTCACCCAAGGAGCTTCCAGGCAGCCATCTATTCCCTCGCAAAATGAACTCTCCGCAGCCGCACCTGTCTGCTCCGCAACGGAGGGGATTAATCTAGTCGCCGCCGAGCCTTAGTCTAATTTACTTACAAATGTATGCAGAACAGTCACTTTTTTTTCCCTCTTTTTACCGGCGCAGGTGGTTATTTTTGTATCCTCCCGTTTTGCACAGCAGTCCGGTCGTCTGTCTTCACTGACCATATGTGAGCGGGGGGGGGGGGCACTCGATACGCCGCGCTGGCGCCTTAGTTGGCGCACGTCGTGTTTTACATTCTCTCCGTGTGTCTTAAGCCACGGGACGCCGGGGGGGGGTTTGGCTGCCTCACACGCCAAAGCTGTGCTCTGTGGGTGTTGATATATTTTTCTTGGGGGGGGGGCGCTCTCCATTTTATGGCACACTCTCCCGGCCTGAGCAGTGCAGGCGGGTGGAGGAGAAGGAGAGCCGTGGCAGAAGCAGCAGCGAGCAGTAGCAGCCGCTAGCTTCTCTTGACACCCCATACCCCAGAGCCCCCCCCCCCCCCTCAAGCCGCCGCCTCCGGTCGTTATGGCAGCAGAACAGGAAGTTAATCAACGCAGCCCTATCTCCCAGCCTGCACCTGGAGAGCTAGGGTGCCAGTCGTGCTGCTACCCAAGACCACCCCTCACCCCCACCAAGTGGGACCCCTGTCAGGCCCAGACACCTCTCCCTCTGTGGATTCCTCTCCTCCAGCCGACCCCTCACATGTCTGTGCCAGGTCACACTTGTCCCAAACACTGAAAGGACCAGAAACACAAGGTACAGTGTGTGTGTTGGCGTGTGTGTGTGTGGACTGAGTTGGTTGATTGGTGTTGTGGAGGCAGTGTCCGCTCGTACTGTAGACTTCATTGCCCCATGTGGACAAGGGCAGAAGTAGCACGCACACACTCATTTCACCTCGGAGACACAATTCACAAAACACACACACACACACACACACACACACACACACACACATACACACACACACACACACACACAGGCAGAAGAGAGACACACCCCGGTGTGTGTTCACAGTACACGGCGGCGCGCACAGCCACATCCCCACCCAGCGAACAGAAGAGGCTTTTCTCGGGGGGCTGCAGCAGCTCTGTCCATGCCTCAGCGGGCAGCTATCTCTGGACTGTCTGCGCGTCTGACAAACGCTCTCACCGAGGAACGAATTGCCGGCTGTCACCGGTGATCATTAGGTTCCCCGGCCGCCTCCAGAGTGCTTTCATTTCTGCGCATTCGTTTGAGGGGAAAATGGCTGGGCGTAGATGGCCACGGCGCGCTCTCTCACACACCGACAAGGAGGGCAGCGCCGACTGACAGGCTAACGGTGTCTCTATTGAATGGCCGTGGCACTATTGTTTTATTTGCGTCGGGGTCTCTACAGCCTTTCTCTGTGGGCCGGGCTGATCGGCCACCGCGCGCGTTCGCAACGAGGAGAGGTGTGAGTGCGCGCGGTTATTATTTGAAGGTTGCCGATGAGATTGGTCCGTGGAGGGGTGTCAAGGGCAGATCAAAAGGAGGAAGGGGGTGGGGGGGGGGGGGGGGGGTTAGGGGGAGGGGGGCAGGGGGGGGGCGGCGGGGGGGGGGGGGGGCGGGGTGAGGTATTCGGACCCAAAAATGTTGAAAGGCCCCCAAAACGTCAATCTTCCCTGAGAGCACCTTGAAGTGCTTCTGAGGAGAACTTGATCAAAGCCGTCCTAACAAAGATGCTCTCAGAAGATGATCTGACCTCTCTCACGGGCTGCGTTGCCGTCTCGGGCCTCCGTTAACCCCCCCCCCCAGCCCCCCCTACCCCCCCGCCCCTTCACCAATCTGCATGTACCTGTCCGTGCTCCTCCAGCCCCGTTGCCAAGCAGCCCGTCCTCCTCCTCCTCCTCCTCCTCCTCCTCCTCCTCCTCCTTCATCCCGTCTACTCCGTGTTTGCACTGCCGCTCGGACTGTCGGAATATCAATGGCGCGGCCCCGGCCTCGCATTAGAAACACACAGGAGCACGTGGTGATTAAAGATGACATGTCTAAAGTCTCCATCTCTCTCTCTCTCTCTCTCTCCCCCCCCTCTCCCTCTCTCCCTCCCTCTCTCTCTCTCTCTCTCTCTCTCTCTCTCTCTCTCTCTCTCTCTCTCTCTCTCTCTCTCTCTCTCTCTCTCTCTCTCTCTCTCACACTCTCTCTCTCTCGCAGGAGATTGCAGCTTACTTGATAACATTTGAAAAGCATGAAGAATGGCTAACAACCTCCCCTAAAACAAGGTAAGCAACGCTTTTTCTCCGGAAACATGGTGGAGAGTGGGAAGCACAGCACCCCATTCCCATTGCGTTGGCATTTTCCTGTCCATGCCGGCAATCAGCTGCACACAGCCCCGAACCCTGGCGCTTCCTTCACAGCGAGACGTTTAATATCACAAGCTGCTGATGGCAGTTCAAAAAAAAGTTTGCACTTATTAGAATGTTACGCAAGAATATTAATGTTGACTAATAATTGCCTCTTGGCGAGCCAATTAACACCGAGCGCGGTGGCACGGCGTCGGCTGTGAGCGCGATGCTAATGTGCCGCTATCAGCACAGGCGCCAACGACGAGTTAGTGGGAGGTGGAGGTGGAGGTGCGGCTGGGGAAGGCTTTTCTGGGTCACAACGTACGTCTCCATTTGACACAGTCTGCCGTGAATGCCAACCGCTAACTTTAGGAAAAACACAACAGGGAAGGGAAATGAAAATATGTGCGATTATGCATGCTGATTGTATTCTGCCTAGAACAAAAGCGTACCTGCGAGCGGCCTCCCACACACGCGCGCACCGACGCACTCTGTGCAAACTCCCTGTCTGGAATTGAATGTCAACACCGTGTGATGTCATTTCCAATCTGACAGCAAGATTCCCTTTGTTAGTTTTCCAGCCCTTCCCTGACACTGACGGTCAGCTCTTTGTTTGACTAGCTTGGTCTAATCTAACGGTATTCGACAGCTCTGGGATTGACTTCCTTGGCCTGTCTCGGTCTCCCTCTGCCTGACACCTCATCACATCTCTCCAATGTTGACCCAGCCTGCTCTCGCACTGTTTGCGTCCGCATTCTTGCTAGCACCATGCCAAGGCAACACTACCCGCGAGCAACCGCACAAATCTACTCGCCGTGTTTAGAGGGCTCTGACGTGACGTCGCACAGGGTAGAGCACAGTTTCACATCTCGCAAGTTCATCCTGAACTCTCGTTTAAAAAAAAAAGGCAACTATAAATTATAAACTCTCCTTTCGTTCAAATTAAAAGCTTCCCTCAGCGGGGAGGAGTCTCTCTGTCTGCTGGGGGAAGGATTCTGAAACTCCCAAACATCCTTGGGCTCCCAGTCCTCAGCCAAGTGTGAAAGGACCCAGGGCTTGCTGACATGGAAACCCAATTCGTCCCGTGCTTCTCCCCTGCCTGCCAGGGACATTGATAATGGCTCCACATGAAGACGCCGCCAATTAGAGTGCGTTTCCCTCTGTGATTGTGGAACAGTGGGCCGAAATGAGCCCAGTGTTCTCCCCTTTTCGTTTATCACGACACCCCCCCTGCCCCCGCCACTTACCAGCCCCGGAAAGAGAAATCTCCACACACCCAGCTATGTTCCCCAGGAGATAGCCTGGTGCTGCCGCATTTGACACACTCCTAAAGGCCTTTTTTCAGGAACGCGAGGAAGTGCAGCCGCTGTTATCGCGTTGCGGTACTAGCGCTATTCAATTAAATACAAATGTGACACGGAATTATACCAGGGGTGTGAAACCTAGTGCCACGTGCATTTTAAAAGAGAGTATGACACACTGACATACTCTATGAATAATTCCCCGCTGGATATCGAACATGACACGTATCCTTAAAGGTACACCTACAAGCATACGGTATCTTTTCTAGCGTTACGTCTCTATTTTGTTTGTTCGCCCTTTTTTTTCGGTCAACTTGCGCTGAGTGACAGTACGTGCCGGATTCAGCTCCCCCGGGTCCTAGAGGCCTGTGGGTGACCTCCTGTCAGGTCCAATGTGTAGGTGCTAATGTCTCTGCAGATATGGCACTGAAGGATGGGCGCGGGCAGCAGCCGTGGACAGGATCACAGCGCTGCCTCACATGGATGAGAGGAGCTGTTATTGCCCCAGTGGCCTTTATGGAGGCCGCAGGAAATGGTGTGTGTGTGTGCGTGCGTGTGTGTGTGTGCGTGTGTGTGTGTGCGTGTGTGTGTGTGCACGTGTTTCTGGCTGGACACCAGGAGCAGAGAGAAACCTTGTCAAGTGTTTGCGTAGCCAGCTAGCCGTCGGTTGCGCACAGTGTGGGGTTCTGATGGATGTAGGTGGAAGTGTGTGTGTGTGTGTGTGTTTGTTTTTGTGTGTGTGTGTGTGTGTGTGTGTGATTGATAGCGGTTGATTGATGGCTGGCCATTATGTTCAAGGTCAAAGGTGAAAGGCCACTCAGGGGATAGCTGTGCTAAAAGGGTTTCCATATGACTCGTCACCATCGCCCTGTGACGGTG
>CM030174.1:6879582-6887082 GCA_017639675.1 Aplochiton taeniatus | reverse complement strand
TTTTGTCATTGTCACACTTGGGTGAAATTACAGTAAACAGTCTGTTGTTTTCCCCAGTTTTTTTTTGTGTGTGTGGGGGGGGGGGGGGGGATCAAATGCTGGTCATTTTGCTTGCACTGCAGGCCAGGTTTGTACATCTTGACTGAACGCTGTGCAAACACCATGCTAATCTCCGGCCCCTGCGGACCGGACGGTGACGTGGGTGTTTGTGGAGCGGGGACACCAGCTAAGGTGACCCCCGAGCGGAGGCCTGCAGACACGCCGCACGCCGACTGAAGGTGGCCGGGCAGCAAACAGGGGGCCCCAGCGGCGTGGGGCAAGCCAGGGGGCCGTCCAGAGAGAGGATAAATCAACAGGGGGTGGGGGGAGAGAGAGAGAGAGAGAGAGAGACGGGGGATGTCAAGCAGGTGTTCAAGGAGAAAGTGTCAGCCAAGCGGGGCGCTGAGACGAGGGGAGGGAGAGGAGAAGTGCTGCCGCTGCAGCCTGATCATAAAGGCTTAATTCAATTAGCTCCTCCGCGCCGGTGAGCAGCGCGGCCAGGGGGGGCTGGCTGTCAGAGGGAGCGAGGCCCAGGACCAGAGGCCGGGGCCCGGGCATGAGCTAGGGCCTTTGAGCCCAGACCCCCGGCCTAACCCTGGAGCCGCCAAGACACACACACAGACTCTGGCTTGCTCTCTCTCTCTCTCTCTCTCTCTCTCTCTCTCTCTCTCACACACACACACACACTGCGGAGTGAAAATGATTGTTATTATTCACACCCGAGTCACTTACCTGCATCCGGCCTACACACCACTCCTACACGAAAGCGCACAGACACACACACAACCCTGTAGGGCTCAGACACTGCCGCTGTAGCCACCCGCTCCAACCTCATCCCTCGCTCTTCTCCTCCACCTCTGTTCCCTGCTCCTCCTTTGTGCTTTCTATTTTCAACCCTCCTCCCCCCCCGCCCCCCCCCCTTCCTCCTCCGTTGCCTCCAATGTCGTGTGCTCCACTGAGCGCCAGCAGGCCGTATGTTTCTGTACAGTACAGAGCCAGGGAGCCGGGCTGGTGAGTCTTTGTAATTTCCCTGTGTCACACCCTGCCGCTCCGCACGGTGCTGTCCTGTAGGCATATGGTAGGAGCGGATCCCGCCCTCAGGGGGGTGGGGGTGCTCCCCCCCCCCCCCCCACCCACCAGGGCCTATGATCATCCTGCATGGATTTGTTTAGAAAGGGTGTGGTCGGGGAGCGTGCGGTCCTGATTGGCCAAAATCCACAGGAGGCTCTCTGGCACATTGGGTCAGAACACGGCCATGTTCCCCGAATCCACACACACACACACACACACACACACACACACACACACACACACACACACACACACGCACACACACAGGCATGGAATCTGAGGAGGAGGAGATAAGACAGGGTACGCTGTGTGTCAGTCCCACTGTTTGGTGTTATGTAAAGAGAAGGAGAAAATAGTTCTTGGAATGCTGCCAGAGAACTGGATGAATCACTCTCTCTCTCTCTCTCTCTCTCTCTCTCTCTCTCTCTCTCTCTCTTTCTATCTCTCTCTCTCACACACACACACACACACACACACACACACACACACTCAGGACGCATTTTCTGTCCCTGTCTTTCTGTGCCTTCTGTGGAGCCCCAGCTGAGCCTAAAAGAGCAGGAAGTGCAGGGTATGGCGAGGTGACGTTCAGCTACGCGCGGGGGGGGGGGGGGGGGGGGTAGTGACCTCACTTCCCCCGTTGTCCTCCTCCTTAGGAGACTGAAGAGGAAGAGAAGAAGAGTCTTCATCCTGACAGCTACAGCCTCATCTGGCTTCCTGTGTCCTCGTGAAAGCCTCATGGGAAATGGAGGCATGAGCGGCACTCGTCCTCTCCTCACTTCCCCTCCTCCTTCAACCCCCCTCCCTTTCCCAGTTTGTCCGGACTTTTTTCCCTCCTTCCCCCAAGCCAGGGGGAGAGAGAGACCAGGGAAAACTTGTTCTTTTCGCAGACGCTCACAACAGTTTCATGACGTGCTCTCTGGACTATAGGCATGCCACTAACAGCATTTGGTGCCTTTTTACGTGCCACTATATAAAGCACCTCTGTGAGACCAGGGGCCCATTTTGTCTGCTTATTAGCGCTGTGTCCATCTCGCTGAGCCGAGAGGCCACTAAGGTGAACCCCCCCAATCATGATAAGATGGATTCATTATCACATCGATCGCCTCCCTCCACCCCCCTCTCTCCACCTCCACCTCCCCCCCTCTCTCCACCTCCCCTCCTCCCTCCATCCCTCCTTCCTCGTTGGTTTACCTCGGGCGAAACTCCACTTCTTTAAACTCCCTCATTACAGGAAGAGGAGCATGCAGGGAAGGAGATGTGCAGGATAGCCGTTTATTAATTTTGCATCCACGCCTTAATTTATTCAAATACATAAGTTAATTGATTAATTATTCAGGCTTTTTGTTATGCGCTTTTGAAGGGGAGGATTGGGGGAACTAAGAGGTGAGCACAGTCTCAGATTGGAAAATTAATATTCATAACGTTTTTGTTTTTTAATGGAGAAAAAAAGAAGAAGAAAAAAAAACGTATCAATTTCGGTTTTGACAAAGGTTTAATTAAGAACGGGGGAGAGTGACCGAGGGGAAATGCTCTGAGGGGTCGATTACAATTCACCGGCATTCAAAGTCGAGTGTCTGCCTTGCGATTGGCACCTCAAGACCTCGTTGGGCTAAATTGCGTGGCCCCTATCGAGAAGGTGCAAACTCCCCGCATCCCCACTCTGTACTTGATTGATAGGTTCTGGATCGGGACAAATGAATCCCAAAGACCTGCCCACCCCCCGGGTGATGATTACCAAGCCCCTAGCCTCCCTGACCCTCCCAAACATTCATTTACTTTCCAATATTTTCATAGCGTTTCCCTGGCCTCCAGGAGCGGGGCTGTCGGGGGTCTCCTGGAGACAGTGGAAAAGAGATTTAAGGCGGGCCCCATGCTGACCCTACAGATAGCTCCGATCGGGGCGCATTAAGGAGATGGCGATATGATTATGTCGGAATGGACATGAAGACTTCCAATTATTTACAGGTGATGTGCAACGTGGAATTGCCGATGAAGTAGCTCATAAATTTATCCCCCATACCCCCCCCCCCCCCCCCGCCACCCCCCCCACCGCCCCCATTACCCCCACCCCTCCCCCAGGTCTAATCAACCCTTCACTGGAATAATGAAATAAAGTCCTGCCACGCATCCAAGAATGACAGCCTCTCTCTCTCCCGCTGCCTTCTAGTGTGTGTGTCCTTGTCGGTTGGTGTGACTGTACGTCTGTGTGTGTGTGTGTGTGTGTGTGTGTGAGAAGCGGGCCCTTTTCAAGTGGCATGGCTGCTCTCAGAATGACATTGAGGTAGAGATGCAGGAAATTGGCCCAGCGAGTGCAGGTTGAAACCTCTCGGCGATACTTTAGGGCTCCTTGTGTCACTGCCGAGTGCTGCCGGTGGCAGCGGGGCATCAAATGTGCCGACACCAGCAGGAATCTCGAGCTCTGCCTCGACGACAGCTGGGGGGAAAAAAGAGCTCTTCTAAGGCCAAACATGGCGACCCGTGTGAGGTGACCTGTTCGGTGGAGAGTACCTGCCTACCCGGCCTGTCGGTGTGCAACAGACCCCTGTGACCCCTCCCCTCTGCCCCTCCCCACCATCTACCAGCCAGCCCCCCCCCCCCCCCATCCTGGGGGAGAGGTGGGATCGGTGGGGTGCGCTCACTTTGACTGATGGCTCCTTTGATTAAAAAGAATTAATTGCGCAACAGTTTAATAGGAGCCCCTTTTCCTCTCTCCCCCCCCCCCCCCCCCCCCCCCCCCCCCCCCCCCCCCCCCCCCCCCCCCCCTCCGCCGCCGTCCCCCTCTGGCGTGTGATTTGCGAGCGTGGGCTGCTGACGGTTAGACGGCCTGCTATGATGAAGGCCCGCGCCTCCTCCATGACTCCAGGCTTCCGCGGATCCTCCTCCCTCCCCAATGTCTTAAAGGAGAAGCGCTCTGGAAACGGCCTGGATTCTGGCTGACCCTTTTTTTACCCCCCCATGGAATCCAGGCGGCTGCTCCGTGGTGCGTTGGGTAACAGCATATGAAACCTATTTTTAGGAGACAAAGACACGGATTCTGCCTGGCTCCCCGCACACCCTCCACCGACTGTAATCACCTTAGGCTTTGTTGTGGGGGAGGGGGAGGACGGGAGGAGAGGGGGAGAAAGAGGGAGATGGAACGTGGAAGGCTTGTGTGCGTGTGCGCGTGCGCGTGCGCGTGCGTGTGTGTGTGTGTGCGCGCGCGTCTCGTTTAGAGAGAGAGATAAATGCATAGAGAACCAGAACGACAGAGACCGAGTGTGTGAGAAACCGAAGAGGATAAGATAGATGGAGAGAGGGATGGAGAGAGAGAGAGAGAGGGATGGAGAGGATGAGATAGAGAGAGAGAGGGATGGGGAGGGTGAGATGGAGAGAGAGTGGGATTGGGAGGATGAGATAGAGAGAGATGGGGAGAATGGAGAGGGGGGGGGGGGGGTGGGAGAGGATGGAGAGGGAGAGCCTAATAGAGAGGGAGTGCCACCTACTGTTCCACCATGAATCATGTGGAGGAGAAAGAACAAGTTTTGGGGGGGGTGGGGGGGTGGGGGGGGTGCGGGGCGGGGGGTGATTCTGTTTTTCGTCCACCCCCCCCTCCCCTCCTTCTCCTCCTCCTCCTCCTCCTCCTCCTCTCTCCCTGATGAACGAGACGTGAATGCAGGGTGACTTCACCCACAATTAGGGCACGGGGGGATTAGCGTGGAGTGGGAAGGTGGTTGGAGGCTGTTGTTGTTTGTGTGCTCACTGTTCTCCTCGGCTGCTGCTGTGTATTGTGGCGCAGCCACGTCTCCCTCCACCCCCCCCCCCACCCCCCCACCCCCCCATCTCTCTCTCGTGTTTTTAAAATAGAAACATCACAAACAAGCCTGTTTGGGAGAGGAGGAGGGGGCAAAATAAAGATACGGCCAAGGTGTTTTGTGTGTGCCCCCTTGGGTGCTTGGTCTGTGTGTGTGTGTGTGTGTGTGTGTGTGTGTGTGTGTGTGTGTGTGTGTGTGTGTGTGTGTGTGTGTGCGTGGGTCTGTTTGTGCCACGCTGCCGTGTGCACGCGCAGGTGCCTCTGCGCATTTGCATGTCTTTCCGAGTTGCCACGTTGCCGTTCCACCTCCTCTGGGTGTTCCTCGGCGGGCCTGCTTAGTGCCTGGGTGCGTCTTCCAGCGCCGGCTGCCCTGCTCCCCCGCCAGTCGACTCAGGCAGCGTCTTTACATCCATTTCACAATTCCTCCAGAAACGGAGAGTGCACGGGGGGAGACTTAAGAGGCAGGGTAATGACTTGTCGTAGGCCGTTAAAAGCTTTCGGCTGTGCTGACAGTGATGTGTTTGCGCGCGTGCGTGTGGGTGCGTGCGTGTGTGTGTGTGTGTGTGTGTGTGTGTGTGTGTGTGTGTGTGTGTGTGTGTGTGTGTGTGTGTGTGTGCGCGCGTGTGAGGGGCTGGCTGTGAGGAATAGGTCATTTGCTCCATAACATCTCCTGGCGTATGTAGCCGCTCGCCCCTCTTCCCTCCATTTTACTCTCGGCCCGCGTCTCTTTCTCTCTCTCCTTCTCTCTGCGGCAGACGGGCACGGCCAGGCCCCCGCCCCGCCCTGCCGCCTGCTGCGGTCTGACGCCTGCCTCCCCGCGCCCGCTCCCCAGGGTCACACGTTGGGTTTAAGAGCTTTTCCACGGGGCGGGGGAGGTGCCACTCGCTCCGGGACTCCCCGCGGGCTTTTCCCACTCCGCTCAGAGCCGAGCGGCGAGCTCGGCGGTGAACCACTTCCATATCGGCGGGCTCTCTTTCACGGCGGAGGTGAGGGAAGCCGCGCGGCGCCGTTACCGGGGGTTAATTAAAGATGGCCGCCTTAACCGCCGGGGCGCCGGGAAGAAAGGGACAGCCGTGGCAGACCGCGCTCACTGATGTGTTCTTACCTCAGTCAAAGGAGGCCTGAAAGGGAACGTGTGTGTGTGTGTGTGGTGGTAGACACATTGTGCGGTAGACACAATGCACCGATGCCCCTGTACTTCTAAGAGGGCTCCTGCAGAACAGCCATTCCCGTAACACTTTTTTTTCAATCCCGAGCCGAGCCTGGGACTTTCCCGCGTTTGTATTCTCTGGTGAGTAAAGGGGGGGAGAAGGTGGTGGTTCTGATATTGTAGCCGGCCAAGAGCGTCGTGGAGCGAGGGCAGAGAGGGCAGCTAAGGTCAGGGGGGCCGGAGGAGGGAAGGGAGGACTAGAAGAGGAAGAGGGGAAAGGACAGGCAGGGGGAGAGCACGCTGCTGCACAGAGCCAGAGGCAGGGACAGAGCTCTCTCTCTCTTTCTCTCTCCCTCCCTCCCTCCCTCCCTCCCTCCCTCCCTGTCTCTGTGGTCATCCCATCCCTCCCTCCTCCCTCCCTCCCTTTCTCTGTGGTCATCCCCTCCCTCCCTCCCTCCCTCCCTCCCTGTCTGTCTCTGTGGTCATCCCCTCCCGGTCTCCCCGGGTCGATGGCTCTCAGTGACAGTTGACGGGTGGAGCGGCCTTTCCCCGGCCCACCCAGACTGGCGTGTCCTCCTGCTCTGAGTAGCCGACCCCCCCTCCCCAACCCCCCCTCCCCTGCCCCCCCCCACTGCCTGACCGCATATCGTGTCACTAGATGCACAATCGCGCGCTGGACCCGACAGCCGAACCCTGCAGCCAGCAGACCAGCAACTTTTTAATTGCTCTTTGTGTCCAGTCCGCATCCATTTTGGGGGGTTTTACCAGACTCCACTCGGCATGGCGCTGGCCCCCACGCGCAGCGTCGCCGGTCTTTATTTCCGTGAAAGCCATCCACGATGGCTCTCCACCCAGGCAGGAGCGCTCCCCCTCCTCGTGTCACGGCCCACACGCGGGACAGGTGAGGGGGAAACGCTGGGGCCTTGGGGGCCCTGAGTGGGCGGACGGGGGTGACTAATGTCTCCACACGCGGCCACGTCGGGCTCCTCTCTTTGTGAAGCGGGGAGACAGGTCGGCAGGGTGGGTGTGGGGGGGGGGGGGGGGGGGGGGGGGGTGAGCTTCCTGTGGCTCCCATCTGTCAGTGGGCGGCCCTCCGTGGCAAGGGGGGGTAGGGGTGGTGGTGGTGGTGGTGGTGGTGGTGGGGGGGTGGGGGGGGGGGGCGCTCAGCATGCCGTCCACGAGGGAGTGGAGGTTTGCAGGAAGCCCTCATTACCGCCGACAATTGCCGACGGCAACAGGAAGTAGGAGGACGGCGTGTGTGTGCGTGGGGGGGGGGGGGGGGGGGGGGGACCGTTTAAGAGGCCTTTCCTTACCCAACACCACCGCTTCCCTTGGATCCTTTTATCGTGGCAAAAAAGGTTGACGCCAGATTTTCTTTTCTCCAGTGAATATGTGAACTAATTAACAAAGTAATTAAGACTAAGAAATTGATTGTTGGACCGTTTTGGAT
>CM030174.1:6869582-6874582 GCA_017639675.1 Aplochiton taeniatus | reverse complement strand
TTGGGTTTTGAATCTAAAGTGGACCTGAGCGCGGCTGCGACTAGCAGCAGCTCGACTGCTAGAACAATTGCAGCTGTCTCCCAGGGCAGCGGCCATTAGTCAATAAATTAGAAAGTAATTAGTTTCTGCTTCTGTGGCTCTATTTGAGCGCGTCACACAGGTGTAATGAAAATTTATTGGAGCTGTTGAGCCGCGGGAGGGGAAGAGAGAAAGAAAAAAATATATATATATAAGAAAAAAAGAGAAGAAAGTTGGAAGATTTGTACCGTGTGATTGTAATGCAGAGCCTCCATCTGCCTCTCGCCTTTAGCGACAGGTAGAAAGCTCTATGGCGAGGGCTATGGCCGGCGGGTGGGGGGGTGGGGGTGGGGTGGGGGGGGAGAGAGAGAGATGGAGGCTTTTGACGCCGAACGCAGTTACCAGTTCCAATTAGCCAGGAGCTATGAATATTTTACCCGGGGTTGATACTTAATAGGAGGCGGCCCTATTTAGAATGCATGGCTTGAAACGCCTGAGTGGTCTTAACAAGACCTTTGGAGAGAATGGCTAAGTGAACCCCTACCGTAATCAACCCGGGCAGCCCAGAGATGGAGGACTAGCCGGATATCTGGGCTGCTGCAGCCGTTGCTCCCCTGGCTACTTTTAGGCTCTCTCTGGTGAATAAATTGACTTAGCTGACTAACCTGGCCCGCTCGTCACGGTCCTTCTCAGTTGACTTACCCAAATAAAGATTGGTGTTATTCATATTATACGATACCTGTGTGAAACTAACAGAGACCTAAAAAAATATACATATATATATATATATATATATATATATATATATATATATATATATATATATATTAGTTGTCGTTTGATTTTCTTACCCCTAAATCTCGGCAGTGATCAAACATTTCCTAATCAAAAGTTTTTGTTGTTGTTGTTGTTTTTTGGACTTCCGCGGAGCGTTTTCCCTCTGGGGATGGCTAGCGGAGGCTGGTGTGATAGCGCAGGCTTTGATGATGCTAAACAGCGTGCGCCCAGGTGTGTGTCGATAGCGTGAGCCTATCAGACCCGCCGAGCTGATTGTTCACGCTGGCCCTTTGTTCCGCTGACGCCTGGGCTTTGTCCGCTGTTTACGTTCAGTGTTTTGTGGCGCGTTTACGACCAGAAGGACTCCCATTGTCCGTGCCGGGGCTGCGCTCGACCCCTGTCATGCAAAGTTTTCCAGCAGAACAAGGCGGGGGAAAAGTCTTAGCCCAGAGTTAACAAAAAAAGAAGAAAAGATGTCTGCCTTCAGGTCCACCTAATAGAACAACTCCTGGTTTCCCTGTCACGCCATTGTGCTCGGATCAAGGCAGTTCTTTGTTGGCAGACAACGCCGTGACTATTTGTTTTGTCTGGCGAAATGAGCGGTCAACGGGAGAGGGAGACTAGAGAATTGGAAATGCTGCTGTAATGGCAATGAACAGCGAGGGGGAAAAAAAGAGTGGGCTGAAAGCATACACGAGAGAAAGAGTGATGGGAAGACAGGAGTGGTGTGAGGGGGTAGAGAGAGAGAGAGAGAGAGAGAGAGAGAGAGAGAGAGAGAGAGAGAGAGAGAGAGAGAGAGAGGGAGTGAGAGAGAGAGACAGAGAGAGAGAGAGAGAGACCTAGAGAGAGAGAAACAGAGAGAGAGAGAGAGAGAGAGAGAGAGAGAGAGAGACCGAGAGAGAGACCGAGAGAGAGAGTGTGAGAGAGAGTGAGAGAGACCGAGAGAGAGAGACCGAGAGAGAGAGAGATGGCAGGGAGGGGGGTGGCGGTGAAAAGAAAAGAGGGTGGGGGACGGGTGGTTGGTGGAGGACGGATGAGGCCCGTCAGTCCCAGTTCAGTCTATGGCCAATTAGAATAACATTCTCTGGACCTTGGCAAAGGCCAGGGCCCACAGCAGGGCATGAGGGGGCAGGAGGGGGGAGGGGGGGGAGGGGGGGATACCCCGGTGATTAAAACGACATGATTACTGGCGAGGGAAGACGAGGGGGAGAGAGCTGGGGTCATCTGTGCCTGTGGGGGGGGGGGGGCGATGGTGTAGAGAGAGTTTACCAGTAATGAGATCAACCTCTCTCTCCTTCTCTATTTCCCTCCTTCCCTCCGCTTAGAACTTCTAGGTTTGGTCTCCTGCTCCGTCGCTCTATCGCTCTATCGCTCTATCGCTCTATCGCTCTTCCCTTTCAAAACAATCTCCTGTTTATACATCTCCTCCCCCCTCTTTTTTTGTTTTTCCCTTTTCATTCCCTCTCTTCTTCTATTAATTCCTTTTCTCCACCCCTCTCTCTTTGTACTTTAATTGTGCCATACTAAACATAGTCATCTCCCATGTTGTCTTGCCTCGGGCCAAATCTTCGTCTTGTTGGAAATAAAACGATCTCTGTTTTAGGGAAACAATTAATGAGCGTTTTGTTTTTCCCGTCAGTCAAGTGCCGGTGCAAACACAACCTATTAGAGTTCAAGTTATTACCCGGAATACTTTGAGCTGACCTCTTCCTCCCTGCTTGGAATTCCCTGTTTGGAACTGGGATTATAGTTTATTGACTGACCAGTTTTCTGTCTGTTTTGGTCAACAACATCAAGGCCCCAAAGGGGTTTGGTCTTTTTACTCTCTGCACTGGAGAAAAAAAGTGCCATGCGGACTGCTATTTATTTCTTTTTTTCTGAGTAATAGTTTATAGTGGAGGGAGGGAGAACAGTGATACACAGAAAAGGCCCCAGTAGGACGCTTGTCTGTCTGCCCAGCCGAGCACAGGGCCATTGTGAGAGGGCCATGATTCCCCATAGAGCTAACTGTGTGTTCACAGGCCTGTGTGTGTGTGTGTGTGTGTGTGTGTGTGTGTGTGTGTGTGTGTGTGTGTGTGTGTGTGTGTGTGTGTCTTAGATTTACGATCGTATCATCTGCCCCTTGCTAATGGGCAGCACACTGTCAGTCTGCAGTGTATTTACAGTGTGAGGCCTAGGGGCTGACTACTCCCTCAGCTCCCCATCACAACCTCCATCTCTACCCTGCGCCTCCTCCCACCTCCCTCTCTGCATTCCTCCTCTACAGCCTCCATCCTTAGCATGCTGTTTCTCCTACAACCTCCATCCTTACTCTGCTTCCACAACCTCCCTTTCTTCTCTGTTTCTCCTCCCACCTCCCACTATGTACTCCTTCTCCTCCCACCTCCATCCTTACCCTGCTCCTCCTCCACGCCCATGCCCACATTGTTTCTCCTCCAGCCTCTGTCTCCTCTGGAAGCCCAGGGTGATACCTCGGTTTCTCAAACCCAAACTCCATTTCTCGATCCCCCCCTTCTTCTTTGATAAATCATGGACTGTTTGTGTCCCTCACATTTTCTCTCTGTTGCGGTCTTACTCTCTTAAGGCATTTGATTTTCTCGGCAAATCATTTCGGCTTTCGCTCCCCGTCAACTCCCCCGCCGTCCCCCCTGTATTTTTCCCTGAGACTTACCCCAAAGCACATTATGTGAAAGGGTCTCACAGGCTAAATGCTTGGAGGCCTTTTAGGCTCATGCATCCCCCCCCCCCACCCCCCACCCCCCCACTCCGCCCGCATCTAAGAGCCTTCTATCTGGGGAGAGGCCGTGCACAAGTTTCTTGCCACTCAAGGCGGCCGAACTTTTTCCATTTTGAAAAGAGCTTTGCGCCAGTTGAGCCCCCCCTAGGAAAGCAGCAGACCAGTTAATCAGCTTCTCCCTGTGACGTCCGCCGTGAATGGCTAGCGATATCATCATCGTGTCTTTTCTTTTTCCAGGGGAGGCAGCGGCGGCTAACGCCAATACGCTCCGAATCAACAGGCAATCATGCAGAACATACAGAGTCGTCCGATAGGCCCGCCTAGAGAGAGAGGGAGGGAGAGAGAGGGAAAGAGAGAGAGGGAGGGAGAGAGAGAGAGAGAGAGAGAGAGAGGGAGGGAGAAGGAGAGAGAGAGAGAGAGAGAGAGCGAGAGAGAGAGGGATCATCCATCCCACTCCCACACACCGTAGGCTGTATAAAATACTCTCCCCAATCATTGCAGCTCCCTGGAATTAGCATTAGCCGCTACACAGAGGAAGCGGGCCCTGTTTCTCAGAGGTGTGTGTGGACACACAGATGGGGAGACTCTCATCCCTGCTTTCTCTCCAGCATCCTTCTTAGAGCGACTCATTGTGTGGCGCCGACCTGCAAACCCGTCCCCTCTCTTTATCCCCCCCCCCCCCCTCTCTCTCTCTCTCTCTCTCCCGTCCTCCCCTTCCTATTCCTCTCTCCCTGCCTGCCTCCCTCACGCTGCCAGCTCTAGCGCGCAGAGTCAGGAGTTCAGGCCTGTCAGCAGGGGGCCTGAAGTGGAGGGGTGAGGAAGAGGGGAGGGATCAGAGGAGATGGAGGCTGCCCGGTGGGCTCCTTCTTCTTCCTCCACACGCACGCACACACACACACACAGCACACACACACACACCACACAGCACACACACACACACCACACACACACACACACACACACACACTGACAGACCCCACACCGCTGGGTGGTCAAGCCCCGGAGCAAGGGAGAGTAACCACAACTCCAGGTCCAGCCCGCAGGCCTCCCAGTCCAGCCATGACAGACAGACCAGAGAGAGAGGCAGGCAGGCAGGTGTCTGCGGAGTGCATCTGTGGGTGGTGAGGTTTGGGAAAGACAGGGAGGTGTGAGAGCCGTCTGTGTTCTTACTGCATTACACACTCTACTGATGGAACAAACAGAGTGTGTGTGTGTGTGTGTGTGTGTGTGTGTGTGTGTGTGTGTGTGTGTGTGTCCGTGTGTGTGTGTGTGTGTGTGTGTGTGTGTGTGTGTGTGTGAGAGAGAGAGAGAGAGAGAGAGAGAGAGAGAGAGAGAGAGAGAGAGAGAATGAGCTGAGAGACACAGAGGAAGAGAAATAGAAACAGAGCTGGAGGGGGGCTATGACAGATAGACAGTGGAGGGTATGTGACCGCCCTGAGAGTTGCACATTGGCCGCTTCTTCTGTCCC
>CM030174.1:6862082-6864582 GCA_017639675.1 Aplochiton taeniatus | reverse complement strand
TCATTTCCACAAATGCGTTTTGAACCGCACGAAGTTTCTGTTTGGCAACCGTCAGTTGACCGTGCCCGCCCTGGCAGGGTCTGTGCCTGGGCCACCACTGAGCCCTGGACTCCAATCAATCCCATGATGCCTCGCAGTGGTTGGTATGGCGACAAGAGAAAGAAATAAAAAGAGAGAGAGGGAGAGAGAAAGAGAAATAGGTGATCTGTGATTCCCAGGTGAAAGGTGGGATAGACTTTCTGATTCGCTCCAGCACCCAGATAGACTTACAGCTCAATTTCAACCCCTCACCCTCACTCTCTCTCTCTCTCTCTCTCTCTCTCTCTCTCTCTCTCTCTCTCTCTCTCTCTCTCTCTCTCTCTCTCTCTCTCTTTCTCTCTCTTTATTTATCTCTCCCTGGGCCAGACAGTGGCCTGATATAAGACTAGGCCCGGGGAAGTTCTATCCCTCTCTCTCGTCGTTCCTCTGACTCACTCTGTCTTTCTCTCTTCCCTCCCTCTCGGTCTCTCTGTCTTTCGCTCTCTCCCTGGGCTTGGTTACTGTGACAGGGGAATCGGAGATGTGCCTTTCTAGCAGGCCAGGCTTGTAAAGATACAGCGGCAACTCTGTTGTTTTCTTTCTTTCCCTTTAAAAAAAAAGTAACAGCCCCCCCTCCCTCCCTCCCTCCCTCTCTCTCTCTTCTTCTCCTTTATGTCTCTGCTCACTCTTTATTTTATTGGACCCTTTCGGTTCTTTCCCCTAGTTTTTTTTTTCCGCAGACGGGCACGATTTTGGAAATGCATCATAAGTGGCTCGATAGCGGGGCCCCGGTGCACTCTGTCACCAGGGATCGATGCGGAAGGTCAGCGTGGAGGTGGGGCGATGGCACTGTGGGGTGACAGCTCTGGAGGGCCAGGGAGAGAGCCATGCCCAGGTGATCTATAAGCCCAGTCTGGCATGAGGCGTGACGGGCAGGACAGGCCGTCCTTGCCCCCCCCCCATCTCTCTCTCTCTCTCTCTCTCTCTCGCACTCTCTCTCTCTCTCTCTCTCTCTCTCTGGAGGGATGGACGACTGGGACGCTCATCAACACTGTCACCCCGGCTGGACCCCAAAGTCCCCTAGTCATTCCCCACGTGGGTCACGGGAGACCCGGCCCCGCCCTGCTTGGACCGCCAGACTCATTTGTCATAGGAGTTTGGGCTTCTTTCTTTTTTTTCCCAGAGCACTATGTCACGGTGTTTTGAGTAAAGCACAACAAACAAATTATTATTGCATCTTCTTAGCATACGTTTTTTTTCTCCAACCTTAGCACTTTGGAAGAACAGCAGAAGTGAAAGTAGGCCGATATTTTGATACGGAGCGTGCGGAAAGTGGGTTTATTGGAACAGGGTTAGGCCAGCAAAAAGGGATAGTAAGCATGATTGTTTATCCTCACCGTGAAACAACATGGAGATTGACTGGTCTCTCTGCCGACCATCCGAACTATTCCAGTTGCTCTTTAATACCTGCATTTTGGATCTTTTTAGCCCCTAGTCTCGTTTCGCGCTCTCGTCAATTCTCCGTTTTCTCTCTCTGCCGTTCCCCCGTTCGTTATCTTTCCCTCTGCGTGTTACTGTCTCGTTTGCAAGCGATGTTTTATCAACAGAGAAGAGAAATCAACAGAGAAGAGAAAGGCTTGTGGAGAACTCGAATGAAGAAAGCGACAAGTGGCAAAAAAAAAAAGACCTTTGATCCCCTTTTCTAGCCTCTGAACGGGGCCCTTGAAGAGACTCAGCTGGACAGCCTTAACAGGGGCGTTTGTCTTCAGCGTGATGGAGCAGGAGTATGCTTTCTAATAACCTTAAAAGCCTGACCTTTCCCAGAGTGTCGGCGCCGTGTTTGGGTTTCATTGCATTAGTGTGTCCCCCTTTTTTTGAATTCGTGGGAGACGGTCTCTGGCTCCTCCTCCACGCGGCATAAAACGACCCCCCCTCCCCACCCCCACCCCCACCCCCACCCCCACCCCCACCCCCTGCATTGTTGAGAGTACGAAAAGGAAAATAAATAACAACTCCGTCTCCACAGCGTGTCGCCGGGAGGTGTGGAACGTGGCGGGGGGGGGGGGGGGGGGGGGGGGGGCGGTGGGGGGGTGCTGGCGGGGCGGGGGGTGGGGGGGGGGTGAAGTCGTCGGCCGCGGGATGCGCAGTGTGTCGCTGTCGGAGGAAGCCAGGCGAGATGGACCGCGCTCTAATGGAGCTGCAACTGCCTCCGCCGCGCGGGGAGACGCACACTGGCCGAGATTTGTGGAGATTAGCAGAGAGAACGGAAGGCATGAATCATCCGCTCAGTCACACACCCTCACACACCCTCACACACCCTCACACACACACACACACGCACGCACGCGCGCCCGCCGGCACACAGTCACGCACACAGCGGCGCGCATGTTAATACGTCTTTCAAACCCTCTGAGCAGCAAGTCGTGAGTCGTAAATACTCGCGCAGGCCGTTTCAATTCTGCCGAGGAGCGCACGCACGCCA
>CM030174.1:6844582-6854582 GCA_017639675.1 Aplochiton taeniatus | reverse complement strand
ACACACACGTGCGCGCGCTCTCACACAGACATACAGTAGGTTAGAGTGTGACTCAGGTAAACACGTCAAGACAGGTCAAGGTTGCTCTACACACACACACACACTCACACACACACACACACACACACACACATACTCACACTTACACATCTGCCACAGTGCCACGGGTAAGGTCATCGCTGTGCCAAACCGAGGATGTTTGTCTGAGGTGAGGGTGACCATGCACTGTCGACGCTTATGTCACCGCTCTAAAGTCATGCCACATCTTAGTCATGCGTGTGTGTGTGTGTGTGTGTGTGTGTGTGTGTGTGTGTCCGTCCCCGAGTCCCGTGACAGTGTGGAAAGGCCATCCATCACGGTGGAACGGCCGGGGACGCCGTGCTCCAGCCCATCCGTCATCCTCACCACTGTTTACAGTAAACACGTATAAATGGCCTGACCTTCTCCTGCTCTACGGGGACCACAGCCGCTCTGCAGGATGAACCGTGGAGCCGGACGCAGACGCCTCCTTTAGGCTTGGGGACGTAGGCTAGCCAGGCCTCGGCTCCACTGCTCAGCCTGGCTGTGTGTACCCTCCCCCCCCTCCCCCCCCTCCCCACACACACACACACACTCACACAAACACACCCATGGGTCCCTGCAGACTTCCTCCGGAAGGGAAACAAAACAGAGCCTCGCTTTAAATGCGAGGTGATGCTATTTCCAACAGTGGAGTGCTGCTTGAGCTCCGTGGAGCCCGTCGCGGTTTGCATGCAGAACACAAGGACCAGCCAAACACTGGAGCTAAAAAGAGCAGGTAGAAAGACAATGGGAACGGATAACAGGCGCGCACACCCGCACACACACTAACACACACACACACTCACACACACACACACACACACACACACACACACACACACACACACACACATACACAGACACGCGCGCATACACCCACACTCTCTAAGAGAGAGAAGAGAAAAGGATGAATCTTCTGAGGGAACATCCATTGTTTTTCCTGCTTCCTGGTGCACCGTTGTGGTTCTAGCCATTCTGTTCCCCCCTCTCTCCCACCCTCCTGCCCTCCTCTCTCTCTCTCTCTTTCTCTCTTTCTCTCTCTCTCTCTCTCTCTCTCTCTCTCTCTCTCTCTCCCTGTCCGCGCGGCGCCCATTGCCCATTATGATCTCTCTGGTTGTTACACGGGCCGTCGTTAGCGAACAGCAAGGACAAGTGTTGTGGGTGGTTGGGGGGCTAGTGGTGTACAGGGCCCCGAGGCAGCAGGGGCCGTCCGCGGTCGCGGGGTCTTCAGGGGCCTCTTAGAGGCAGTCTAGCGGAGCGGCACTGGATGTTAGCACCAGGCACACTGCCGCTGCTGCTGTCTGTCAGTCTGTGTGTGTGTGTGTGTGTGTGTGTGTGTGTGTGTGTGTGTGTGTGTGTGTGTGTGTGTGTGTCTGTGTTTTTCTGTGTGTGCCTGGGTGTCCGTCTACTCCACACAGCTGGCTCAGCAAGCCATGTTAAAACGCTTTGCTCTCTCTCTCTCTCTCTCTCTCTCTCTCTCTCTCTCTCTCTCTCTCTCTCTCTCTCCCTCTTTGTTTCCCTTTTTTATTCTCTCTCTCTTGTTCTGTTTTCTCTATATAAATGTTCTCTCTCTATCTTTCTCTCTGTATTTATTAAATATTTATATACAGTATTTCTAAAAAAAGTATTCTCTCATTGTTCTCTTTTCCCATTCTCCGCTTAATGTTTCATTATTCCTCCCTCTCATTTGTGGGATTCTGCTCTGTCTCACTTACGTTTCCTTCTTTTACCTGTCCGGACTCCCTCCCTCACCCCTCACATCCCCTCCCTCCCTGCTCACCTCCTCCTCCTCCTCCTCCTCCTCCTCCTCCTCCTCCTCCTCCTCCTCCCTCCCTCCACTCCTCCTCTCCCGGTCCACCCCGTCCAGACGGACAGAACTCTGAGCCGGACTCTAATGTTCCCTGTTCCCTAAAAATTGGAGCGAGGGGCGTGTTGCGGCATTAGCGCTTAACAGGCCGTGAAATAGCAGCCTGCCTCCCTGACGTCTCCCCCATCACTCCAGGTGAGGCGGCCAGACGGCTGGATAAATGAGCGCGCGGCAGGCCCCACTCCAGCTCCCAGCATGCACCGGGGGTAGGGGGGTGCACCTGAGGAGAGAGGTCCGGCGAGTGATTGCTTCACTGCCGCACGCCCCTTTGCAGCGCTAAGAGCAGGTCCTCTAATGTTTTTCTCTGTCTTTTCTCCTCAGTGCTTTTGTCCATACAATTAGGGTAATGAGCGGGGCCCAACCGCGATCGATGGAGCGCCCGGGGTAGGGAGACGCTCCCGTTTGGATAGATTCCCAGACGGAGTGACATCAGGGTCGGGAGCCTGGCCAGGCCATTTGAGCCCCCACTCAATGATTCCCCTTAACTTCCGTATTAATGCCAAAATCCTGATGATCCGAGAGCTGATTCCTTTGGCGGCGGCCGAAATAATATTTTCGCCACTTTCATCCATGACTCGACCGGTTAAGGATGGCAAAGACCAGCGTTGTGTTACAGAGACCAAGTCTCTGTTGGAGGTGGCATCCCGTTGCAGGGCCTCACCTCACTAGTGATTACCCCCACAGCACTCTGACAGCAGCTCTGCTCCCATACGCTAACCTCCAGCCTTGATTAGCTGCTAGCTCTTTTCTCCCTCTGTCGCGTCCTGTCCTTCCTCCCCGGCCCCCCTCTCCATCTCCCCTCTCCCCATTATTCCCCTGCCTTTAATAAACTCCCCCCAAACACAGATCGATTTCGGGTAAGTGAAGGTGGCACTGCCTCCTGACTTATTTCATTACCGACGGCTAATTACAGCCCATCGGAGTGAGCAGGCCTCTTAAAGGTGTAACATGCTGCGGCCCTCTCCCGGACGTCCATGGCTCCTACCGATTTCTACCAACCCCCACCCCCCCACAGCCCTCACCCCCACCTCCTACATTTCTAAATAATCAAGCGGTGCCTCCTCTGCCCCCCACCACCCCGCCTCCCCACCCCCTTCCCTTAACATGTCATTCCATGTTGGACCCGTCCTAATGCGTGATTCCAGCCGTGCAACTGTGCAATGAAGGCGGCTAATGGACCATGCTGGTGGCTCAATCGCCTCGGCCCGCCGCCCATAATGAAGACAAATGTCAAAACGTTAGGTGCTAATGCGGTAATGAAGTGGACGCGCCACTCGCCGCAGCGGCTCGCGCGTCACATGACCTTCAGAAGGCCCGCCCGGCCTCAGTGGCTGGAGTCCGGGCGGGGGAGGGAGGGGCGGTTGGGGCGTTGCGAACCCAAGGTCTGCCAACGCATGCCCGTTAGATAGACAGTCGTCCGTCCCTTGGCTTGACCAAAACAAAAAACAAAACTGTGGCGTAGACCCTCTGCCCTGTCAGTCCAGACGAGCCCCAGGGTTTGGATTGGCACGTTTCCGGGGCATGGCGGTCTGCCTTGAGGAGATGGGGGTGTGGGGATGGGGTTACCAGAGGGCCCCTGAGGAGTAGAAGGGGGTGTGGGGATGGGGTTACCAGAGGGCCCCTGAGGAGGAGACGGGGGTGTGGGGATGGGGTTACCAGAGGGCCCCTGAGGAGGAGAAGGGGGTGTGGGGATGGGGTTACCAGAGGGCCCCTGAGGAGTAGAAGGGGGTGTGGGGATGGGGTTACCAGAGGGCCCCTGAGGAGGAGACGGGGGTGTGCGTCGCCATGAGGGGACTGGGTGCGAGCAGGAGCCACGCAGAGATGTCTCGGGTGGATGTCCCCAGATCACAGCCACAGATCTCAGAGAGGAAATCACCTCACACACGCTCTCATTCTGCTTCCAACCCGTTCCAATTCGACTGTGAAATTATGATCGGGTAGCTGGTTCAGGCAATGCCCCAGTAAAAATAAAACATATACAAAAAAAAATATATATATATATACAATATATATTCTATTTCAAATGTTTTATTTGAACTTATATAAAGTCTCGGCAAGCTGTCTGTTTTTTGAAGACAGTAAATCGATTAACGTCCCCATTGTCTCCTCTTCCCTCTCGGAGTTGTTATTCAGCTTTTCTTCCCCTTCAACCAGGAGCTCACGCAGCCGGCACTTTTCCCTTTTGAATTACCTGAATGCAGAGAAGACGAGACCAATCTGTTTGTGGTATTTGTAAAGGAGCGTTGCCATGGTTATAACTCCTAACCTTGGGAAAGGGTTCGTCAGTAGCGATGCGTTCTCATTCCCAAAGCAGGGAAAGAAGGTATGGACCATTGTCTTCGCCTTCCCCTCTGTCCTATTATCGGAAAGGTTTGCCACCCTTTGCACGGCTGATAAAAACATCCATGAGATGATTACTGTTTCTATAAAGAGGCTGTTATGTTTCATGTTTTTTTTTATATATATTTTTTTAAATATAGCCTCCCTTGACAGGACGCTTTCCTTTTTCTCTTTTGCCGGTCACTTAGAGAGCCATCTTTCTCTGGAAGAGCAGCTTAAAGTAGTGATCCTCACCCCCATCATAATGGCCTAATGAGGGTGATTATGTTGTGGTTAGTGGCTGAAGCAAAGCCTCCTCACCCCTGGCGTCGGCAGCGTCCCGCTCGCCCGCCGCTTCCCTCTAAGCCCGGCGTAATTAGTTCCCCACTCTCGCCTGCTTTACACAATCGCTGCATCGCTCGCTAACAGTTAAGCCCTCGCTCTGCACCCCCCCCCCCCCCCCCCCCCCCCCCCCCCTCCGCGCCGACCTCGCTATCACCACTTCAATCCGACAGCGGGGTTTCAAGGCAGATTTTTTTCGGAGGGCAGAGGGGGGAGCGCTTCGGTGGCGGAGGGGGGTGGGCGGGGATGGGGATGGAAAAATTCTCCGAGAGGCTTGTCAAAAGCTGTGCATTATCGGCACTTTGCCTAATTTAATTTCCCACTTGTTGCCCCGCGCGGCGACGCCGTCGTGCTGGGGCGCCACCGCAGGGGGGCCCCTCTTTACTGTGGCAACGGGGGCGAGGGAAACGCTCCTCGCCTGGCGAGAGGGAGAAATACTTAATGTGTCGCCCCAGCGGAGGGCCGTGACTGGCCGCTTTCTGCAGGAGTTTGATTGCAGCCCCCCCCCCCCACACACACACACACACACACGCACACTTCTTCCTCCTCCTCCTCCTCCTCCTCCTCCTCCGCCACTACCAGTGACCACTCCAGCCGTCTCTCCGAGGCCCCCTCGGAGGAAGTAAACACGACACAGGAGGTTAGGCCCGCTTTGCGGAGCGTGGACGCCCAGAGTGGACATAATAACAGGGTGGACGGACGGAGGAAAGAGAGAGCGGAGGAATCACACAGCAGAACCCACCTCCGCCTCCCAAAGCCGGCTCACAGGAGCACAGGGAGCCTCAACGGCCCATAAGGTAGAGGCAGGGGAGATGGCTTGTAACATTGGTTAGCCATAGCTGATTCCTAAGGTAGTTGGAAAAGTTTAGAGTAGGAGAAAGTGTGCTTATTCGTGTGTGTGTATAAATAAAAAAAATATATATATATATATGTATATGCCTAGTAAACCTAATAACCCTACTCCCTGCCATGCCTTTGTGCCTAACATAATTCATTATCTGTGGGAAGCCGCTGTACCCCATCCCTGGTCAGGTAGAGCTCCCTCTGGGACCAAACACACGACAGCATCTCCTCCTCACAGGCCCAGTCAACGCAGGCTGTAAGGGGGTGGGTGGGGGGGGAGGGAGGGAGGGAGGGGGCGGGGGTGGGGGAGGAGGCGGTGTGCAGGCCTAGCGTGACACGGTAGCCGCTCAGCGTGTGATCCCTCGCTGTGTGCACTCCAGCGAGCTAGAGAGAGAGAGAGAGAGAGAGAGGGAGAGAGGGAGCGAAACAGGCAAACATGAGAGCGAATGAAAGAGGACAGAAAGGAGTGAGCGAGAGAAAAATAAAAGAGAGGGGGGGGGGGGGGAGAAAAGAGGAGAGAGCAACAGACGGGGGGAGGCTGGGGCGGCGGCGGTCGCAGCACGGGATCAGGCTCCTCATGTTAATGAGCGACTTTGACCAAGGCCTCGCTGCCCTCCCTCTGACACGCGGCAAGGTGCTCCCAGACTCTCCAGAGATAGCCCCGCTCAGTCACTGAACAAAAGGATTCGCCTCGTCCGCGGAGCTTTGTGAGCGGGCCGTGTGTCTGTGTGTGTGCACGTGTGTGTGTGTGTGCGCGTGTGTGTGTGTGTGCGCGTGTGTGTGCGCGCGTGTGTGTGTGTGTGTGTGTGTGTGTGTGTAGTGTGTGTAGTCCGTCCTGTTCATGTTTTCAAAAGCCCAGCTTGGATAACTGGCATTGTTACAGCAGCCTCGGCCAACTGCTTTGCATTATTATTCTCCAGCTGGAGAACACGGAGAGAGCCCCAGCTAATTCATCAGCACTTTGTTCCCTTGGAATCAAGACAGTGCCGCGCTCGCGGGGAAACGGAGCGAGGGGCCATGCGGTTTGGAGTGAAGCGGCTAAGCAGCGAGCGCTGCCCCTCTCCAGCTCTCAGAGCCCCTCTCGTCAGCTTGACTCACTTCAGATGGGGGGCGGATGGGACCTATGTCCACGGGGCAGGAGGGGTCAGAGGCGCCCAACAGAAAGCCAGAGACGTCTGCTAATCCTGGGAACCTTTTGAAACACGGGTCACCAACATAGTGAAATGGCTTCTGTGAGGATCTGGAGGATCTTCAATGTGGCTGCGAGGGATTTAGGTTCTCTCTCTGTCTCTTACTCTCTCTCTCTCTCTCTCTCTCTCTCTCTCTCTCTCTCTCTCTCTCTCTCTCTCTCTCTCTCTCTCTCTCTCTCTCTCTCTCTCTGTCTCTTACTCTCTCTCTCTCTCTGTCTCTTAGTCTCTGTCTCTCTGTCTCTCTCTCTCTCTCTCTCTCTCTCTCTCTCTCTGTCTCTCTCTCTCTCTCTCTCTCTCTCTCTCTCTCTCTCTCTCTCACTTTCTTTCGCTTTCTGTTACACCTTCTATCTCTCACACTCCTCCCATCTCTGCCGTTCTCTCTCCCTCTCTCTTCCCTCCTGGAATACTGTTCTTGTGGAGAAGGCAGTACTATGTGGAGACTGAAAGCCATTTTCTTCAGATCCCATTCCCCTGGTTAGGCTCTCTGTCTTTCTCCCTGTCTGTCTCCCATCCTATTCGCCCTCCCCCCTCCCCACCCCCCCACCACTCTCTCTCTCTCTCTCTCTCTCTCCACCACCCGCCTTTCATCCCCCCTCTTTGACAGAGGGAGCGTGGTTTTAGTGTTTAGGATACGGGAGATGAGTGTGTGTGTGTGTGTGTGTGTGTGTGTGTGTGTGTGTGTGTGTGTGTGTGTGGGTGTGTCTATGGGGGGGGGGACGTTATCTAACATTCTCCTCCTGACACAAGCAAGGCGAAGCAGCTACGTGTTAGCCTACGTCTGCCCCAACCTCCCAAACAAATCAAAGACAGTTCTTTTCTGCAGCCGCGCGCAGAAATCCTATTGATGTTAACATTCGGACGAACGTGTAAATATCCCCCCCTGTCCGCGTGCGACTTCTGATAGCCAATCGCTTGTGTCATCCCTTTTCTGCCACATGACCGTACAGGGCCGGCATGTATTATTAACGCGTGGCCCAGAAGTTTTGAAGTAATTTGCTGCTGTGTTCTGTTTAATAAGTGCTAAATCAGACCGCGGCAATGTTCTAGCAGGCCCTCTTCAAAGGCACCGTAATGAGGAGGGCTGGGGAGTTCAAAGAGAATGAGGAAGTGTTTATATAGTCCTACACACTGGGTGAGAAGCAGTGTTTTCCCTCTGAGTCACATTGATGGGATTGATACATTTAACATGAAAGAGAGCTTTAAGAGGAGGTTTTAACAGAGAAAACAGGTTAAACTCTTTTGCCCCGGGGATCGGGAGAAACATTTAGATGGAGAGACTGCTTCCTGCTTTTCAACCATTAGTAATTTGTGTGAAGGGCGTTGTGTGTTGACTGCTCTTTTATTTGTATTTTTTTTCTTATTTCGACGTTGTTCTCTTGTTCTTGTTTCTTTTCACAGTGGTCTGAACAGGTTCTCCCTTTTTGCTCTTCTGACATAAATCTTAGCCTTTCGACTTCCTTTGATTTCCGACGCCATTTCACTTTGATTTTCCTTTCTTTTTTTGGTTGGGGGCCCTTTGCTGAAGTGAAAAGGAAACGTGGCAATAAGAAATGGATTAGGTTGTTTTTGTTGCTCTGTAAATATAAAGGAGATGAGTCATTTTGTTGGAACCTAAGGGGGAGCTGAATGCGCTCTGCATTGTGTGTCACTGTCACCCACTAATGATGCATGGACGCGCACACACACACACACACACACACACACACACACACGCGTGTGCGCACACACACACACGCACACACTTGCAGGTCAGCAAACTAACTTACAAAACACTCAGTAAACAGGCAGATCTGACAGATTTTTCCAAAACATTTATTTTGCGTTCTGCAATTATGCCTCATTAACGTGAAACATTGTGGCCTCATAATTCCATGTACACAAACTAACATGTGAGGCAGGTACATCCACGCCTAAACATAAATAAATCCGTTTATTTCCATTAAACTGGTACCAGTTTTATTTTTACGCTGGAAATTGACGAGTTAAAGGAACAAAACAAGTCTCCTCAAGGATAGATGAAAATGGGGGGGACAAAAATGAATCAAAAAGACAGTGGGGGGAAGAAAAGAATGATGAAACAGCGAGGAGGGAGCCAGAGAGGCTTAGAAGGTGGATGGATGGCAAGGGAGGTGAGCGAAGAGGGGGATGGGAGGCTGGAGACGGAGGGGGGGTTAGGAGGCGAGGAGATGAGAGGAAGGCGGAATGAAGGATATATAGCCGCTGGCAAACAGAAAACAATTGTTACACTGCCTCCCATAACCCACTTCAACCTTAAACAGCAGATTTTTTTCACTCAATTAATTTCTACACATCGGAGCGAGGGGCCTTGGCTAGGGCTGATGTGGGGCTGCTGCCGCCTCAGCGGCCTACTCTCTCTTTCTCTCTCTCTCTCTCTCTCTCTCTCTCTCTCTCTCTCTCTCTCTCTCTCTCTCTCTCTCTCTCTCTCTCTCTCTCTCTCTCTCTTTCTCTCCCTCTCTCTCTCTCTCTCTCTCTCTCTCTTTCTCTCCCTCTCTCCCTCTCTCTCTCTCTCTTTCTCTCTCTCCATCTCTCTCTCTCTCTCTCTTTCTCTCTCTCCATCTCTCTCTCTCTCTCCCATTATCTCACCCTCTATCTCTCTCTCTCTCTCCCTTCTCTTGTGCTCTCACTCTCTCTCACAGCCTCTATTTTTCTCTCGACAAAAACCCACCAGCGTATGGGAATGGACTGTAAGATATGAGTACATTGAACCTATTCACATGGAGAGAGGGAAAAAACAACGCAGAAAGAAAACTTTGTCAACTATTATGTTTAAACTATGATCCAAACGTGTCTTTTAAATGGAGTTTGAACAAAGTCAACTTTGTGGAGCTCTCGCAGCAACAATCCCATAAATACAGAAAATACGATTTGAAATTCCAATTAAAATAATCTGAGTATATACTCGGAGGATCAGACAAGTCTTATATACCTTAGGATTCCAATTCCAAATATTACATTATGCATTTCGACTCATTACAATGTAAAGCCGATGGAAACCCAGAGCATTACCACAGTCCACGTTGGATGTTGATGCTAATTGGAAAGTATTCCCCTCCCCCTCCTCACCTTCCAAAGATTTAGTCAAAGAATCCTAATGAAAAGAAAGGGAGACAGACACAGTTACAAAGCAGACATTGATTTGGATCCTTTGATTTCCCATTAGCAGACTCTTTGAGTACGCTGGCCTCTTTCCACAGATCTTAGACTGGCCTGTCACCAGGCGAACACTCTGTCACTGATCGCAGGGGCTTTGGTCCAAGACGTGATGTCGTTGTACATTTGTTGTACGAGATATTTCTATTTAAATATGGGAGGTAAAAGTCCAGAGAGACAAACACACACACAAAGAGAGGAGGAGAGG
>CM030174.1:6837082-6839582 GCA_017639675.1 Aplochiton taeniatus | reverse complement strand
GATGACAATCGAGTCAAGCACACCAGAGCGTCAGGGAGTAACGGGCAGCGGCCGTGTTGTTGGGGGGGGGGGGGGGGATTTTTTTTTTCGGGGAGACTGGAAAGGGGAAGAGATTGCTTTTAAAGTGGAGGGGGAAAAGCGGCAATGATCCGAGGCCCAGACGTCCTCCGACTCCGACTGTCCATTTGCGCATCCCTCTCCGTTAAAGCACTGGTGGAGTCGTCGCCTCGACAACGTGATCCTTTTCCCTTTATCGAGACTCGTTATTTACCCCTGCGCCGCACGTTAGGAGTGCTTACCAAACCCACTTTACTTCAGACAAAGTGCTTACAGAATGGCTTCCACGAAAACACTTCCATATTTCATCCCAATAAGTCGTTATCAAATACACACAGGGAATTAGGCTCCATTATACGGAGTAATAGATTGCATTATGTGTCCCATTGCCTTGCGAAGGGGGATGTCAGTGGCTGTGTCAGCCTTGTTTTCAAAGCGCCTGGCCTATCAGCCACGGTGTGGTGGATACACATGCACAGGGGGAGGGAGAGAAACTGACTGGAGATAAACACACATACATATTCCCAAACGCACATGCTCCCATAAAAGACACACACATACTGTATCCGCCCACACATTTGCCACGTTTGTGTGTGTGTGTGTGTGTGTGTGTTGAGACAGAGAGACAGAGAGAGAGAGAGAGAGAGAGAGAGAGAGAGAGAGAGAGAGAGAGAGAGAGAGAGAGAGAGAGAGAGAGAGAGATAGTAGAGAGAGAGAGAGAGAGATAGTAGAGAGAGAGAGAGATAGTAAAGAGAGAGAGAGCGAGAGAGAGAGAGAGAGAGAGAGAGAGAGAGAGAGAGAGAGAGAGAGAGAGAGAGAGAGAGAGAACTGGCGAAAATGTCAACCCGTGAGAGCATGTCTGACTGCCTCCTGCCTCTACAAGGCTCTCTGCTTATTTCACAGCAGCACCTGGTGGTGACAATGGGCAGAGGGGGAGAGGAGAGGAGAGGAGTGGAGTGGAGAGGAGAGCAGAGCAGAGCAGAGCAGAGGAGAGGAGAGGAGAGGAGAGGAGAGGAGAGGAGAGGAGAGGAGAGGAGTGGAGTGGAGTGGAGAGGAGAGCAGAGGAGAGGAGACGGGCAGAGACATCTTTCCAAACACTTGTTCTCTGCCCCATCTTGTCGGGCCTTTGCTGTCAATCCACTCCAAAGCCGGCTAATTTGACTGTTTGAATACTCCGGAGCCCCTGACAAAGCTTGAAGATATTTTCTCTCTGTAGAGACGCGTTCCAAGCCAAGAGGTACAGACAATGACAGCCCCCTTCCCAAAGCGTATTGAATTCCAACTTAATCACACCGCCCTGTGTCTAACTTTGCTGGCGGCCGCCGGCACTTTAATAATAATAATAACTTCCACTTTAATAATCATAATGACTTCCACTTTAATAATCATAGTAACTTCCACTTGAATAACTTTGACGCGGCGAGGGTAGAGCTGGGAGAGAAGAAGGAGTCAACCAGGTGAAGCTCTCCGTCGCCATGGCGCTGGCCGGGGAGAGGGGCACCGTGACGGAGCAGGTGAGCGGGGGCGCCCCCCCCCCGTCCGCTCGCTTGCGGACGCTGCCATTGGGCCCGGTAAAGCATGTGACCCCTTCTGCCAGCCTGGCTCCATTAGAGGAATCATCCCAGGGACGAGTCCATGAAGGGGAGGGGGACCAAGGCAACGTCTGGCTGCCTGAGCGCACACAAACCAGCACGGCGGCGTGATAAAAAACACTAATTGGAGGATAAATGTTTTGATGGTGGGATTTTCAGGGGATTGTTTGGTTTTAATTCCGCTGCACACGTTCAGAGTCTTCGCTCTGAGGCGCAGGGAGGACTGCGTTGTCTTTTTTTTTTGCTTTTGTTTCTTTCAATTAATTTTACGACTGCACATGGATTAGCGAAGTGGAAAGCCGGTGTTTACTTTGTTGTTTGAAAATGCAATATTACCGACGAAGCGGTTAGCTGTGCATTTTATAAAACATGCTTTATCCTATAGACTGCGTCAGCACCCGCCTCCTGCTGCCCCATTGGATGATTTATGCACGCCGGCAGACAAGCATTGGACAGCAAACGTAAGGAGCGTGCCGTGATTGGTTATCTGCGCAGGGACCAGTGACTTTTTTATTGTATCAGAGCGCGAGGGGTAATTATCGGTAAATTACCAAAACCTGTCCTGTCAGCGATATCAAGCGCACACCAATCACGGCATTGACACGCCGATTGTGTTCCAAAACAACAAGTAGCCTTTGGACCCCCTCCCCCCTCCTCCTCGCCACACGCACCTGCACAGCGCGTATCGAATGCTTGGCCTAACTAATGAACGTCTGAAAGCAATTAGATGGCACTATCTCTGAAATTAGGCCTGGCATAGTGTTAATTACATAATTACTGGCGGTGTCAGCTCGCTGGGGGGTGGAGGACGCACGGCTCCAATGGGAGGGGAGAAGTTCCTGGGCTTTCAG
>CM030174.1:6819582-6832082 GCA_017639675.1 Aplochiton taeniatus | reverse complement strand
CCGGCCAGCGTGGAGGACACTCTGGCCATCAAATCGGGACCGTATCGGGGGGAGATGATCAGGATAGCCGTGGTGACTCTGTGCTTCCGCCTAACCTGTCGCTGTCTACAGTATATATCTGATTCCACAAGCCTCTGGAGCGATTTGACAGAGCGTCGCGCCAGGCAGCTCTGCTGCAAAGTCATTTGGTACCCTCGAGCAGTAAAAAAAAAAAAGAAAGAAAGAAAGAAACTAGAAAAAAACACTCCAATCTAATTACGCTGAAAGAATATCATTAGGCTTCTTAATGATGATTAATGTATACATAATAGTAACATTTTGTGAAAGATTAGAGCCTTAGAAATGTAGTTGAATGTGAAATTGCCTATTTCAGGTACAGGCTTGTATGTTGTTTTGCAAGTTGCTATGGTTATCAGTCATATCATTAGTTCCATGCTTATTAGTTACGGAAGCAGCAATAATTAAATGATACGAATGTAGGTAATGAAAATGCAAGTGAATTTTAATATGAATTTCAAATAGTATTTACTTTTTCTATTTCATTTCATTATTGGAAAAACCAGGGAAGCTTTTATTATTCTTTACTAGTGGGGATTTTATAGTCTTTTAAACTCATGCATATACATGATGTTCCAAAGTCATTACCACTAAGATCACGTAAAGTTCCCGTTTTTAAATAAAAACCGTAAAATCGTTAGACTTTAAAATTGAAGTTCATGCTTTTGTTTTTTAAAGGTCATCTGGTCACTCTCTTGTTCATAGACAATTCTAGAACACAGGAACAGAAAACTTGAAAATGTTTCAGTGGGCGTGGCTTAGGATTGACATTTAGGGACTTGTCAGGCAAATTTTACCGGTGCTGAATGATAAAAAGTGGCCCTGGTTTTATCAAAATACCAGATTTAAAATCATAGTTTTCTAAATTTTTTCCAAGTCCGTTTTACCCTATTCAACTGTTCTTATTTACTTTTGTTTTCTCCAACTCTGTTTTTATTATCAGTCAAAAATTGTTTCCCCTACGTCCAGACCTGGTAAGAGCCCATGTAATCTCCCAGGCTACTCCCCTCTTCCTCTCCTCTGCCTCCTCCTCCTCTAAAGGGCCAACACTCCCCACCTCAGCTCTGCCAAACCGCTGACAACACACACACATACACTTTGTAGCCTCCTCATGTTGACTTATTTTCCTCCTTTTTTTTCTCCCCCTCACCTTAAAACAAATGGCAACGGCGGGAACCCAAACGAAAAAAAGAATGCTACCGAAAATAAAAGCAGTAAAGTGCCCGAAAATGTGACATTTAGCTTAAATGGAGGTGGAGAGGGCCGCGGGGAAGCAGCCGTAACGATGCAGGAGAGCAGGCGGGCCTTCTCCTCCGCGCCGCGTGCTGCTAAAACAGGATTGATGGCCTCTCGCAGGCCGTCATATTTTAGCGGCTGATGTGCACCGTGGGTGGCTCGTCTGGGCTTGAGGGCTTCGCCTGGTGAGACCATCGCTCCCAGACGCCGGGGCCCGCACGGCCGTGACATGCGCTGGGAGCCGGTGAGCGACGGGCGTCCTGTCTAATGAGAGAGTGGCCGGGCCAAGGTCCAAGGGAAGGGAGGGGCCTCATTTGTTTTCCTCTCTCTCTTTCTCTCTCTCTCTCTCTCTCTCTCTCTCTCTCTCTCTCTCTCTCTCTCTCTCTCTCTCTCTCTCTCTCTCTCTCTCTCTCTCTCTCTCTCTCTCTCTCTCTCTGCCTCTCCGTGCGCGGGTTGGCGTTTACGGGGAAAGCCGGTACAGGCGTGCCGTCACACACGTACACCACGCCCTGGCGGACGAGCGAGCCGTCTTGGCTTCGCGTGTAATGGTGGTCGTCTTTGCGCCCTCCTTTTCCCGGGAGATTCTCTTTAAAGCCAAGCCATGGTGTGAGTGTGAAATGTGTAGGACAAAGTAACTTAAGAGGCCGTTTATCCGGCCGCCCCTCCTCCCCCCGGTCACGTCCCCTCTGTTCTCCTCTGGCGGTGGTCGGAATTGACAGGCTTCAGCACTTACAGCCTCCCGGAGCTCTTTCTCTCCATTTGGAGACACTTTGTCGCTTTTAATCAGCCCCTTAATTGGCCGCCCGGCGGTGGGCGAGTGGCACCAGGGGTTGGGCGGTGCCGGGGACGCCGTGCCTCTCCTGACATTCCCCCCTCTCTGTCTGTCTCTCTCTCACTCACTGCCACGCACACACGCACGCACGCACGCACGCAACCACGCACACACACGCACACGCGGCGCTCCTAATTTGAAGCCTGCAGAGCCGTTTGGAGTTCTATGTGTTGAGAGTGAGAAGCGCCTGTCTGTCTGTCGGGTGGCACTCTCGATCTGGCTGTCCCCTCATTCGTCCGTCGAATGATATTATTTTAGATTGTTTGTGCTAGGAACCACCCGAGCACAGCAAGAGTGTGGATTATGATATGCAGTTATGTCTTCAGAATCAGAAATATGAAGAGCCACCAGTAGGTGTCTTCAAATATGCAGCGCGTGGTGTTTACAGACTCAACAGAAGGCCTCTCAGCTCGCCGCTACACAGTGTTCCATGCTGCCTGCTGTCTCAACTCGCGTGTGCGTGTGTGTGTGTGTGTGTGTGTGTGTGTGTGTGTGTGTGAGCGCGTGAGTGTGTGTGTAGGTGTTCATCTACATTCGAGGGGGGTGGAGAGAGAAAGAGAGAGAGAGAGAGAGAGCGAGAGAGAGACATAGACAGAGCGAGAGAGAGCGAGAGAGAGAGAGAGAGAGAGAGAGAGACATAGACAGAGCGAGAGAGAGAGAGAGAGAGAGAGAGAGAGGTAGACGGAGAGAGCTGAATCTAGGACAGCAGGCCCGGGCGGTTCCAGGGGAAGGTACCCCCTGCTGTGGCTGTGGAGCAGCCTGGGTCAGATCGAAGCAAAAGCAGAGAAAAATAGGAGGGCGAGACAGCGTGAGGCGTTGGTACGGCGCCATGGAGGAGACGAGGGGAGACAACGACCCCGCCGCTCCCTTCTGTCTGCGACCAGCCAAACAAAGCACGATAGGGATGGCGGACCTTTCATTTCAATCCCGCAGCCACGTTTTGTCCCGTAAGAGACACGTATCCGAGGACATCTCTGTCCTCTTGAGTCTGGAGTCCGGTGGCGTGTGTTTGGGTGAGCCTGGCAGACAAGACGAGGCCGCCCGTAATCAACCGGCGCCCTGTGTGTTCTCCGGGCCAATGAAGAGCTATTCATTTGCTAGCGAAGGCGCTCGCGGGGTCTCAGCTGCTCCTGTGGGCAGGCACACACACACACACACACACACACACACACAGTCAGGAGACACACCCTGTCCGTCGCCTCGTCCCTGCCAGCCCTCGTGCCCACTCAGCACATCCCCGGCACCAGCCGCTCGCCACTAAAAAGTATAATTGAATTCATTATTTGCTGTTTTATGACTTGTTCCGCTGTGGTTTTAATTTGTCCTGTAAAAGGACAGTGCCAGCAGCGACAGTTCCTCCGCTCACCATAACACCCCCCCCCCCCCCCCCCCCTGCCTGGCTGGCTGTCCCCTTGCCCAAGCAGACTCCATGGCCGCTGTCGCATGCTCTAGGGCCCCTGTTGGGTTTTATGGCCCGTGTGTGAGTTTGTGTGTGTGTGTGTGTGTGTGTGAGTGTGTGTGAGTTTGCGTGATAAGGGGGCGGTTGATGTCACCGAGGGAGCTGTCTCCCACCGCCGCTAATCAACTCCTCAAGGTTAAATTCGGAGTGCCGGAGGAGGAAGAGGAAGAGGAGGAGGAAGAGGACGAGAAGGGGGAATGAAGCTGCCAGATAGCATTCCGAGTGAGCCCTGTCTCTTTAATAGGCGCACTGCTTGACCTTCCCTCTGACTCTCACTCCCGACTCCACGCTGAAGAGATCGGCCCATCTACGTATTGATCTGGTCAGGGGAATATCATCTGGAAAACATTGCCGTCAATATCAATATTTCCCAGACTGCTCGGGCCTGGCCACTGGTGAGCGCAAGGTTATCAGCGGCATCTTTGTTGCTCGTCACGGGCGCGTCCGGGGCGGATAAAGCACGTTTCATAGTTGCTCAGACGTAGCCTTGGCAGAGTGCTACCGCAGACAGTGCCTCCAGGCTTCTCGGCTTTGGCCCTGGATGCAAGGAGCCAGAGATGGAGGCTGGCCTGGCAGCCTGGCTCCTCTACCCGCTCCCCTGGCTTCAAGGCCTTTTTCTCCCTCTCTCTCTCTCTCTCTCTCTCTCTCTCTCTCTCTCTCTCTCTCTCTCTCTCTCTCTCTCTCTCTCTCTCTCTCTCTCTCTCTCTCTCTCTCTCTCTCTCTCTGCCTCTGTATCTTTCTCTCTGTCCCTCTCTCTCTCTTCCTGTTTCACTCTCTCTTTCTCGCTTCCTCTCCAACTCCCTTTCTCTCTCATTTCTCTCTTTCTATCTCTGCTCTCTCTTTCACTGTCTCCCTGTTTCACTCTCTCTTTCCCTCCCTCTCGCTCTCTTTCTCTCTCTCCTTCTTTCTCTCACCACCTCCTCATGCTGGGTTGGTAGCTCCGGCTCTCTGCTGGGTGAGGAGATAGCTATCACCAGGGGGTGAGTTGACCTCCTGACCTCAGACGGTTCTGTGGTGAACAGACCCCCCCCCCCCGAACCCACCCACCCACCCCCTCCAGCTAGCTCCGAACAGAGTAGATCCCCACCGCACAGCCAGGAGAAGAAGTAAACACCGAAATGTTTTTCTGGCCCAAAATGTTCTCCCGCTGTAATCCATGCGTATTGATAAATCGGTGGCTGCTAAGCGGATATGATTAACACCTTTGTGTTTAAACACGTATTGAATACAAATAAGGTCTTATTCATCGGCCGTTAATCTTTTAACAATGCCATTTTGGGTAAAGCCGCGGCGGATATGGATCGTAGGCTGACAGGCATTTTTGCTAGCTGGCTGTTTTTCCTTTTTCTGCCCCATCTTTGGACGAGGATGCGGCGTAGGCCTTTAGCAGTGGACCGAGGGCAAGGGGGGGTGGGGGGCTTTTATGATTGAGGAAGGGGAGTGGGGGTGGGGGTGGGGGGTGGGGGTGGGGGTGGGGTGGGGGGGGGGGGCTGTTGGCACTGAGCTAACCCCCGCGTCATAAACGCAAGGCGCATGGACTTGGATGGATATGACAGCGTCTGGTCGCCGGTGACTGAACGGTTTCATTTCATGGACGTCGACGTATAAAGCGAGGGGCAGATCATAAAGCATAATGGCGCTGGGAGACGTGGGGGCCGGGGGGGCCGGGGGGGGCCGGGCGGTATTGGGCTGTAAATTGACAGAGTCAGAGGTGCCATGCTCTTCTTCTCCGGTTTAGCACACAATTAAGTTCAGCCCGAATCCTCAATGAAGATGTTAATGATGACAGGCCGTGAAAGCCCAGTGGTTTTTCTCCGGTTGTGTTTTTGAGGGAGGACTCCAATTCCCCCGGCAGGCTCGGCTGGGAGGCTACTCGGAATGCGTGCTAACGGAACACTCGGGAGGAGAAAGTGGATCAAGGCCTCGCGCAATTGCCGACTAACGCGGCCCCCCTGCTGGCGGCTGCGTGGAGGATAAACGGCGGCCTGCTTTTGTTCCTGGGGATGTGTGCGGGGGGCGGAGCTCCGCGGGCGGCGAGAGGCTTGGTGGGACGGGGAAGGTGGTGCTGGGATTTCCCTGTGATCAGGGGGTGGGGGGTGGGGGGGTGTTGGCCTGAAGGGTGTGGTGGGGGAGATGGAAGTCTTTTACAGAACGCATGCTTGGCACGTTCGACTAGAGCTCTGTACCCCCCCACACACCCCCACACCCCACCCCCACAACCAGGGGAAATAAAAAGAGAAGGTGAGACCAAAAAACTTTCCCTCCTTAGCTCGGGGCTATATACTGTTAGCTGCCAGCCGCGGAGGAATTCGAAATATCATTCTGCCACTCCGTGTACATATTCTACATCTCTCTCGACACACACACACACACACACTCAGACGCACGCACACACAGACACACACACACGCACAGGCACACGCACACAGGCTTGTAGAACAGACACGTCGCACACGTCAAACCACCAGGAATCTATCACATGCAGCTAGAGAGAAAGAAACAGAGGGCGAGAGATGAGATATACAGAGAGATATAATTGGAGAGAGAGGGAGGGAGAGGGAGGGAGGGAGAGCAAGAGACACACAGAGAGAGAGCGAGAGAGAGAGAGAGAGAGAGAGAGAGAGACAGAGACAGAGACAGAGACAGAGAGAGAGAGAGAGGACGGTGAGAGAGAAAGAGATCGGCATAGGGAGAGATAGAGAGAGAGGGATAGAGAGAAAGAGAGTGAGAGACACACAGAGAGAGAGAGAGAGAGAGAGAGAGAGAGAGAGAGAGAGAGAGAGAGAGAGAGAGAGACAGAGAGAGAGAGAGAGGGATAGAGAGAAAGAGAGCGAGAGACACACACACAGAGAGAGAGAGAGAGAGAGAGAGAAGGCTCCTGCCTGGCCTGAGGCCTCAGCAGCAGGAACAGCAGGAGGACGAGGGCGGGCGAGGCAGCTCCTTTTTTTCTTTCTTTTGGACTCGTTCCACGGGACGTCTCTGGATAACAGGGACAGAGGAGAGGAGAGGGGGAACAAAGTGAAGTGACGGTGATGGTTTCTGTCCTGTCGCCCGCGCTGTCCCGCCTCTGACTCCTGGCCCATTTGCATACAGGCAGCTCCGGCTCGTCTGCGCCAGCGGGGAAATATGGGGCAGCGTTAAAAAATAAATAAAAAATCCACTTAGGAGACGCTGGGCGTGATAGTGCGGCGCGGAGGCTGGGGCGGCGAGAGAAGGAGAGCGAGAGACAGCTGGGGGGGGGGGGGGGGGGGGGGAGTAAGTGATAGTGATGGAGGGGGGCGATATAAATAGAAGTAGTGATGGCAGGATAATGCATGGCTCCTTTCTGCCCGGGCGGAGCTTCAGGCCTGTCAGGAACGCCGACGGGGGGGGGGGGGGGGGGCGGGAAAAGAGAGGGGGAAAAAAAAGAGGGCGGGTGACTTTTCCAGGTCACTCTAAAAGTCTGAGCGAGGTGCAGCAAGAGCCCCGTGATTAATTATGATCATTATCGTCATCACGCCCGCCACGGGCATTAATCACCTGGCATGTCCGTGGACGGGACGGTACAGGACAGAGGGGTGGGGGTGGTGGTGGTGGTGGGGGGGGTTCTGGTACCGGTACCGGGGAGGAGGATTGGGTCACGCCGCCGACTGCCATGTTGGATCCACCGCGCATCGCCACGGCGACGCGCGGCTGTATGTCCGCTGTCGAGCCACGGCGACCGGTCAGAGGGAGGGCCGTTGTTGGTCCGGCCAGTGTTTGCCGTGCGCACACGAACAAACACACACACAAACTCACTCCCGCCCAGCGGAGGGGATGTTCACTGATCAATGGTGGCTCTTTAGTTGAACTTACATGCCGATAAAGCGCGGGCCAGTGAATTGACTGGGGCTAACATGGCATCCAATGGCTGCCAGTCGTCAAGCGGTACTAAGTGGCCGCGCTGAGTCCGGTGAGTGTCTCTCGACGAGCGCCGGCGTTCCCGCTCCCCCGACACGGATCATCTTGGAATGAGCCGACGTGGTCTGACGGTCAGGAAGCCGTGAGCCGCTGAGGCGCCATCGACCCCCTGGGGCACTCACGTCTCGTGTCACTTCCTGCCTCCTTTCCCCTTCCATCTTCCCCGGCCATCGCTCTCCTCTCCGCCGCGGCCCCTCCTCCTCCTCCTCCTCTCTGCCTCTTCCACTTTATCTGCATACTCCCCCCCCCCCCCCATGACAGACAGCTCCACGTAGCCGTGTCAACCGCGGCAGCGTGGGCTCCCCGACGGCGGCGCAGACGCTCGCCACGGCGCCGCCCGCTCCAGTGCGTGCCCGCGTCCCGCTGACGTTTATGAATGGGCGTAGGCGGGCGCCAGCGCCGGGCGGATTTGTCTCTATAAGGCCGGCCTGACACGCCCGCAGCGGCCCCCACTTCATTTATTCCACTGGCGTAGATTAAGGCTGGCATTACATGTAAGGTCACTCCATGCATCATTGTTACCGCGACAACCCCCCGTCTCCGGGCCCCGCCTGAGGGCCCCCCTCTGCACAAAGGGACATTTCCATCATCAGCTTCCTGTTTTCTGGCTCTGGGCTGCGGTGGTAACAGGTACGAGTCAACACAGTGTGAGGGGCCGGGCGGGTGAGGGGGTCCCCCATGCAGGTGTGTGTTCAGAGGGGGAACTGGGACTGAGCCTGATGGGACACGGTCCACTGGAGCATGCTCCTAGGACAACAACGTCAGGGTCCCAGGGCGTGGATTGGGCCTGATGTTTATCCTGCTGAATCTGATTGAATGCGCGCAGGATGTGAGGGGCTTGGAAAATGACAGCCGGTCTTCAGACAGACTTCAATGGACGATGATTATGATGAATCGCGTTGCATTTCTAATTTAAAAAAAAAAACAAAAAAAAAAAACACAAGATTGAAGGAAGACGTTTTCCGGCAGACTCTCTGCCTTATTTCCAGATTAAGCTGTCTGCACCGAAATAATAACCTCTCCAATCAAATTAATTATGTTTTGGATAAACACATGCATTAGGTAGCGTCAACCCCCCCCCCACCACACCCCTCTCCCAACCCCTCCTCTGCACAGGTGTTATTGATTGTCAGCTCCCTGATGACTCTCTTGCGCATGAAAATGCGTTTGAAACCATGAACAAAATAATAATGCTCATAATAATACTTCTCTTTCTTTTTAAATCGGCGTCACCGTTTGGTTTTCCATATTGAGTAATGGCGCTCCAGATGCAGAGCCGAGGCTGGTGCTCGCGCCCGGGTCCTCTTGACCTCCACCCGGCCTGCTTCAGCTAGGCAGCTAGGGGGGGGGCGGACGGACGGACGGACTCGGGGACGCACGGAGACACCGTTTGTCCTTGCAGGTCCGTCTGGGTCCTTGTGAGGCCCAGAAGAGCTCTTAGCTCCTCCTGTTGGTATTTCTATCCGCGCTCCCCTTAGCCCCAACCTGACTTTAACACGCCGTGTCCCTGGGCCTCTGGAGGAGAACGGCTCCCCCTTCGAAGAAGAAAAAGAAAACCAACTTGACAAAAGGGGCCGTGTGCACGCAGTGGCGGTCGTGGAGAGGGGAAAAAAATAAAAGGACTACTTCACGGCAATTTGTGTTGTTTGGAAAGCGACCGTGGGTGAAATACAAAAGTCCATGCAGAGATTGTTTGAAGAGTCAAGGCGGTTGGGCTTCTGTGTATTTTGCCACGGCGTTTTGGATTTGCAGTGAGTCGTGGGCGCTTTGTGCGCGTGCGTGTGTGTGTGTCTTTGTTTGTGTGCGTGCGTGCGTGTCTTTGTTTGTGTGAGTCGGTGCGTCCGTGCGTGTGTGTGTGTGTGTGTATGTGTGTCAGCCCTCGCCATGCTCCCTGGTCACCCTACCCTCTGCCTATGAGCCTCCATCAGTGACAGACTGCCTTGTATCTTTTTAACAGGCTGTCGTGGGCAGATTTATTCCTCTTTTACCACGCGGCCGAAACCGACTCGTAACTCGTGGCTGCGCCGGGTTCCAGTGCGACGGCCTGGCATCCTTAGCATCTTACATCCGTCAATCAGGCTAATCTGACGCTGCTCATGAAGCAGTACAAGGCCTCTCGGCTCTCCTGCCCACTTCAAGCGAAAGGCCAGGGCTCGCTTCCCAGAGTTCCCCCCCCCCCCCCCCCCCCCCGCAGACGGGAGCTGTCCTGTTGACGTCCCGTTAAATGTAGCATCCGGAATTAAGGTCACACGGAATATGAAGAGTGTGTTTGTCCGCGCAGGAATTTCCTAACAGGGGATGTTACACGGGCGAAAGGCTTGTCGTTGTTGGCACCCAGAGATGGTTTTTCCCTGTTTTCTTGGACGTCAACACAAGCCCGCGCATACTAAATCGCCGAACCGATTCGTCAAAAAGGCTTCGGGCTCTGGTAAAGCGCAGACGTCTTCCAGCAGCCTTGCTTTTTATTCACACATGAATGACGCGGCTGTTGAATGTCCCCACAGAGCTCCGCATCCTGGGGAGGCCACATTGATTGTGTTCCCACCAGACATTTGCTTTTGTAGCCGCTGAGGTGATAAGATTTCCCGGTCAGCAGGCTTTTTGTGTCGTGATGGAGGGACGCTATAGGAGGCGGGGGCCATCGCTGTCAGACCACCGCTATCTGTAAATGACACATGGATGACTTCCTCGTGTAAAGGTGACATTTGAAATGACACAGACAGGTTGCGTTACCAAGGCAATCTCGGTTCTATTCAGGTGACCCCCCCCCCCCATCCCCTATGCTCTCACGTGGGCTAGCTCTCCTCTTTCTCTCTCTCTCTCCCCCTCTCTCTCTCTCTCTCTCTCTCTCTCTCTCTCTCTCTCTCTCTCTCTCTCTCTCTCTCTCTCTCTCTCTCTCCCCTGCTCACTGCGCCTCACCTTTGAGAAACGCCAGAGCTGTTTGTCACGGGTGATTTGGTAATAAAATGAGAAAGGTGTTGAGTCAGCGACAGAAGTCTCTGTTCCACCTGGCCCTGTCATCGCTTTCCCCTCTACCGCACAGGTATGCACACACACACACACACACACACACACACACACACACACACACACACACACACACACACACACACACACAGGTACACACCGGTACACACACGCACAAACACTTAGGTACTCGCACACCCGCTAACACCCGGGCAAGCACTTGCATAGACACACTATCGCACGCGGACAACCAACCTCGTCAAGCCACACAAAGGAACTCCTACACCACGTTCCACAGCCCAAGCCCCTCCCCCCTCCTTTCCTCCATCACCCCCTGTTGCAACCTACCTCCATACCAGATGTTTCCCCTTCCCTCTGGCTCAGCCCCTCTCCAACGACATATATCTGCTCAAAGCAGCACAGCTATCACGCAGACGACCCACACCTTGCAGGTCTCTGCAGAGACCCCGAGCAGCAGTGAGTCTCCACGGCCCTCCTGCGTTACATTACCGACGGAAGGGTGGTGCGGGTCGTACTCTCTCCCCTTATGAGGCTCGGCACTTATAATACCTCGCTTAATTTAGCTGGGTCGAATGGGTTCAGCAAACCAAATAATTGTTCAAATGAGCTGCAACAACGGAAAGAGAGAGAGAGAGAGAGAGAGAGAGAGAGAGAGAGAGAGAGAGAGAGAGAGAGAGAGAGAGAGAGAGAGAGAGAGAGAGAGAGAGAGAGAGAGAGAGAGAGAGAGAGCGATGCTGTCATGACAGGGGCCACTGCCGGTTCCTGCTCCAGAGCCACGTCCGTTCCCATTGGCCGGATTCCTCTGACAGGCTGACAGGACGCTTGGCGATAGGGGGAGGGCATACTCCAGGGACCAATCAGTGGAGGCCTGGCCGATTGAAAGCGTTGTGTTTTTCATCACATTAAACGGACGCCTTCGTCTGTGTTAATACTAGAGAAACAATTGGCAATTGACGAATCGATTGACGTGGTGTTATGTGAAAGGGCAACAGCATTGAAAGCCAATAAAATTGATGAGACCTCTAAATGGGCATTTCTTTTACGCATAAAAGTTATTAATTCCATTGCAGAAATACTGGGAACACATGGGAATTATACAGAGGGGTGTGTGATGTCACAAGATCAACTGCTTTTCACAAAACACACTGCGTTTTTTTCAAGTCGTTGGATTGCGCATGTTCAGGGGAAAGAAACGTGACATGAAGCGATTGTGTCCAGTTCCATATCATATCCTGACTCTTTGATTCTCGGCAGTACTCATTAAGTGTGTTTTGTAACAGTTAGAGACACAGGAGGGGCCCATACACACACACACACAAACACACACACACACACACACACACACACACACACACACACACACATTAGCCACACACACACACACATTAGCCACACATCACACTCCCCCGCACGCTGGCACCCGCTGTCTGACCTCAGCTGTTCCGCCAGCCTCGCTGAGGAACTCAACTGTGTGAAAGCGAGTAAACAAGAGTTACCAAGCAGCAGCCCTCGCCCAATGAATATTGTATAGGCCCGGTCTGGCTAAGTGTGCTGGTTTATGTCGGGGACACTGTTTATAGTGCTTACTGGGCCTCTTAGTGCAGTTAAGTTTCCACAACATCCCACTATGGCCATCAATTCCCGCACTGGTTCCGGCTAGCTCCTTGCTTTTGCTTTCCCTCTGCCTTAAATCCCCCCCCGCCTCCCTCCCTCCCTCACTCCCTTCACCTCCGTGATCGGCTGGTGCTGCCTGCCTCCCTCCCTCCCTCCCTCCCTCCCCGCCCGCCCGCCCCGTCTTCCTGGCGCCCCCCCCCCCCCCCCCCCCGTTTACCAGCATCACCCCCCCCCCCCCTCTCCCCCCGCTCTCCCTTTCTCCAGATGGCACATTTCACAACCTGCTAGGCACGATCAATCAAGCCCAGATGCAGACGGGGGGGCTATTAAGGTCAGTAATGATCGGCCTTTGAGCGTTATGGGCCCGGCTCCTGT
>CM030174.1:6809582-6814582 GCA_017639675.1 Aplochiton taeniatus | reverse complement strand
CTGTCTCTGCTTGAACCGTCAGTCGCCCTCTTCCTCCCGCTGCTTTCCCCCTTCCTCCCCTTTCTCTCCCTCTCCGATTGGTGTCCCCGAGGTCATAGCTGAGCCCCGCGGGGGGTCCGCGGGGTGAGGTGCATGATGGGCAGTCGAGGTAATGACAGCGACGGAGCTGTGGCCGTCTTTTCAGACCGCACGGCGACACTGAGGGAGAAGGACACGACCCCTGGGTGACCTCCGCTCGGCCCTGGCTTCCTCCCTCGCGCCTTCTCTCCCTCCCTCCCTCCCTCCCTCCCTCCCCTTCTCCCTCACTTCCCCCTCCTCTCCTCCCCTCTCTTCCTCCCCCCTCCCTGTGCCGATTTACCCTCGCCCCCTCCCCGCGTGGCCTCCCTCCCTCATCTCTCCTGTTCTGTCACCTCGTACGTTGTCCCATTCCGTTGCTCCGGTCTCCAGTTCCCTCCTCCTCCCCCCTCGTTCCCTCACTCCTCCCCTCATTTCCACGCTGCTTATTAGACGCTCACTCTTCCCTTCCTGTCCCCCCTCAGTGCTCCCTCCCTCCGCTGTTGTTGTACCAGCCCAGTCTCTCTCTCTCTCTCTCTCTCTCTCTCTCTCTCTCTCTCTCTCTCTCTCTCTCTCTCTCTCTCTCTCTCTCTCTCACTCTCTCTCTCTCTCTCTTTCCATCCCTGGATCTGTGTAGTTTTTCTCTCTTCTCATTGCCTCTCCCACTCAGCCCCTTTCCCTCCTCTCTGTCTTCTTTTCCTCCCTCACCCCTCCCTCCCTCCCTCCCTCCCTCCCTGGGTTGGGCAGGCGGAGAGTTCCTGAGTGGCAAGGTGACATTGTGTGTCATATCAGCATTCCACGGCAGTCCCCCTTTCTCTCCAGAGAGTAATTATTTCTTTCAGAGTGAAAGGTTCAATTTGCTATAAAAGAACAAGAGCCCCAGGTACGGAGGGAGAGAAATGAGGGAGGGAGCGGGAGAAAAAGAGAGAGGGAGGAGAGAGAGGGAGGGAGGAAGGAAGAGAGAAGAGGAAGAGGGAAGAAAGGGAGAGAAGAGGGGAAGGAAGGTGGGAGACGGAGGAGAGAGAGAGCCCAACAGGGTGAGGGGAGGCGAGGCCCAGAGAGGTATGGAGAGAGAGAGAGAACGAGAGGGAGGGAGGGAGGGAGGGAGGGAGGGAGGGAGAGATGGAAGGGGACAAAGCCAAATGGCCCGTGTTCCGTATTTGTGCTGGACACACTGTTCCCATAGGAGAGAGGGAGAGAGAGAGAGAGAGAGAGAGAGAGAGAGAGAGAGAGAGGCAGAGGGGGGAGAGGGGGGAGATGGGGGAGAGGGGAGTACGGAGAGGCCGAGGAGGGCGTCAGAGGCAGAGGAGTGACGTCATGGACCTCCTGTTTGTCTCTGGTGCCAGTCCTGGATTACATCACCTTTACCGGGACACGGAGCACTTGCGCACACACACACACACACAGATACACACACGCACACACGCACACACGCACACACATACACACACACACACACACACACACACACACACCAGCAGGGGTCTGCTGCCTTGGTACATGGTGCTATTGTTACGACCTCTGCTACAGAAAGCTTTGGTGAGGCATGTCCCGCTGTCTGACCTTGCCATGTCCGCTTCACAACAAACGTGGCGTCCCTGTTTCAGGTGTGTGAGTGTGTGTTGCTGTCATTACACAGCAGCCAGATGATCCAGCACGGCGCGGCGTGTTTCATTGACACTCCTGCGGGGCGGCTCGCGTGACGCCATGACGTCACGTCTCCGTCTTCCCCCGTTTCATTTCCACGCCTCGGATGGATCATTTGTTGGCTCCTTTCGCTGCTTGTGAAACCTGTTAAAGGTAAATGTGCGTCCACTTAGTTCTATGAAGAGAGGGGGGGAGGGGGGAGGGGGGGGAGGGGGGGGGGGGGTAGGCACAAGAGCATCTGTAGCTAAGCTATCTAATTTCCATTCCATTTATTTTCTCTTCCTCTCTCTCCTCGACCAACCTGCTGTAAATCGTCTCCCTGGTGTGAGCAGAGAGGGAATGGAGTGGAGGAAGGGAAGGTTTTGTTTTCTTCAGCTCTTAGCGCCGAGTGCTTCTCTCTCTCTCTCTCTCTCTCTCTCTCTCTCTCTCTCTCTCTCTCTCTCTCTCTCTCTCTCTCTCTCTCTCTCCCTCTCACTCCCTCTCTCTCCCTCTCTTTCTCCCTCTCCACTGGGATTAAGCAGTCTCTCCAGACAGGTCTGAGACGCTTATTTAAGGGGCTTGTCACCGCAACTATTTTAAGTGGGGGGCTTGAAAGCAATTGTAGACGCGGCGCTCCGGCGAGCGCCATGTTGCCTGTGAGTTATTGTGAATGAGCTCAACTGCCTGAGAGCTGGAGCCCTTGCACTCCATGGCCGTACCTCTGCTTGGGGAATGGATGGAGGCAAGGAAAGATGGAGGGAGAGGTGAAAGGGAGGTCATTAAAAAGACATTAAAAATAAAGCTTAGCCGGTTGTTTTGGTCCCTCCGTAATTGATTATTAGAATTGGCTTTTAATGCCCATAATCCTGTCGTACTTCAGTCCGGTATTTACATATTCGGATTTTCAATTAAGCAAGACTGTATGGAAATTGTGTCGCGGTGAGATTCCCTGACATTCCGCTCGTGACGAATCGCGCCGGCCCTGTCTCCGCCGAGGCGGCCTGTTGCTCGGGGCAACGGCGGAGCAGGTGGAAACTGGTTCAGTCATCATTTTCGTCTGCTGCCATAAGTCGTGATGGATGGTAACAAGTGGCCGGCCCCTCTCCCCGCTAAACCACGCAACGCGTCCAAGCAGGCCTGGGATGTTTGCTCGCCATGTTGGCGCTCCTCTCCTTCCTGGCAGATGCGAGAGGGCGGCCCACTCCTCCTGCGAGTTTTACCCAGATTCACCAGGGGGGAGGCACGCGGGGTGTGTGTGTGTGTGGGGGGGGGGGGGGGGTATTTGGAGGCAGGCCCATCAGCGGAAGGCAGAAAATCTTTTTGGCAAAGAGAAGGAGGAGGAATAGGAGGAGGAGCGGCCCTGGATGCAGCTGGGTCTCGCTCCGTTGACTGGAGCAATTTTAATGTTTTATTGATTTTGTGATTTATTTTTTCTTGCACCAGCCCCCATATAGACACAGACCCTTGCACGCGCTCTGCGTGCGTCATGAGCGAAGAGGCGAACCCCCGACCCCCCGCCCACCCGTCCCCCCCACCACCACTGGCTCTCCAGCTCTTAGGAAACTTTATCTTCTTAGATCTAGTGTCACATGGTTGGCCTTTGCCGTGCTTCCACTCCGGGCACGCCGGCCCTGCCAGGTTCAGGTGTGGTGCTGCTGTGCCGACGTACCGCACAGCTCCGTGCTGAGCCTGAACGGTGAACACACCTCCGTGCTGAGCCTGAACGGTGAACACACCTCCGTGCTGAGCCTGAACGGTGAACACACCTCCGTGCTGAGCCTGAACGGTGAACACACCTCCGTGCTGAGCCTGAACGGTGAACACGGGGCCTGCCTGGGCCCAAACCCAGCGCCAGGCCACCGCCGTCCGTCCCTCCGTCCCTAAGCCTGTCCCAGACCCAGCCGTCCTCTCTCTGCCCCCCCACCCCCAACCCCCCCCCCCCGTTGAAAACCCGCTCCAACGGCCCTCGTCGCTGCTCCTCCTCCTCTCCTGCTCTCCTCCCAGCTGCCGGAGCGCCCCCGCTCCCTCTCCACCTCCTCCAGCCGGCTCTCCGAGGTTTCTGTAAATCACGCCGGCAGGCTCAACCTCTGGGCGACTGAAGCAGTGCATTCTGCCCCGGCGCCGTCAATTAGCTTGGCGGCCCCCCTCCCGGCCAGATAACAAAGCGTCCTATCTTAATAAGCATCCACCGTGGGGAGCTAACGGGCTCGTCGCTCCTTTTAATTGTATTCATACCTAAGTGTGAGATATTAATAATGAATGGTGAGTAAACAACAGTTTAGGATTGCCGGGCTACGCCATTGTGGACTAATTGGCTCATTAAACGTAACATTAGGTGTCTGTGTGTGTGGGGTGGGGTGGGGGGGTGGGGGGTGGGGGCAATGGATAGAGAGAGAGAGAGATGAAGAGAGAGAGAGAGGGGTGGGTGGGGTGGGGGGGGGGGGGGGGTAATGCTTACACTTGAAGATCATTGATCCCCCACCCTGGTCTGCATGGCTCTGATTAAAAGAGCAATAAAGATGGCCTGCTTCCCCACAGCCACCCCTCTGACTCTTTTTTCCCCCTACCCTCATGCTCTGTATCCAACCCCGGCCCCAGATGGTGATCAGTGTGGGGCCTAGTGTGTGTGTGTGTGTGTGTGTGTGTGTGTGTGTGACAGGCGGGGGCCTCAGTGGGGCTGATGTCTGTGCCAGGTTTAGTAGGGCAGAGAAGTGACCACACAGAAAGACCCACACACAGAAAAACACACAAACACACACACACACACACACACACACACACACACATAGAGAAACACACACAGCTGTGGCCGGAGCCCCCTGGGGAGACAGATGGTGCTAAATGGTCTGAGGGATGGATCGATGAAGAGGGGGACGGGCTGTGTCCATCAGATCCCAAAGCACCCACTCTCACACCTCGCAGGTCTGTGGCTGAGTGTGTGTGTGTGTGTGTGTGTGTGTGTGTGTGTGTGTGTGTGTGTGTGTGTGTGTGTGTGTGTGTGTCAAGGGCCATGAGTGATTGTCTCGGTATTTTGGAAGAGCAAATGTGTGGGCTTTTGTCTGTGTGTGTGTGTGTGTGTGTATGTATGTGTGTGTGTGTGTGTGTGTTTGTGTGTGTGTGTGTGTGTGTGTGTGTGTTTGTGAATCACTGGACACAGCTGTGCGCACGCGTGTTTGTGTGTGTGTGCGCGAGCGCGTGTGTGTAAGAGAGACTGCGAGTCCGTGTGTGTGTTTAGGCCCGGCTCATCTCTCATGTCCTAGCCACCATGGAGGTCTCTGAAGTGCTCCTGGACTGTGCTTCGGTTCCCCTCTGAAATATTG
>CM030174.1:6789582-6804582 GCA_017639675.1 Aplochiton taeniatus | reverse complement strand
GGAGAGAAGGAGAGAGAAGGGAGGATGGGTGCTGGGCGGGACGGGGGGGCGGGGGGGGTTAGGACTGGCTATTCAGACGAGACCGGAGACAAATCTCACGTTTCAAACTCCATTTCAAAGAACATGAAATTCAATCTCCCCTCTCCAATCTGCGGCGCGCTGTCATTGCTCATGCCAGTAATAGCAATCAGAGAGATTGTGTGCGCTGCCATCTCCCCCTACCAACCCCCGCCGTCCTCTCCCTCCTCCCCGGGTGTCAATTTATGTTTATGTCTCCCCGTTAATGGATTAAACTTCATTTAAGTAGTCCTAGTCCAAGAAACGGATGGTTTAGTGGTGGTGGCTGTGATTCTTCCTTGGGGTTGGTTCTATCTGTCACGCGGCAGGTCTTTGGAGTGACTGCTGACTCTCCCTTACAGTGCAGACGCTCTCATACTAACAGCCCCCCCTCCCCAACCCAAACCCTCCCTGCCTCTACCCCCCCACCACCCCCCACCACCACCCCGTCCCCCGTCCAACCCTGCAAATCTCCCTGTTCAATTATGGTCTACCCACGGTGAAGGGCACAAATAGAATAGAGAAATGAATAGAGCAATAGAGGCAGTGTGTGTGTGTGTGTGTGTGTGTGTGTGTGTGTGTGTGTGTGTGTGTGTGCCCATGCCTGTCTTTCTGTGTGTGTGCTTACCACAGTCACTTAAAATATAGAGTGGCATTTCAGTCAGGCGTTCGCCAAGACACCCTCGACAGTGTAATGGACCCCCTCCCCTGGTTCAACAGACAGTGTGAGAGGAGCCCTGCGGGGATGGACACGGAAAGAGGGAATGACACACACCCACACACACACACACACCCACACACACACACACACACACACACACGCACGCACGCACGCACACACACACACACACACACACACACACACACACACACACACACACACAGCCTCTGAGGGCTCGCGAAGAGCCTTTCTCCTCCCGGCACACACCGAGAGAACGAGCCCCCAAAACATCTTAGTCACATAACGAGACAGAGCGGGTCCACAGGCGCCTCGGGGAGGGGGTGGGGGTGGGGGGGGCGGGGGGTGGGGGGGGGGGGGCAGGGATCCTTTGGGGGATGTCACTCCCCATCGCCCGCCAACGAGGCGGTGGTCTCCTCCGCCTGGCAGCTCTCCGACAGAGGGGTGAGGCGGCCGCCCTCCCCCCTCAGACAGGGAGACAGACGGCGGGCGGAGACAGGTGCACCGCGGCCCTGCTCGCCTCACAGCCAGACGGAGGGAGAGGAGCTCTAATGAGGTTTAGGGGCCGCGCAGGACAGTGTGTGTGTGTGTGTGTGTGTGTGTGTGTGTGTGTGTGACAGGGGTAGGGGACGGGGGAACAGGGGGGTACGTGGGGACGCGGCGACAGGAATGGGCGGGGGAGCGAGCGAGCGAGCGAGTGAGTGAGTGAGTGACAGGTGGCGGGTTGAATTAATCCGAGAGAGAGACAGACCGAGAGAGAGAGACACTGAGAGAGAGACAGACCGTGAGAGAGAGACAGACCGTGAGAGAGAGGATGAGAAAGAGGGAAAGAGAAAACGAGAAAGATGATTGAAGAGAAGACGGGGAGGATGGGGGGGGGGGGGGGGGGGGGGGGGGGGGAGGGGGGGGGGGGGGGGGGGGGGGGGGGGGGGGGGGGGGCGAGACACAGAGAAACTGGTTGGAGTTTTTTTTTCCCATCTCCCACTCAGGGTTCTGGAACAGCGCAAATTGCAGCCCTGCCAAAACCGCCGCACCAGCACTTTCTAACGGGCCTTAGCCCAGCCCATTACGGGGAAGCGGTGCTGGAGGCCCCCTCTTTACAGGTACGTGTGTACCCAGATGGGCCACCCCCTCACCGCGCCCCCCCCCCCCCCCCCCCCCCTGCCCCCTAATCTCCGTCTCCATCAAGCATCACTCGGGGACGTACACTCGACTCTTCAAGGGGCTAACGACGGGGGCTAATTGCTGCTGATCTGCAGGATGCTCGGAGTAAACGCATGTCTCCCGGAGACGGATCTTTACACCTGACGTCGTTATGAGGAAGTTAAGACGTGGGGGGTCGGAGCCATTAGACCCCCCCCCCCCTCCCACAACACAAACACACACACGCACAAGCATACCCCCCACTGTTCTATAAGTGTACTTCTATAGCATGGTTCCAATCTCTCCCTGGCCTAGCGGCCTGGAGCAGCATGGAGCTTTTCTCTCTGCCTGTGGGCTGGGAGCTGACGGGGGGAAACGGAGGCGGTCCGGTCTGACCCTGGGATGGCCGTGGAGGTGGTTGTGCCTCATGGTGAACGTATGCCATAGCCCCCCCCCCCCCCCCCCCACGCCGCTCCGTGTGTACCAGCCTGGCTACCGCGGCGACCCCTGCTCTGTGTGCGGCCTGGCTACCGTGGCAACGACGGCCGGCCACGTTCCAGCCTTGCATAGTGAGGGTGGCGTGGAGTTTGACGTGGCACCGAGGCCTGGCCAGATGGCCGGTCGTGAACGGTGACGGCTCGTTGTCATGGATGGCCCTCCGCTTTCACGGTCGGCGTCGCGCCATTGACCAGTCAGGCAGGGGTTGGGTCGGCCCGACCACCGGCCTCAATCTCTGTGTGCTGCAACACACACACACACACACATGCACGCACGCCGACCCGCTCACACACTGGTGGGTTGCGATAGAGGAAGAAAGAGCGTATGCCTGCAAGGTCGTTTATCACCCTAAGTAATTAGGAATATCATAATGGAAGTCATATTTAGTGCCTTGTGATCTTGGCCTCGTGGTCACGGAAAAGGCTCATCCTCTCCGGAGGTCGTGAGGAGAGTCGGCTCCTGGAGCACGCCGTTCCCTTCCCCAGGCTTCCGCCAGGCAGCGTGGGACACGGACAGACAAAGGAGACGACAGCTCAACGTGGATCGTAACTGAGTGTTCCCTGCGTATCAACCTCTTTTTAGTAACGACGAAATCCTTGACGCTTTCTTTTTCTTCCCCTGGCTGGAAACAGATTTGTGCTCCCTTTTGAACGGAACGCGATGAGTCAGAAAGCGTCATAGTGCGAAGCCTTTGTCAGCGTGTGTGCGCGAGTGTGTGGGGGTGTGTGTTATGTGTGGAGTTCAACGTGTGTGCTAACCTTGGTGTGTGCATGTGTGCGCTAGTCTCTGTAAGTTTGCGTTTGTGTGTGTCTTCATGTTTTCTAGTGTGTCTCTGTGTTTTTTTGTGTGTGTGTGTGTGTGTGTGTCTGTGTGTGTGTGTGTGTGTGTGTGTGTGTGTGTGTGTGTGTGTGTGTCTGTGTTTGTTTCTGTGTGTGTGCCTGTGTGTGTGTGTGTGTGTGTGTGTGTGTGTGTGTGTGTGTGTGTGTGTGTGTGTGTGTGTGTGTGTGTGTTTACGCTGTGGCGTGCGCACCCCTATTAGTGGTCCCTCCACCCAGGGAGGCTAGCAGAGGCAGTTTGATTGGTGGTTTGCTCCAGACTCATCAGCATGCACATCGACCCCCATACCCACCCACCTTACCCCCCCCCCCCCCACACACAACACACCCCGTTTCTAAAAGTCTCTGTTTATGACGATAACTGGGCCCATGCATTGTTTACAAAGATGACAGGTCTATTTCGCCCTGATTTATAGCGCGCTGGCATTCAAGGAGATACTTATTACTTGAAATGCAGTATGCAAAACCGCAGTCAAGGAGCCATGCGTCCAGCACATGAATTAGGGGTCGCTGTGGCCCCCTGTCCCCTTGCACCTGGGCAGCAGCTGTTTCTGGCGGTCTAGACAGACGTCGCTCCCCGGGTCTGCCTCCCTCGGCGCGAGAGCGCAGGGCTCCGGGCCAGGGAGCTGTCAGGGGAGCACGCCGGCCCGTCAGAGCCCCGCCACGCCAACGATAGCTTTATTTTAGTGGTATGCAGACAGGCAGGCAGGCAGGCAGGGAGGGAGGGAGGGAGGGAGGGAGGGAGGGAGGGAGGGAGGGAGGGAGGGAGGTTGGTTGGCAGGAAGGGAGGGAGGGAGGGAGGTTGGCAGGGAGGGAGGGAGGGAGGGAGGTGGGCAGGGAGTAGAGGACTGGCCTGGCTCGCATTAAAGACAGGAGATAAACTCCCTCTGGTGGCAGAGCACAGGCACGGCATGCACCCATACAAATTAAACTTCCCCTCAACTCCCAAATTGCCTGATATCAGGGCTCCAAACTGTGCGACTGTCAGTTTGAGGGAAGGGGAAAGTTATTTTCCCAGAGTCCTAGCCTCCCTGCCGTGCTCCTGGGGAGGTCGCGGGGATGGAGGGAGGAGCGGAGAAGAAGAGGAAGTGAAGGAAGTGGGGAGGGCGCCGTTGTTTTGACGGATTTAGTTACAGTTGCGCCGCGATCAATTATTCACCGGCGGCACGCATGGCTGCAGGATTAATGGCGCGTGTGGCGTATATATATCAACGGGCGGTCCGGAACCTCGCCGGGAGTCAGGAAACCGAACAGACAAACGCAGAAAGGCATTAGCGTTCACGTTTGTTTCCGTCCCTTGCCATTAGCAGCCTTCACAGAGAGTCATGGGGGGGGGGGGGGGGAGTTGGCGGGGGGGGGGGCTGAAATAAATGTTGGGGATTTGGGAATGTAATGCCATCGACGAGCGCCTTCGATCACAGTGAACGGCGGTCGACGACGTGAAGGACAGCGCTGGCTGAATAACATCCAGTCTGTGTGTGTGTGTGTGTGCGCGTGTGTGTGTGTGCGCGGCAATGCTTCTGTGTGTGTATGTATGCTCACCCTGTGTGTGTGTGTGTGTGTGTGTGTGTGTGTGTGTGTGTGTGTGTCTGTGTGTGTGTGTAAGAGGAGGATGAGGAAGGACGGCTGTAGCTGCTGCTGAGAGATTGAAACGATGCTATACATTACAACCTCCAGAGACCTGTCTGCCTTCCCCTCATTTCCCCCTCTCCTCTCTCCCTTTCTCTCTCTCTCTCTCTCTCTCTCTCTCTCTCTCTCTCTCTCTCTCTCTCTCTCTCTCTCCCTCTCTCCTCTCTCGTTCAGCCCGTTTGCCTTTAAAGTTGTCTCTTTTTCCTTCTGAACATTTTGATTACAGCAATCTCCTCGCTGGTCAAATCAGTTGCTAGCTCAAATAGCATCTCCGGGTCTGTGTCTGTCTGTGCTTTGGAGTTAATGGCTCTATGTGTCCATCTTATGGCTAGCTATCTCCCTTGCTTGTGTGTGTGTGTGTGTGTGTGTGTGTGTGTGTGTGTGTGTGTGTGCGTGAGTGTGTGTGTGTGTGTGTGTGTGTGTGTGTGTGTGTGTGTGTGTGTGTGTGTGTGTGTGTGTGTGTGTGCGTCCATGCGTCTGCCTGAGTGTGTCTAGCTGCGTGTCGATCTGGTAGCCCTCTATGCCAGGGCTGAGTCATGGATCCGAGTCTCGTAGTGTACCCTCTCCCAGGGCCGCCCAGACAACCTCCATGTCCTTGCTGCTCCGCGCGCTCGCGCCTCCCCGCACATGAAATCAAACACCCCAGTTTGACTCGACCGTCTTCAAACAGAGATCTGAGCTCCAGCCAGAATGTCAAATAATTTCACTCTGACTCCCCCCCCCCCCCCCTCAGTCCCTCCCCTCCCCTTTGTTCCCTCATCCTCCTCTCCCTCCCTATGTGCTCTGTCTCCCATGTAAAACAAGTGCCCCCGCCCCCTCCCCCCCCCCCCCCCTCCTCCCCCCCCCCCCCCCCCCGTCCACGTCCGTCCGTCCGTCCGTCTTTTGCCCTGAAGTGCCTCTCTGAAGCCAAGGTTAACCTTATCCAGACTGGAATAATCACAGTTAATTACCCACGGCGTGCCTCGGCCGCTTTAGAGCCATCAAAGCCCGAGCAGCAGGGCACGGGGCCGGGCCGGCCTGGGGAACGGAAGAGGCCATGTTGGACGTGGGGACATGAAAGGCGCCGGGCCGAGTGGCAGCCGCCTGTGAGCGCCGTCGCCCCGCTGTGAGGCTCAGATAAAGGCAGGTTAGCGCCGCGGGGACTCCCTGCTAGTCCCGGAGAGAACCAGAGAGGCAGGCAGGAAGGCAGACACGCAGGCAGGCTGGAAGACAGACAGGCCGACAGGATGGCTGGTAAACAGACTGGTAGGCAGACAGGCTGCTAGGCAGGCAGACAGGCAGGCAGGCAGGCAGGCAGGCAGGCAGGCAGGCAGGCAGGCAGGCTGGAAGGCAGACAGATAGGCAGACAGGCAGGTAGACGGGCAGACAGACAGGCAGACAGGATTGTAGGCAGGCAGACGGGTAGACAGGCAGACAGACAGACAGACAGACAGGCAGACAGGCAGACAGACAGGCCTTGGGAGACGTGTGAACAAACCAGCTTACAAACATATCATCATAACTCAGGCAGAAGAGGCTCTCTGAATTAAACTGTCACTTTTCATTTGCTTTCCTTTCCCTCTTTTTTTTCCCTTTTTCTTTTAGGCTCCCTGGCAACGCTAGCTTTTTAAATGTTTAGTTTCGTATTTCATCCCTTTTCTTTTCTCCTCCTCATCCTCCTCCCTTTTCTATCTCAGTCACGCAATGGGCTTGTGGATGTTGCGTTACCCACCGTCTACATCTCATGGCTGCCCCAGGCCTTCTCCGCTCACTCTACTGACTGTCTGTGTGTCTGTGTGTGTGTCTCTGACTGTCTGTCTGTCTGTCTGTCTGACTGTCTGTGTGTCTATGTGTCTGTTGGACTGACTGGTTGGCTGGCTGGATGCCTGGGTATCATGCTGACTCTTCTATCTTGTAGCTGTTGTGTGTGCGTGCGTGCGTGCGTGCGCCCAGCCTTTCTGAACGGTTTGGTTTCCCGTTGCAGAGCCATCGTTTGTCCCCAGCGATATGTTCGGGACGCCATGACCCTCTGGCCCGGCCCCAGGAGGGGGGGGGGGGTGGGGGGGGGGTGGGGGGGGGTGGGGGGGGGGAGGGTTAGCCTTCACCCAGTGACTGTCCTTACCACCGGGTCTTAGTGACGAGAACATGGGAGAGCGGAGTGTGTGTGGGCGGAGGAGGAGGAGGAGGAGGAGGGAGGAGAACCCGGCGTGTGTGTGGACGGAGGAGGAGGAGGAGGAGGAGGAGGAGGAGGAGGAGGAGGAGGAGAGAGGAGAACCCGGCGTGTGTGTGTCACGCAACGTTCGTTGGCAGGTGTCGCTCGGCCTAATTTCACGGCTCTGTGAGCGAATGGCCGCCCGGAGGATCGGCACTACCAGGCCGGACCGTTCTATCCCTCTCTCCCTCTCTCCCTCAATCCCTCTCTCCCTCTATCCCCCTCTCCCTCTATCCCCCACTCATTCCATCCCTCTCTCCCTCTATCCCCCTCTCCCTCTCTCTCTCTCTCTTTCTCTCTCTCCACTCTCTTGACCTATCTAACTCCTTTCTGCTCTTTCTGCTATCTGTTTCTCAATCCTTACTTCTCTCCCTCTCTCTCTCTCTCTCTCTCTCTCTCTCTCTCTCTCTCTCTCTCTCTCTACTATCTCTCTCTCCTTTACTTTGTCTTTCTCTCTACTCTCTCTCTCCTTCTCTCTTGTACTCTCTCTCTTTCTCGTTATTTCAATCCATATCTCTATTTCTTTACCCCCCCCCCTCTCTCTCCCTCACTCTGCCTTCCCCTTCTCTTGCTCCTGGTTTGTTTGCGTGAAGCCCTCTCTCGGCATGCTGTGTCCCGCTCCGCCCAGTAACAGGAGAGACAGGCCTCTCCATTTCGGCTGAGGTTGGGAGAGCGTGCCCGCCCCTCCGACCGGCCCGTGGGTCCTCGGCGTCACGCGGAGCCGGGGTGACAGCCAGGCCACCGCGGGGTGGGGGGCTCCCCCCCTTCCATCTGTCGCCCCGCGAAACTGTCGTGGATCCGAATATGACCATGCACACACGACATATGAAAATGAGGACAACAGACACAGAAATGAATGAGGCTTGAATACATTGTATTTGTTGCAACAGATGCAGCCATAACAAAACGACGTGATGTGGCCCGATCTGATGGCTGCTCTGCTGGTTCTCTGCCCCCCGCACCCGTGCCACACACACGCACACACACGCGCACACCAGCCTTGCTGTGTGGCATCGGGCTGGCCCACTTCCCCCTCAGCCGGTGCGTGCTGGCGACAGTGGCCGGGAGACGGGGGGGTCAGCCAAGGGTGGGCGTGGGTGCGTACAGTGTGTATTAGTGGACGCTGTGTGCAAAATGGGGGTTTCAGCAAGGACTATGTGTGTGCGTGTGTGTGTGTGTGTGTGTGTGTGTGTGTGTGTGTGTGTGTGTGTGTGTGTGTGCGTGTGTGTGTGTGTGTGCAGGGGCGGAAGGAACACAGCCAAAGACCTTCAGGGTCCCACACAGAGTATGAGTTCTGATGCCCCCCCCACCCCCTCAGATAGTTGGCCTCTTCCCTGCCTCCGCCTCACCCCTCCTCACCCCTCCTCCCCCCTTTACCCCCTGCAGCCTGTGTTTGTGTTGGTAAGATTAAGGCGCTCTGACGAAGCTGTGTTTACAAATATGCAGGCAGAGAAACAGGCCAAGCGACTCTGAATAGGAATAGAATACAAATTGCTTTTTTATCTCTCTCAGGGCCCGGCCGAGAGAAAATGTGTTTGCGATTGTTGCTCCTCCGCCTGTGAAGGATAAAGCCTCAGCAGGCACAGGGTTTGGACCGGCTCTGTTAGCATTCATCCTAGCCCTCCTCCTGTTCCTCCTTCACCCTCTGTCTCTCCCTCTCCCTCTCCCTCTCCCTCCCTCTCTCTCTCTCTCTTCTCCCTCTCATCCCCTCATATTCCCCCACACCCTCTCCATCCCTTTCTCTGTGACAGTACTGTTCTACCCATCCTCCCTTGGAACCCCTCCTCTCCTCTCCGCTCCTCTCCTTTCCTCTCCTCTCCTCTTGTCTCTACCTCTGCAAGTGCCCCCCCCCCCCCCTCTCCCTCGCTCACCAAATCATTTTCTTTCATGATTCTATACACTGAGCCTCTCTCCCTCCCTCGCTCTCTCTCTCCCTCCTCCACTGGGTATGGCTGGCGTGATTTACAGTGTCTCCCAGAGACAGAGTGCCTATAGATCACAGGGGCCGGGGGGAGAATGCATGAGAGCCTACTAATCGGCCCCTAACAGAAATATCCTGCATTACAAATTTAAGCTCTCCCTTACAATTAGCCAGCATGTCGGCTTGGTCTCCCAGGACGGAGGGGGACCTGGGGGCCTGTGATGCCACCACTGCATGCCCCGTGGGGGTGGGGGTGGGGGGTGGGGGGGTTATGCTTGGTTCTGATTAGTGACGGGGGGCCGTTAGTTACCCTCCCCTGTACTTAGCACTTTTATTTTGACCGCGCCTCGGCTCTGGGCTGTCACTAAGTGGCCACCGAGACTCAGACATTTATGTTCACTAAGGAGAGGAACTTCAAGTATGCCTTTATGTGTTGGTGTGTTTATATATACAATATATCTATCTATATATCTATATATATATATATATTTTATATTCTTCTTTGTGAAGGTTGTTCCTGGTTTTCCTTACTCTCGCTCCTGTCACGTTGTGTGTCACAGTGCGGAGCGACCGGCAGCTTTGCCTCACGCTCTTCCAGGATCCACGGCTGAAGGCCGCTAGTCCTTTGCCCTGGCCCAGGGCCATCCCATGCATTTCAGTCTGACTAAGCAGTCAGGACAAAGAGAGAGAGGTTGAGAGGGTGAAGTAGAGAGAGAGGGGGGGGGGGGAGGGGACGAGAGGGGCGAGAAAGCAGCGGGACTGGAGGGCTGTGTCGAGGGAGAGATGAGGGGAGGAAAGGGGGAGAGAGGGGTGGGGGGGGGGGTGGGGGGGGGGGGAGGTAGGTAGAGAGGTAGTCAGAGAGAGAGGGAGAGGTGGAGGAGGAAGAGGGGTAGGTAGAGAGGTAGTAAGAGAGAGGGAGGTAGAGGAGGAGGATAAGGTGTAGGTAGAGAGGTAGTAGGAGAGAGAGGGAGAGGTGGAGGAGGAGGATAAGGTGTAGGTAGAGAGGTAGTCAGAGAGAGAGGGAGAGGTGGAGGCGGAAGAGGGCTAGGTAGAGAGGTAGTAAGAGAGAGGGAGGTAGAGGAGGAGGATAAGGTCTAGGTAGAGAGGTAGTAGGAGAGAGAGGGAGAGGTGGAGGAGGAGGATAAGGTGTAGGTAGAGAGGTAGTCAGAGAGAGAGGGAGAGGTGGAGGAGGAAGAGGGCTAGGTAGAGAGGTAGTAAGAGAGAGGGAGGTAGAGGAGGAGGAAGAGGTGTAGGTAGAGAGGTAGTAGGAGAGAGAGGGAGAGGTGGAGGAGGAGGATAAGGTGTAGGTAGAGAGGTAGTCAGAGAGAGAGGGAGAGGTGGAGGAGGAAGAGGGCTAGGTAGAGAGGTAGTAAGAGAGAGGGAGGTAGAGGAGGAGGAAGAGGGGTAGATAGAGAGGTAGTAGGAGAGAGAGGGAGAGGTGGAGAGGGACTCAGCACCTTCAACCCCGCTGCAAATACCAGTTCCTGCTTGACCTTTAACCCCGCGGCTTTAAAACCTGTGGATGCCAGGCTTGCCCCCGCCCCCCCTCCCAAATCTTCTTGATGGAACAAGTCTGTCATGAAGGCTAGCGCTATGCATTTCTTTGCACTTTTTTTTAAAGTGGACGTTAGAACAAGCTAGGGGTCAGCCCAAGTGAGCAGGTTGAAGGAAGGCTACCCTCTGCCTTTGTCTGCCTTTCACACATTCAATTTGAGCCTGCTCTAAGCCCTTTTTTGTGTTTGCTGCGTTGCATAACACAGCCATTTATCTTGCCACCCCGCGCTCTGAATGAAGCCACTCAGCAGACTTAAAAGGCATCCCGCTCAAAAAGCCGTTTAATCCCTTATGATAGGAGGCGTCGTATTAGCATCACAAGAACAACACCGATTCGAAGTAAAGTGCCCACGTGACCAAAGTGAATCCAGGATGCATCGCTAAAATGGGCCACTTTTCCTGATCAGAACGGAGATCGAGGGAGGAGGAAACCTAGGCAGGAAAAGATGAGAGCGGGAAGGAGATGGGATGAGAAAGGGCGAAGAACTTGCTTTCACCGCTGACAGGAGGCGGGGGGAGGTTTTTGGTATTTATTTTTTTAGGCGGCCATCAAAAGATTTGACTGCATTCGATACACTCAGGTCGAGGCCGGGCTAAACGCAGTCTTTGTGAAGACTTAATGGGAACATTTGCTCTGGGCTTTTCGAATGGACTCAATGTGACATCTTTTTTTTTTTTTTTTAACCGCAATGTGTTGTGAGCAAACAGAGATCGTTTTTGGATGCTTACTGGTTTGCTACGTTCTGTCTTTTTGTGTGTGTGTGTGTGTGTGTGTGTGTGTGTGTGTGTGTGTGTGTGTTTTTGTCCTTGAGTTTGTCCTTTGCGAAGCTCTGACTCGTAAACGGTGATTTAGGCGATGCAGCCGCACAAACACCCCCCTCCCCTCCGGAAGTGTTTATTGGAGATATGTTCTAATGTCGACGGATAAAAGCTAATATTTCACCCGAGCCAGTCGTAACATCTGCAACTGCTTTAAATACCAGACGTTGGAATCTAATCCGAAAATATAAATATTATTTATTATATATATTATATATATATATAATGTATTATTATTTATATATATATATATATATATATATATATATATATATATATATATATATATATATATATATATATATATATTATGTGTGTGTGTGTGTGTGTGTGTGTGTGTGTGTGTATATATAAAATATATAATAACCATGTGTATCGCCCAAATGATTGGTTGTATCTCTTAAGCAGATTGTAGTTTATAGAGCTGACTTGAACATTTACATGGCTGACTATATCCATGCTGTCACCCTATACTGTATTCTACCTCCCCACAGCTATAAATATACACCGATGGCATGGGATCCATCAATAAATGGCTTTGGTGTGTTTCAACACACACACATACACACCCACACATGCACCTTTCCCTAGCACACACAGCGAGCTGTTATTTTTCTTTTTTCACGGTCACAGTTGTCCCTTCGGGACTTCCGAAGCGTTGCCGTGGTGCTGAGGGCAGACATTGGACTCGTGCCTCTGACAGGATGCATCAACAGCGCACGGATAGCTGTTCTTATGGGAGAACGTCCATGTGGGGAATGTTGTTTCCTGCCGTGTGCGTCTTCTCTGATGGCGGGCCCTAGGCTCGCCATGCCACCCTTCCATCCTATTAGCCCAGCCTGTCCTGCCTAGCTGGCCTGCCTCCCTCCCTGTCTCCCTCCCTCCTTACCTGCCTCCCTCCCTGTCTCCCTCCCTCCTTACCTGCCTCCCTCCCTGTCTCCCTCCCTCCTTACCTGCCTCCCTCCCTGTCTCCCTCCCTCCTTACCTGCCTCCCTCCCTGTCTCCCTCCCTCCTCTCCTGTCTCCCTCCCTCCCCCTCGCTCTCCTTCTTCCGCTCCCTCTCTCCCTTCCTCCCTGCCTCCCTCTCTCCTTCCCTCCCTGCCTGAGCGTGTTTGCTTTAACCTTGGCCAGCAGGCTGGAGGAGAAGGCAGAGTAATTCTAACCTTAGAAACCTGCTGATTAAAGCTAGTTTGGTGGAATTCGATTCCACTTAATGCCTTTGGCCCTGAGCCCAGTCCGGCCCGGGCCTGGCCTAGCTGGCACGAGGGTCCGCCGTCACGCCGTGTCTCCTGGTCTCCTCCTCCTCCTCCTGGTCTCCTCCTCCTCCTCCTGGCACGTGCACACGCACGCGCGGGGACCGTCAACCTCGGCCCGCGCTCTCCCCGCCCCCTCCTCCTCTCTAGAACTCTACTTTTCTCTCTCTTTCTCTCTCTCTCTCTTTTTCTCTCTCTCTCTCTCTCTTTTTCTATCTCTCTTTCTCCCTCTCTCTCTATCTCTCTCTCTCCCTCTCTCCCTCTCTCTCTCTCTCTCCCTTTCTCTCTCTCTCTCTCTCTCTCTCTCTCTCTCTCTCTCTCTCTCTCTCTCTCTCTCTCTCTCTCTCTCTCGCCTCCCCTGCCCTACATACACCTGTCCACCTCTCCAGATCCAGCAGGTTCCTCCCCATCCCCAGCACCGCCCTCCGCCCCTGGCTCTGTTCCTGTCCTCCTGTTCCAGAGGACACGGCAGAAGGGATTCGGGCGGCGGTGCTGTCGCGGTCACCGCGGGCCGGGGAGGGGGAGGTGAGGGGGGGGGGGCAGGTTCAGTGGTCAGTGAGAGGACAGGCTCCACTCCGTCAGCTTCTTTACTTCCTCTGGGTCCTAATGTATGTCTGTGTTTACGTGGCCGGTGTGGCTAATTCATTGGGTTCTTCAAGGGCCGGTTTCTCAACGGACGGCCGTTTCATCTCCTCCCGTGCTATCTTTAGCCCCCATGCCGTCTCCTCCCGTGCTATCTTTAGCCCCCATGCCGTCTCCTCCCATGCTATCTTTAGCCCCCATGCCGTCTCCTCCCGTGCTATCTTTAGCCCCCATGCCGGTTCCATAACGCTGCGTGTTTTCTGGGGCATCGTTTGTTGCGTTTTGTCCAGGATTTTTTTTTCCCCCCGGCTGAGCCGTTTTTCATTCTCCTGCCGCCTCGCCACCACCAACCCCCCCCCCCCCCCGCTGTGTCGCCCGTAGCAGGCCGGGGGGGGGGCGGGGGGGGGGGGGGGGGGGGGGGGGGGGGGGGGGGGATTTGCTGGCCGATCCATTCTGTGGCCCTCTCAGATTGGGACAGATTTAGAGACTTGGGCTGGTCCGGTGGAGAGGGCCAGGGGGACGTAAATCAGCCTCCGTGTGATTCATTCTGTATAATGTCTCATCAAGCTGGAGAGGAACCTTTCCCAGGGACCTGATACCCGCTGAGGCTCTGACTTCCCCGGTGTGAAAAGCTAAGAGGAACAGCCCTTCACAAGACGCCACGGAGGCAGCTAGTCATCTTCTCGCCGACCGTTATTCAGAAGCGTAGTGCGTATGTGTGTATGTGTGTGTGTTTTCCTCCCTCCAAACCCTGCGCGTGTGAGCAGATATAGTGTAGGCGGCCCGGGCGCTCTGCCACGCAGACAGATACTCCAGCTAATTAGACTGAGGGGTGAGCTTGGTGAGAGGAGGGCAGAACAGGTGAAGAGCACAGCGGTTCCACGCGGCGTGGCATGGCGGGTTAGGGTTAGGGTTAGGGTTAGGGTTAGGTCTCACAGAGGGGGGCTCCTCCTCGCTCAAAACGGGAAGTGACACTCGCAGGGCCGAGTCACCCAATCGCAGCCGCGCGGCCCTGCTGGATCGCTGGCCGATCCATAATCCTCCTGGATGCTGTCGATGGCCCCGTGTCAGCCTGAAGCCAGCATGCTCCACAACTCTCTATCCAGTGCGGACCGTGTGTGTGCACTGTGTGAGCGTGTGTGTGTGTGTGTGTGTGTGTGTGTGTGTGTGTGTGTGTGTGTGTGTGTGTGTGTGTGTGTGTGTGTCTGTGTAAGTGTGTCTGTATGAGTCAGAGACAGCATTTCTACCTGATTGGCTGCTGCGTGTGCTTTATTTGTGCTGTGAAGCCCCGGGCTAAATCGCCTGCCCCGGGCATACACACACACACACACACACACACACACACACACCCACACACACACACAAACACACACACACACACACACACTCACACACACACAAACACACACACAGTGCACAGAGCTCGCAGGTAGCTGGGCCTCTTTAATGAAGCGGTGAGTCTAAAGTGCTGTTAGCAGGTGGATGTCCATGTTAACAGCGGTGTAGAAGGAGGAAATGTGCTTTTGGATAGTGGGCTGGATGAAGCGTGGGCTCCTGCAGCGTCGCCCCCCCAGACCTTCCCCCCCACCCCCCCGCCGCCACTGCCGTAGAAGGAGAACGTGAGTCAGTGGCAGAGCAGGCTGAACAGGAAGGCCTGGTGATGAAATGAAAGCGGCACCATCAGGAGAAGAGAGAGGAGTGGTAGAATGGGAGAGTCTAGAGAGTCAGAGAACAAAAGAAAAGTTGAGTTTACGGTGGTCCTCGTAACCTCGTTTCCGAGGTTACGTTGGCTCGTTTAACCTCGTTTCTGACGAGGTTGGCTCCCGTCGGCAACAGACA
>CM030174.1:6782082-6784582 GCA_017639675.1 Aplochiton taeniatus | reverse complement strand
GCCGCCCCCCAGCCCTGTCCTCCCTCACCTCTACCTCTCTCTCTCTCTCTCTCTCTCTCTCTCTCTCTCTCTCTCTCTCTCTCTCTCTCTCTCTCTCTCTGTCTCTCTCTCTCTCTGTCTCTCTCTCTCTCTCTCTCTCTCTCTCTCTCTCTCTCTCTCTCTCTCTCTCTCTCTCTCTCTCTCTCTCTCTCTCTCTCTCTCTCTCTTTCTCTCTCTCTCTCATTTCCTCCTCTGATGTGCTTCAGAGGCTGGGAGGGAATGCCGAGGTCTTTATTTGGCACTATGTCTCTGTGACACCGAGCAGACGAAGGGTGGCCAGATCCTCTTTCTATTTCCCGCTCACAGATACACACACACACACACGCACACACACACATGCACGCAGACACACCTGCGCACACACACACAAGCGCACGCATCCCCTGCTCTGGTTTTAGAGTGTCTGCAGTGTGAGTTGGGGCTCGTGGCTGTAAAAGGTGTGATGGTCCCGGGACACTGGGCACTCCTAAATCACAGCCCTCCTCCATCACCTCTTAACCGCCCGCTCTCTCAGGTACAGCAGACAGGCCACAGACACAAAACAACCATCCTCCCCACCCAAACACCACAACCCCCCTCGGCCCCCAAACACCACAACCCCTCCCCACCCAAACACCACAAACACCCACCCACCCCACCCAGACACCACCAACACGTCTCCACACCAACACTCAGACACATGCCACACTACCCAGGGGGGGGGAGGGGGGGGGTGAAGGGGTCATCGACTTTACAGCCAGTCACCCGTTTACCAAGGTTTATTCCTCTCCTCCTCTGCTCCTCTCCTCCACTCCTCTCCCCCTCTCCTTCGCTCCTCCTCTGCTCCTCTCCTCCACTCCTCTCCCCCTCTCCTTCGCTCCTCCTCTGCTTAGACAGGCCCTGTACGCCTCCTAATGCAGCCAGGCAGAAAGATGAGGAGTAACCCTTAGAGCCTGGTAGAGACAGATCAAAGCTTAAGCCCTACGTCTATGGTACACACACACACACACACACACACACACACACACACACACGTTGTTCATGGAGGATCACGGTGAGTGGAGAGGTCACTCGCACTCGCACACGCTTTTTTGAAAAGCGCAGCACTTCCTTTCAACTTTCGTTCTCAGGATACGCACATACCCAATAGCACAAACGCAAACGCACACACACACAAACAGACACAGACACACACAAACACACAAACGCACACACACACACAAACATGAACACACACGCACGCAGCCACGGAGACAAACTTTGAGGAGTTTACTAAGGCGGCTGCCTGTCCTCCCTGTACTGCTGATAACACCTGGTGCTCCGTCTCACTGTCCGCCCGCTATGACTCACCTGCTCCCCGGCAGCCCAACGCTACTCTGGCCTCTCAGCTCCACAACAACACACACACACACACACACACACACACACACACACACACACACACACCCTGACTAGTCACTGTCCTCTCAGCTCCACAACAACACACACACACACACACACGCACACACACACACTGACTGGTCACTGTCCTCTCAGCTCCACAACAACACACACACACACTCTGACTGGTCACCAGACACACTCCACAGTGCAGCGTTTTGGGGGATTTCATGCCTGTAACCTCTAGCCAGAGGGCCAGATTGAAATCTTGGCCAGACAGGTTGTTATGAAGGACTCAGGACTGACTGTTGGGGCTGTCAAAGGACCAACAAAGATGACACCACACACCGTCCGCAGCAGCCCTCTGTGTCTATGAGACAGTCTGCAGCAGTCCTCTGTGTGTCTATGAGACAGTCTGCAGCAGCCCTCTGTGTCTATAAGACAGTCTGCAGCAGCCCTCTGTGTCTATGAGACAGTCTGTAGCAGTCCTCTGTGTGTCTATGAGACAGTCTGCAGCAGCCCTCTGTGTCTATGAGACAGTCTGCAGCAGTCCTCTGTGTGTCTATGAGACAGTCTGCAGCAGCCCTCTGTGTCTATGAGACAGTCTACAGCAGTCCTCTGTGTGTCTATGAGACAGTCTACAGCAGTCCTCTGTGTGTCTATGAGACAGTCTGCAGCAGCCCTCTGTGTGTCTATGAGACAGTCTGCAGCAGTCCTCTGTGTGTCTATGAGACAGTCTGCAGCAGTCCTCTGTCAACATCAGCAGTGAGATCCGACCTGGGCTCCCAGAGCGGCGACAGAGAAAGGTCACCAGTGAGTGAAAAATGTAAATAACCAGAGAAACAGAGAGAGCGAGAGTGAGATGAAAATAACTCCTAGCACAGATAGCAGATGGGGAGAAGAAATTGGAAAAACGTAGAGAGGTTAGGAGAGGGGAAAAAAATAGTTTGAGAATTCAAGAAAAGTTCAGACTGCAGCTTCGCTGAAAGGAAAGATTGACAGATCTGAAACCCAAAGAGAACATTGAGGGAGTGGGAGTCAGGTTGTGTGTGTGTGTTGTGTGTGTGTGTGCGTGTGTGCGTGCGTGCATGTGTGTGTGTGT
>CM030174.1:6774582-6777082 GCA_017639675.1 Aplochiton taeniatus | reverse complement strand
GCTGGGCTGGGCCGGGCCGGGCTGGGCTGGTCTGGGCTGGGCTGGGCTGGGCTGGTACTGGGCTGGGCTGGGCTGGGCTGGACTGGGCTTCCTGGGCTGGGCTAGACTGTGCTGTGCTGGGCTTGGCTGGCCTGGGCCCCATCTAGGGGCTGTTCCATCTATTATTCATGACCCAGGTTTGTGACAGGCCTGTTGAGATGGAGCCTACAGTGATAGCATACAGGACATAGTGGATGTATGAATATATGAATACATGATATATATATATATGTGATATGATATGATAAGCCATTAGAGGGTTGTCACAGTCGTGTTTCAGTGGGTTGGCCGTGTTACTGTCACGCACGGGGGCACACATCCTGGCAGTTTGAGGGTCTCACTCCTCTAGTCCTGGTGTGTATGAGGGTCTCACTCCTCTAGTCCCGGTGTGTATGAGGGTCTCACTCATCTAGTCCTGGTGTGTATGAGCAATGTCCTGTGCTGTGCCGTTCCATGCCATGCTGTGCTGTGTATTGGTTAGCGAGCTGTGCTATGGCGTGCTGGCCAGTGTGCTGTGCCGGTCAGTGTGCTGTGTGGACATCCCTGCCAGTGTGTCTGTGTGTGTGTGTGTGTGTGTGTGTGTGTGTGTGTGTGTACCAGAGGGCAGACCAACAGATCAGTGGGCGTCAGAGGAAATCTCCTGGCACCGCGCCCAGCCTGTGACCCCTGTCACGCCCCCCAAACACACACAGCCCCCACCCCAACCCCGATGCCTCGGCCCAGTGTCATATCGCATGTTGCACAGTGCCCCCCCCCCCATATTCTCCTAAAAAAACAAGCCCAGGAAGCGGCGGTCACAGCTAACGACCAGAACTGTCCGATTTGTCCGCCACTGATTAGCCCTCCAAGTCCCAATTACCCGCGGCCAACGCCCCGACACGACCCCTCAGGCACGTCACACGAGGAAGAGAGGGAAAGGGGGTCCGGGGAAGGAGAGTTGGAGGCTGTGTGGTCAGAACAGTCCATCCAGCCCCTCCACCATGGATCCTGACTCCAAATCTCCCCCCGTCCATCAACACACAGAGCAGACTCTCTTGATTGCAATTTCTATAATTGCCAATTTGAGTGCGAAAAGTCTATCTTTATCTAGCGGGGGCGGGGGGATTTGCCTGGTGGTGGTGGGGGAGAGGAGGAGGTTGATTTCTCTCAGGGGTTCGGACAGACCGGTGGGGATTGTCTCCGTCTTAAGCCCCTCCATCTGGGACTGATGAACGGGGCACAAACGCAGGACCTCCACTGCCTTTTTAATGCAATAATGTCTTGTATTTTTCTTGAGTCAATAAGCCATTTTCTCGTCCCGTTATTGCTTTTTTTTTCATTTTATTCAAATCTTTTTGTAATTCCTCTTTCTATCTCCCTCTCTGTTAGCCCTCTTTATCTGTGTCTCCTTATTGCGTCGACACTTATCCAGAGAATGTTCGCCTCAAAAGTTGTCAGCAAAAGAAAAAAGGGAAAAATCCTTTTAACTGGTCTGCTCCCCCCCTCACCCCCCCCCACCCCCACCCCCCTCTCGAAAAGTATAACCCGCAAAGGGCACCAAAAAAAAGAATGAGTCCACAGCCAAACCCCTGTCCTTTGGTCTTTTCTCCCCCTCTCCGGTTTTGTCAATCTGCATATTTGTCGAGCGCTGAACCCACACACCCTTCAAGGCTACCGCTGTCCTACGACTTCCCCTCTCTGTCTCACACCCACGCTTTCAAACCAGAGCCGACACAGGAGAATGGAGGGGGTGAAACGAGACAGAGAGGAGAGAGAAACAGATCTACAGTCAAGGGAAGGGAGGGGGGGAGGGGAGGGAGGGAGGGAGGGCGGGGTGGGAAGGGAAGGGAGGAGAGGGGAAGGGAGGGGAGGGAGGGGAGGGAGGAAGGGAAGGGAAGGGAAGGGAAGGGAAGGGAAGGGAAGGGAAGGGAAGGGAAGGGAAGGGAAGGGAAGGGAAGGGAAGGGAAGGGAAGGGAAGGGAAGGGAAGGGAGGGGAGGGGAGGGGAGGGGAGGGAGTAACGGAGGAAAGGGAGAGAAGCTTTCTTTAAAGCCGGGCTTCAGGAGAAGGGGAGGGGGGCGGGGGATGGGGTGGGGGGGGGGGGGAGTCCGGATTAAAGCCGGAAGATGATATCATTGGGCAGAGATCATGGGGTGCAAACGAGCAGTGCAAATCAGCCAGCATTAACGAGCTGCCTCGTAAATTACTGCTTTGGGGGGGATGTGTGTGTGTGTGTGTGTGTGTGTGTGTGTGTGTGTGTGTGTGTGTGTGTGTGTGTGTGTGTGTGTGTGTGCACTGGAGCCAGCGCCAGAGCTGTGGGGGGGGGGGGGGGGGGGGGCTGTGTGCAGTGCAAGCACGGCAGGGAGACAAAACGCTGGCCTGGACGTTATTTACGGCCCTCAGCCGAGCACCCCTGCCTTTCACCCCCCCTGTCTCTCTCTCTCACACACACCCACACACACTCTCACGTGTCTTAATCACTGA
>CM030174.1:6764582-6769582 GCA_017639675.1 Aplochiton taeniatus | reverse complement strand
TATTGTGCCAGTCTTCTACACTGCAAATGAAAGCTGACACTCCAAAACAAACACACACGCACACGCATACACACACACACACACACACACACACAGACACAAACACACACACGCACACGCGCACACATGCACACACGCACACACACACACACACTGACACACTAACACAGAGTGTGGTGCCATATCATTGAAAATACTCTCCCCTTTAATCAACTCTAAAAGCAGATAGAAGGTGGTCAGTGGTATCAGTGTCATTTCAATTCTAGCCTGCCAACTGAAAGTCTTCCTCTTCCTGGCCCAGCTCCGTAGCCTGTAGTCTAGTTCTAATCGGGTCCAGATTTTATGGCTGACCACTGCTTCACATGCGTTCACCTCCTTTGGACTCGTTCGATTCCCATCCAGATCTTTGGGTGGACGTGACAACACCTTCACATGTGCTCCCTCTAGCCTAGTCTGGCTCCGGTCCAGATCTTGTGGCTGACCTGACCACACCTTCCCATTCCTCTAGTCTCGATCCTGTCCAGATCTTATGGCTGACCTGACCACACCTTCCCATTCCTCTAGTCTCGATCCTGTCCAGATCTTATGGCTGACCTGACCACACCTTCCCATTCCTCTAGTCTCGATCCTGTCCAGATCTTATGGCTGACCTGACCACACCTTCCCATTCCTCTAGTCTCGATCCTGTCCAGATCTTAAGGCTGACCTGACCACACCTTCCCATTCCTCTAGTCTCGATCCTGTCCAGATCTTATGGCTGACCTGACCACACCTTCCCATTCCTCTAGTCTCGATCCTGTCCAGATCTTATGGCTGACCTGACCACACCTTCCCATTCCTCTAGTCTCGATCCTGTCCAGATCTTATGGCTGACCTGACCACACCTTCCCATTCCTCTAGTCTCGATCCTGTCCAGATCTTATGGCTGACCTGACCACACCTTCCCATTCCTCTAGTCTCGATCCTGTCCAGATCTTATGGCTGACCTGACCACACCTTCCCATTCCTCTAGTCTCGATCCTGTCCAGATCTTATGGCTGACCCCATGTTAACCCGTGCTTATCTCCACACACCACCACCAAGGACAACTTCAAAGATAACCAATGCAATCAAAAGATTTGTAAAGAAGTGTCTCTTGGTATCGATTATAGTGTAACTCCAACCACACTTTCCCTTTTTGAAACCCACAGCCACCCAGAATAGACGAAACCCCAAGCTCTCTCTCCTCTCCAAACGCAACGCAGGCCCTTTTTATCTAATGAAACTCAAAAAGACATGTCTGAAGCACACGGCAGAGACCGCATCAAACACCCAAACCAACTCAGGAATCCTCTCCTGCTGTCATGCCTGTGCTCTTTCCTCAGTATTGTGTGTGTGTGTGTGTGTGTGTGTGTGTGTGTGTTGGCAAAAGAGAGAGAGAAAAAAGAGAGGTAGTACTCATTCCTCTGTGATCTCTCTCAGGACCAGACCTGTGTTAATGCGTTTTCTCCTTTTTTGCTCTCTCTCTCTCTCTCTCTTTCTCTCTCTTTTTCCCTGGTTCGTTCAGCCTGTTTTTCAGCTGACTCCAGCCTTTGGCCGTGCCTTATTTGCCTCCCCATCCAGATCCATCTCCCTCTCCATCGTCCGCTAGCTCCTGTTCATAAACATTTCATGGCTTCAACCTTGACACCGTTGGGCCGGCCTGCTGCTGGGGATGGGAGAGGAGGAGGAGGGGGAGGAGGAGAGGGCGGTAGGGGCCGACGGAGAGGGAGAAGTGGGGTGGGTGGGGGGCTAGGGGGCGGGGAGGGGGGGGTTTGAGGGGCCTACCGGAGACTTCCCCACTGGCTGCGTTGATGTGTGGCATGCCGGGGGCCACTAGGTGTAGGGCCTGAGTACGGAGGAGATCCGGCAGCGGTGTCGTACCACTCCGCTCCACGCCGCACTATAGCGGCCCCTGTAGTTTACAGCAGCTGTCTGGGTGTGGGTGTGTGTCTGTGTGTGTGTGTGTGTGCGCGTGTGTGCGTGCGTGCGTGTGTGTGCGTGCGCGTGTGTGTGTGTGTGTGACTGTGGCTGATGTTTTATTCATGCGCAGCGGCAGCGTTCATCTCGGCGCGACACCTTCCACAATTTGGAGACGTGGTGGTGTGCTTAACAGCTTAATGGAGTCACGGCAATTTGGCGCTCCCCGGACTGATTAACGCCCCTCGCCCCCCCCACCGCGCGCGCGCGTTTCGCCCGCCGTCGATAGAGGTGGCAGGGAAAACATGGCAACCCGTGGCGGCAGATGAATATTTTCACAACTTTAACCGGCTGCGTTGCCTTCCTGCTAAAAGCATTCGTAGCAACAACAACACGCCTGGATGAAGCATGTTAGAAAACGAGGGGGAAAACCTCTCCTTTTAGCCGTGACTGAGGAAGAGGTTCCACCTCGGAGTTCTTTGGAATCACACCGTCAAAGGGAACGCCGCGTCTACGCCGCACCTCCAAGTCTCCCTGCATCAATCCCTCTTCTCCTCCCTTTTGTCTTTCTCCCTCCCTCCCGCTCCCTCTCTCCCTTCCCACCGACGCGGCCGCCATCCCTCCGTCGGTCTCTCTTTCGTCCCCCCCCCCCCCCCCGTTTCCTCTCCTCCGTCGGTGTCTCTCTCCATCCGGCCCACCCACCCCGCCGTCTCTCCAAAGCAGCGGGTCAAACTTTTCCGCCGTGCGCCAGCAGGGGAGCGCGCCGCAAAGTGCCACCTCAGCACCTGCTCCTGAATGATTAATACCATATTGATGGTCTCAATTAATTTCCTATTACGCCACAGAAGGCTGCACTCGCACCGTCGCTGTCAGGGCCCCCGGCGCTTGTTTTGGGGGGGAACTCTCGGTGGCAGGTGCTCGCCCGAGATAGCATGATCCACCGCCCGCCTCCCCGAGCCTTCTCTCTCACACACACACACACACACACACACACCCACGCAAACACACACACACACACACGCTGTGAGACACACACGAGGAGATTGCCACAGTGAGTCGTTCACGCAAACCCACGTTGGGCTCGCACACTGTGCACACACACGCGCACACACACACACGCGCACGGGCGCGCTCTCCTAAGTCTTAGTATCTCACAGAAACACACCGAAGCACGCTGTTGCACGCCGGTGTCCTCTACTGCCTCACACACAGCACTGGACGTCAAAACCAGCCCGTTGCCTCTGAATTATTTAAAAGAAAACAATAACACTTTATTACATTTGAGAAACAATTTTCCACGATGATGACGAGAGATGATCGATGGAAGTCAAATCCCCATGAACAGCACAGCGTTTTCCCCCACCTCCCCGTTCCACTGCGGGCTCTGTCTGGAACGGCCGGGCTGACAGGAACGCCACGTTCCCACCAACAGGGCTCTGGCATCTGAACCAGACAGGGGAAAAACACGTCTTCCCTAAACCCGTGTTGCTGCGTCCGCTTGTAATCCGCCTCATCCCGCCGCGGCTCCACGCATTTTGTTTTTCTCCCAAGAGGGCCGATTTATCCCCGGAGATTTCCCCTCGCTCTCTAAGCTGCGATTCCCACCAGCCGTTCTCACGCCTTCCCTGTGTGTGTGAGCGTGGCGTGTGTGTGTGGGAGTGTGGCGTGTGTGTGTGTGTGTGTGTGTGTGTGTGTGTGTGTGTGAGTGTGGCATGTGTGTGTGTGTGAGTGTGTCGTGGGTGTGTGTTTGCGTGCGTACGTGTCTGTGTGTGCGAGCGTGTGTTTATAGGTACTCTTTGGGTTATCTTGCGGGCAACAGCGCCCCTGCTGGCTGAGCCAGGAAGTGCCAGTGTGGCTGATCCTAACATAATGATGCCCCCCCCCCCCCTCTTCCACATCCCCCTCCCCCTATCACTGGACATGCAATAGAACTCCCCTCAGCACCCTCCACCCACGCAATCACATACACACACACATGCGAATATACAAAATAAAAAACACACACACATACAGACACTATTTCAGATTATATTCCTCTTTCTCGTGCATACCTAATACACACCAGCCGGTTGCTAGGGAACCATTTGGGCATTTCTTTTCCCACGGCAGACGTTTGTGTGTTCGATTTCCCAGTTCTGTGTGCACGTGTGTGTGTGTGTGTGTGTGTGTGTGTGTGTGTGTGTGTGTGTGTGTGTGTGTGCGGTCTCCTGAGAGCGCTCTGGCCAAGCTGAGCTCTGGGGTTGCTCCAGTACCTAGCTCAGTGATAGTAATGACTCCCTCACCGCGCCTGACAGAGCACACTGCCCTGGACCTCATTTGTTGTGGTCTGACTTGGCCTGTGTGTGTGTGTGTGTGTGTGTGTGTGTGTGTGTGTGTGGGTGGGTGCATTTTCACATGTGCGTGTACATATGTAGGTGTATGTTTATGTGTGTGTGTGTGTGTGTGTGCGCGCCGGCATTCGTCTACAAACCTCCGTGTTTGCTCGTCAGTCCGTCAGTCTGCCTGATAACCCTGCCGTCGTTATCTCTCGTGGTTCAGCGGGCCGGCGTGTGGACTGGTGGACTGTCTGTCTGCCGGACACGTGTCAGTCCGCCCCCCCCCCCCCCCCCCCCCCCCCCTCCCCCACCCTATTTAGAGATGCACCGGCGCATCCCGACTCCCCCGGCTCGGCCTGTGAAGTGCTGATTCGCTCGCTCCGACGCCGAGCCGGGGGGTGGGGGCGTGGGGGGGTGGGGGGTCGGGCACATGAAGAGCACGGCGCGTCGACAGGAAGAGACACACACACAGAACCAATCCGATGGGGCATCGCCATAAAAGAGAGGCAGACAGCAGGAGATAGAACAAAAAGGACTTAAAGAGACAGAAAGATGGAGAGAGATAGAGGGGGAATGAAAGAGAGCAAGAGAGAGAGGGGGGGATGAAAGAGAGAGAGAGAGAGAGAGAGAGAGATGGAATCAGGATATAGTTCTGTTACCCTCCTCTGAATGATTTGATGATTTGCACTCTGCCCCGGGAAAAACAGATAAGAAGGAGAGATCAAGCCCAACGGAGAGAGGGAGAGA
>CM030174.1:6757082-6759582 GCA_017639675.1 Aplochiton taeniatus | reverse complement strand
TAGCGGGTGAGGATTTGGCGAGACCTTGGCGTCGTCTACTGACGCACATAGCTGCACGTACACACACACACACACACACACACACACACACACACACACACACACACACACACACACACACACACACAGACAAACGCACGAAAAAGGCTGGAAGTCGGTAAACCAATCTTCTTGTATATGAGCAAACACACACACACACACACACACACACACACACACACACACACACACACACACACACACACACACACACACAGAGAGAGCTGGTTCGTGAAATTCTAGCCCAGCTCCCCCCTCGGCTGCGGAAGTCTACAGCTGGAAAGAAGCCCTGGGAGCCAGGCGGGAAACCAGGGGAGGAAAAAAACACTGAAAGGACTACATTGCACAATTAATCAATAAGTTAATGAGATCTCTCTCTTTCCTCTCCAAAATAGTATCCAGGCAACAGTCCCGACCTCAGCGCTTTTCATTCTCCCTCCCTCGCGTTCCGCCTTTCTCGTTCTTTTGCTCTCTCCCTCTCTTTTCTTTCTCTCTCTTTCGTTCTTTCGCTCTCCCTCTCGCTTGTTACTCGCCCTCTCTGCTTTTTTGGCTCCTATCAAACTCCTGGTGTATCCCCTCCACTGTGGCTCTGAAAGTGGCCGACAGGAAAGGAAATGCAAATGACCGTCCTGATGGACTTGAGCGGCGTTTTACATCGTCGTCACGTTGTTTTGCTCTAGGAGTAGTGGCGGAGCCCAGGGGGGGGGGGGGGGGGGGGGGTTGCTTACTGTGTGGTGAGGGTCCTTGGAGACGCGGCCAGAGAAGTTATGCCTGTCGGACACTTTGTCAGCTCACACCCACGTACACACACACCGCCTGGCAGATTTACACCACGTCAGTACCGGAGCTCAACTCCAGAGATTACTGTTGGTGGACAAGCTGTAAGCCAGCCAAATGGTCCCCACTATCCTAAAATATCAGGTTGTGTGTGTGTGTGTGTGTGTGTGTGTGTGTGTGTGTGTGTGTGACACAGAGAGAGAGCATTGTGAGTGTGATTTATGTTGTCTCTGTGGTGACTGCGTTTGTTAATCTTTTTTGATGGAATCTCGAGCATGAGTTTAGTCCTTGTTTTGCGTGTGCATCTGCAACACGTGTGTGCTGGTGTGTGTGTGTGTGTGTGTGTGTGTGTGTGTGTGTGTGTGTGGGCGTGCACGCTCTCCGCTCACCGGGGCGTGCAGCAGCTTGCGTTTGCCCCTCTCGTGCTAGTTAAGGACCGAGGGCATCGCCCAGCGATTACCAGCTGGTCCTGCCATCTGGGGGGCATCACGCACGCACACACACACACACACACACACGCTGTCCGCCCCGTCGCCTTCCAGACAGACTGGCAGGCCACAGCATCAGACGTCCCCCTCACACTCTGTCCACTCCAATGACAGAGGACAGGGACGGAGACCTAGCCCACCCTGATGTCCAGTCTCCAGCTCCAGAGGGGGCTCACCGAGGGACATCTGTCCCCAGAAGGATTGGCCTAACCTGGGCTACGGCTACTACGTCTCCCCCCCTTAGGTCCTCCAGATCAGTGTCGAACCATTACCTGTGTAGCGGCGTTAGGGCTACCTAGGTGTGCTCGGAGAGTTCCTAGCTACAGGTGCTGGTTTCAGCCTTTTAAAGGGGGGATTTCATGCTGTCGAGACCAGACAGAGATGAGCAGAGGATTTAGCCGGAACGGTGTGGAGATTAAAATGTACCATTAGGTTCTGCGTTTATTATAGCCGGGGCCCGTGCGCATGTGTGTGTAGGTGTGTGTGTGTGTGTGTGTGTGTGTGTGTGTGTGTGTGTGTGTGTGTGTGTGTGTGTGAGTGTGTGTGTGGGTGTAAGGTAGATTAATGGTGCCGGCGGGGAGGGAGAGCATGCCTGACCACACCTTGATTTATACACCACTTAGCACTGATGAAGCTTCAAATGGGAGTCGCACACTTGTAGTCACTGCATGTTTCTTTACCACCATCTTTGTTTGTGTGTGTGTGTGCCAGTGTGTGTATGTGTGTGTGTGTGTGTGTGTTTACATGCACTCTTTCCTCCACCTACCACCCACACAAATCTTCACATTTGTCTGTGAGAGTGCCCGTTTATCAATGTTTCTGGGAACGAGTGTGTGTTTTGAATGGTTGCAGGTGTGTGTTGGAGTGTGTGTGTGTGCGTATTCAAGTGTATGTGCATGTTTGCAGGTGTCTGTGTGTGTGTGTGTGTGTGTGTGTGCATATAAGTGTGTGTGTGCACAATTGGAAGTGTGTATGTGCATCCGTGTGTGTGTGTGTGTGCACATTTGCATGTGTGTGCATACCAGTGTGTGTGTTCATGTTTGTGGATGTGTGTGTGTGTGTGTGGGTGCACATTTGCATGTGTGTGTGCATACCAGTGTGTGTGTGTGTGTGTGTGTTTATCGTCAGATGAGAGCTTCTAATGAATAGTCTTAAGGAGCCGTGTGGGACTGGAACTCCTGTTTACTCCTCTCCCT
>CM030174.1:6582082-6754582 GCA_017639675.1 Aplochiton taeniatus | reverse complement strand
ATACACAGCAACACGAAGCCCTCCTTCTCCTCCTGCTCTTTTTTTCTCTTCCGACTCTTTTTTTCTTCCCAACAACCTAAATGGCAACAACATCCTTCAGATGGAGCGGCATTGCCACCTAGTGGAGCTTTGTCAGAACGACCCCCGCCCCCCCCCACCCCACCCACCCCCAAAAGCCAGAGCTGAGGAGGGGGCGCGGAGGGAAAGTGCCTGTTTTTATTATCCATGCATTATTCAGCGTTGAATTATGCATCGGCCCTTTACCAACTGTTCGTTCTCCCCCCAGTGACCCGTATCTTACGCAAGCAGCTTCTTTAGTCAATAGGCGCACCACGTTACGCAGGAGCGGGGTACAGTATAATGTGTGTGTACGTGTGTGTGTGCGTGTGTGTGTGTGTGTGGATCCCTGGCCACGGATCCCTTACTGTGTGCACAGCAGCTTTCAATTCCTCTGTGGGATCATGTCGATGGGAAAGGAGTGTGCCTCCCCGGGCCGGCGTTCCCTCTGCCCCTACCTGGCCAAAGCCCACGGTAACGGCAGTGGCGGCGCGACATGGAGATGCCACGCGTTGGGACTTAGATGTGGAGCCACGCGGCCGACGGAGCACGCGTGCGACACGTATGTTGGAATACGGCTTCCACGCCGCCGACCCTAGCCGCGCTCCGCTCGCTGCTTGGCTGCCATGTGGCGCCGGTCGGTTCTCCGGTTGGAAGACCACTTTTCCCGCCGCTTTCTCTTGGTTCTCCGTCAGTCGGCGTGTTTTCGTTGTCTGGCCACGGGTCGCGTGACTGCACAGGGCATCTGACGACGGTAATGACTCAAAAGCAGAAAGGCGGAATGTGGATTTCACGGCTGGGTGGAGGCTGCTGGAGCTGCTTGGCCCAGACACATGCACATGCTGTTTGGTTGCGTGGGCCGACACCCAAACGCTGCCTCTCGCCCAACACAAGCAGACGCAGGGCGGACGCCCCCTGAACGCACGCAGACGTCTCCTCGTCTAAATATAACCCTTACACCACACGGCCTGTTGTGACCCGCCCCTCCCCGTGACCTCCAGTGGAGTCCGACCCCAGAGGGGATGTCACCTCCCCCCCCCCCCCCCCCCCCCCTTAGCTCAGTCACGCTATGCTTTCTGCGACCCAGCCAGGCAGCTTCATTCTCCCCTCTGGCCTGACGGGGTAAACACGCGGCGGATCCCGGAGATGGGCCTGAGAGAACGAGCGTGTTCCCGACCACCGCCAGCCGCTGTGGCCCTCCGGCGGGACAGCCCGCTAGCCTCTGAACGTGCTGGGCACGGGGGGGGGGGGGGGGGCTACACGACGGCCTACCCTGCGTTCTCCGGCGCGCCGGCCCGTCAGACCCAGAGCGGTGGCTGTCTGCACAGACAGTGTGCGGCTCCTCCCGTGCAGGGGCTCGTACCGAACAGTCACAAGGCTTTATCCAGCAGGGCCATGCCATGACTGCAGGGCTGACGGCTCGCTCTATCCCTGTCACGTTGACTTCCACGCTTGAACCCTGAGTGAGGGGAGAAGACAGGCGGGCGAGAAGCACTCGGAAGCCCCTGGGGGCGTTCTGGGGACCTGACACGGCGGGCCCTGTTGGGGCGTTAAAGGGGGGTTGGGGTGGGGGGGGGGGGGGGGGGGGGGGGGGGGCGGGGGTTATGACAGGTCTGGCATGAGGGATCTGGGACGCGGTGAGGCAGGACTGTTTGTACAAAGGGGGATCTGAAGATACATGCTGGATGCGAGTGTATTGTTTGTGTGTGTGTGTGTGTGTGTGTGTGCGCGTGTGCGTGCATGTGTGTGTGTGTGTTGAGGGCTTGTCACTCCCGCTCTGTCACCCTCTGAGTCAGAGCGGAAGGGGGGGAGGGGTCCCGTGCCGGTTTCGGTCACGGAAAGCGGGCCGCGTGACTCGTCAGAAGCGTTTCTTTTCTAATATGGACACATCAACATGAATTTAAATAGGATGTTGTTGTTGTTTTGACGGCAAGCTGTTGCGGTGGCAGACTTGGAATCAAAACAAACTCGATGCCTCCGCGTTACATAAGCGAACCCTCGCTTCACGTCAGCTCCGCCAGAGCGTTTCGTTACTTGATCCAACCTGGTCGCCAAAGTTGAAATGTTTCCACCAGCAGTGGACGGTGGACCAGAGGACCCTGAACTCCGGCGTGTGGATGGGCCGCGCTGCTGACCTCTGCTGGTCACCCGTGAGCAGCCCGGGGTCCCTCCTGCTTCAGAGAGGAACCTCCCCACAGTCAGCCTGCTACCCGACACAGCCTGTTGGGTTTGCCGCCACGCTCCAGACTGGCTCCGTTTTTTGGGGGCTTCCCTTTGTCCGTGTCTCGTTCGCGTTGCCCTCTCTCTTTCTCTCCGTTTCATTTTCTATTTCCCCTACACCAACACTCAAAGGCACTGACAAGCAGCCATTATTGCTTTTTTGTTCAACCTAGACCGACCCTCAGAGCTCTCTTTGGTCTCTCTGGTCTCTCTGGTCTCTCACTCTCTCTCTCCCTCTCTCTCTCCCTGAAGGGTGAGGAAGCCTCTCATATTACAGCTGCCCTGATTTGTTTGATATTTTAAATATGCACACTTCTGAAAAGGTTCCATCTCCTCTTTATTCTTTTTTTATTTATTTGATTGTAGAGAGCTCAGTCCTGCGGCAGCGCCTCCCTGCCTCCCGCTCCGCCTAGGCCGTAGCGTTCCAGTCTGGGGGAAAGGGGGCTGGCTAGCGGGGCTTGTTGAGAGAGGTGCGTGGGGGAAAGGTATCAGCGGGTGGCGGCGGCGAGGTGTGACGCAGACTGGCGGTTGGCAGCGTGCGGGAGTTGTTCAGGACCAAGGTCTCTCTCTCTCTCTCTCTCTCCGTTCTCCCCCTTAAGAGACCTGACGCAGCAGCAGCTAGACCACGCTGTCCCTCTCCAGTGAGCGTCCTGACACAGGGGTAGCGGTGGGGGTTAGGGGTAGGTAGAGGCTGGGGAAATGGGCCCCATCATCAGCACGTAGAAATGGAGGACCCCTCAGGACAGGTAGGATTGGAGGACACCAGCTTTTTGGAAATACGCTTGGAGTCGTTGTATGAGAGGATCGTCTGGCTACAAGGGGCCTTTGCTGTAGCTCGGCAGAAATAGACGCTGTGTATTGGGTGTTAATACTGACGTGAATAAAAACACAGGGCATCAGGATTGTAGGTTCTTACCCAGGCCTGACCTCACTCAATTCTGAGCTGTCTGAATCAACAGTGTGGAGTAGCCAGTAGAGATAGAACAGTAAAAGCCAGATTGAACGTGAATTACGCGATGAGTCATCTGAACCTTTGTGTTCTTATTTCTATGGCAACGTCGAATTTATTCACGGAATTCTTCACTTCAAAGGTCATTTACTTGGCCAAAGGTAAACATGCAGAAGAAGGGTCAAATATGGCAGAAATAGGGGTGTTTTTTTCTTCAACCCCGATTTAGCGTGACCCTGCTTTTTTCACGATGACATTTTATGGACCCCAAACAATCGCGTCATAACGGGTTCAAACTGAACAACAGCTTCCCTGGTAAAAGTTGTGATGCTTTCACAGATCTAACTCTAACGACAGAACTAGTTGGCAACAAGCAGGGACAAGGGTGTCTTTGTACCGTGCAGGCAGGTAAGCAGGGTGGGGCAGGGGGACTGGCGTAGCTGGCGTAGCTGGCATGGCTGGTAGTGGTGGTCTGTTTGCACTGGCTGGCTGGCTGACGTCTGTGTCTCCCTCCTCTCTCCCGGCAGTTCATGGCATCAAGTGGACTTGCAGCAACGGGAACAGCAGCTCTGGCTTCTCAGTGGAGCAGCTGGTGCAGCAGATTCTGGACAGCCACCAGACCAAGCCACCTCCCCGGACTCACAACTGCCTCTGCACGGGCACCCTGGGTAAGGGAGAGAGAGAGAGAGAGCGAAAGAGAGAGAGAGAGGGGGGGGGGGGGAGACACACACCAGCTAGAGAAAGAGAGAGAGAGAGAGAGAGAGAGAGAGAGAGAGAGAGAGAGAGAAATTATTAGTGCTGTAGATGAACTGAAGGTGGTTCAGTCTTCTTATTAAGGCCTGGTTTTAGGGGTTTTGTTTAGGCTATGTGGATGACTTTACTTAATATTTAATATGCCCCGGTTATTGACCTATTAAACTTATTCAGTCCGACTGATAACTGATAAATTGGTCAACTATCGTACAGTTTGTAGGTCACTAATTATTGGCTAATTCAAGGACACTTGTATATCATTTAAAAAATAACTTTTGACTTGAAAAAGAAATTTGGTGGTTATGCAGAATTCAGTCATGTTGATGTCTATGCTGAATACAGTTTGGTTGATCCCTCAGCAGTAGTTATCCTGATAAGCTGTGGTAGAAAGCCATTGAAAGCCTCCCATAAGCACCACTTTTCTCAGACTGATGGAACAATAGGCTGGTTTATCACGCCCTGAGGAGTTCTCATCCTCACGGTTGCAGACACACGCCCACACACACACACACACACACACACACACACACACACACACACACACACACACACACACACACACACACACACACACACACCGTCACAGTTTCACACCCTGTCTCTGTTGAGGAGATATGTCACTTCATTTTACCATTGTTTCCTGCGTTCGTGTAACACTAACTGCTCACTTCATCTGTGGAATGTCCTTCTTGTTTGCCATTCATAACAAACCTAATTATAACTTTCTTTTCATTTCTGGTCTTTTCTTTTCTTTCCTTTCCTTTCCTGGTCAAACAGGTGCAGGTAGCAGCGTGCACCACAAGTGCAACAGCGCCAAACACCGCATCATCTCCCCCAAGGTGGACCCGCGCTCCGGCGGCTACGCCAGCGCCCACTCCGAGCTCCAGAACAACGACGTCTCCGAGGGCAAGACGGAGCACAGCGCCCATGGAGGAGGCAAGAGCTCCGGGGGAGGAGGGGGCAGCGCCAGGGAGAAACGCAACGGCAAGGTCCACAAGCCCGTCCTGCTCCACCAGAACAGCACGGAGGTGTCGTCCACCAACCAGGTGGAGGTGCCGGACACCACCCAGAACTCACCCGTGTCCATCAGCAGCGGGCTGAACAGCGACCCGGACATGGCCGACAGCCCGGTGGTGGGGGGCCTGGGCCACGTGGCCTCGGTGATGTCGGGCCTCTCCCAGAGCGTCTTCATGTCCGAGGTGGCGGGGGACCCCATCTACAGCATGTCCCCCAGCGGGGGCCCTAACGCCCACCTGATGGGTCCCGACCCCGCGTCGCAGGGCATGGTGCTGTCCGTCGCCTCCGACGGCCACAAGTTCGCCTTCCCCGGCGGGGGCGGGGGCCCGGGGGAGGCGGGGGGCGCGGGCGGGGCGGACGGCCTGTCCATGCTGTCCGCCGCCGGCGTGTCGGAGGAGCTGGTGCTGTCCAGCAGCCTGGACACCGGTGCCATGAAGATCCCCGAGGCCAGCATGAACTTTGACCCCGACTGCTTCCTCAACAACCCTAAGCAGGGCCAGACGTATGGCGGCGGCGGGATGAAGAGCGAGGGAGGCTCCTCTTCGTCGTCCTGCTCCGGGGGAGGCGGAGGGGGGGCCAACGGCGGCATGCAGCGCTCGCCCCCCATGCCGGACAACGGCTACGGCTACAGCGCCGCCCTGGTGAAGAACATCAAGACGGAGGACACGTCATTCGAGCAGCAGCTGGCCCACGAAAGCGCAGGCGGCGGGGGCTACGCGGTGGGCTCCGTGGGGAGCTGCGGGGGCGGCGTCAGCGTGTCGTCCGGGGCCGGCTCGGTGCAGGGCTCCCTGACCCTGACCCCCGCCGGCTCCCTGATGCCCTCCGGCGGAGGCCTGAGCCCCAGCACCACCCTGGAGCAGATGGACTTCAGCGCCATCGATGCAAAGCAGGACTACTCGACCGGCACAGCCACCTCCATGGCCTACGGCCAGGCCCTGCCCAGCCCTCACCTGGGCCACCAGAGCCGCTCGCCCAGCTTCTTCCTCCAGGACCCAAGCTCCCAGACGGGCCAGGCCCAGCAGGGGAGGTCCGGCCTGGGCCCCAAGGCTCACCTGATGGAGCACAACGCCCACGACTCTGGAGGTTACATGGGTCTGCAGGTGGTGAAGACAGACTCCCCCGGGGGCACCAACGGCCACCTCCACCACCACCACCAGGGGCACCAGACCCAGCACAGGGCCAACTGCAATGGCGGCTCACCTGGCGAGGGAGGTCCAGGTCAGAATGGCGGTTCTCTCCAGCTGCTGCAGTACCAGGGCAGCTTCCCTGGCATGGGCAGCGAGCACGAGGAGGTGGTGGGTCTGGAGCAGCCGGGAAGTGTAGGGTCAGGCCACGCCGGGGCCACCGAGAACGGGCCGGACGGCTTACTCAAGCCCGGGGATCACATGCAGGCCTGCGGAGGGGGTGGCGGCAGCGAGGGGGGAGGCGGCGGCGATCACTACCTGCAGCAGGCGTCCGACGGTGGGGGAGGCGGAGCCGGAGGGGAGGGCGTGGCCGGGATGCGCAACGGGAACAGAGGCGACGGCGGCAACCGCGCCCAGCAGCAGCTGCAGCCGCTCCTCCAGGGCTCCGGCATGGTCCAGGGGCTTTACAACACCGTCGGAGCCCACCAGGGCATGGGCGGGCCGGGCAACAACGGCGGAACGGGAGGGGGGGGCATGGAGATCAGCCTGGACCACTTCGACATCTCCTTCGGCAACCAGTTCTCCGACCTCATCAACGACTTCATCTCCGTGGACGGCAGCGCGGCGGCCATGGCGGCGGGCGGGGCCCTGTACGCCCACCAGCTGGTGACCTCCCACGGGGCCGAGGGCCAGGGGCCGGGGGCCGGCGGGAACGGCCAGCAGGGCCAGGAGGACGGAGGGGCCCGGGGGTCCGGCTACAGCCCCTCGGAGCTCTGCCTCCAGCCCTGCTGCAGTCCCCAGTCCCTCGGCGGAGGAGCTGGGGCTGGGGGGACCAGCGGGGAAGCAGGCTCCCTGTCCTACATGCACGTGGCAGACGTGGTGTCGGCAGCTGTGGCCCAGGGGGCTCTGGGGATGCTGCAGGCCACTGGACGGCTCTTCATGGTCACCGACTACTCTCCCGAGTGGTCCTACCCTGAGGTGAGCCAGAGGGGTAATCCCCTTCAGACGCACGCTTATTGTGGAACGATGAGACACTTAGTGTATACTTTGAAGTTGTTTTGGAAGGTTTAAGGACTCCAACTCATAACATCTATAGCTTTTCTTTTAAAGTATTAGCTCAAGTATTGGAGGCTGTGACTAAAAGTTCAGTCTGTCTTGCCATTTACCACATAGCTTTTCAGTACCTACCGTCATATAGAATGCATACACCATCTGCAAATGTTCTGTTCACATTACCTGAATCCCTCTATTCAAATGTATTTTAACAGGATTGACAGCCTGACATAATTCACTCAAAAAAACATCCAGCTTTCAGGGCGAAAACTTCTCTTTTACACATTGTTGACCTGTAATGTCACCATCTAACCACTGGTCGGCAGCTTAGTATTTTAAGGTAAAAAGAGAAATTGCATGTAAACAAACTGTTCACTGTGCAACCACATGATGGCAGACGAGACTTGCCTAAGAAGTCAATTAATTTTACTCTATGTCATTCTTACTATGTCCCTCTAGATGGCAGCAATACGCTATTTTACAGAGGACATTAAAACTTTACCCTCCAGAAAGGTGTTGTTGTAGTTTCTCTGCCCTCTAGATGGCAACAATGTGGCTAACACAACCTTGCTTCATTCAACCTAACTCTCTCTCTCCATTATGGGTCTTGTAGTTTATCAAGCTGCAGGGTATTAACTAGTGTGTTTGTATCTTCAGGGAGGGGTGAAGGTGCTGATCACGGGTCCCTGGCAGGAGGCTAGCTCAAACTACAGCTGCCTGTTTGACCAGATCTCTGTCCCTGCCTCTCTCATCCAGCCTGGAGTGCTACGTTGCTACTGCCCTGGTAAGCCATTTTACAAAGCTACACAGAAGAGAGTGCTTGTGTCTACATATGTGTCCCCTAAGTTTTCAATCCCAAGAAGATGTTTTTTTAAATAGGGGCCCTTACGACATATTTTGTTCCGCTTGAGAAACAGTCAACTAGATGAAATACCTGGCATCAATCACAGTCATTGGACAGCAATTGTCCACTAAAGTCCTCACTGGTTTCTGTCCATGCAATGATTGGTTCATCGATGGGGGATCAGAGTGTATGGGCCTCCTCTCGACTCACAGCTTCCGTCTCTCTCCTGTTTTGGACGGAGCTGCCTTCATATCTCTGCAGCTGTCGTCAAGTCATTCAAATGGCTTTACCATGTATGTAGGATTGCCACGGTGTCCATTCATCGGAACCATGTGATGTGATATATACGTGTAGCTCTACATTGGTATGTGATGTCGCCAGTCGTCATTAAGTCCGTTGGTTGATCTTTAGATTTACTTGCGTTATTCCTTCAAATGTCGTCGACGTGTCGCCTCGTACTCCGTTGAGCCCTGATCTAGAAAGTCAGCGCCAAGCTCCGTCCTACTCCATTCGCCAACAACAGTCTACAGACGACTTCATAAACGCCACTGGACGTTCATCGCTGGTTTGGTTATTGGAATGATGGCACGGAGCCGTTTTCAATGGGATCCAGCTGTAGGTCTGAATCCCTTTCTGTCTGCCTGTGTGTGAAGCTCACGACACCGGCCTGGTGACGCTGCAGGTGGCCGTGAGCAGCCAGATCATCTCCAACTCGGTGGTGTTCGAGTACAAGGCCCGCGCCCTGCCCTCCCTGCCCTCGTCTCAACACGACTGGCTCTCATTAGACGGTACGTCCCTTCTCCCCCGCCGGTTCCTCTCTTTGCTTGTTCTTTCTCTCTCTCTCTCTCTCTCTCTCTCTCTCTCTCTCTCGACCAGTCTCATTCTGTCCTTCTCTTACCTTATTATCTCTCTGCCCCTCGAACTTCTGCCGCTTTCAAACATGTTTCCTGCCCCATCTTTTATCTCCCTCCCTCTCTCTCTCTCTCTTTCTGTCGTCTCTCTCTAACACACACACACACACACACTCGCACAAACACGCGCAGACTACCCCGTCTCCTGTGGCCTCGCCGATGGCTGCGGCAGCGTCACCCAGCTCTCTCTCTCTCTCTCTCTCTCTCTCTCTCTCTCTCTCTCTCTCTCTCTCTCTCTCTCTCTCTCTCTCTCTCTCTCTCTCTCTCTCTCTCTCTCTCTCTCTCTCTCTCTCTCTCTCTCTCTCTCTCTCTCTCTCTCTCCCAGCTTCGTGAGGCCGTTTTGTCGGGGGCAGACATCTCTGTGTGCGTCTGCCCCAGAGAGCCGCGGCAGCAGATTGAGTTGGGTCTCCGTGGGGGGGCCCTGGAGAGCCCCTGTCTCGGCTCTCGGTGTCGGTTAGAGGGAGGAAGGATTCCGGAGGATTATGAGGACTCAGCTCACTGTGCTGATGTGGCTAGACGTGTCCGAGCAAATCGCGGCAGTGAATCATCTTGATTATGAGGAGGAGGCGTGTTGATCCTTTGCTGGTTTACAGCGGTGGCAAATTACATCGGAAGGACAGCTGTCTACAGAGTAAGGAACACTGGGGTGAGGCGTCATGAAGGTTCTTTGACCTGTCAAAGTAGTGAGCAGAAGTAAGGCACGTGAATGTGACATGAAACGATGGCTTGAGTGGGCCAACTGTATCCAGTGGACCATCAATGATGTGATCCTGTTGTAGCCCAAAAAAGGGTATTCACTGTGGACGAGGGCACTGCTGGTGGTACGAGAGTGAAGTGAATCAGGGGATTTGCCATGTACATGTTTGAGTTAGAAGAATGTGTGTGTGTGTGTGTTTGTGCACCAGCTCCGCTAGTGAGAAGCGCTGCTGCGGGTTTGTGAGCAGCGTCATCGGGATAAAGTAGGGCACAGCAAAGTGCCGGGGCTGATGGGACAGCTGCATTGCAGGCGGCCCTTAAGGGAAGGTGGGAGTGAGTAATCAGGTGACCATGCCGCCGCCAGGAGCTCCCAGGCCCGGCAAGAATCCGCGGATCCCTCCGCCATTCATGCCCTCCGCTGAGGCTCACCGGGCCCATTCATAGGAACGGTTTTATAGGGGGGGGGGGTTGGTTGTTTCACACTCAACACACACACATACACACAACGCCTGCCGACTGTAATGCCTGACTTTACATGAACCCATTTACTCCATGGAAGCTTCACTCTTGCTTGAGTGGAAGGGGTGTTGTATGAAGGACCATCATAACATACGTGTGACCATATGCCGTGTGCATTGGTTTTGCCTAATAGACTTGAATTACGTTCTAGAATGACTAAGGTGAACAAAACATTTTATTATTTTAAAAATCAACTGTTTAAATTGAACAAATAGAGTTGCATTTTCAAATAACGTTTTGTTGGACGCCCGGGTTCTATATCTAGGAATGTCCATAGGGAAATAATAATTAAATAAAATAAAAACTGCTTGGTCAAATCTAGTTTTGGTATTTGGTTTCAGCAATTGATATACATTTGATCAAGATTACAAATGTTAAAGACTTAGGTTACCAGCTGAACAGTACCTAAGATTTCAGCACAATAGAACAAACAACAGGCTTATTATTTATATATATATATATATATATATATATATATATATATATATATATATATATATATATATATATACATACATACATACATACATACATACATACACACACACACACATATATATAAAACTGGGGAAAGTCTTCAGAAAAAGATTTTGTCATTACCACATCCCACCCTAATATAGGGTCCCTAAATGCTGCAGAGAAGATCGCTGATCTCTTTGAATTTGCCTACACTATTTTGGGTGAAATTAAGTACATTTTGAAAGGGCATTAGAATCTCTAACAAAATAACTACACCTTGGGGGCTCGCGAGTTAACTCCTTGGTTCTACGCTGCTTTAATATCAATTATCAAACACCACGTTGAACGCACACATAGCAAGACTGGCTGAAACGCATTACCAGAAAATTGACCGTCACCTTGGCATGTACTTGGTAAATATTTGGCTATACTCATCGTAATTGAATCCATCTAAATTGACCTAATGGCACTGTGAGACACACATTGGCACCGACATAGTCTGCAGCATACGTCCACCACAGTTTGTAAATTCGACTTCCCATAACGGTGCTATGATGTGCTAATGGCACAGCCGCCTGCCTGCCTTGATTTGTCATAATGCAGAGTGGGGGAAGGGGCGCTTTTCCTCTGCAGCACTGCAGGTACGGAGCCATGGGCAGGACAGGAAAGTCAGAGGTATGGCTATTGGAACTGCAGAACATTCTTTACTCTCCACTCACTGCTGGCTTAAACGGATTCGGTGTCCCCTCGCTACCGGGAGAGAGGTCTCTTCGGAACGCACATCATGCACCGCCGAATTGCAGTCCAAATAGCAGCACACTGATTGTGAACGTTCTAACTGACCGTAAAGAGCTGTCGTAGCCCAACTATTCCGGTGACAAAACCGGAGACTACAATGCTTTACCAGACAACAGAGGGCGTGTTTTGGTAAACACGGTGAACTAGCGCAAATATAGGGCAGGTTTTCATCCAAACAGATTAAGGCTGGTTGACAAGCAGAATCGTGGTTTACAAAGTATCGACAGAGTGCTGTACTCACTTTCTGACACAATGAGCCGTTGTAAACACATTCGGATGCGTCAAGTATTTTTCCACAAGACGAAATCTACCACCCTAAAATTTACACAAAGCAGATATAACAGCTCGATTGTAGGAATTTGAAATTTTCGGAAATACAGCGCAAATTATTAATAGTAACGAGATCGCCAAGGGAGCGCGAGCTTTTAAAAGCACGATGGCTGGAGCGGAAAAAACTAGGGCGTCTGTTTACCTGCGGCACGTGCGCACGACGTTTACTAGCAGCGATATTTTTCATTTTACTGCAGGCTAGAGGGGGACTGAATAGAGGCGCAGGAGGGGGCAGGAGAAAGGAATGAAAGGGAGGGGGCTGTGATAGGAAGAGTAGTGAGCGGTCTTTATCTCTGTCTCTTCCCTCACGTCGCTCTTCCACTTTGTTCTAGTGTTGATGAGTGCTCTATTCAGAATTTACACCAAGGATATTTTTTTTCCTCACAACATCATTCACAACACCTTCCAAGAAACTGTGGGGAACTGTGCATATGAGTGTAATGCAGCATGCTTGGACTTGCTTGGTCAGGATGCCAGTGAATGACAACTGCTTTTCCTAAAGACAAGGGACAGTTTTCTTTGAGGGGACTACCAATGGAAAATGAAATAGAAGGTTAGACTTGTTGAATTAAATATTGGTATTTTTTGTTGTGCCTATCTGTGTTTGTCTTTGTCAAGAGAAGTTGAGCTGCACATGTTTTTTTTTGGGGGGGGGGGGGGGGGGGGGGGGGGGGGGAGATATAGCCTGTACTCCAAATCTTTCTCGAGTTATTGTTTAAACTCTGTTTTGTCAGTGGTGTTTGTTGAGACATGTGATGAAGTTAGATGGTTTGTGACCAACTTGCATGCTTAATGTTATGTTTAAGTTTCTGTTTTATTGCAGAGCTAGAGTTGGCTTCCATAGTAACAAACTCTTCCTGCACATAATGTTTGGCTCTTCATTGCACATTAACTTTAAATATCTCTGTATTAATAAGTTAACGGACCTAAACTAACTCCACTTCATTAGTTTTTTTCTGCCATGGCTGCAAACAAAGCTTTCACGTGTTAGTGACAGAAGTTGCTCTAGCGCAGTATTTGGGGGGTTGTCGGTGTCGCATCCTGCTTTTCGGTCAAGCTTTCATCAGTGCTCAGAAGCCGAGTATTTCGCTGTGGCTGATGGTTAAGATAGCCTACTGTTGCTTGTTTGGAAATTGGCCAAATCGAGTGGACAACTGGGCATCTTAGCTCACGACAATGTGGAAATGTACTGCAAGACAGTGTGCTGCTTTCCTACTCAGTTTTCGGCACCGCGGCGCCTTGGACAGCGACACTAATAGCGCTGATATTGGGAGGCAGTATTCCACGTTTAGCTTGTAGTTGTAATACAAATGTTAATTTCACTTCCAAATATCCATTTGATACTTCTGATCCATGTGCTCAACACATTTCGTCTATCTCGTAACTGTTGCTCCATGTGAAATAACCTGTCGACAAATCGTTTGTTAGGTCGTCCACGTTGCTCAGTTTAAACTTTCTCCACATGCTGTAAGAGCATTCGTGAATATACAGCAGTTAAATATAGTCAACTTTCGGCGTCTGCACGTTATGGTGAAATTGGCATGGAAAGTAAAAATGAGTTGAGAGGACAATAGTCACTAATGTAAAGCGATGAATTGAACATAAATTATGCTTAATTGAAGTAAGCTTTCAGCAAATATGCTTTAAATTAATTTGTTCCATTGAATAATAAAAAAGAGCTCCATCTTGTGTTTTTTTTATATTTTGTTTTTGTCCATCTTGATAGCCAAGGCATTGAAGTAGAAATGCTTACCTGAGACTGATGGCTGGCCCCAGGGCTGGCTTCACTAAGAGGGAAACCTTTAGAGGGAGGGAATTGCTCTTTGGAGAACATGGTTCAATTGTGACTCCTCTCCTCACATCCCCTTAAGCTTCCAAAGCAATTTAGGTTAACCCAATTTTGACAGACACAGTCAACATTATTATTTATTAGTTTTAGTCTATGGGACTCTGAAGAATCTACTTGCAATATTGTTAACTTGACAAAGACAAGTAAGACCGACCATGATGATGTTTTATTTCTAACAATATCTTGTTCTGAACAGCAACTTAATATCTTTTGTCAGGGTTCTATCATTATATAAGTGGGATACTCATTCAGAACTACACAGATCCTACCTAATAGTTTAAGGTTTAGAATTATATAGTAAGATTTCTTTCCAATCTCTATCTGGCAAACTGTCTTTGTATAAGTTGTGGGACTAGAATTCATAGGTTTTTGTTTTACTGCAAACAAAGAACTTTTGCTTGTTGTGGAAAGGTTGTGTGCGCGTGTGCGTGTGTGTGTTTCGGTCCGTGTTACTATCCGAAATGAAAGCTGGCCCAAGAATTCCAGGTACTTCTATGTTTAGAAACGTTTTCGGCGCCGTGGGGCTCGGTGCTCTGTGAATGTATTTAGCATAAATAAAGTTGTCTTGCTATTAATGAAAGGCTTAGCAGACATCCTCTCCCCCGGGCTGGGGCTCGCTGTTGTTGTTCTATCAGACGGACTCATCTCCTGAATGATCTCTCGCTCCACTCTTTTTCACATCCCCTTCATCCGCCTTGGGCTGGTGATTCAGATTCCATAGTTATCTATGCAAATAGGACGCCGGCGACAATTGTTGTGGATTCAAGTATCTGCCCTAATTTTTCCGTACAAGTGGGCTACGTTCAAAGTATATTTAGAGGTATTTATAGGTGTTTCTCTGTCTCTCCCTCCTCTCTTCTTATCTGGCAGCCAGTGACAGTATTCCCGGCGTGCTTTTCCCTCCGTGTCCCGGCAGCAGGGTGACACTGTGTGTATGGCGCTGCTCCTTAGCACGGACGCTCGATGGCTATTGACTTGTGGAGCTGGACGAATGCCACGGGGTCGGAGCGAGTTAACCTCGCCGCCGCGTTTCACGCTGTCACCTTGCGTTGCTTGTTTAACGTAACGCGCTTCTGTCTGTGAGTGTGTGTGTGTGTATCAAATCAACCGCTAGGGCACTCCAGTAGTCTATCTGTGTGTTCAGAATATACACATGCAATATGCAGGGGCTTTGGTCTTGGGGCGTCTCAGAAGCACCTGTTGCTCACTGTGAAGACGCTGCACTGCCCCAACCCCAGAGAGCCACGCTAATAGAGCCAGCGTCTGGCTGCCTTAACTCATCGCTGAATCTTTCATGTGCCCCTAAAGCGACGAAGGCTGAAATACCTCGTGTGCCCCTAAAGAGACGAAGGCTGAAATACCTCGTGTGCCCCTAAATACCTCGTGTGCCCCTAAAGAGACGAAGGCTGAAATACCTCGTGTGCCCCTAAAGAGACGAAGGCTGAAAGACCTCGTGTGCCCCTAAAGCGGTCCCGCTGACGCGCTGTGTCCTCATTCTGGGTTAAGTTTGTGGCAACAACAATAAAACTCAGGGTGAGGAAATGCGCTCTTTGAGTTTAAGGTTATCGTTTGCTTGACACAGACCACCACTAGATGGGTGAAATTCAATCCTAATCTTCGTTTTAAGTCCTTCCTTCTGCACCCTCCTGACCACCAAGTTCACCCGCCCCTGTTAAGTTGGAAGAGAAAAGACACAGTCAAAGAAATAAGTAAACACGCATACACGCCCAACAATCAAACCAAGTAGAGCGCACCAAACAACAAAGGCGGTGTTTTGTCCAAAAGGAACATTGGCCTTTGATTAGTAGATCAGCCTGGGGTCCCAGCTGTGCCAACTGCTGCCAGATGGCGGAGGCAGCCTCTCTCCTCTCTCCTCTCTCCTCCGTTTGGTCCCAAATACCAGGGCCTGTCAGTCAGCCCCCACTGCGAGCCAGGGGGAGGGCTGGACCACGGTCTTCCTGCCCGCTACATCAGGGGGTTGACTGGCTCCACCGCCCGCACAGGGAGGTAACGAGCTCCAGCCGCTCCGAGACAGATTGACAGGAAACAGAACTACAGATTTGGAACAGAAGGATGAAAAGGTGTGTGTGTGTGTGTGTGTGTGTGTGTGTGTGTGTGTGTGTGTGTGTGTGTGTGTGTGTGTGTGTGTGTGTGTGTGTGTGTGTGTGTGTGTGTGTGTGTGTGTGTGTGTGTGTGTGTGTGTGTGTGTGTGTGTGTGTGTGTGTGTGTGTGTAGAGGGGTTATTTCTTTTTATCCAGGCTCTTGGAAACTTCCTTGTCCGTTTTTAAAGTTTTGCCGTTTGGTTTTATGAAAGTTGTGGAGTCAGAGTGATTTCTGAAACTGTACTAGGAGATGGCATCATTTCAAACTAGATGACTTATAACAAGCCTTTCAATTAAGAATGAAACTTTGATGACTCAGCTGTTCCTAGCTATTTGCCATACCTTATCATCTCTCGTACTGCACGTCCAAGCCAAACTCTGAAGAACACCTGTGAGTGCCATGTCTGACGTGCCCCTAACAGTCGTGTAGTAGTCACGTTCATTGAAAGTGGTTGAGTTGTGCGGAGACCATTCACCCTGTGTGTGTTGTTTCAATAGGACAGCAGAGGCTCCTGCCCGGGCGGCCATTCCTCTGTGCAGGGACGTACGGACGGACGGACCTGTAGGCACGGCAGACAGAGTGGTGGATAAGTTCTAGGACGCGTTGGCCGAGGCTGGAGCTACAGGGCTGTGAAATATTCCTCATTAGCGCGTCACTGTCCTCCCGTGGCCCTCAGAGTGGCCTCCGCTCAATAGGACCACATCATAAACGGAGGGCTAATTAACTGCAAATAAGCGCACGATAAGCCGCTTGTACCTGATCAGCTCTCTCTCCCGCTCGCTATTACCTAATGTCTCGAGAAGGCCACCGCTGAATAATTAAGACTGTGTGCCTGCGTGTGTGTCTGTGTGGCTGTGTGCGTGGACTTTTGGTTTATAGAGAGTGTGTGAGTGCGTGCACTATAAAGGTGTTTGTTTATTTGTGCATACAGTGAATGAGCGCTCGTGTGTCTTGTCCGTGTAGGGTATATGGTCCTTGTGCTTGATCAACACGTTTGACAGGGGGTGCAGGACTTCTAACTCCAAAGGCCCTTTGACTCCTACTGCACCTCATCCCCAGAGCATGACTCATTGATTCCTCCCCTAGCTTCTCACAGGTATAGTTGTGTCCCTTTGGCTGCCATGTCTTCTCCCTGTGGAACCCTGTCGTGTAGGTACCTCTGTCAGTGGACAGTTGAAGGCGGTGATGGAGGAGTCTGTAGGAAGATCGTCGGGCAAGCCTGCTTCCTGGTTCAAAAACTCAGAGAGAGAGAGAGAAGTGAGGTCTTAAGAGAAATGGAAACCGGGAAAAAGTGACAGGGCGAAAGAAAAGTTGACGAATAGAGCTCTAAAAAAGAGAGATCCCAATGACAGGTGTCAGAAGTGTGACCGATCAGGGGACCCTCTGGAGTTGTAAAGCCCAACACACCCTCCAGCGCCGGGGCACTCAAACTGGTATTGCTGCTGAGCATAGTTACTATGGTATCAGAATGGTACTGACTCTGCATTAGACCAAGCTGAAGGGACTCTACACGCTAAGCATGTTACTGACTCTATACTGGAGTGAACCACACGCTAAGTATGTTACTGACTGATAGACCACGCTGAAGAGACTCCACACCCTAAGAGTGTTACTGACTATGACTCCACACGCTAAGCATGCTACTGACTATAGACCAAGCTGAAGTGACTCCACACCCTAAGCATGTTACTGACTAAGACTCCACACCATATGCATGTTACTGACTAAGACTCCACACCATAAGCATGTTACTGACTATAGACCAAGCCGAAGAGACTCCACACCATAAGCATGTTACTGACTATAGACCAAGCTGAAGTGACTCCACACCATAAGCATGTTACTAACTAGACCACGCTGAAACTCCACACGCTAAGCATGTTACTGACTAAGACTCCACACCATATGCATGTTACTGACTAAGACTCCACACCATAAGCATGTTACTGACTATAGACCAAGCTGAAGTGACTCCACACCATAAGCATGTTACTGACTATAGACCAAGCTGAAGTGACTCCACACCATAAGCATGTTACTGACTATAGACCAAGCTGAAGTGACTCCACACCATAAGCATGTTACTAACTAGACCACGCTGAAACTCCACACGCTAAGCATGTTACTGACTATGACTCCACAGGCTAAGAGAGTTCCTTTCCATTTACTCACCTGTTACTTTAATACGATCCCTAACACACACCCAGGTGTTAGCCATAGGATTCTGTCAACCACCTACGGTAGGAGGCTGGGAAGATATGGTTGTGGTGAGTGCTGCATGAGTGCTGAGTTTAACCATCAATGATGCTATTCACTGTAACCAAAATTACCTCACGTCACACTCACAGACCTGCCAAACAAGAAGTTAGGACACATTGGACAGATTATTTTAGATCTCTGTAGAAGCGCTGTCATATGCTATCCAAAAATTATAATTAAATGATGTAGATATGGGCTGTGCAAGTAATTGTGTTGTTGTGGTGACGCCCCACTTTAGAATTGTATAGACAAACACAACAAATGAAGAATTATTTGAGGATTTATATGACTTATTTAGTTGTAATGAAACAAGAGTCCCCATCTCATATCCCATTGTATTATTCTGCCACTTTTTAGCCAAAATTGTGCGGCCATTGATTTTGTGGTCTTTGCAAATGTAGTTTTACGTCACATGCTAAAGAAGCTCCTTCCCATGGGCTTGGATGTCCCTGCGAGGCCTTTTGACATCCCCGTGACTGCTATGAGGAATAAGCCACGTCTTCCCTGCCAAAGCCAATACCTTTTCTCTCCTTATCAACCGACCTCTGTCTCATGCTGCCAGCTGTGATACCTGACTGCCTGTAGAATGTTCACTGCCTTGGGTCACTGATGAGTCACGTATCTCAGGAAGATCTCCCTAGCTGTCTCTGTGTGTGTGTGTGTGTGTGTGTGTGTGTGTGTGTGTGTGTGTGTGTGTGCGCGCGCACTCGTGCGCATCTGCGTGTGTGAGAGGGAGCACGTCTGCAGGCTCACATCCTCACAGGTTGGGGGGAGGGTGGATGAGGGGGGGGCGAACCAGGAGAGTGGGAGGGGCCTCGGTGACGTCACGGTGTTGTGGTTGCTTGGAGTGGCTGAGCCCCTCCCCCTTCCTCTCCCGACCTCCGCCCCTCCCCCTCTGCAGTAGACGTGCGTTGGTTGGGAGAGCGGCAGGCGGGCGGGCGGGCGGGCGGCTAGGCAGGCAGGCAGCAGGTGGAGATGACATCATCTGCACTGCAGCACACTGCAGCACTGGGTCTGAACAAAGACATGCCAGGCTGCCGGCTCGCTGCTGCTGCTTCCTCTTCTGCTGCTGCTGCGTCCCCACCGCCAGCCCATCTCTCGGTTCATCTGTTTCCTCCTCCTCCTCTCCCTCTCTTTGTCCCCCTGTCCTCCCCGCTGTCTCTCTTTGTCCCCCCGTCCTCCTTTCCTTCTCTGTTTGGCCCTCTATCATCCTCCCCTCGTTCTCTCATGCTCCCCTCCTCCTTTTTTCCTCGTATTCTTTTCGGGTCTCTTCCCCGTCCGCCAGCAGACGCAGAGTAGAGGGAGACGGTGATGTGGGTGTTTAACCTGGAGCCTAGACAGTGCTCCAAGGCTACGACCTCCCTCGAAACCCCCCCTCCTCGCCCCCCTCCCCCCGTCCTCTCCTCCCTCCCCCGTTCCTCTCCTCCCCTCCCTCTCTCTGACCACGGGGGCTGACGCAGCCCTGCGGCCCTCCTCGTCACCTTTCCCTGGGTGACTCACGGCGAACTAGAGGTGAAGATGGATGCCACCACAGCGGAGGAGACAGACTGCAGACCCCAGAGCGGACGCTGAGGAGGACAAATGTCCCCCACGATCAAAGGGCAGCGTGTCCTCCAGAGCCACGTCGTTGCTCATTTGTTTCTCTAACAACAACAAACGACTTGACCTCATTTGCACGGCCCTGTGGTAAATCACACTTTATTTGAATGTAGGTTGTTTACGCTTTCCTCTGTAAGGGTCTCTAGACAGAGAGAGGAAGGGGGAGTTGACTTATGTCTTGACCTCTTTAACGCAGCCTTAAAGCTGGGCCAAGCGTGACCTTATCTCTCTCTCTCTCTCTCTCTCTCTCTCTCTCTCTCTCTCTCTCTCTCTCTCTCTCTCTCTCTCTCTCTCTCTCTCTCTCTCTCTCTCTCTCTCTCTCTCTCTCTCTCTCTCTCTCTCTCTCTCTCTCTCTCTCTCTCTCTCTCTCTCTCTCTCTCTCTCTCTCTCTCTCTCTCTCTCTCTCTCTCTCTCTCTCTCTCTCTCTCTCTCTCTCTCTCTCTCTCTCTCTCCGGGAAGAGGGAGCTCAGAGAACTGGCACTGCCCGGATTACTGCAGCGCGCAAATGTCACCAGGTCGTGCTGTGACGGCTCCCCCGCTCCGCGAGCCGTCGGGGCCCTCACCCACACCCTCCCAGCTGGGCCCCAGCAGAGACCCAACACAGCCTACGTCTTAAACACACCGCACCGGAGGCTTCTTTCCGAAGCCTACGTTTTTCCTCCGCTCGCTGTTTTTTTGGCCGGCGCTCTGAGCCCGTCTCCCCCCCCCCCCCCCCCCCTTTTTTTTTCTGTTCCTCCATTCATCAATAAGCCACTGGCGCACCACAGCCCAGCCATACACGCACTGTCAGGCATGTTCCTGTCGCCTAGCTACCGCTCGGCAGCAGGTTGCCACAGAAACGGCCTCACGGCGGCTAAATGAGGAATGGTAATGCAGTCTACCACACTCCCTGCTGCAGTGGGCCCATCCCATTCCACTGTGTGCGTGTGCGTGTGCATGTGTCTGTGTGTCTGTGTGTCTGTGTGTGCGTGCGTGCGTGCGTGCGTGCGTGCGTGCGTGCGTGCGTGCGTGCGTGTGTGTGTGTGTGTGTGTGTGTGCGCGTGTGTCAGTATGTGTCTACTGAAGCAGTAGAGCTTTTTGAATTAAGAGCCGGCGTCCCGCTCTGCAGCTGCATCGGCAGGTCATATTGCAGTCTCTTATGAGTATTTAAAATGGACTTAAAGCAGACTCATCTGCTAAAGCGCTGCTTCATCGGTGCCAGCGCACACTCCAACTGTTTACCCTTGGCTTATGTAGTTTCAATTAGAACCGGTGCCATTCAGTTTTACTACTTGTGTATTCGTAGCCTAGCAGATCTACTGTGAAATAGACTGAGGAACAGCCATTCATGACCTTTCATTTTTGGAAACAGAAATCTGTGAGGAGAGTTAACCGTGACTCAGAATGACTCCCAGCAAACTTTTTTTCCTCCTACATGAAAAGAAATCATAACAACGTGACCAGAACCACTGACGCGGAGTGCACGACTGCGTGTCACTCTTCTTTACCAGCTGGTAAACTCTAATGGTCTCCAATCCATCTTGCTTGACGAGGAGCCGGGGTTCCTAAGGGACTGCCGACAAGCATGGTGATCACTGACTGATTGCATTCAGTCCTCCCTGCGCGTGTCAGCCCCCCGGAATGTTCCACGTCCGTGACGCGAAGGGGGAGTGGGCCGAGGGACCTTGGTTCTAATGGGCTACACTCAATCAGCAGGAGAGAGCTTTCATCCTCAGAAACCCCCCCACCGCCCTCCCCCAACACACGTACACCCTTCTCGGGATCATTACTGTTGCCCGGCGTGAAGGAGGTGGACACTTCCCACCCGCCTCCACAGTTGGGCCAATCATCCAGTCCACATTAGGCTGTCATCCGCGGCCATGATGGAGTGCTGCTCGAGAGGCAGGCAGGAGTTGTGTACCTGCCGGCAGCCATTAGCCGGTGATGGATGGGACTTAAAGGTTATTTTAGTAAAGCCAATTGTTGTGATGAAGCCTCGTGATGGATGTTATTGTTATCGCTGATGGACTCGAGAGATTAATAATGATTAGGCCTCTTATTATGATTTTTTTTTTATGTCTTTGAGAAGCAAAGAGGAAAATGAGTTTGGCCCGAGCTGGAGAGCAGCCCAGTTGTGAAGGGCTTCTTAGCAGGCACAGGCACGCACTGTAAAGCTTTGCAGTACATTTGTTAGGGGCTGGCATAACACTACAATGCCATTTAATCAGCAGGACTACTGTATACGGGAGTGCATCAAATCTGTTAGTGTTGGTGCTGGCTCAGTGCAGAGACATCTGTTTATCTAGTAGTGCTTTATCTGACGCCTGGCCTCGGACTGTGTCTCCTTCTCCAGATAACCAGTTCAGAATGTCCATCCTGGAGCGCCTGGAACAGATGGAGAGGAGGATGGCGGAGATGGCCAGCCACCAGCAGCAGGGCGGCGGAGGGAGTGCTGGGGCCGGAGGAGGAGCAGGAGGAGCTGGAGGAGGTGGAGGAGGAGCAGGAGGAGGACAGGGCAACAACAGCCAGTCCCAGGTAAAGATCTACTACAGAAATGATGGAACTATATTAACTAGGTGCATTAACTAGTTAATGTACATTACATTAACTAGTTAAGTTAACTAGTTAATGTAAGAGTATATGTATACTTATACCAATGTATGTATGTATGTAATATTCCTGGTGTTGTTTTGACAATTATTGATCATAACAGGGACATAGGTATGTTAAATATGTTTATATTCTCTATGATACTGTTTTAAACACTCACCAATGTTCTTGCCTGTGTGTGTGTGTGTGTGTGTGTGTGTGTGTGTGTGTGTGTGTGTGTGTGTGTGCGTGTGTGCGTGCGTGCGTGTGCGCGCGCGTATGTGTGTCAGTGTGTGTCGGCCCAGGGCCAGGCGGGCAGCTCCTTTGAGAGCCGCGTGGTGGTGGTGTGTGAGAAGATGATGAACCGAGCCTGCTGGGCCAAGTCCAAACACCTGATCCACTCTAAGACCTTCCGCGGCATGACCCTGCTGCACCTGGCGGCCGGGCAGGGCTACGCCACCCTCATCCAGACCCTCATCAAATGGCGGTGAGAACCTCCACCTCTCTGCCTGACCCTGACCTGGGGCACAGGTAGAACCAGACGCTCCCGTCATATTTACATAAACCTCTCAGATGTGCGCAGAAAGATGAATTTTGTCCTGGTTGTAGTGAGTTTTTCATCCCGTAAACGAGCTCCCCTGGAGTGTAGGTCTAGACTAACCAATGGGCTATGCTCCATCTTCCCCTCCAGCACTAAGCATGCTGACAGTATTGACCTTGAGCTGGAAGTGGACCCCCTCAATGTTGACCACTTCTCCTGCACGCCTCTGGTAAGATACGGACAATACTTTTAGTATTATTAATAAATGAATTGAGCCAAACCGTTTATCGGAATAGCTTTGTGTCGTGAATGGTTTAATCACTGAAAACGTTGTAAAATTCCTCCCACCTTAATTCCAGTCTTTTCCTGCCTTTTCTAACTCCTTTCCCTGTTCTCTCCAGATGTGGGCGTGTGCCCTGGGCCACCTGGAAGCGGCCGTGGTCCTGTACAAGTGGGACCGGAGGGCCCTGGCCATCCCGGACTCCCTGGGCCGCCTGCCCCTCTCCATCGCCCGCTCCCGCGGCCACACCAAGCTGGCCGAGTGCCTGGAGCAGTTCCAGAGGGAGGAGCAGCAACAGCCCCAAGCCGCCCTGCCGCCGCCCCCCGCCCCCCACATGGCCTTCTCCCCGGCCCCCGACGTCCCCACCTCCGACAGCTGGATGGCCACCTGGGCCAGCGAAGGCGCGGTGGCATCCAGCGGGAAGAAGGGAGGGGCTGCCACCACGTCGGCCGGCAGCGCCACCAATCTCAACCCGGGTCAGTAGGCCTGTCTGCATCCTCTCAGACATGCGCAAAAAAGGGCTTTCGAAGTAACGAAACCACACATCGAAAACATCGGCATTTCACATGGTGTTCATGGACGTTGTTTTAATGACATTTGTTTCCAAGATCATAGGTTGTTCTAAGGGAAGAAATTATTTTATTTCCAGCATAAATATGTGTATAGTATAGTAATGCTATCGCCTGTGTTGTCTTTACCACAGACCTGAGAAGGCCTAGGTCAGAGCCATCCAACTACTACAGCAGCGAAGGCCAGAGAGACCTCCCCCAGGCCAAGAAACACAAGCCCAACCCTGAACTGTTCCAAGCCCGGCCTGACAAGGCCATGTCCGTCCCCTTGAGTCTGGAGCAACAGCAGCTCCACAAGCTCTCACCCAGCCCCAAGAGCCTCTCCCCGGAGGGGGGCCCAGAGAAAGGCTTCTCTGGTGGGGTAAGCAGCGTCGGTGCGGGGCCAGTGAAGTGGAGCTCCAGGGAGAGCTTCTCCACCAGCAGCGGGAGCTCGGGAAGGAAAGGCTCCGGGGCCGTGGGGAGCAGCAGCCTGGGGAAAGAGAAGCTGGCCAGCCGGCTACGCCAGAGGGAGCAGCTGGGGAAGCTGGTGATGGCCGACAGGGAGATGGTGGACAGTGAGCTGCTCGCCTACAGGGAAGACCTGGACAACCAAGACTGCCTCACACAGATGGATGACCTGCAGGTGAGAGAGCACGTTCGCGCCCCACTCAACGTAGAGATTAAGCTAGGTACCCTCTGTACTAAAACTGACTAACTCACACTGTGTGTGTGTGTGTGTGTGTGTGTGTGTGTGTGTGTGTGTGTGTGTGTGTGTGTGTGTGTGTGTGTGTGTGTGTGTGTGTGTGTATATATATATATATCAGTCTGGTTTTGATTTATGGGGGACAGTATGACAATGCCTCAAGTATTCCATATTTCAAATGACTGACTGGGCATTGCATGATGTCCAAAGCCACACAACACATTTGGACAAGTGGCTTAGGCCATTGATCTAGATCATTATAGTGAAACAAACATGACAAGCAGAGGGACAGATGGAGATTGACTGCTGGCAGCCTTGTGCTAGCACGCGGCAGGCTCCTCCGATGTGTGTGCGTGTGTGCGTGCGTGCGTGCGTGCGTGCGTGTGTGTGTGTTCAGCTTAGGCACTAAACAAACACAAACAGAAGGTTTCGTGGTCTCTGCGGTGCAGGCTCGACCTCCATCACCGCGTGATAAACTCCAGCCATTGATCCAGTTCGGTGGCCAAAGGAGACAGTTGGCTGCCCATCCATCTCAGTCACTCTCCGTCCCTCCCTTGAGGAAGTAGCTTGTAGGGCCAGGCCAGCAGTGGGCTCCTCCACAATCAGAAACATCTCTATTATTACCACTACAATCCTCATTATCATGACAGGCATAGCTGAGAGATTTCCAGGAAGTCATGATAATAGAAAATAAAAAAGGAATTAATCGTGCATACAATCGGGATACTATAACATCACGTCTTCTTTTATTTTTTTGCTGTGGATGAATTTTAAAAAAATTGCACATTTTGATTATATTTGATACATTTCATTCTAAAAGCACGACAGTGTAATATAGAGTGCGTGATGAATAACTACGTTAATAAACATAAGCAGCAGAACCACGAGCCGTGCCGTTTTAATATTTCGCCGAACTGTGTTATTGTTCCGCGGAGCACATTATTTGTCAATTACTGCATTTGCATTATTAAAAAATAATCCAGGGATTTCAGCCAATCAGAATTGAGTATTCCACCAGGCCGCTGTGTAAATGTGTCAACAAACTGAAAAGTGTCAACTCGACCCTCTCTTCTCTATCGTAGGCAAACATGATGACACTGGCGGAGCACATTATCGAGGCCACGCCAGAGAGAATCAAGAGGGAGAACTTTGTGGCGCTGGATTCCCTCCCCCTGGACACCACGGGGGTCAGCAACACCATGAGCTGGCTGGCCAACTACCTGGGCGAGGTGGAGCAGCTCCCCAGCATCATCCACCTGCGGTGAGACCGAGCACACACCCAACCGACCAGCAAATCACGGTGCCAGGAAGCTGCTGTGCGCGGTGGAACTCATGACCCCTCCTCCTCCTCCTCCTCCTCCTCCTCCTTCTCCTCCCCAGATCTCTGTACAGCGAGCCCCTGACGCCCTCCTCCCACCCCAGCCTAAGCCCCGGGGGCTCCCCGCTGAGGGAGGGTCCCCCGGACCGAACCGCCCTGCCCTCCCCGGCCGACTGGAGTGAGTTCATCAACGCGTCCAACAGCAAGGTGGAGCGGGACCTGGCCCAGCTGACTCTGTCCGACCCGGAGCAGAGGGAGCTGTACGAGGCCGCCCGGCTGGTTCAAACTGCCTTCCGCAAGTACAAGGTACAACAAGTGGCCGGGGCTCAGGTATCACCGTGTGGGTCTCGTCCCTCACTGGGCCCCTCGGTTTGCTGCGTTGACGTGGCCATGGTTGTGGTTGTCTGTTTCTATATGTTCATGACAGGTGAACTGTGAAGTTGTTGTCGTTGTTGTCGTTTTTTTTTACTCCTCGTGAATGAGGTTCTGGGTCTGGTGGTTTGGTGGGTGACTTGTGACGGCGCGCGGCAGCGGGACGAGCCGCGCCGCTGTGCCGTTGCCTTTGGTGATCCCGCTGCCTTGTGTGGTTCTCTCCGTTCCTCGCCTACACTCTTCGGTCCCTGTGGTTTCAGCATGGGAAAGATGGCTTGAGCAGAGCATGGCCTTGCACCGCCCCCCTTTTCTAACGCCTGCTCCGATTTAGTGCTCCCCTTTCCTGTTCTCTCTCGTTCTCTCTCTCTCTCTCTCTCTTTCTCTCTCTCCACCTTCCGCTCTTTCCTTTTAAGTGGCACGTGTGTGTGCGGAGCCCGCTGCTGCCTGACCTTATCCAGCTCCGCACACCCTGCCCAGCCTCTCTGTCACCCCTCGCCCCGTCCCCAGCTACAGATCACCTTGCTACCCCCTCCCTCCCCACCTCCCCATGGCTAGCTTTAATGAGTTTCCACATCTCAAACTGTTCGCTGTCGTTCACAGTCCTCCTTTCCGCCCCCCCTTGTGCCAGCTCACACTGAGGAGGAGGAGGAGGACCTCTAGTACCGTGCCCTCCCTCCTCTCTTCTCTTCTCCCGGCTCGGAGTGAAGGGGGGCCCCTGCTCATCCAGGGATGGCCTCACAGGGTCCTGGGACCTGGGCCCAGAAAAGGGGGCTGGTAGCCCCCAATGTGGCTGCCAGTAGAGACCCCCCCTCTCATTTAGCCCTCTGACCTCTGACCCACTCTACTCTCCCCCCCGCACAGGGACGCCCACTACGGGAACAGCAGGAAGTCGCTGCCGCCGTCATTCAGCGGTGTTACAAGAAGTACAAACAGGTAGGGGACCATGGCTTTCTTTATGTTACCTTGGATGGACGTATATCGGCAATCAAATGTGAATATACAGTATAGTATAGTACAATATAATTCCAGGAGCTATATTTTGTTGGGCTGTGAATACTGCAGACAAAACGACAGTGTGTGATGTAGAATAAAATAGTTCAGTTGTTTTAGAAGTAAAATATAGGATGTCTTTTCAAGCCTGTCTGCAATTCAAAACCTTTCACTTTTCATCTGATTACAAGCTAACATGGATAGCCTTGAAGGTAACCGTTTTTTTTTCTCCACTCTATTGGAACCATTTGAAACAAATTCACCGTCAATTTCCCTTTTTCAGTCATTTACACCTCTCCTGCCTATGCCATTTACCGTACCCTTTTCCCAGTGACGTTGACGCTAAAGTGCTCCATCAAGGCCGTATTGTACTTCTCTTTTAAGTGGCTACATTTCTATGTCTTGACGTGGCTCTCTCTCTCTCTCTCTCTCTCTCTCTCTCTCTCTCTCTCTCTCTCTCTCTCTCTCTCCTCGCGTCAGTATGCACTTTATAAGAAGATGACGCAGGCCGCCATCCTGATCCAGAGTAAGTTCCGCAGCTACCACGTGCAGAAGACGTTCCAGCGGCGGCGGCGGGCGGCCGTGCTCATCCAGCAGTACTACCGCAGCTACAAGGAGTTTGGGCGGCTCAAGCCCCACCGCCGCGGGGCCGCTGCCGCCCTGGTGCAACACAGACTGAGGTAGGCACACACACACACACACACACACACACACACACACACGCGCTAGATCCCTTAGTATAACTTCCACCGAGTGTGGCCCCATAAGCCCGAGTGCACTACTGTAAGTGAGTCCGGTCACTTATGTATAAATTCCGAAAAACATTTGTGAATCGTACTGCCTTCATCCGTGAATATGGATAGACATCTAACTCCGTACAATACGCGTAACACCCAGACTAAGGTGGAATCTAGGTTGCCCTGCAGCACAAGGCTAAGGGAAACGCACGGCACTCACAGACCATAAAGAGGGGCGTAAAGGAGCGTGCTAGTGAAGGGCCAACCGCCCGGTCGCTCCCTCGACTCACTGGCCCAAATCAAGCCTTTACGTCGTGCATTCCCCTGCAGTGTGTTCCGTGGAATCAATGTGGGCTTTTCTTTCTTCTCTCGTAGAAGTAGTCTGCTCACTAAGAGACAAGACCAGGCCGCCCGCAAGATCATGAGGTTCCTCCGACGCTGCCGCCACAGGTAGGCCCCTGACTTTGAATCACACACAGGTGCATTGGGTTGTAGTCCCACACACATACTGGACACCCCCCCAGCCCCCAATTGTCATTGACAATTCAGATTCATTTCCAGCATCTCTGGGTTGATTACACGTCATTGCACTGTTGTTAGGAGCAGACAGGCCATCATCGATTGATCAAATCAAATAATTGGCCCCACTGACGGAAGAGCTTTAGTCCGATGTCTATCCGTCTCTGTTTTCATTCTGTGGGGTGAAAAGGGGTTGGATGGGTTACACATGTCAACTGCTGTACGGCACCTTAGGAATACCCCCCCTCTCCCCTTCCCTGCCCCCACTCACCTCACCTCCCCCCTGCCCCCTCCCCTAGCAGTGCCTAATGTGTGCTAATAGCTGTCTGGTGTTGTTTTGCTGTTTACGCCAAGCCCCTTGATGGACCATAGACTGTTCAAGCGGGTGAGTGCAGCCTCAGCAACTCAGTTCGTACCTCTCTCTCTCTCTCTCTCTCTCTCTCTCTCTCTCTCTCTCTCTCTTCACCCATCTATTTGCACTTTCTCTCCATCTCACTTACTCTTTCTCCTTCTCTCTATATTTAACGCTCAAGTTAAAATCTCCTAAAGGCTCCTCTACTCCCTCTCACTTTCCCTCCCTCCCTCTCTCTTTCTCTGCTCTATCCTGCCTTCTCTTCAGCCATCTCCTCCCTCCTCCTCTTCCCCCCCCCCCCCCTCCCCTGTCCTCTCCATCACTGTTGCTTGATGCCTGCTTGCATGAAGGCTTCCACACTGGAGCCACAGGTGGACTGAGAAGCTCAGACCTAGAGCGGAACCTATAAGACCTTGATCTTTCTCAACTAACCACTGCTTATGAATGACGTCACCGCAAGTTATAACCAGACACCTGTCTTTCTGTTTCTCTCTCCCCCTCGGAAATGTTTCAGTTCGATTTGTGTTGTTGTGGTGTGGTTCAGAAGACGGCAATTTTAGAGGACGAATGTTAATGTCTCGTTTTTTTTTTCCTCCCCCCCCCCCCACATCTCCTGTTTATGCCGTTTGCATGAGTGGTGACCACATTGGGCCTTGCTTCTTACGGGCATGTCACAGGCCTGGTGCCACCGTCTCTCTCCCAAGCAGCTGTCTGTCCGTGTCTCCCTCTCTGTCCCCTTTCCACCCGGGTGACCAGCAGGAGAGGGGGGAACCAGTTGACCTGACTGTCTGTGCTGTGTGTGGCTGTGCTCAAACTGTCAAGGTTGTCACCCAGAACCTCTAGCTGGGCATGGCTGGGATCTGTCAGTTGCTCAGTCGGAGTGCAACACGGGCACACACACGCGCATGCATGCACACGCACACACACAACAGACACACACATTGGTGCAGTGTCAATCACCCCCCCCCCCAAAAAAAAAACTTTACAATCTCTGTGTAGTTATATAACAGAATTTTCACAAACATTGTCTCTTTTTTGTTTACAAGGTATTGCTGTTTCCTTTTCACCTTACTTCCCTTTCAAAGCACAAATTCAGTAATCATAGGACACGCTCACAGGACTATATCACCCTTGGAAGCCCAAAAGTGAAAACAGAACTTGGAAAATTAGCTTTCAGTTTTTTTGGCTAAGATAAATGGAACAATGTTCAACAGAAATTGAAAATAGAGCAGCTTGTTTCGGTTGAACAATTTAAAATTGTATTGGAGGATATGGGAGTTCAGGAGTGTTCTTGCTTTTGTTGAAACATAAATATTTTACTGTATTGTAAATATTGTAACATTTTTTATTATTTGCTTATTTAAAATGTCTTTTTTTTCTCTGTTTGTTTTGTTGTTGTCATTTTTACGTATATATATTCTGCCTTTAAACAGGGCACTGCTGGAAAAGAGAGCTAGTCTCTAAAATGATAGTGATAGTAATATCAGTCGTCATCAGAAAATGAATTAGCAATTGATATCAATATTGCCCCAATATTAGAAAGGTATATATGCCTCTAGTTCAGTACGTGCCAATCCTCTGGGGGGGGGGGGGGGGAGGGGGGGGGGGGGGAGAGAGAGAGAATGTCAGACTGCGCTGATCCAAGTCACTATATGAGATGTGCTTTAAGAGCAGTTAGGCTGGCCGTTTGGGCAAGAAGGTATGGCGGCAGTACATATTTGCTAGGTTCTGGACAGGCCAGCATATAGCAGCATTTAGGTCAGACCACTCCAAAGCAAACAATAGGATCCCCCACCCACTGGGACGCAAACAGAGAGTGGTAATGCACTCAGAGCTCTAGGGAACCAGCTCAAAAGGAAAGATCACACTGACTCACACACACACGCACACACACACACAGAGGATGATACTGTACCCAGAAAAACACAAGTTTTGGACAAGCCATACAGATTATGTTAACATACATGTTCTCGCATAGAATGCATAGCACACGCACGCAGATTTACAGGATACGCCATGCCTACAGTGCGTCTCACATTCCTTTAGCAAGTCACGGATTGCCAGAAAAGAATGCTCTCCCAGCACACTTTACATTCAAACACTCACGGGTATTAATAGAATATACAACATGCCACGTGCTCTGTTTTTACGGCGCTAACTAAGATGTCATCATACATAATGGTGAATATTTCATTATCTATGTGCCAATGAAGACCAAATGCCAGCTGGGCAGACAACCTGATTTGTGACACTGTCGTCTGTCTCTCAACGCCAAGGCAGCTCCACTTCAAGCTGTCCCTCTGTGAACTGCCAAACAATGTCTTATGTTTGGATTATTATTAGCGTGATGTTGCAGATGGTAATTTCATTCATTTGACAAGATGAAGCCTTGGCCCTCTAGTTATCCTTCCCACAGGTTAAGATTTGGGAGAACAATCTTATTTAGAGCCTCATTCCGGTGACAGTGCGTTTAATAAACAAACCACACTTGTGAACTGGTGAGGTTCGCTTTGCTTCGCTTTTAAGCCTGTCACGTATTGAATTACAGTTTTTTAGATTGGAAATTATTTAACTTGGTGGTTAACAAAGAATAGACCGTAGTCAGGTCTGATGTCTAGAATTTAGATGATATATATTCTAACAATACCATAAATATATAGTTATGTGCAGCTGATTTAATACAACTCTGAATCCAGTATTTACGACCACTTTAGAAACTATATTTTCTGAATATGGGAGAAAGAAAATAAGACTTAACCAATGTTTTCTCCTTACGCCAGCAACGTTGTCCCTGTTCCAATGTGCGCCCACTGTGTGTGAGGCTGTGAGCTGACGGTGTCTCCCTGTCCTCCTCTGACTGCAAACTGTTTTGTGTTAACATGTATGTCCGGGTTGCCGTGGAGTTACCGGAAGTGCTCATGAGTGCCTGTCTCTGTCTGTGTTTCAGAGTGAAAGAATTGAAAAGGGCCAGGGAACATGAGACCCCTCAGCCAAGTCCCCTTACGATGTGACATCGCTCTCCTGACTCTTTTTTTCCCCTTTCGTTTCTTTGCTCTTTTTGGTTTGTACCCAAGACATTTTACAAAAGAAGAAGAAAAAAAAAGATACATCAACGAAGACACTGCGCTTATTACTATTATGACTGCAGTGTAACCGATTCTACTTGGACTAGTACATGTACAACAGCATCTTTTTTTTCACTTATCCTTTCCTCCCACTGACTTGATTTCAGTTGGAGAGTGGCAACTTCTATGGGAATATGAACTCAAACGGAAGCTTTGGGAGGGCGGGTGGTAGAACATTGGCTTCATGGCATTTTTTTGCACTTTTTCCATGGATTGCTTTGTTTTCATTTCGGGGTGGGGGGGTGTTGAGAGGTTCTGGATGATGAAGAAAGAGAAGATCTGACACACCTGAAGAGCTCTGCTTTACGCGTGACGACACCAGGAAGATCATGAGAGTCGGAAACATAAAGATCGGGATGCATAAACACTTTGGGCTCTAATTGTATTTCATATCTTTTTAAATGACTAATAATATTCGTTTGAGAGAACAAAAAAAAAAAGAAGAAAAGTTACCAAATGTACCAAAAAATTATCGGTCATCCTTTGAACCATTTGCACACACGTAGTCCCGTCAACTTCTAGATGAATACACCATCACGATAACTCAAAAAACCTTCCTGTTTGGCCATGCTCGACTCGACAGTCAGTACTAAGGGTTGAAGCTACACATGAATGTATGAGGGGTTTAAGCCGAAATAAGTGGCGAATTAAAACAATGACTTCTTTAGCTTTTTTTTTTTTAAGACAAGTTATCCTTGTTATTGTTACCTACAGGTGTTTGCTGTTACATTAAGTCTGGCTGATTGCTGACCCGTCTCATCATAATTCTATGTTGTCTAATTTATTTACGGTAAATTACTGTACATGACTTTAAGTGAAAGTCTTGGCATGCATGCTCGTAATCCGGTCTGCAGGCCTGTTTTTATTTTTTATCTGATTGCCTGTCGATTGGTCCACATGCTTACCTACTTCCTCAATTTATGCCCCCTAGTCAAAGCAGATATCCTGGCATTGTCCCCTTCCTTTTGATTTCTTTGAGTTTGCCTTATTTTGACGTGTTTAATCCAAATTTGAAGAAAAAGAACTTGCCTCTTTTGTGTTATAACAATAACTGTCATTGTCGAAGGTTTTTTGCCGTTCTTTTTAAATGAACTTCAGAGCCTGCAAGGGCTTTTGAGGGGAAGATCACATACATTGCCTTGACGTCTTGGAGATTCTTTGAGGGGTCCCTAAGCTAGTCCCAAAATAGGGGTTTGACAAATCCATATTTTTGACAATTGAGCGGTTTCTGTATATAAAAAAGGCTGAAAGTAAGTAGGGAAAACATTTACCCAAATGGGATTGTATTTTAGAAATATATTATTTTATTCATTGAAAAGGGGTCAAAACAGGTACGAGACAAAAACAGAATATTTGTATAGTTTTGTTTGAATGCCTAAGAAGAATGGTTGTATTGTTTGTATATACTGTAAATACCTGGGATAAAAATGAGCTATGTGCATGAGAAACATGAACAGAGAAAAAATAAAAGCAGTAGTGGCTATGCTCTGTAAAATGATTAAGACTATTTCACTATAAGAGTATTTTATTTTATTTTCATTGTTCTTGAGAAGAACATTTTGCTAAAGCATGACCTTATTGCAAATACGGAAAAGTAATACAAAATACTGTACTAGAGTTAGGAGAATCTGCAAAATTATCTTAAAACTTTTATGGTTATGTTTACATTTTTTGTTTTGGGCTAACAAGAATTTTTTGCCAATGGTGCCAAGTAATGTGAATGCTATATTTGTTAATTAACAAAAGGAATTAAGTTATTCTTTTCAGAACAGATAATCATACGCACTAACACTAACGACCATTTGATCACAACTGGCAGAGAATTTCGTTCAAAGGTCCACATTGCTTAAGGAGTAACATTTCACATTTCAATCACGTATCATGTCTAGTACATTCTCACTGAAAACCCTTGCTATTCATCCTCATTTGGATTTCTGGTTAGAAAGTTTTAAAAGCAAAAAAATAAAACCTCTTGATTTTGCATTCTGTTATGTGTTAATAACATGCATATTGCTGTGTACTGTAAATGTCACTGAGAACGTTTGTGTGGGGTCTTAAAGATTGTAAATGGCAGCCTTGTCTAGAGAGAGTTGATTTCTTGCCAATGGCCACACTGTAATACCCCCTGTCATAAACAGAGGGTATTAAACTGAACTTATCCCTACAAATGGGTTATACATGTTATATAGTAACAAACTATTAAGTCAACAAACTATTTTCTTCATTTTGTGTGTGCTGGCGGTATTATCCTCTTTGTACAAGGCTGCTAAGGCCTGGGCAGGCCATTCAATCCTTGTTAAAGTGTTCCAGTCTTAGGGATTCAAGACCATTTGTAGCATCTCTGGCTGGGACACTTGATCAAATAGCTAAATCATATTGTCAGAAGGAACTTCTCAACTTCTCAATCACAAGGTGCTAAAAGGATTTAGTCCTGAAGGAACCATAACATAATATGCCAGTGCAAAGGCCAAAGTGAGTTCCAACTTTAACATGGTGCATGTGTGCCATTTTTAAAACTTTTGAGGAAGAAAACGTGTTTCAGAAAGTGTGTTGACTACAATTTTTGGGGTAACGCATGGTACATTGACAAAACAAATTATGTCCAAGCTTCATCTAAAGATGTCTGTTGACTGCTGCCTCTTTTTGCAATATTGGAATGACCAGAAAGTCTGTTCTTCATCCAAGAGATGATGTTGATTATTCAAGCCAGTTGCGAGTGCCATTGAAAAACGTATATTGTTTGCTGAACTCTGACACAGACACTTCTTTTGCAAAGGCCAATCTGTTACTTTGGTTGTGTTAGGTACATATGGATAACGGTGTCAGATTGTGTTTTGTTTCCACAAACTTGATATGTAAACCTTATTTTCAGAGTGTTTATGTAGAAAGTGCCTAATCATATCCCAATCGCACAAGTCCAATGTCAGAATGCATGCAATGTAATGTAACTATAGGGAAAAATAACATTGCAATCACCCAATCTTCCAATCATAACCCATAATGATATTACTCTTATCCAGTACATAAACATTGTTTTAATACAAATCAAACCAATCCCAACATATTCACGTTCTGTATTCCTGGTTTGCCAACACTTGCTAAGCTATGCTCAATGTTTTTTAGTTTTTTGTTTACTACTGAATCTGCTTGTTGAAACCATGAGAATTAGGAAATCCACTTCTGTGGTTTGTTGGATTCATTATCAAGGAGGGGAATAGAATGCCAACAGGATGCCATTTAAGGGCAACAGGAAAGAGTTTTATTATGCTTGCATGGGTAAAATAGTTAACAGGGTGACCGAACTGCACCTAAAAGCATGCTTATTTTTCTAGAATCGGTAGTCAGATAGACTTGTAAAAGACTTCTTGTTCTGTAAAACAAAGAAAGGTGGTTTGACGTGTCGCAGAACTCACAGAAAGACGAAGGGCATGTGATTGGAGGGCAGCGGAGTACCCCTACACATTCAGCCAATGATCAATTCGCAGTATTTTCTAGCAATGTTTCCATGGGGAGGCATAGGGACACTTTTCTGTTTTCTTGAGCAAGTTTCAACTTTTTACACGGTTTTAGTTCCTTCATTTTGAATATTGATAATGTGCTCCAGACGCGTTGGACACGGAGGACTTTGTGATAATATAAAGCAAGTATTTATCTATAGGAAAACGTAATAATACACAAAGGAACACCAAGCAAACCCACTTTACTGTACACATACAGGCGTGCCGAGTGGGCAGGTCAGAGATGTCAGTTTCACTTGCGCACACCGAGCATCAGAGAAAGAGAGAGAGAGAGAGAGAGAGAGAAAGAGAGAGAGAGCGAGAGAAAGAGAGAGAGAGAGAGAGAGTGCTCCTGAGTGAGAGAGAGAGCTTCTTTTTATCTGGCTGAGGCGCTGGCTCACCTTCCTGTGTTTTACTCGGGGGGGCGAAATGGGGAGGAGGAAACGGAACAGGTAACTTGATTTACAGCAGGCAACTTTAGAAATGGAATTGGTCCTATAGTGTTGGATTGAACCCCCCTTACAGTTTTTCAGAGCTTGTCATCAGACTGCTACTGTCTTATGTGTTGAACTCCTTATAGTCACTATGCCCTTGGTGGCAATGGCCCGAGAGAGGAGCATATAGCCAAAAGAAGTTAATCTGTTTTGCAATACTCTAGTTCAACAAGTGGGGGGGGGGGGGGGGGTTACCATACTTTTTTTAATTCCTTCCAAATGATGGTGTGATTATGGAGTTGGTGCCTCGATGCCTTTGACAGAATAGCGGGCTAGTTGAGATTCTCACCTGCAGACCTTGTTTATGTTTTACTGCCATTGGGTCGGGAGACAGGTACGCTGAAGTGAGGCTCTTCATAAGGAGTTTATGGATTTAATTTTAACACCGTTCACTCTGTGAATTGACCTGGGAATCTGCCTTTCCTCCTCTTTATTTGCTGTTGCACCCAATGTTAAGAAAGGCAGGCACATCAGGAAAACCCAACAGAAACCACCTCACAAAACCTATCCCACTTGTGGACACAGAGCAATAAGCATACTTTTGTGGAGACCTATAGACCTAGTGAAGATTCAAAACGATTGGACACATGTAGTCGACTTACTCTTATGCAAATGCCAGTATTGCAAGACAAGCATTCAGTAGATTATGGACAGCAATTATATGGCACCCTTTACCGAACTGCACGTTTTTCATCAATTCCAAACCGAGAAGAAAAAAAAAATATACGGGCCCTGCTTTGATACAAAGTTCTGGGTCCTCGACACTTTGCATGTGAAGTAGTGATAGATCTCTTTTCCTCTCCTCTATCCTCTATAGCTGTCTTTATCTCTGTCTATCCCTGTTCTGTGACCTTCTGTTTTTTTTTCCTTCCCCTATGAGTTCATCTCCTATTGGTTCTCCTAATGTGTTTGGCTTTTTTCCCCCCCTCTTTTCTCCCCCCTCTCTCGTTTGTAAGTTTTATTTTTGTAATTGTGCATGTACAAGCGTCACTGACTCGATGGATATGTTAAAAAAGAGATTTCAGCTGCTGAAGCCATGCAAAATGTTTTGAAATGCCCTTAAAATATGGAAAATGTTTTCTGAATGCTTTATATTCTTTCTGCTGTAAAATAATAAAAAAAATAATAAAAAAGAAGAAAACTCTAACAAGCGGCTTGATGTCTCCTTTGTTCCTTGAAAACATTTTAAAAGTTTTAACACTTTTACATTACGTTATCCTCCTAGTGTAACCACACATTTCATCAGTCAAAGCAAAGCTTCCAGACAGATACCTTTCTGTGACTCAGGTTGCTAAAAAACAAAAACTTCAGAGACAAGCCAATTTCTGAGATTTTCAAGACATTTTTATTTCAAGTCAGCACATGGGGATTGACTTCAGGACTGCATCAGTCAAATTCAAAGTGTCACAAAACAGCAATTATATTTAGAAATCTTAATGAAAAGATAAGAGGAAACAATATATAACAAAAGTAAAAGCTGAACTTCCTCTAACATACCATGTATCCACTTCTGTTTCATAAAGCCTTTTCACTTAATACTTACGTCTTTATTTATTAATAATAATAATAATAATACAATGTATGTATGGGCACCTTTCAGGACACTCAAGGTCACCAACATTTACTCTTTATGTGTGTATATGTATGGTGTGTGTGGTTGTGTGTAAATTAATTAATACATACATGTGAACAAATGCATGTATAGAAGCAGGTGTTTTAGCTGTGTGGACATGTACGTGCGTTCCGGAGTGGTGTTAAGTCTTAGTGCAAGCCCCTGTCTGTTGCCAAGTGGCAGGTTTTAGACACAGTACTTCCAGAAGCAGTCTGGTGCGCTACCTCCTCTCTTCTTGAGCTGTCTCCTGATGCCCATGAAGCGAGCCCAAGGGCTTAGGAGACTCTTTATCCACATCAGAAGAAAAGATGAGAAGACTGATGTAAGAAACAGTAACACTACAGTATAAAGTAAATGCGCTTGTACAGTAGATACCAAATAAAAACAACTCACTTCTCGTTTCACTTGTCTAGGGAGTAATCCAGTTGTTCTAAGACCTAAAAAAAATAAAAATAAACACATAAACAGCAATTTAAGCATACGATAGTTGTGAGAAAGTATTCAATAAACGGCCCTGGTGGAGCTAACTTGACATTTAGTCATGAATGCTTGAAGAACCTTTTAATGACTCAAAGCATAGAAAAGTTACGTTTATTTATCAAGTCATTTAATTCTACATATTAAGATATCAGTTATGCTTCTCAATACATTTTAGAGTGAATCATTTCATCTATTTGATTGCTTTTCTATTATAGTTTTGTGACCCTTAGTTCATTTTAGTTTGCTAGTAGCCGTGAAGTATTCATGATCCTCTGTTTGTGATGTGTTTGTATGGAAGTACAACACACAGGACTTGTTCAGTATGGGCATTGCCTCACCGTCTCGGTTGAACTCTCCAGACAGGAAGGAGGAGTATGTGAGGCCAGGTCCCGCCTGGGGAAGGTACGTCTGCTCCGAGAAGGACAGCTCATCTGGACTAGCAGCCCCTCCATCTTCTTCTGACACTATAGACACAGTGACGCTCAGTGAACATGTCGAACGGCGGGATTCAATGTTGCTTGACTTAGACCGGTAGATAGACACATTCTTTGTGTTGACAATCAGGTAGATGGACCGTTCTCATTTTGAGAGTTTTCTTTTTTTTACAGTGTCACACACGATGGGCTGGAATTGTAGTAAGCTGCTAGCATTTGGCCAGCACTTTAGTAAACGACTTAGAGGGGAATGGTCCTCACTGGCCTGAATTGAAATGGGTCTTCATTGAGACGGTGTGTGGTCGATTGCTTAGTACAAAAAAAAAAGTTCCAGCTCTGCGGACAACTTTGTATTTAAATGTAAAACCTTTGAATACGCCTATAAGATATTATCATATATGCTCTTCACTTTGATAGATCTATCGATAGCAAAATGCTGTAGCAGTTATTACAAACTGGCCCGTGGAAGCCGGCCCAAATGAAACTCAGATTAGCATAGAACCAAACGCACCCTTTGTCTCATATTTATGGAGGTACACACATTTTAAGCCCGTTGCTAATAAAATGGTTGACCACGGATAAGTGGAATCCTAGGCTAAGGTAGAGCAGCCCAAAGTTCCTCTTTGTATTGCCCAACCGCAAGCCAAGCAGATCGACCTTTAACTTCACTTGACTAAATGTTAATCGTCCCAGTGCATCTCTCATTTCTTATCACGACACGTTCCATCAAAGCATCAATGAGGCGGTTCCACTCACCTAGACCTGTGTAGGGACTCTCTGCAGGATCTGTGATGGGGTGAGCCAGCAGAGGCCCAGAGGCCACCAGCAGGACCAGGGTGGTGCAGGAGAGCAGAGGAGAACACATGATATCCTGGGGGGCTTGGTGTGGTGGCTGGCCAGCAGCAGCAGAAGGGTTTCAGCTCGTCTCGTGGTGTCTGAGATCCAAGATACGGAGAGTAGTCTTCAATCTGTTTAAAACACCCGTGGGTTATATACCCCCAGAAATCACACGCTCAGACACACACACACACACACACACACACACACACACACACACACACACGCACACACACCAGGCCACGACAAGACTCCCCAACATCCTCGTTGTCACTCACAGGTGAATTATGGGGCACATAAAAACGACAAGTGCTATGGTCAATGCGTCACAGGCAAAGCCATGTTTTACCAGTTCTCTGGTTTGACGGACTGCCTTTACTGACTCTGAAACAGGTGTTTTAAACGGCCGCCTTTAATCAGCTTCTCCTAGGGGAGCAGGTGGGGAGACTGGCTGGGAAGATGAATAATGTTTATTCTATGAATTAATTAACCTCTATGGCCACATGGGCTACTTCGCCTTGACCACATGAATCAATTAGCGACTTGGGGGAGCTTGATCGCCTCACTATAATAAGCAATTTTTTTAATTTATGTTGCATTACAATATTAGATTGATTTATTGAAAAGCTAAAATCAACAATGGAAATTCTACTTTTACAGTTATTTATAGATTTTTCTGTGGAAGAACCTCAGTAACCAAGACTGGCTGATATTTGAAAGTCGAATAAAGCAGTGAGTTTGGCCATGGGTCATTGATTCGTTGTGATTTATACCATGGCTTTTCAACGACCTTGTTCTGGCAATATGTTATATTCATGCTTTCATGTCCCTTTCGTTGTGTAGTAAACTCACCTTCATGGGGACGTCCGTATTCAGAAGACGAATACAGAGAGCTGACCGCCCCATTGGCTGCATTTCTAGAGGGCCAGGTGGGGTTGGCCATTTAGGAATTAAGATTTAGAAGCTCTTGACGTCATTTGTATATTTACTAGGGCTCTTGACGTCAGTGTGTAGCCTCCTCTATGCTAATGTGGGGTCATAGAGGCGCTGGTGACATTTACTTTATCGTTCGAAGGCCAGGCAGTCTATTAGGTGTTGCTACATTTGCCGAAAAGCTATTAAAATTTATAGATCATATTAGTCATGGGCCATAGGATTAATCTAGCTTTTATAGCATCATAAAAGTTCATGTTGGAGAGTAAAATCTAAATATTGTTGTGTGGACTCCAACTCAAGTTCTGGTGGACACAAACTCTTTCTAAACCCTTTCACTGCTGATATTATTTAGAAGACATCTTAAGAGACACAGCATCAACTCCACTGAATTACTTCCCAACTGTAATAGTTTAAAGTTACTCGAAACTATGGTGGTTTTTGAAATGTCACATATCTTACTGCATTGATTGATTGATTGATTGATTGATTGATTGATTGATTGATTGATTGATTGATTGATTGATTGATTGATTGATTGATTGATTGATTAGTGGGTTGGTTGACTGATTGGCTGATTGGTTGATTGATTTAAATTATTTTATTAATTTCGGTCCATACGCTATGTGTATGCATGTGTCACACAATAAAACTAAAACAAATTGCAAAAAAAAATACACAACACCCAAACCGGAAAGGGGTTAGCTGATTATTTTCACTTATATTACCAACACCTTCACATATCATTGACTAAACTCTTTATTTTCATTCATAAGGACCACTCTATATTGAATATGTCATTCCCCACCACTCCACAAGGTGGCATATAGTGACTATAAATACGGACCATAATAATTGATTTGATCAACATCTTTTTCCTTATTATTTTCTGTTGCTACTAAGTTCCCAGGTCTAAAACTGTAGCAAAACCGACCAAGGTAAGTGCAATGTGAAGACAGAGAATGCTTACAGGGGAAACAATATTTATTTGAATGCAATCATGCACACAAGACCATTAAACAAAATATGGGAAGCCAAAGGTTATTACTAAGCTATATATAGCATACATGTATATATGTAATCAATAATATCGTTCAGAAGAGCAGGCAACCGGTGTATTCCTTGTTTTGCCAGACCTAAAGCATGCCCCTGCTGGAACAGAGTAGCAGACACCGGGGCTGTTGCAATAGCTCTACATTGTGGACGATACGGTTAATTTAAGCATTTCAACACTGATGATTTTGGAACCTCTATGTTTGTTTACGTGCACCTTCGGCTTGCCTGTCAAGTGTCAAGACGTATAAAGAAAATGCACCAGGTTTATAAGCACCCCCACCTGCCATAATCATTTAATATATACTTAAATACATTTAAAATAACTACAAAGTCCATAGAGTTGTAATGTTGCTTGTAACAACAAACAGACCATTTCTCTTAGACAAATATGCCATGTAATCAGCTGAATAGCTATTTGAGATGTAAAGTTAGTTATTTAACTATCGGATTTTTTTTATAAATTGAAAGATTTTGACCAAAAACGAGTGACGCTTCCTTTGTTAAATGTGATCTAGCAGGCATCAATTGCAAAAAAGTAATAGAATGTTTTATCTATATTGTTTGGAATTGAAATAAAGACAATATATGTTAAGACGATTTTATGTAATTTTTTTATTTCTGTATTGCTTTTAAACCCCCAATAATGTCCCGTGTCAATTTGACCCGAACAGTACCAAACTGACCAAAAAGTGAACACCACACAAAGGTTAATATTTTCATAAAATGTTTGGTTTATTGCCATGTGGTGATATTGGAGGTTGCAAAACCTAGAACATCGGCCTTGATGAAAAGCAAACAGCTAAATGTTTCCCCCCGTTTAATTCTCGCAAAACCATATGCATATATGTAGACGTGCAGGAACAACCCCGCATGCAGTAGGCTACTTGAACGAAGGAGCCAAAAACATGGGAGAGAGTGGGTTAAGTTTGTCCGCCTTCGGTTTCCATTAGTAGTTGACAGGGCTTTGTTTCATTGACAAACCGAAATACAGCTTGCATGTGTGTGAACAATTCCAAATATCGATATTATTCTCTGTCTCAAGACTTATTGTGTTTGCGAACATTGACATATAAAAGCGCAAATGGAAAAGGGGAATTTCGACTGAATACATTGAATAACTGAAGTTGGCACTTGGTCTCACCGTCATGTTTACTTGTTGAGTGGGTGCTGCTTGCATGAAAACCTACCACTGCAGTCTGACAGTTCAATTTGCGAAGAATAGGTATGTTCTTGAATTTTACAGGGTATAAGCTACAATAGCAACAAAGAAAGTTGCGTGATGGACTTTGCGGTGAATTGCGTTGCAATGTTCTTGTTAGAAATAATCTGGGAAATTGAGAAATTGCGACTCCATCGTTTTAGTTTCTTTACATTATGTTTGGTACTTTCGTTATGCTTATTACTGATTACTGTTTCATTGTAAATAATCACAATTTCCAAGTCGATGAAACGGCTTTTAACACGTTAAGTACAAAGCAGTAGGCTACGTTTTTCATTGAGCTACTACAGCCAAATAAAGAGACTGTATTATAAATTGTTAAAAAGTTGGCGGAGCACATTTAACCCCTAAACGCTCAATGTCTCTCGGTAGCTTGTGTTTGGACGTGGTTGAATATGAGACAGTGACTGAGTTACACTCCGGGGACAGCCATGACAGAGCTGGAGATTGACCAGTCTCACCTGCCACGGGTTCAGGAGGGTAAGTAACTTATCACCTAACTCATGCAAACATACAATAGACCATCGTTCAACAAGTGCCACCCAGACCCATGTGTTGGTTGGTTGTGTGGTTGTTTTGATATTCCCTGGGGTCTCATTACCCGTTGGGATGAACTGCTCTAACTTGTCCAGGGGGCTCAGGAGGTCATTTGACCTTCGGCTGTCCCTCTGTCCTTTTGGGTTAGAACTTTATGTTGAGCAGGAGGGGATAAGTGGTGATTATCTGATGGAGAATGCCAGACAAACGGGTCTCCGTAGCATTGATCAGACAGACAGGTCTCCGTAGCATTGAGTAGACAGACAGGTCCTGGGTCAGCACACAGACAGCCCTCAGCCAGCACACAGACAGCCCTCAGCCCATACAGTAGATACCCCATCCCCCTGGTTTTTAAGGTCAACGCCAAGGCTGCCCATCCTGTCCCTGTGGCCTGCAGGGGACTGATAAGAGCTAGGAAGGAATGTGATGGCCATTCCAGATCAACACTATGTGACTACTTTTAGAGGAGATAGGAGGGTGGTTCCAAACAGGACACCGTCCTCTTCTTGATTTAGCTTTTTCTGTCATGGATCCAGAGAGAAAGTCACCGATTATTTCCTTAATTTGACTAACAGGCTGGAAGGAGGTATGCTGTAGATCAATGGCTGGGCGTGTTACTGTAGTAGTAGTTTTTTCTGCATAAAGGGGTCACTAATGAGCAGTTACATGTCCTTTTTTTTCTTCACAGGGAGATAATTCTCTGTTCCGCTCCCGTTTCCTTAGACAAAGGGCACACTGTGCTTTATTAAGCAGGGGGGAGCGTCTAAACAATGCTGCCAGTAGACTTGCACTGGGCCACTGTAGAGGGCCCAATTAAACATAAAGCTCCAGTCTAAATTCTCCTCTCCGGTTTCTATTTACATTTAAAGCGTCTCGTCCGTTTATTTCTTCTGGGACCTCCCAGGACCGGTTCCCACTGTCCCACTTCTCTCCCGTCTGAGACTCACGGCCAATTTAAACTTTCTTTGTTTTCCCTCTCCCCATATCTTTTCCTGTGTTGTTTTTTTTCTTTCTTCCTCCCCCGGCTGTTCCTGATATAGACATGTCCCCGCCGGGAGACCACTGCCCCCTCGGGAATAGCCCCCACCACAACCCCCCATCACTACATAATTTAACTCTCTCGCTTAGTGGCCCAGAGATTTCTAGTTACAGTCACATCTCTCGGTCGGCCGTAGATGACAACTCTTTTCTATTTTCCTCCCATGTCCTGGTCGACAATCCCAGGGAGAAAGGAAAATGGAGAGCTCTCTGGTAAAAATACAATTTGAGAGGATCTGAATAAGGCAGGGGCCATGGCAGGCAGAGGGAGCAGGCTTGGGAGGAGGGAGTGTGTGTGTAGGCGGCTGGTGGTGGGAGATGTGGGGCCCAAAATAGCAGCCCTTGTCACTTTCTCCCTCCTCCAGTCTCTGAGTCTGACTCCCAGCCAGCCAGACACTTACACTCAAGTTGCTGCTGCTGCTGCTGCCACAGTGGCTGGGGAGAATGTAAACGACGGCAGTAAGCTCTGGGCTCACCCCCGCTGCCTTTCGCTCCCAGGCTCGGCTATCTGACATCGTTTGCATACTTTTTTCCTATGGAAATGGCAAGCAGTCGCTTTCCTTCTGACAGGACAAGGCTTCGTGTGCGGGAATCCATTGACCAGAAAAAACTGTCCTGAGCCAATGGGCAGTGACCATCATCACTCACTCCCGGAGGAGAGGGTTGAATCATGGGTAAAGACTGTTCCGGCTCAGAAGGACGCTTCCAGGCCCTGAAGCTGCACTTCTACTTCCCACGGTCAATCGACCCCACAGTTTTGCGGGAGATAGAGTATCTACCTTTCAGCCTCGTGCTGCTTGGGAGTTGTAGTGTCTGGATCTACCCCGCTTAACTCTACCTGCTTTGCTTCGCTCTATAGTCCAAAAACCTCAAACCTAACCCCCATGTAAACTTGCATACACACGTCCCAAATCCTCTAAAATCTCCCGTTGCCAATTGCTATTTCTCTTGACTGATCTTGTTCCTGCTATCTATTCTTTTTTTTTTTTTTTTTACATTCTAACGTCTTTAGTCAGCGAACAATTGGAACCCCTTTGAAGATTATGCAAATACAGCGGCTTTGGGCTTGCTACGAGCTTGTGTTTTTGTTGTGTTTGCTCTGAATACCTCCAAACCTTGTCATGTGAAACCTGTCGAACGCTCCTAATAAGCCAGGTTCCCTCTGCCGGCCCTCCCTACAACGCCCATGGATGTGTAATCTGACCTTGAGGAGAGAGGAGTTTTACAGAACAAGTTAACCCACTATGAAGACACACCCACACCCATAACACAGGCAGCCAATGTCCTCCCTGCCCCCACACACCCCCCCTCTATCTGCCCCTCCCTCTGTGTAAAGCTAAACTGTTTTCGGAGTAGCTCTCCATCTCCTGAGTGTCACCAGCTCGTCCTTTGCTGTCACTCTGCTCCTGTCGGTCATCGTTTCAGATTAGAGGGAACTAAGGGAGTCCTTAATCCCAATCCCAACGCGGCCAGACTGGACACAGAGGGCCAAGGCAGCAGATCCGGTTAGCGGGCTACTCCTCTTTAAACCACTCAGCGGGTGGACGCGTCTCAGTGTGTTCGCTTTTGCCTGGGTCAAAGTGGAGACGTGCTGTAAGCCCTTCATAGTTGCCAGGCTGTCTTTCCGTGAGGGCTGCTAAGCTTTTTCCAGGACGCAGTCCTGTTGGGCTTATCACTGCGGCCCACTGTTTTTGAAACGCCTGGGCAACGTCCTGCTCCAGTATAAACATGCAGTACATAACATAACAACTTTGATTAACCAGGTAAGTCAGCTGAGAACAAATTCTCTTTTACAGTGACGACCTGGTCCAAGAGGCAGGCAATGTGACAAGACACAGAATACATGCATAGTACATATGCAAACAGCACAAAATACATGCATAGTACATATACAAACCGCACAAAAGTACCAAACACAGCCTTTCAACCCGGCTGTGTCCCAGAGACAGAGCATCGTGTCGTGCTGTTTTCGAAAACGTCGCCCAATTTTGTGTCTGAGGCAGCGGACTCCCTCCCTTCCCTGTTTACAGAGCCAGACAAAGGGGAGACATCCTTGTTGTCAACTGGGACCACATGGCATAAGCCCACTGGGCCTGGGGTAGTGTAAGTCAGAGCTGGGGGTTGGGCAGGTATGGAGAAGCAGTACTCCCACTGTTGTGTCTCCTAGTCCCAAACGATGTACTCCATACCAGGAAATACAATGGGCAAAAGGTTAGACACATGGGTAAGCAATAGAAAACAAAGAGAAAAGGGCCGAAGAGAGGTTGAGGGGGAGAGAGAAACTGAGACAAAGAGAGAGGTCCCCCCCCCCAGTGTTTGAAAAAAAGGTAGGTAATGCAAAATGAACCAATGAGCAAAACAGGAAGGAAAAGGAGATTGGTCATTCATTTATGAGGTGCCAGTTAATGACCAGAACACCGTTTATGCTGACACAGGCTGCTCCGCTCTGATGGCTTAAACAGAGGGATTATTGGCAGGACAGGTGTTCCTTAATTGGCCTCGAGAGGCCTGGGCACTCGGCAAGCCCAGATTTCAATCAGGATTACAACGCGGCCAATGCTAATTGACCTGTGTGGCTGTGATTGCCAGCTGCAAGTCAATTTGAATTAGGAACACAGTGCAGAGCAGCACGGTGCATTTCACAGCAACGCCAGCCGAATAAGGGGGAGCAGTTAAAAAAAAAAAAGAGATCTCCATGAAAGTGTTTTTTTTGTCTTTTTTCCCCCCATATGGAGGAAATGAAGGATGTTTGTTTATTAAAAAACATGGTTGGTTTATTTAGTCTTCCATATCCTCATGTTTGTTTAAAAAAAAAAATATATATATATAAAATTACACCCACACAGACACGTACTGCATCAGGGAGAACCACTCAGACCCCTTAAGGCCCACACTTGTTTATAAATCGGCAAAACAGTCCGCCCACTCTTAAACCATTACGTTTAACAATCTGATGAGAGGAGGGAGTAGTAAAAGTAAAAACTCCTTCGCTGTCTGCATAAATCTTCTGTTCCAAGGCAGCAGCAGCTTAACCATACTCAACCCTACTGCCGCCCGGTCAGTTCTGCCCCCCTGCTCCCTGGCTCTGAACATCTGGGACTACTTCCCCAGTGTCTCGTCCTCTCTCTAATCCCTCTGTCTGTCCCTCATATCAGGCCTCCGTAGGCAGGGGAGTGGGGGATGCAAACTGATATGGGTTATTACTGTGCATGGCAGGTGGTAACACAGGGGCTGTGTTTCAAGCTGAGGGGGGTGGGAGGGGGAGGGGGGTCGGGGTCCATATCACGCCAGGGTTGATTGATTTTTAGAGGGGTCAAAGGTTATTGCTGGTCAAAAGCTGGAAAGTTTTGGGTGGTATAGAGACAAGCACCATGCCTGTAGAATGGCTCCTTGTGGCAATCTGTTTGGTGTGTGGAGCCAGCGCCATCTTTACTCTTCTTTTATCTTTCTTTATTACGACGTCTGATTTGAGGGTTAAAGTCTACGCAATAAAAACAGCATGCCCAATCATGTTGCAGCAGTCAAAGGGCCCAGTGTGACTAACTCTCTCTCACACACACACACACACACACACACACACACACACACACAGCATGTCTGGTCCCCAGCCTGCAGCTGCTGTCACAATTACAGCCTGGGTGTTGTTTCATTGAGGCGTGCCTACCAGCTTCCACCTCCACTCTACTAACCTCAGTGTCTCTGGCCAGGACCAGACCATAATAGATTTACCTAAACGCTCCACCCAAACAGCACTTTCGACTGTCGACGAGGGCATGTTTAAAAAAGTTGGTTTCTTATGAGTTCTTCTGCTTTTGTTTGCTTGTTGTAAAGACCTGAAATATGAATAATTTCACACCGATTACTTTGCTGGGAATTCTTAGTTTGGACCGTGTGTGATGTTTTCCCTATCCTTTCAGTGGAGGTGTTTGATAGGAACTGGGGGAAAGACAGTGTGTGTTCTCCGTTGTTCAGGCCCTAGGCAGGGCACAGTACCACAGTGCCTCTGCCCACACTAATGCCCTTTCAGTGCAAACCCTTCATCTCTTGTTGTCATGGCTCCCACAGGGTCAGCTATGGTGGCTTTCAGGCTTTCTTTTTTTGTAAAATCTACGAGATGAAAAACATGATGTAAATCTTATTCACCAACACGAGGTCATTTCATTTTTTTATTGTAACTGGAGTTTCAGTGAAATCTGAACTTTGATTCTGAATCTAAATCTGAACTGATTATCTTGAATACAGTTTTGTAAGGCGTTATGGCTCTGTTTTTTTCAATACTTGTGTGCTCTCCTCTCTTGAAGTGTGCCAGTGTTTTGCTGTGCTGGAGGATGGAGCTTTGGCACACAACCTGCAGGAACAGGAGAGTGAGTACACTAACCTCCTAAGGACACCACCGAATGGCTATCTAGAAGCTAAGTCTGTGTTACGGGCCTCTGCCCTGTCCTATTCGTTAAGCACCACCTAACAGCAGAACTTCTAGACGGATCCTATTTACGCCCGTAGTAGTTACATGATGCTCAGGTGGAACCTGTTGCTGGTCTTCAGTAGTTACCTGAGTTCTAGGTAAATCCTAATGGTGGTCGTCATAGTAACCCGAGCACTTGATAGATGCTAGGATTGGTCGTTATAGTAACCCGAGGTGTGGGTTCTGTCCCACCAGTTGAGCAGTACTACACCACCAACATCCTGAAGAACCAGCTGGTGCAGAACGACATCCGCATCGCCAAGCAACTGCAGGACGAGGAGGAGGAGCAGCAAAGCCAGCAGAGAGCCCTGCTGTGCCAGACCACCAGGCGACTGTGAGCACACACACACACACACACACACACAGACACACACAGATTGCAAGACGTGTAAACTCAAACTTGTGTCTATTATAATATCAAACAGAGATTTTAATTCTTATTTCTCCATACTTTCACTACTTTTGGTCTGGCCTCACTCTTCCTGTGTCAGTTGAACTTTCTGTGGTAGCTCACAGTTCCAGTAATGTGCGTTTTATCAGTGAAAACTGTATTCCTCTGCGTTCCCCCCAGTGAAGAGCAGGACTCGGAGTACGCGCGTCTGATCCAGGAGGAGATCCAGATGCGTGCCGAGGAGGACGCTCGCCGGAGAGAGCATGAGGATGAGGTGAGGCCGGGGTGTGTGTGTGTGTGTGTGTGTGTGTGTGTGTGTGTGTGTCTGTGGGGGGGGGGTCTACCTAAGCATGGTCTACCTAAATCCCCCCTCTTTTAGTGGCTTGTCTTGTCAGTATGCACCACAAACTTTAAAGAACATCACATTTTTGGGGGACCCTAGCTGTCCTATTGAAGGATGAAATTGTCTTCCAGAAGTAATGTGTTGAGGACAGGGAGTGAGTGTGTATGTGTGTGTGTGTGTGTGTGTGTGTGTGTGTGGGGGGGGGGGGGGGGGGGGGGGAGGTGGGGGGGTCTGTTTGAGCAGCAGAGGCAAAGGCCAACCACTGAGGCAACCTGGCAGCTATTTATCTAGATGACGGGTCAAGCGGCTCCACTGGTAATTGACTCCAGACATGACCCTTTGATATACACACACACACACACACACACACATACACACACACACACACACACACGCGCGCGCACACACAGGCCCACAGACACTCGACCACAAATACAAAAGCCTCCGCTGAAGGTCAGTATGAGGATAAACAAGTCGTTCAGTTCTATTGTTTACTCCAACGTCTTCTGCACATATAGATGTAGAACACCTAGAACTCCCACGGTAAGTTGTTTGGAGGCTTCGATACAGAGACTTAGTTTGTGTGTTGTACAGAGTTGTAGCTCTTTTATATTCAGATGTGCAGCCCAGCCCCGTTGGGACTTTGGTTATAAAGGCTCTTCTTCGCGTAGATAGATGGTCTGGCCCAGGAGCCCTTGTTCCTCCTCCGTGTTGTAAATAAAAGCCAAGTGGACCTCCTGACCCCACACTTAAGGGGCCCGCTCAGACGGTGGCCATCCGTCACTTCTCCATGGCTGCCTCGCTGTGCACACAGAAGCCAGCAGGCACCACAGTGTACACAAACTCTCTCTCTCTCTCTCTCTCTCTCTCTCTCTCTCTCTCTCTCTCTCTCTCTCTCTCTCTCTCTCTCTCTCTCTCTCTCTCTCTCTCTCTCTCTCTCTCTCTCTCTCTCTCTCTCTCTCTCTCTCTCTCTCTCTCTCTCACTCTCTCTCGCCAGCCACAGTGTGTCCACGGCACGTTGGCACCCAAGCACAATATTTCTCTTCCAGCTCCCCGCCCTGCAGGGCCATGTAAAGGCCCCTTGTTCAGAGGGTGTGAAGTAACACAGATGGATTGTAAAAGGGGGTAAGGGGGGGGTGGTCTTGGTTAGGGTGGAGTTGATTTAAGGAAGGCTGGCCCAGCCTATTCTATACACCCCGGTAAAAACAGAGGGACTTCGTTTTCCCAGTCGTGGCAAAGGGTCGACTCTCCGACCAGAGGCGTGGCCAGCCCGTCAGCCGTCTCCGCTCCGTGTTCGGTGACGACGAGCCGTCAGAAGCTCCACGGCCGTCCCGGAGCGCGTCTTCAGAGGTGCGGAGACCTCTGCCTCCCCGCCGGTGGGACGGCGCTTCCTAATTGAGCAGCCCAAGGCGCCCGCGCTGCGCTGTCGAGATGCCGGCTCCCTGTGGCACCCCCCGCCCCGCCTTCTCGCTTAACCTGTCATCTCAAGCTGCTAATGGGCAGCTGGCGTTGGCGAGCCTGGCTGCACGCTCTCTGATTCGAAACATAACAGGGGAGCTATTCTGTTCTCTGGTCTGGCCCTTCTGTATTCGTGTTGTCGTTAGAGACTTCGTTTGAAGGCCGTCTCCAACTGGAATGGAGGTGACGACAGTGGCACTTCAGAAAACTTCGTGTTGTTCTTTTGCCCCTTCAGTTTAATTGAATGATTAAACAGGGTTTCGGCAGACATGAAGGATTTGCAGTTAGCATCGCTGATGAATAGGCAAACTCTATAATTAGCATTCCTCTAGGAAACCTCTAGAGCCAGAGGTGTCTATTAAAGTCACCACCCCTGCCTGATACAGCAGACTGGCATGGCCCCTTGACAAGGTGTCGGTTAAAGGGAAGCAGCCCTGTTCGCTTCTTTTGAGAGCGCCTCTGCTTTTCGTTTGGAGGTCAAGGCCCAGGGTGACCGGAGATGAAAGGTAGGCTTGTCTGCCTCTGCGGTCCTGCTGCATGGCCCCTCTGTTTCCATTGAGTCAGCTCCAGGCCCAGGCCCTGCCTGGCTGTAAATAGCCCAGACTGGGCCACCTGGATCAGGCTTTGTTTCGACCAGCTATAGCCCCCACCATGGAGCAGTTGCTCCTTTTATGATGCAGCCCACACACAGACACACAGGGGCTTAGTTGTAGCTTTTGTGTTTCGAGGCAAAAATGAACCCCAGTGTTCTGTAAATGTGAAGTTAAGGCACTTTTAAGAAGTGTTTTTTTTTTTTTTTTTGTCTGGTTTCATGAGAACAGCCAGGCGGTTATGCAGCATGACGGTGGTCATGTCGATGTTTTTGACAAAATATTTTAATTAAACGATTACTGCTCTTCAGTTACTGGGTCTTTCTTAAATATTTGCAACATCACACTGCCATCTTATGGCGCAAAAGGGTATAGCAGATCATTCTTGGTGTTTGCTGAGGAGTAGATCAGGTAAATCTATTCTGTCATATCGCTAGAACTAAAGGACTAGGACTGTTTGGATTTTAAACTAAACTGAGCCAACCAGAGAGAATACATTTCTTCTACAACCCTTCTGGTCTATGTCCTTGTTGCTACTCTTCTGTCTATGCTGAATTTATGACTTATATTTCCCATACAGGAAATAGCTAAGAGGATCCAGGAAGAGGAGGAGCAGAGAGTCCGGAGGAGGAGCAGAAGAACAGAAAGTCTCAGTGATGGTAGCTACTGCTATGTTTTTGTTTATTTGCTGTGGTTTGTTTTTTACTTATTCATAAGACCACGTTGAACACATTCATCGCGGAACATATTTTTACGATGGATTTGAAGTGTATTCCAGGGGCTGTCTATGATTTTCTAAACCCTTCATGGAGGTTGTTGCTGTTTACTTGACCTTAATTATTCTACCTTGAGTGGTGTTGGGGCCTCGTATACAATCGATGTGCGAAGACTATTTGCTGCAGTGGTGTAAACCACAATGCGCGACAATCTTGCCCCCTGACTGACTAAAGCAACCTGCAGAGAACTGGGTTCATCTCTGCTGGGAAATCAACAGTCCTTGTGGAATTGGTGATGCCAAACACAGAAGCTAACGATTGGCTGGCTTTCTGCTAACTCTGCTAACTGTTTGCTTCACTGCTGTCTAGCTGGCTAATTGTCTTTTCTTCCGAGTCAGCCAGATATACTCATCTTTCATCTACTAATTTGCAGGTATTGCTGTAGCAGGATCAGTGTGGTCTGTGTCTGTTTAAAAAAAAAAAAGAAGAAGCTGCTCACTTTTTGTCTGTAATGAAGCATGCCTCTCTTTTGTGCTTGCTCTGCTAGTCTGCATCGTGTTTTGTCTGTTAAGCATCCATCTGTTAAGCATTGTTTTTGAATGGTTTGATCTAGACACATCTTTTTGGTCAATGCCATTCATCTTTCTACATGTGAAGTGGTTGTTGAGTGGTTGTGCTTTTAATGACAATAATGTCCCATCACACATCACATCACACTGTCCATCACAGAATCATTTGCTGCACCTGCCCGTGTAAAACCACTAACCCCCTCACCTACCCTCCCTACTTTGTGTTTGCATGTTTGGCTTAACTAAAGACAGCGCTGGCAGCCCACCATCCTCATCTCCGCAGTGCCAGCCCAGACAGAGCAGACACCCTCAGAGAGCAGGGGGGACGCAGCACCCGTCTGCTACCACCAGGTGGCAGCACTCTACCTCACACTCTCGTTCTGCTGAGCATCCGCCTGACTCGCCCAGGGAAAGGTCGCAAAGCAATCCAGCTCGCCGGTCAAGTCGACGCACCAGCCACGTAAGACGCAACAGGGCCGACCCGAGAGAGACGGCTGGACTGAGGGATGACAGTTCAGGGGACTCTGACCCCGAGGTCTTCCTCGCTCCGCTCCCCTCCAGGTCTCTCAGACCGGACCCTTATGTCAACACCGCCCCCTGCAGGCGAAGCGCCTCTCTGCAGCAGCCCCGCGACAGGCACTACGGGAGTCTCCAGGGCCAGAGCGGCTTCAGGCAGGGGAGCAGGGGAGAGGGGAGCGGGCACGGGGGGGCGTGGGAGGACGACGACGGGGGCCGCGGAGAGTTTGTCCGCGAGGAGCGGAGGGAGAGGAGGAGAAGCGACGAGGAGCACGGTCGAAGCAGGTGTTATGACGGAGGGTTCCGGGCGTCCGAGGTGAGACAGAGGCGGTACAGCACCAGCAGCGACACCACCAGGCACCGAGACGGACAGGGCGACGGAGAGCGCACGAGGAGCTGGACCTACAGGGAGGGCTCCGACCGTCACGTGCGCTTCCAGGAGTACCCCAGCCCCGGTCGCCTCGGCGACCGTAGCAGTCAGGTGTGGGCCATGCTGGGTCAGGTGCTCCGGGAGAGGGGCGTGGCCGTGAGGCAGAGTGCGCGCGGGGGGCCGCTGCAGCTGGTGAGGCCAGGCCAGCTGCAGGACGGGAGCGAGGGGCCAGGAGCGCCGCCGCCGCACGGCGCGCTCCAGAGGGCGGGGTCCACCAGGCGCAGTTACCACGGCGACGGCGAGGTGAGGCGGCCGTCGTCCCGGCAACCGGCCAACGGTGACGGAGGACATCGCAGGGGCGACGGGGCCGGACGCCCTGAGAGCGTGGCGGTGGAGGGGGGAGCCGGAGGGGAGGATCACGTGGAGCCCCCGCTCAGCAGAGACCGAGGGGGCAGTCGTCGGTGGTGGAGAGGGGAGTCTAGGTCAAAGGTCAAAGCCTCCACCGAGGACCAGGCGACGGCGCCGAGCCCCAGCCACCGCAGCGGCGTGAGGAGGAGCATCAGCGAACGGTGGCGCGGCCGCCAGGAAGTGGAGCAGGAGCAGCCGGGGGGCGCAGAGCGAAGGGAGAGGAGGGAGGACAGGAGAAAGGAGGAGAGGAGGGAGGAAATGAGAGAGGAGAGGCGACCCCGGCGAAGCCCACAGCGCACTCAGAGCCTGCTCAGCAGAGAGGCCCCCACCAGGCCTAGAGCCAGGCAGAGCACGGCAGGTAAACCAAGGTGGCCGGCCAGGCTAGCTCTCTACGCTGCAGAGGAGCAGCGGGCATCCATACCTGCTCCGAAATACTGCGTGTGTCATCTGTCATCCTCCCCTAATCATCTGTCCCGTCTTGCTAAATTTGGGCTTTATCATTTAACTATTATATTCATACTTATATATATATATATATATATATATATATATATATATATATATATATACTATTTATATATATACTATTTATATGAACTATTGGGGAACTTGTTTGTCTAATTTGTGGTAAATTCTTCTGCTTCCTCTTTGTCCCCCTTTGAGCTTTTTGTCAACATGAGATTCTTCTCTCTGGGTAGAAATCAATGGTAGTTCCCTTCCTGACAGGACCTTGTGTTCGAATCAACTCCATCTCTGATTCATCCCCTTTGTCTTTCATTCACAACGTTCCTTTTCGTTCTCTCAAATTTCTCCGTGTGATTCCCAGCGTTGGTCTGGATATGTTCAACTCTCCGCCTCACCGCTCTCCCTCCCTCCCTCTATGAGCCTATCTCACCCAGCCTTCCCTCTCTCCATCCAGGGGGTGCAGTGCAACCGCAACCCAAGGGGGCGTCCCTGGACCTGGGAGAGCTCCGTCAGGTGCTTCTGGACGAAGAGCTGGCCCGCAGGCTACAGGAGGAGGAAGAGCGACTGCTGAGGAGGGTAGGAGGATTGGGGGGGGGGGGGGGGGGGGGTCAAACTGGCAACCTGTAGACACTCTGGCACCACATCTATTCTGTTTGTCTAAGCTTGTCCTTTATTAGTCACGCAATCTGTGCTATTCTTATGGAAAATTTAAACACCAGATAAGATCCGGCGAAAATGTGTGCAGAGGATTTTTTTTTTTAACTTTTTTGTTATGTGAGGGAAGCATGCAAAATTGTCTGGTTTTAGCCAGTCTAACTGCCCCCTTAAAAGGTCATTTTATTTTCTGCACTGTCACTTCCTGACTTGGGAAGGGGGATCTGGCTCAGTAGAAGAAGTTGGGTGAACAGTACCTGTGTGTGTGTGTGTGTGTGTGTGTGTGTGTGTGTGTGTGTGTGTGTGTGTGTGTGTGTGTGTGTGTGTGTGTGTGTGTGTGTGTGTGTCTGTCTGCTTCCTTCCTTCCTTCCAGAGCCCGAGGCCTTCCCTGTCCCCATGTAACTCTTACCCCGCAGGAGACTTCAGGGCAGCACAGGTGGCTCAGGACGAGGTAACGACGTCAAGACACCCAGAAGTCTGTTGGCCCGTAGCATCCGGCTGTTTGTCTCACGCTATCGCCTTCATTGATTGTAGTGTTATCTGCACGCCCTTGACGTCTCTGTTGAGGGTTCTGCTGCTTTTTTTGATTTATTTTTTTGTTATCACAGGAAATCGCCCGTTTTATTCAGAAGCAAGAAATGAAGTCAAAGCGGCGTTCTCGTGAGCTCCAGGGCACCAACCCTTGGCGGGAGCCCAGAGAAATGACTGACCCGCCCCAGGACAGGAGAACCACCATTGACCGACAGCATGTAATACCGCAGTGACCAGTATCTTACTGTAGTAGACGCCATTGAAATTCTTGGACCTCATAAAACAATAATATTATGCATAATAAATAGCAAGAAAAATCATGCTGTGGATTCTTGATGATTACATTACGTTATGTATGATATTTATCTCAGGTCCAAAGGGAACGTCTGGTCTCCCAAGGACATTCCTCCCCCGCAGAAGATTACCCCGCAGAGATCCAGGCACCCAGCCCAGCCGTTACCATGCCGTGAGTCCAATGACACTTTGCCTAGAGTTACGTCTGATATGCTTCGCTTGGCTCTTGATGGATTGTGGGATTGTGTAGTTGTGTAGGTCTAGAGGCATTGCTTTGTCTACAGCAATGCTAAACGCCAACGGCAGGAGCCCTTGCTTTTGACTGACGTCTTAACTTGGCCCACCTCTGCCCAGGCAAGCACTGCACATCCGCAACATTGCAGAGGAGCTGGACCCCACCTTCAAGTCCAGGAGCCAATGCAAGGAGAGCCACAGAGAGGAGCCCAAAACATCTGGTAGGCCTGGCAACACTGCACCCCTCATGACCCCATATTGTCTTTTCCGTTTACAAGAGTATATTTCCGAAACATCTCTTGGTGTGACACCATTCTGCTCTCTTCTTCATCGGTCCAGCCGGCCAGACTCACCCCGCCCCTCTCTCTGGCATACACGACTACCTGGAAGAGCCCACCTTCATCCCGCCCACCAAGCGGCAAAGCGATAAGTCGGGAAGGCCCAAATCCAAAGAGAAGAACTGCAAGCAGCAGTGATGACTCCCCGCGGGATGACACGCACATTGCAACGCGAGAGTGCGGAAAAAGAGAACTGGAGACGCTGACTCACGGTAGAAAGAAACGGCAGACTGTTGTCACGGTGCTTCCCTGGCCATTAAGGACACTCCCTGCCCAGACGAACAGTATCTCTTGCATTTGTCCCGTATAGCACTTTAACCCGTGGACGTGGCAACCAAAGGAGCGATTCTTTGGGGTATTTTTCTTTTCTTTTCTCGACAATGGCAATTTGAGCACATGACCTAGTTATTCTCCTACGGAAGAATCACAGTTAATCAAAAGCATCGGTCTCTCAAGTCTTCAGTGGTGACGAGAGACGGTTATATGGAAATAGGGCATTGTCTTTTTTTTTTTGTATTGTTTGTTTGACATATCTATAGTTGCGTAGGATGTGCTTATGAGTGACACGTGGTTTTGTACATGTCCCCGTGTTCTATGTTTGTCAAATGCTTCATTTTTGTATAAAAGGGTGTTTTGGCAATGAATAGGGAGTTATATTTAAGCCTTTCACGATCCTAGCATCATGTTTATGTAGTTGCTTACATAAAGCTTATTGGGAAATAGTAGCTACCGCCTTCATACTGCCCAAACAGAGACAGATGTAAGTCTAGTTAAGTGTAGGGTGAGTTTTAGGAATGCCCTGGTAAATTTGAGGGGAATTACATTGACAAACCCTATATTTACATGGCGGTGTTGGTTACTCTATTTACACAAACAAAAACTGTAATGGACGTTGATAGATTACTTTTCCAGAGGACACCCCCTTTCAGTCCAACAGTATGACTGTTAAATCTCTGACCAATTCTGCGAAGTCTTTATTCATCACTTGCTGTAGTTTAAGTTCAACAATTGACAATCTCTGCTGACTACTGCCTGTGTTTTCTTTTCTCTTTGTAGGGGGTAAAATCTCCAAGCACCATATCACAGCTACTGTAAGCTATTTGCGGTTGAATAGTATTATATCACCTTAATTGCATGATTATTTGGCCAGTGCACATGTAGTGTACCCAACTGTAGCAAATTTAGTTCTTATGAAGACGTTTCTTTAATTTGGAACCGTGATCCTGTATAATTTAACCGTGGGAGTACACATTGTGGATTTTGAATTTAGTGATAATCTTCCTTTTCATTTTTCACCGATTGGTTAAAAACCTTTTCATGCTTTCCAAAGAGGATTATACACCAATTCCCAGGCTAAAAGTGGGAATATCTGTTTACGTTGAAGTTGTACCACTGACACAGAGTATTACTGTGGCTCTGCTCTAGTTCTCATTAAAGCACCCTTAACAGTTTTTCACAATAAAACCATTGAAAATGTTTTCTTTTAAAATGCTTTTTATTAACTTTCAAACATAACATTTTACCTTCTTTAAGAAGAACCAATAGAAAAACAAATGTTAAATACAGACAAATAGGCTGTACTGTTGGTGATCAGCTTAGGCTACTGATATAATACTAGTATCAAGATTATACAATATCACATGCCCAAGCTCTGTCAATCTCATGATAATTGAGGTGTTAAATAGTGACATGAGTCACTATCATCACCTCCTCTGTTACTCTGCTGGCGTCTCTCTGTGGTCCGCTGCTGACATTTGTTTTAAATGGATGACTCATAGTACAGTTTGTGTGTGTGTGTTTTCCACTCTTTGATCAGAAATGATCCCTGTCGTAGTCGGATACGATTTGCTACTGTAAGCAGAGAGATTGTGTTGAAATACCACACGTGACTGTACAACCACTCATTTGGTAAGACTTGAAAAGGCTGTTTCAGTATGACCTTATTTGCCTTTGTATGTATATGCATGTCTGTGCTTGTGTATGTATATTTATCTAGGAGCATCTGACAAGCGGTTAGTTTCCTTTAGACATCCGTTAGACTTACAACCTCCTGCTGCTGAGTCATGTGTCATTTCTGCATGAGGCAGTCCTGGAAGTGACTCACAATTCATAATTTACCGAGAAATATTTATTGATTAAGTCATGTATGGGATCGCCTCAAAGCTGAATCAGTTCAAAACTATTTGACACCCCGGCAAGGGGATCAGTTCAAAAATATAATGGTGTTGACTAAGAGTTGACTCACTCTGGCTATGTACCTAATGACCCATAGAAATCGTAATATAGGTAAAATGTGACCAGCCGGGTGGAGGACACTTTATTTACTGCACTGTGGCTGAGTGCATTCAGTAACTTCCCACTACTGTGTCCCTTGACCTTTGATAAGGTGACTCGTGAAAAGGGGAAATTCCCTTGGATGAGGATTCCCTATTTGCCTTTTCAGAGAATCATTCAGATACAGGAAATTCCCCAATCCTCTTTTCTTGGCAATACAAAGTAGGGGGCACTGGCATAGTGCTACGCATTGTGCCCTATTTTTTGTCATGCATTGGTTGGTGTCAGTGTTCCAGAGTTCCACTGTTGCTGAATCCAGTGAATGACTAACTGCCACCCAAAAAAATTAAACAGAAAAATAAGGAAAACTCAAGGGCAGCGGCGACAAAGCCCCTCCTTTAATCTGAGGGGTTAAACCCAAAAAACTGAAGTTCATTCACTTCCTGTTATACATGTTTGGCCTATCGCAACACTACTTCAGTGTGCGATGGCAAGTCATTCACACTCAGGATGATAAATGAGGTTTATAGTAGAAGAAGCCGTAGGTCTCTGAACAGGGGCTTACAGTAATTTGAAATTGAAATACAGCGCCAGCGTAGGTGGAAAGGCAGGGCAGAGTGCACAGGCGTTAGTCTCAAACTGCTTGTTTTTTGTTTCGTTTTTTTCTTTTACGTAAGCGACCTATACTCCCACCACTTACTGTGCATTCGAAAGGATCGGCACTTTGCTTCCTCCCTCACACTTGCTCATTCAAATGCCAAAGCAGTACATGGAATCTTTACTAAGAGGACCTCCTAAATCAAGACAAAACAACATATAAACCTATTAACATATTATGCACATTTAATTATGAGGTCAAATATTAAGGTTGTATTAACATTACTGTGGAACGGATATAGTAAAGGCCATGTACAGTGTGTTCCGCATTAGCAAGAGTACAACTAGATTGGTTGAAGTTATGTCTGTGAGTAGTCCTTCTCTTATGAGTAGGCAGACGGTTAGGTTACTTAATTTCCCCAGCCAAAATCCCCCTTACTCACCACCTGCTATGTAAATGCCACTTCTTCGTTAACAATTATTGGCTTTTTGAATATTTCTCCTAAACATAATAATATCCATACCATTGCTGTCAATATGTATTCATTCATTTCCAGAAAAGGTTCTTCAAAGACCGCAGGAAAACAGTCAAGTCTCCTATTCACAGAATCAAATGCTTCCAGTGTGTATGCCCAAATTGCTCCAAGATTTGCTGTACAGTCATCCACCCAGCTCAGGTGAATGCAGTCCATCTGTCATCTACTGCCAGGGATTCCAGGCAAAGTGTCAAATACAACCTGACCATGAAGATGAATAAAGCCCCAGTCGGAAGCCGGTCTGCTGCCATTCACACAAGGAGGGGGTCTTTGGAGGCATGGGATGTGGCCAGGGATTCGGAGCTGCTACCCTGCTCCTGCTCAGGCTGGTGGTAGCTGTACTCTCCAGGCTCCGACCTCAGGGTCCGGGGCTCATCTAAAGTGGAAACGCCACAAGGTGTAAGACTCACTAAGACCCCCCTTACAAAAAAACACTATAGTATTACTATTAAGAATTACTATATAAATACCACAAAAACGATCAGTATTAGTATAGTAATTCTATGGTTTTTTGGAATGTACTAGAGTGGTCTATGTACCTGTAGTGAGAATTGCGGTGACTGACACTGGGTAAGTCTTTGGCAAATACTTGTTTTTTTTCAGGATCCTTTTACTGATGATAGCGCTGGCAATAGTGAGGATTATGGCGATGAGAACAGCGATCACAACAATAAAGGCTGTAGTTGAGTCTCCTGAGCGGCGATTGAAAAGACAAACGAAAGTGCATGGGTTAGCTTGGTGTACATTCAAAACCATTTGGAGTTGGCCTAAAGTAAGAGTTCTATGGCTTACCGCCTGGTTTCTGGTGCGACTCTAAGGTGGTTATGGAGGAGGTGGAATTGTTCTCTGGTGGTGTTGAGCATTTGATGTCATTGAAGGCGTCCCCTTTGGATTCAATGTGTGCATTTGGATCTGGACAGCTGGAGAGGAGAGACAGTTTAATAAGCAAGAAGGCAAGGCACAGTTTTCCCTTTAAGCCCGAGAACATGAACATATATTTCTTATTTGGTTTGCTATCAAAACAATGTTTCTTATACTGTAGTCTATCCATTAATTTGTTTTGCCTGTTTTGTTCAAGGAAATATTAGTGATTTGCAGACTGGGAGCATTAACTGAACAGAAAATTAAATGACGAAACAGTAATTCATCTTTCGTTGTTTTAATTTATTGGGAACCAACCTTTTGTGCCAAGGAATACACTTTTCGTGGATCTTGTCATTGAAGGTCCCCTCTGGACAATCTCTGCAAGTGCCTGTAAACGGTTCACATACAGCCAATGTCATTACTGGAATGACAAAGTCACTAGGCATTGGACATCAACAGGCTTGTCCATGCCAATAACTTACTTCTAGACTTATTTCACAAACACAAATAAACCAACAATGACTTTCCTCACTAGATTCCTAGCTTGTGTATTTACCACATATGCATTGTTTAAGTGCAGACATAAACTTGAAAACTTTCTTGACATCCATTCTAACAGACAGTGACGGTTTTCTCTCCACTCTGTTCATTTCACGATACACATTCTCTGCATCCAGCTGTCACTAAGCACGTAAACAACTTGAAATGTAATGGCCTAAGGCGTTTCTCTTACGGTTGTCAGCAGGCTCCTGGCCTTTTCCACACTCTTGAACACAGAAAGAACATCCGGCGTCTCCACATTTCTTTCCTGGCTTACAACCACACACTGTGTCAGAGGAGATTGTACATGGCTTCACAAGGATCTGAGCTCCTATTGGGAGTGACAGACAAACAAAACAAAAAGAAAGAGAAGGAAAGAAGGCTTTTGTCAGTTACCATTCTTCTCTTGAATGAACATCGACTGAATTTGTAAGATTTAAATTGCACATCTACATTGTTGATGTTGAAATGGATTTTGTGAAGTCAGCAAAGCTAAAATTGAGTGGGGCAAAAAAGAGACAAACCTGTCGTAGTTTATATGTTTTCTGACATTTCAACATAAACAGTTGCCTTTGAGATTGGACTCCAGTGGAGAGGGGCATTGCTATCTCTGTACAATCAAGAAAAGAGACAAGTAGATAGACATACCTACACACTGAGTACAACTGAGACAGGAAGGATTTGCTGGTTCAACAGTGTAGGAATCAGGCTCACAAGGAGTGCAGAGGTCTTTAGGATCTAGACCACAAGGTGTAACTATACGATTACCTGTAAACGAGAAAAGGCAAAGGAGAGAGAGGAGGAGAGAAGGAGTGAACAAACACAGCTGATTTCTGTAAGGCCTAATATTTCACACATTCTCACAATGTGCACACACACACAAAAAAACAGACATATACACAAAAACATGAATAATACGAAAATCCTCCAGGTGCTACACACAGCAATACCTGTCTTTACAAAACCTATAGGTTTCCTCTCTATGATAGCTTCTACTATGGCCACATGACAATGTGGGTTTCAAAAGCTGGTACACTGTTCTCCACATGATCACTAAGTATAATGCACGTTCAGGCATTCCATAGTAATCTCTAACCCAAGACATATCTTTGATGTGGTATTAGCAGAAGCCACAGAGACAATTGGTAACAGAAGAAAAACCACAAAAGCGGAAATGTTCACTGAGCCCGGGAATGAAAAAAGCATCGCATGTAAAAAAGAAGACACTGTTGTACAATATTTTTTACACCTGTTAATATATATATGTAAGCGAACATACATACTATAATTCCATGTCAATTTATTGAATATATTATATTCCCCTCACTATTCTATGTTCAACTTTGGGTGATTAAAGAAGATGGCTTCATTATATATGAGATTTATATTCAATGTATTGATTACATTTATAAATTCTTCTATTCTGTTACATTTTCCTATCCTAAACTTCCCGTGCTATTCCTCAGTTGCACTCTCCAAGTCAAACAATGCATGCTTCAAGTTTGAAGTAAATGGCCTATCAAACCCTAATAATATACATGGGATAATTACATTAATTCTGTCAAGCCATTAAAATAATGAATCAGTCTATCTTACCTGGGTGGCAGAGATCACAGCAGATTTCGGTGTTTCCAAAGAGGGTCCAGTCTTTACATCCTCTCTCTGTCTCCCCAGCCTGAGTGCCTCTACATGTGTGTGTCAGGAGGAGTCCCAGGCACACCAGCCGGAGGAGCGCACGCATATTCCTTTTCTCACTTCCTTGGCTCATGGCCACAGAGACCGATGTAGAACAACAGAACAAAGGAGTATGTATTGTAGACTTCAGGCAGCTTTTTGCACTTTCTGGTACAAAGGGTGATAGTCTTACTGTTAACAGTGGAAATAATGAGTTGCTGTATTTATGAGTTTCCTCAGTGGGCGGGGCTTGAAAAATGACGCACAACCAGGAAGAAACTTAAATCTACTCATTGAATCATATTGAGTCAAATTTTAACATAAAGTCATTAAGATAGATTCTTAATACATACATAAGTATTTTACGCTGCATTGTTAAAGACAATTTAGTCTATGACGAAAAAAACAGCAAGCGAACAAAACGTAACCAAACCCTTTCATCCATAGCCGAACATTTTCATTTGCTGTACAGCCAATTAAGTTTTAATAAATATTTTGTATTTAAGAAATGCATGTTCCTTGGTGCCCTTTGGGCTGGGGTTGCAAGTTCAAATTGAATAGCGCCGAATAGTCCTACCGCAAGCGAATGGATGACCTTGAGAGGTAGGCCTACAGATGGCGTAACAACATGCATCATCATCCATAGATTTAAGTTATTTTGATACAGATGGAAGTTAGATGGGCTAATGTAAGTGGTTACACCTCTGATCAAGACTATAAGGGCGAGTCCCACTTGGCCTATACTCACTAACTTTGTTGGACGCTTGAACATATAGGCTACTTAACTTACTTCCAAATGAATGATTGAGGTGACAAACTGACATTGAAGCCTAAGCTTTGGTCTCTACGTAGAATGTAGATCTTTCGAAAAGCACATGTAACTTAAACTAGCTGGCATAAGGAAATGGCAGAGTGAAGTTGTGTTTTGTAAAAAAAGAGGTTAATGGATATGGGCAACCAAGATGGTTTAGGGAAAGAGGAGGCAACTTTACGTTTCGTATGATCTATCCCTGTATCTCTCAGCTGATTATGTGGATCAACCCATAAATCCACACGACTATGAATGAATTAATGAAACGAAAACCAAAACCGTTATCTGGAAAAGCACCAGGAAATACTTTCATTATTAAAATTACACTCATTCCCCCAAGGTGTAATCTTGTTTTATGATCTCAACAATCAAATCTGGTGTCGAAATATAAAGGGACGAGTAGGATATTCATTTACAATCACTCCTTTGTCTTTTACTTTTGGTTGTGATTCCCAATAATGTAAATTATGTGAAAGATGATTGAGCTTTGTTAACAGGGAACTAGTATTGAGCATAAATAAAACTATCTTGTGTCATGCTCAGAGGCAGCTAAATAGTCCAATAAATTATATAGCACTTTCGAGATTATAGACTATTCAATATATTTAACGTCCGTAAGACATGTTGTTACTTTACATATTCTTTTGGTCTTTGACATCCCACAATGTTATTTCTATAGAAGTAGGCTACGTCAGAGGAGATCATATGTCAACACTATTCGTCTCCTTACAGACATGATCAAAAACACCTTCCACACCCACATATGGGCATGTAGCACATGGGTTTATTTCGCGTTGACAATAGGCTTTAGAAAATGTATATCAACACTGCTATTAGAAGGCATTCAAAGTATCCTATCAGACCGACAGGTAGGCCTAATTAATTAAATTGTATATTCGCCGACAGCGTGACAGAGCGGTGTGACGTCCTAACACCTAGCTTGGAAGGTTTCACGGTTGTGGGCTCCCTGATTATTCAGACAACATAGTACTAAATCGTACTGAGCTGAAGTCTGAGACCACACATTTTCTTACTATTACGGTATTGGTGTAAACGGAGTAGATTAACCTCTCAGTACTAAGCACATTTACACTGCCACAACGGCTGGGGTGAACAGCCACAAATAATGCGTCACTTCCTGCCATACATCTTCCCACACGTGATCAGGTGTGATGTTTGACAACAGGGCCTGTTGTCTTCAGCGTAGGATTTCTGGTAACGCTGTTTGTGCTAAGCAGCATTGAAGGGTCTTTGTGGTGAGTGTGTGTGTGTGCGTATGTATACGAGTGTCAGAACAGCCCACAAGGAAAGTACGCAATAGTGATGGAAGTTCCACTCAGTGGTAGGAGGCACGGTGAATACAAGAGGGTGCCATCACTGGCATAGTCTGACTCCCACCTTTGCTGAGCAATACCCCAGACAGCTCAGACACCTAAGAAAGAACATCTAGTTTATTCGTTTTTGTGATCGGCTACTAGGAGTTCCACCAAGAATACTCTCCACTATACAGCGACTCGTAACGTTTTACAGTGGTCTAAAACACTGTTATGATCTGTTCCAAATAGTGGTCCGATTTCATATTGTTTGGCTCTAACATAGGTTTAGTAGGTATTCACAGAGATTCCTGTCTTTTGTAAACCATTTGACATGACTCTGTCCAAACAATCGTTCACATGTTAAGAGATAAAAGAGTCAGGTTATGGACAACAATTTTGTACATATATATTTTTTTTTAATTCTTATATATATAATAAATTTCTATGTACAATTTATTCCTCTTTTGTAAAGAATCAAAATGAAGGAGAAAGCTTTGATTGCAAACAGTGTTTCATACTAGCGAGCTGGAGAGAGGCCATGGAAAAGTGCTCAAATAATAAGTGTGTGTATTGTAAGTCCATCAGCGGGAGATCGATATCTTATCACCATACCTCTGCTCATAGCTTTGTTTCGAAGTGGATAAAAGAATTCAAAGAATTAGTTTTTTAACAAAACAGAAGTTCAAAATGTAGAGGACATGTTTTCACCATGAGGTCAATCTTTTTGAAATCCATTTCGTAAAATCCAAAGTATGAGATAATACTAATGTGATGATATCACAGAAAAGTCCCATTTAATGTAAAACTGCCCCCCACACAAAACAAAGGGTAATACCACTGTAATTTCTATGTTGTCTCACACTTTACTAGGAGCTTTAAGGGAGATTTTAAAATGCTTTTAACCCGCAGGTAAATCCAATTCCCCCCGAGATACCTTTCAGTAATAAAATCGGTGGTGGGCGTCAACTGTTTGCAAGTGGATCTGCTAGCGAGGATACTTAGATGAACTTGTTCGCAACTGTTCTGTTGTGGATGTCTTACGTCCAAATCACTGACTGCAATCATACATTCGATAAAGCAGAGCTAGGGCAGTGGTCAGGGAAGCCACTGAGCCACAGAGGGAGATGTCTGATTGTCTACGTCCGTCAGCCATAGTAAGACGAAGTATGACATCAACAATGCAACATAATCACATAAATAACATCACAAATTATTCTCCAGTGTATGGGTGCTTCCTTTACACCGGTTGGCAAAGAGTTGATGATCCTCCCTTAATTTTCAAATACATAAACAAAAGTCATTAGTAAAAGTTTCTCTCCTTTCAGTTGAGACAGTCATGCGAGTAGGCAGCCTAGTTAGACTAGGGTCTGGCAACACGGTCCCTCCTTACGACAATGAGGAGACGCAAGGACTGTCAACTGAACGAGGAAAGCATTCATCTACTGGAGTTGGCAAATGAGAGTTAGATTAAGCCATGGTTTCCACAGCATACTGAGCATCTATCTGGCTTGTTGTCAAATTATAGCCGTTGTAGTTAGGAGTTCCAATCCAAAGTGCCGGACCCACATCATTTGGGGTTTCCTTGCCCAGAGTAGAGGGCCTGGTCTGGGGGATTGATATCCAGACCGAGCCAGACTGGAAAATCATGAATGCCCTCCTCTTGGATACAGTTCTCTTTTTTTTTTTGTGTGGTAGCTTTGAAAGATCACCACATTGAATACCACTCACGTTTTCACAAACTGTACACGGCACGTCAATATACAATATAAAAAGAGATGAGGTGTGTGTTTTCTCCGCAAAGAAACACAGAGAACCCTGGTCCGCCTGTGTCTGTGTGTGTGTGAGTGTGTGTGTCTCAAAAAGAAACACGACTCACTCCCGTTGTGCTCCAGCTCCCATTCTTCTTTACCTTGGACTTCAGGTTGAGAACATTGTCATAACTCTGGGACGCTCGGTGGTAAAGAAGAACGTTTTTGACGGACAGAAGGGGGGGCAGGGTCGTTCAGAGGGCCGGAGCTGAGAGCCATTTGTGCGGGGCGAGGTTTGTCCGAGAGAGATAGAGAGATAGAGAGAAAGAAAAATCAAAGGCACTGTCTTTATCACATGATGTCGACGAAGAACTCACAGGGGTTGCCCATGGCATGCTGGAAGGACTGGCGGCTGGCGGTGAGCTCTGGGGGGATGGAGGCCAGCTCCCTGGTCGGGGGGGCTCCAGGAGGGGTGCTGCTGCTACTGCTGACGGCCGTCTTGGGGGCCAGGCGGGCTAGGCAGTAAGGGGGAGGCAGTCCCGGTGGGCCATAGGACGAGGCGTGGCTCCTCTCGCTGAGGCCGCAGGAGCCCGGCCCAGGCTTGGGGAAGGGGCCCTGGCTGCTGTAGACAAAGGACGGCTGGCTTTTGAGCGAGTAGGCGTGGCTCCGGTGGGACTGGGCGTGGCTAAGGGCGGAGCGGGCGTGGCTGTGGCCGGAGAGGGCGTGGCTGTGGTGACTCAGCTGGCTGGCGGACCGGTTGGGGTCGCGGCGGGCTCCGCGGACAGCCGGGTCGGACTCGCTGCACATGGACCGGTGGGTCTTCTCCTGTGGGGAGGAGCGTCGGACTTTCCCTGCGCTGGGGTTGGAGCCACTGCTTCTGCTGCCTGAGGGAACAGCAGAGAGGAACACACACGTGTTAGCGCTTGACGTGTGACATATTTGGACTGTTTTCAACAACAGCAGAAACAGTATCAGGTGCTAGACTCACCAGCTAAGACTGACTGACTCACGAACAGCTGACCCAGCTAGCAGAGAGTTTAAGATGAGGCAGATTGTCACACTTTCAACACCGAACGCTTTTCTTTTTTTTAAGCTGAATTTCCCTTTCATCAACCTTGGTACATTTAGATTTACAGGACATTGGTCTGAAATACTTTTTTCCAGTTTATCCGGTATCCAGTTATCCAGCTATTCATTCATCTTGAGATATTTTAAACCAGGACTTCTGTATTGTCAGCGTGACACATCATCATCATCATCCACTTTATGTCAACCAATAGAAGAAGTGACATGTTTATCATATGAGGGCTGGTTCTTCCCCAAGGTCACAACCTCAAGAGGACCGCCACACAGTCCCCTCTTGACTCACTGTCACCTCGCAAGTTTGACACTTCACATACCCCCACAGTATAAGTCATGACACGCCTGCATCAGACAGATAACTATAAACACAATAGAGATTAAAAATATGTTTCGCTATTTTTTGGTTTGAGTATTCGTGAGTATATCTCATAATAGTATGTATCATTAGCATGATATTGATAGATTTGTACCACACGGTTGGTTTCTATATACACCATTAAAACCTAGCCCATTTTTTCTTTAATGAGCATAACCATACTATTATATAAAGTAGTGCATTACTGCCCACTAGTGGTTGAGAATGATAGCACAAGCCTTGGTTGAATCATCCCTGCATCATGCACCTTTTTTCCCCCACTGCAATGACCAGCAGCACAGTGCCAACGCATGCCCAGAGAGGGAGAATGGACCGTCAGGGGGGAGAGGCACACACTACAGCAATAACAGGTACTGCAGAAAAACACACACTGGCGCGCGTGCGCGCACACACACACGCACACACACACACACACAGAGACAGACAGACTTGGTGGATGAGAGGTATGACGGGCCGCAGAGAAGACAGTGAACCTTAAAGCTTTGGGAGGTGAAAAAGTAGAGACTGAGAATGAAAGAAAGAGGGAGAGAGAGAGAGAGAGAGAGAGAGAGAGAACAGAATAAGATGAATGAACGAGTTGGATGGAAGTAAAAACAGACAAAGAGATAGCGTGAGTGTGTGAAAAGAGAGAGGTGTAGAGGGGGAGGAGGGTTAGCTCTCTTACCGGTTCCCCCAGTGTCCTGGGACTACCTCCTCCTTCAGTCTACCGTTGCCCAGCAGAAACAGAGGGAACAACAGAATTACACACACCTCCCAGCCCATTGCCTGCCTGCTTCAACAGTGTACCTGGGACCTAGTCGCCGTTCAACTACGCTAAATACACCGCTAAAGCTATCTGACCCACCGACTCACAAACCAAGCTATGAAGGGCAGTCCCTGTCAAACGCAAAACACACACACACTCACATCGACATACACAGATTCATCTAAATCCCTAAGTAGCCCCCTCACTGCAAGCCAAATGAGACCACTATAAATGTCAATTCAGACAAACTCTCGAAAAAAAAGAAAGTCAATTGAAAGACTACACATCCCATGTTCATCTCACTCCTCCATTTCAAGACTAAAAGGGGACAGTTGTTTGCATACTATTGGCATCATGAGAGATGACTTTCAATACGAGGTGACAATGAATGATGATGATTGAAAAAGCGAAAGCAGGAAATTGGAAAATGAAGGCATGTCTGAATGTGATTCATATCATAAGACTAGACTAAACTAGATCATACGGCCTAGATACCACAGTCCAATGGTGCCACGCCACCTCAACGAAAAGTCCATGCAGTTGCGACAAAATGCATAATCGTGTTGGAAACAATAGATCATCCCAAAGAAATCTATGGAGATGAATGTAGCCCCATTTGATCATTCCAAGCGGGTGATTCAGAATCAAATGTTTTGTGCGGAAATCAAGCTGGTGGGTGATCGTTCGTATTTGTCGCGCGGTTTTGTACACACCCGCTACTGCAGAGCTGTCCACTGCATGACCCAAGATGCTCATGATTGACCTTGACGACACAGGACAATTTAAGAACACACAACACACACACTTGGGACTTGAAAAGGATTACACCTAATTACTAGCTAGTGTGAGCACCACAGGTTCCTAAAAAATAAACTTAAAAAGCACACAGTTTTTTTTTGCTATTTTCTTTTTTTTACGCAATGCATACTGACACATGTTGTCAGAGTTATGAAATAAAGACTTATGTCTTAAGTGGAGTCGGCTTCGAGACACACTCGATGAAACAGTAAAATGAGGACCCCCCCACCACCACCACCAACACCCCTTGAGCCAGACTCACCCTCACTGTTGTGGCTGCCCGCGCTCCCACTGTGGAAGCTGTGGCAGGGGTCGGAGTATCCCGGGGGGAAGCCTGGGGGAGCGGAGGGGAAGGTGGGGTAGGGGAACGGCTGGCCGCCCAGGGGCCAGGGGTTGGCGGCCGGGGGAGGGAGATGCGCCAGGGTGTCCTGCTCCGAGCCCACGCCGCTGGAGCCCTCGTTCAGGTTGAGAGATGCCATGTCTAGGAGGGAGAGGAAGAGGGAAGGGTGACACAGAGAGGGAAGGAGAGAAGGAAAGAAAGAGGGACAGAGAGAGGAAGAGAGGAGAGAATCGTTAAGCACGACCTACGGTAGCACAGCCAATAGAGGAGCCACATTAAAGCAGACAACGTGTCTCCCCCCCCCCGGTCCAGGTCTAAAGCTGCCAAAAGGTGGCCATGGTGCTCCTACTTTGGCAGAGGTCTCCGAAGGTGTAGTAGCACTGCTCCGAGAAGGTGATCTTGTTGACGGTGTGTCTCAGGTAGCCGTGCTTCAGCAGGCTGCTGGCGTACTTCCGGGCGTCGCGGCGGTCCTTGAAGCCCTCCACGCGGGAGTAGAGCCAGTCGACGACGTCGGCACCTGAGAACACACACACACACACACACACACACACACACGTAAAGGGATCATGTAAAACTTCAAGAAATGTGTACAATAGTGTAACATTGCCATACAGTGGAGAACATGGTCCTAATGGATCATTTCTGCAAAGTCATAAGTGACGTACTCATATCAGCAACCTTTTCTAAAGAATTTTTTGAAATAGTTAATTTGGAATAAGAAAGAATATAATCTATAGTGTGAATTACAATAGTAAAGTACGCAATCTAACTTAGAATATAAACTATTGTATTTCCTACTAACCCTAAAATATGAATGTAAAGTATGTAATTTGTTTAGTATCTTGTATAGTATATATTATGTCATTTAGTATTTCTCATATAAACTCGTAAGAAAAAAGTATCGCTGCTATGCTTCTCTGTCTGATTCTCTGTCTCTCTCACCAATGACTGCATTAGCGATGGTGATCTTAAGCCACATCCTGTCTCGGATCTCCAAGCCAGACTCGGGCAGCTGCATCACCTTGACAATGGTTGCCATGTCTGTCTTACTGGCCGAGAGAGGCAAGTCGTCAAACTCTGGAAGAGAGCACAAGAGGGGGAAAAAAACTGCATGAAAACGCTTCTAAAAAAGGGACGTATAATAATAATAATAATAAGTTATTATAACTTATTTGTATATCACCTTTCATACATAAAATGCAGATCAAAGTGCTTTACATTTGAAACAATAAAACAAGAACAAATAAAGTTCAGAGAGATGAGAATACCACAACGCAGTGCCACTACAAATAGGGTGCATAGTGTATAGAACCAGAGCTCTGTGAATAGTGTCCTACTGTTTAGCTGCGTGGTGGTACCGTAGTGTGGGTAGGGTCCGGACAGGGCTGTGGTGTGAGAGATCCAGGCTGCTGGGTCAATAGGCCTCACCGGCTCTGCTGAACAAACAAACACACACACCGCCAAACGTCAGATAGAAACCACAGTGACAGGAAAGAGTCCAAAAAGGGTCTTTGCTGACCCATTTAATTAATTCACTCTTGAGTCCAGAATATAATATGTTCTATAATAATCCCAAAAATATTCTATATAATTCTTGCTGATCATTGCCACTAAAAGTACAGAGAGGTTTTACGGAGCATGCGTGTACATATTTCTCATCTAGAATTTGTTTTGGTATTGACATTTGTTTTCAAAGTTGTGAACTCCTAAGAGATCTAAACGTCCTCCGTCCTGTATGACTCCCACCAGGCCGTGTCTGAGCCAGCCACAGAGACGTCCTCCCAGCCTGTCCAGAGCGTCTTACCGCGGGGTATGGTGAAGTAGCTCCGTGGGGACGGGTCCCAGCACTTGGCCACGGTTAGACTGATGGGCCTGGGGGAGAAAAACACAGCGGGGCCCGTCAGCGTCTCCTGGAGTTTAGCGTGTGCGGAGAGGGGCCAGGCCACAGGAGGCCCAGACAAATGAGATCACGGCCTGCCACTCCGTTCACCTGCACATCGGCATTAGCCGGCGGTCAATCGCCGCAAAGCCGCTTAGAATACATCGGAGCGGTTGATCCGATCTAACTAGTCCGAGATCAACGGTCTTGATAGGCTTAGTGCAATCCTTGATTACTGTACGTATGGACTGCATAGCCACACTACGACTGCTCAGCCTTGAATTCAAAAACGAAAGTCACGCGCAATACTCATATCATGTATGCATTAGATATGTTTTCATTACGGGCTTATAAAGACAGGCTTGGTTTCCTTACCCGGTTTTGGAGACAATCTCTCGGAGGATCCTCACGGCGTCGTCATTGCTCATGTTCTCGAAGTTCACGTCGTTCACCTGGGCCACAGAAAGTAAAGGACGCCAATGAAGCACGCTCACCAGGCCAGTGTGCCTGCGCATATTGTCTGCCGTCTTACACACGCTAGGCCAGATCCTGGTCTGCCACAGGGCCTTATGGGGTTAACTGAGTACAAAGAGAAACGGGCCTATCTTAACACCACACATATGGCTGATAAAATATAAATGAAGCTCTGTTCAAATGAAATAAGTGCGTTTCTCTTTTACAAAAGCTTAATCTCCGTTTGTGCCAGCAGGCTTTTTGGAAAACGTGGGGAAAGTCAGTCAAACCTAAGCTGCTTTGCACAGCCCAGATGATCAGCAGAGACCGCCGCTATATATGCTGGTCGGATGCTGCAGCAACAACTTACACACTGCTATTTGTGTGCCTGTGCTTGTGTGTGTGTGTGTGTGTGTGTGTGTGTGTGTGTGTGTGTGTGTGTGTGTGTGTGTGTGCGCATGTGTGTGTGTGCCTGTGTGTGAGCAGCAGGAGGCGTGGCCACTGAGTTCCAGCTGCCACACAGAGATGAAAGAGGCCCTCACAACAGGAAGGAAAAGGAGAGGCAGCAACACAGGGACTGTGGAACGGGCCAGCCAACGAGGACCGTGTCAGAAGCAACATCGGGCCAAAACAGGCCAACGTCGACAGTTAGTTTACCAGTGAGGCAAGCTACTCTTTCTAGCTAGCCTTTTTACCGAAGAATGCATCCCAAAAACGCTACAGTGCTAAAAAAAAAAATGCAACAAAATATTTTTACAAAAAAGCCACTGATTCCTCGTAATTACAGTACTTCATTGTAATGAGCTTTTCTTTTTTTTAATCAAAATAGTATGTCAATAAGTCTATTTTGTTGTTTTAGAAGAAATAGTTGTACAAATACTGTATTTTGTTAATGGGGTCCACAACAGAAAAAGGGAATCTTTAGTAGGGAGTTGAAATATTGTCGGTTTTGTTTTCTATCCTACACCAGCGTGCAGGCTCTTACTCCTGGGACCCGCTGAAGTCCAGTAAAGATTTCTAAAATACGTATCACGTATGCCTTATGTGTGTAAGGTGCCCGTACCTGCAGCAGCATATCTCCAGGTTCTATCCTGCCGTCAGCGGCCACGGCCCCCCCCTTCATGATGGAGCCGATGTAGATGCCCCCGTCGCCCCGGTCGTTGCTCTGGCCCACGATGCTGATCCCCAGGAAGTTGTACTTCTCTGTCCGAGACAGAAGGAGGGACGTCAAGGCCACAGCGACGAGAACGACCTCTACAGGCTACTGCGGTTGCAACCTTGATTTGTGTGACACCTCTTTAGAACGGCACATGCGGTTCCACACCTGCGTTTGCCGGCGAGCGTTCAAAGATACGTTTCCCTAGCCCTGCACGGGACTGCTAAGCACGTTTGTTGGAGAGCAGAGGGGGGTCGGGTGGGGGTGCGGGGGGGGAAAAGCTTACCCATGTTGAGCGTGACGGTGATGATGTTGAGGCTCATGGTGGAGTCTGTGATGCTGCTGAAGGAGGAGGACTGAGGACAGAATGGACGAACACAACGGCCACAGGTCAGAGCCTCGGTCACAACAGTAACCCCCACCCCAACCCCCACAGGCTAACCCTAACCCTAACAACCACAGGTCAGAGCCTCGGTCACAACAGTAACCCCCACCCCAACCCCCACAGGCTAACCCTAACCCTAACAACCACGGGTCAGAGCCTCGGTCACAACAGTAACCCCCACCCCAACCCCCACAGGCTAACCCTAACCCTAACAACCACGGGTCAGAGCCTTGTTCACAACAGTAACCCCCACCCCAACCCCCACAGGCTAACCCTAACCCTAACAACCACGGGTCAGAGCCTTGTTCACAACAGTAACCCCACCACCACCACAGGCTAACTCTAACGTCAAAGGGCTTCCTCACCCGGTCCATTTTGGCCACTTTGTGCCGCCGCCGCCGCCGTTTGTGTCTGCGCATCAGCTGGGAGGAGGAGCTCTGCTCTGTGGAGCTGCTGAGTCTGAAACGCAGGTAAAAGAGGAGGGAGAAGAGAGGGAGGTACGAGAGAGGGGAGGGAGAAAGGAGGGAGGTACGAGAGAGGGGAGGGAGAAGAGAGGGAGGTACGAGAGAGGGGAGGGAGAAAGGAGGGAGGTACGAGAGAGGGGAGGGAGAAGAGAGGGAGGTACGAGAGAGGGGAGGGAGAAAGGAGGGAGGTACGAGAGAGGGGAGGGAGAAGAGAGGGAGGTACGAGAGAGGGGAGGGAGAAAGGAGGGAGGTACGAGAGAGGGGAGGGAGAAGAGAGGGAGGTACGAGAGAGGGGAGGGAGAAAGGAGGGAGGTACGAGAGAGGGGAGGGAGAAAGGAGGGAGGTACGAGAGAGGGGAGGGAGAAGAGAGGGAGGTACGAGAGAGGGGAGGGAGAAAGGAGGGAGGTATGAGAGAGGGGAGGGAGAAAGGAGGGAGGTATGAGAGAGGGGAGGGAGAAGAGAGGGAGGTATGAGAGAGGGGAGGGAGAAAGGAGGGAGGTATGAGAGAGGGGAGGGAGAAGAGAGGGAGGTATGAGAGAGGGGAGGGAGAAAGGAGGGAGGTACGAGAGAGGGGAGGGAGAAGAGAGGGAGGTACGAGAGAGGGGAGGGAGAAAGGAGGGAGGTACGAGAGAGGGGAGGGAGAAAGGAGGGAGGTACGAGAGAGGGGAGGGAGAAAGGAGGGAGGTATGAGAGAGGGCAGGGAGAAAGGAGGGAGGTATGAGAGAGGGCAGGGAGAAAGGAGGGAGGTATGAGAGAGGGGAGGGAGAAAGGAGGGAGGTATGAGAGAGGGGAGGGAGAAGAGAGGGAGGTATGAGAGAGGGGAGGGAGAAAGGAGGGAGGTATGAGAGAGGGGAGGGAGAAGAGAGGGAGGTATGAGAGAGGGGAGGGAGAAAGGAGGGAGGTATGAGAGAGGGGAGGGAGAAAGGAGGGAGGTATGAGAGAGGGGAGGGAGAAAGGAGGGAGGTATGAGAGAGGGGAGGGAGAAGAGAGGGGAGGGAGAAAGGAGTGAGGTATGAGAGAGGGGAGGGAGAAAGGAGGGAGGTATGAGAGAGGGGAGGGAGAAAGGAGGGAGGGATGAGAGAGGGGAGGGAGAAGAGAGGGAGGTATGAGAGAGGGGAGGGAGAAAGGAGGGAGGTATGAGAGAGGGGAGGGAGAAAGGAGGGAGGTATGAGAGAGGGGAGGGAGAGGAGGGAGAGGAGGGAGGTATGAGAGAGGGGAGGGAGAAGAGAGGGAGGTATGAGAGAGGTGAGGGAGAAAGGAGAGGTGAGGAACAGAGGTTGGAGGCAGGTATGGAGGTAAGCTAATCTAACAAACTAGTCTAACGGAGTTGAATGTGACAAGAAAAATAAGAAAAACCAGCGTGAGGAGAGCGCGAGAGAGAGAGAGAGAGAGAGAGAGAGAGAGAGAGAGAGAGAGAGGGCACATCCAATCGGACCTGCTGGCATCCTCGTCTTCCTCGCTGTCGACGAAGGAGCTGGACTCCAGCTCGCTGCTCATCACGGAGGTACTGTCGTAGCCCATGGCCGAGTCCCGCGCCGTGCGCTCCGACTTGGAGTGCCCGTTGATGCGGGGGACTGGGGGGAGAGAGAGAGAGAGAGAGAGAGAGAGAGAGAGAGAGAGAGAGAGAGAGAGAGAGAGAGAGAGAGAGAGAGAGAGAGAGAGAGAGAGAGAGAGAGAGAGAGAGAGAGAGAGAGAGAGAGAGAGAGAGAGAGAGAGAGAGAGAGAGAGAGAGAGAGAGAGAGAGAGAGAGAGAGAGAGAGAGAGAGAGAGAGAGAGAGAGAGATAGGGGGGTCAGACAAGAGGTCAAACTGCAGATTGAGGAGTCATGTCACCAGGCAGCTAACACAGTGAAGCAGTAGGAATACAATAGGAATACAACGGAATATTATGAAATTGAACAGAACATGCTCTTAGAGCGGGTTATAATGGAGAGAGATTTGAGGTACCTCACAGCAGAAGAGATTAGAATAGAATAGATTGGATCTCCCTAAGGGGCGAGGGGGGGTTATCAAATTTATAAGAGATTATGGGATAACTAAAGAACAAAGACCGACTAGGAGATTGTAGATACAACGGATGACATCTGAGGCCCCAGTGGAAAGAAGCCTGGGGTTTTCTGAGTTTATATGGGCTTGAGAGCAAGCACACAGGGACTAAACCCAGTCTAACAGGACACTATGGAATATATCAGAGAGAAGAGGAGACACAGTCTAACAGGACACCATGGAATACATCAGAGAAGAGGAGACACAGTCTAACAGGACACTAAGGAATATATCAGAGAGAGGAGGAGACAGTCTAACAGGACACTAAGGAATATATCAGAGAGAGGAGGAGACACAGTCTAACAGGACACTACGGAATATATCAGAGAAGAGGAGACAGTCTACCAGGACACTACGGAATATATCAGAGAAGAGGAGACACAGTCTACCAGGACACTATGGAATATATCAGAGAGAAGAGGATACACAGTCTACCAGGACACTATGGAATATATCAGAGAGAAGAGGGGACAGTCTAACAGAACACTACTCAATATATCAGAGAGAAGAGGGGACAGTCTAACAGAACACTACACAATATATCAGAGAGAAGAGGGGACAGTCTAACAGAACACTACACAATATATCAGAGAGAAGAGGGGACAGTCTAACAGAACACTACACAATATATCAGAGAGAAGAGGGGACAGTCTAACAGAACACTACACAATATATCAGAGAGAAGAGGGGACACAACCGTACAATGGCAGAGTGTTCACCGGTTCACTCTCTAAGGTATAGCTCGGTACTTAATTCATTCAGAACAACAACAAAACAAACAAACAAACACAACCTGTTCCCACCAAAGAGAAAACATATACACGTATGTTTCAAACACCAAACACCTGGTTCCCTTGTTCCGCCCACCTCCGTATGTAAAGTGCCAGGGGCGTGGTTCTGTCTCAGGGTAACAGCGGATTGGCTGGAAGAGTCTGTCGAGGCGACGAGGGCGAGGACGTGCTCGTGGTTGCCGTGGGCAACCGAAACATTCCACCAACGTGCGGGTTGCCATGGCTCACTCCACCCAGGTGATTACACAGACCAAATCAGCTCTGGTTTTAAAGACGTGCTAGGGGACTCTCAACAGTTTTTAACAATCGCTTCAGCACCGCTAACAAAACCATCTGGTCATTTTTCACGGAACTGTCCGTCACCCATCTGAGGTGGCGGGGGGCCTCCTTTTGAGAGCTGGTAGGAAGGGACGAGGTTGAGAACAAGATTTTGTATTTCAAGACAGTCAGAGGGGGAAGATGTCCTTTTACATAAATGCTTTAACAACCATATTGAAACATGTATATCAAGTACATGTATCTATTTTTTTTATTTCATCATACATTTGTGATTGTTTTTTTAAGTTGGAAGGTTTCTTCAAAGATACGAACGCAAAATGTAAGATTTTTAACAAACGACAGCCTGTGATAGACGTGGTAATGGGTTTGAGTGTTGTGTCTACGGTTCAGAAAAATTCAAACAAGGTTCTGAAATTAGTGCCAAAGCGATTGTAAAAAAACGAAGAATAAATCACACCTTCATCTAACACGCATCATCTTTCACCTCCTCCTCCTCCTCCTCCTGTTCTTCCTCCTCCTCTTTCTACTTCCTGTTTCAGTCTAAGTATCGAATCCCGCTGTCCACGTGCCTGGTCCAGTCTATTCCCAGTTGAACTAATCTTAGTCCCAGTTATCGAGATCAAATCCCAAACTCTGGTCCAGCCCCAGTAATCCTAGTCCCGGTTATCTAGTTCCAGGCCCCGTAGAGTTCCAGAGCGTGTCCTGCTGTCAGAGGCCGGCGGGTTGGAACCTCTGACAGACGGCTGACAGCTTATCTACAAGGAAAGCAGGAACAAAGACAGGCAGAGGGCACACGGTGACTGTATGAAACAAGAGGTAACCTCCATGTTAACTCAAAGCGATGGAGCCTTTCTCTCGACTCCAGCCCAGAGGCAGAGCGTGTTTAAATGGCTGCAGTGAAACCACCAGTGAAATGCTCCCGGCTACCACACTTCTTTTCCTGATGTTGTTTTAAGGCTTTGCCGTGATAATCATAAACAACTCACAGCCTCTTCGATAGGTTTATACTGTGCTGCCGAAACGAATGGGTCCAAACCAGATAATCGGATTGGATTTCATTACTTTTGAGTCACTAAAGAAACATCACAAAACACACAAGGCGCACAAGGCTAGAACAATTTCGTTAATGAGGTTAGTTCAGTACTTAATTGCCACCATAATTGCTGATCCAAAAATGTGAGTTACATTCATAAAAAAAAAAGAATTCCTGCCCTTTAAAACGAGCAAATGAAATAACTATTACAATATATGTTGCTACTCTAGGTTCCCATTAACCTGCATTAACCTCACCACCAGCGCAAATAAATCCTACCACACCTGTATCTGCAATCTACAAATAAAATGAAAATATCATTTGAATATCACAAACGATCTGCTCTCTCTTACCACATCCGCAGTAGACACGGCACTTTCAGTCGACAAACTGAGCGCGAGTGATAAGTATTACCCCCCCCCCCCCCGATGACATGCGCCTATAAAATATCTGTTAATCCCACCAATCACATGGCTCTCTGGCCGAGTGGTGAGCCAGGCAGGACGGTGGGATTTGAAAAACATCAGCAGGTGATTAAAGGACCACGACAGCCTCTCCGTCCAGTGCCACAGCAACGTCTGCTCAGAAACACTTTTCTCCAACCGTTTCAGGAGCAACACAGACCACTGCAGCTCAAATTTAAAAACAATTCCGACCTTAAAATCCCCACTATGGGAAATTACACCACGCTCCGTCCCGTAATGCATCCGTACTGTCGAGCCAGGCTTTCTGAAAGTACACGACCAACACAGGCTGACGTGTCAAATCCCCCCCCCACCACCCCGTGCCCCTACTGTCTTGTCCCAGGTGAGGGTAAAGCCGTTGGGGCCCTGAAACAGATCCTGTCCCATAGCTCCCTGGTCCCCCTCGGGGTGCTACACCTGTCCACCCAGCCCAAACTGTCAACCCCAGCATCATTCATCCCCCCCACTCGCCCTCACACAGCCACACACCACAGAAAGGGGAGAACAAGAGATACCTTCACACTTTTCATTCAGCTCTGTTCTGTTGGCTGTAAATAAAAGAGTCTTGGTATTCTCACTCACACTCTCACACACACACACACACACACACACACACACACACACACACACAGAGAGAGGCCAGGGACACTTAAGGAGCATGTGTATCTGTGACAGGGGAATTCCTGTTGTTGTTGCTGCTGCTGCAGGCTGTGCTTTGTTAAATAGGGTGGCCTGTCTGTACTGGGTCTTGGATATCCAGCGGGGCCCTGACAGTGTGGCGAGCCCAAAACAAATACAGCTCAATTAAACTAGATGATACCAGTCTGCTGTGTAAGCCTGACTCTACGAGCCATGAAGCTGCACGACGCGGAGGAGGGACGCGCCTTATACCCTTGGCACTCATTTAGTAAGAGCTAACAGGCTGGCAGATGGAGAGAGATGGAGAGGGGGAGAGAGAGAGAGAGAGAGAGAGAGAGAGAGAGAGAGAGAGAGAGAGAGAGAGAGAGAGAGAGAGAGAGAGAGAGAGAGAGAGAGAGAGAGAGAGAGAGAGAGAGAGAGAGAGAGAGAGAGAGAGAGAGAGAGAGAGAGAGAGAGAGAGAGAGAGAGAGAGAGAGAGAGAGAGAGAGAGAGAGAGAGAGAGAGAGTAGGTAATAGAAAGATAACGACAGATAAGACAGGAAGACAGAAGGTGTGTATGTTTGTGTGTTTGTATGTTCTTCCGTGCGTGTGTGTATGTGTGTGTGTGTGTGTGTGTTCGCGTGTACATGTTGAACCACACCAAACGGTGGCAGCGCCCGCTCCAACAGGAGCCCAACCGAAGCGCAGGGGGGGGCTGAGGCACGCTAGGTTCACAAGATCAGAGCTCAGGCCGTTTGGTAGTCCGCTGGCAGACAGGAATCAGCAACCACAGCCTTAGCCCAGCGGGTGCCTTGCGTAAGTAAGATATGTCCGCTGACAGCAGCATCTTAAAGAGTGTGTAAACGCCAACGTGGGATGAGGATGATGATGAAACTAACAGATTCACAACGGAGGAAACAGCGAGATAAAAAACTCTCCCGGTTAGTGGAGCGAACTCCCATTTGCCACATTCAAAGGTCTGCTGCCCACCACCATCCCCGCCCCCACCACAGACCCACACCGCAGTCTGCCTGTGATCCTAATTGCAGCACATAAATTAATAAGTAGTTGGTTTATGAGCCTGGAGGGCAGGATGTGCGGAGCCAGGCTCCCTGTGAGGGGAGGAAGAAAGGAGGGAGGGAGGGAGGGGAAAGATGAAGCACCGGCTCTACATGCAGGGAGAGAGAAAACACGGCCACAAACTGCTGACTGGGGAGGGCGCAAACCTTCTTTCTGCCACGCTGCGTTGGCAACTGGACACGCAGAAGAAAACCGGGAAACTCCTGAAACAAGCTTCTACATTGCCTCTTTGGGAGGCTGCCGACAAAATCCCTCTCTCTCTCTCTCTCTCTCTCTCTCTCTCTCTCTCTCTCTCTCTCTCTCTCTCTCTCTCTCTCTCTCTCTCTCTCTCTCTCTCTCTCTCTCTCTCTCTCTCTCTCTCTCTCTCTCTCTCTCTCTCTCTCTCTCTCTCTCTCTCTCTCTCTCTCTCTCTCTCTCTCTCTCTCTCTCTCTCTCTCTCTCTCTCTCTCTCTCTCTCTCTCTCTCTCTCTCTCTCTCTCTCTCTCTGAAGAAAAAATGAAATTCTTCTTTCTAGAAGAAACAAATCTGCTTCTAGAGCAGCACCCCCCCCCCACCCCCCACCCCCGAACCTCCTCCCATAAGCACCATGTGGCCCGGTCAGGGAGGGGAGGGTGAGCACGGCGTGTGCCTTCCTCCCTAGCTACTACCAGGCCATCAGAGACTGTGAGAGGGGAGTGGGGGAGAGAGGAGGCATTCTTCCTACTCACAGTGACCTCAACAGAGATTAACCTCAGCGGCAAGCGCCAGAACGTGTCATTAAAATAACAAATGAACACCGTTTATGAACACCGTATATACCATTTAGATTCCTGGGACTTCACCGACTGGATTTGACTTTGACCGTGATTTGAGTTATTTACCGGACTTCAGCACACACGAAAGGAAAGGGGAAAAACATTCTGAAACAGGGAGACAAAGGAAACATCCTTCAAATGACTTTACCCTACTAAGGAAAGTACACAGCGACTCAGTGGAGCATTGATTTCAGGTCGGTAGAACCCACAACTCTTAACTCCCCAGGCCTAATGCGACATGAGCCAGCTTCACCTTTTGACTGAAGTCAGGAGGTAAAAAAAAAGCGCCCGGTGGCCGTAAACCCGATCCGGCCACGCGGTAACAGAAGAAGAGCTGTCGGTCGAGAGAGAGAGAGTGAGAGCGCCCGGGAGCCGTCTTGGTCATGTGACACGGCAACGTTTCTGGTGACCCCGGCTGTTGGGAGAGGTGTGTTTGCCCGTGTTGTCACGTAACCACCAACGCAGCAGCAGCAGCAGCAGCAGCACCGGGCACCTGGCGCCCCCCCGGGTACCTCCGCCACGCCCCGGTGCCACCGACCCTCCTGACTGACGGAGCAGTCGGCAACAGGGCGGCCGCTCCGCTCCACTCCTCGGGGGTCAGAGGTCACCCGCGCCCCCTCCTGTAAGGGCCGAGGGTACTCACTCTCGGTCTCCCGCGCTCTCCTCCGTGCGCGCTCTCGCTCGCGCTCCCTACGGTGGCTCAGGAGGGACTCCGTGCCCGTCTCGGTGTCCAGGCCATCGCGGCTGCTCACGGCGTTGGCGCTGGAACACACACACACACACACACACACACACACACACACACACACACACACACACACACACACACACACACCACACAATATAATTAGATATAGACATAGGTAGAGGTACAATATTGAGATGAGCTATACTGTAAAACACACACGTCACACAATACGACCAGATATAGATAGATACACAATATAGAGATCTATATCCTGTAAAACACACACAATACCCACACAATACAATTAGATTTAAATATAGATAGATATACAGGATAAAACACACACATCAAACAAATCACAATCCGACTAGATTTAGAATCGGCATTGCATGAAGCACACAGCTAATAATGATAACAATATTAACATGAATTATCTCTGTGGCTTCTTTCCATTGGTCCTCCACCAGCTCATTGATACTCTTCTACCTGTCGTGTTCCATATATGTGTGTGTCAGAAGAGCGCCCTCGAGGGGGAATCTAGCTCCTATCATGACGTTGTTTCAAATGCAGTCCCCCCGGTCACAGCAGCAGCCTCATTGTACTGCGGTATGTGAAGTGCCGTTAATGACCAGAGACCCTGAGCGGGGGAACAGTCTTGTCTGTCCGATACACTGGCATTAATGAGCCTCCATTGAAGGGCCCAGATGGTGCCCTGCGGTGTGACGTGTGAAGACAGACAGGGGGGGAGAGAGAGGGAGGAAGGGAGAGGGAGAGAGTGACAGGGAGAGATAGGTAGAGACAGAGAAAGAGATGAGCAATTGGACAACCAGTGAGAAACAGAGAGAAAGAGAGAGAGAGAGAGAGAGTGTCTACGTACGGTGTGTGTGTGTAGCTATGAGCCAAGGAGAGTAATGGTGTAGAACACGGTGGAGCAGGTGTGTGTGTGTGTGTGTGTGTGTGTGTGTGTGTGTAATGAGGGGTGCTGCAGGGCAGGTTATTCTATCACAGAGGGAATTTGACTGACTGAGGGGCTGTAGGGGGGACAGCCACCAGGCACCGAGGAAACCTGAGGCCGGTGAGAAAAAGGCTACAAGCCCAGCCCGGCCCTGTCACTCTCAGCCATGGAGGAGAGGCAGCTACACAACCAGACAGACGCTGGCACGCACAAAACACAAGAGACATAGGCCTACGGGAACACATTGCCCTACAGCTTGGGGGCACACACAAACACAGGTCCGAGGAACCCACACGTGCGCGCACACACACACACACACACACAGAGAGGAACACAACTTAAATTACAGGCACATGTCTAAGCACGTGTACCTGATTGCCCATTCAATCACACACAAACGCACAGACAAATACACACACACACACACACACACACACACACACACACACACACACACACACACACACACACACACACACACACACACACACACACCCTCTGAGGGGTTTAAAAGCAGCCATCTCATCAGCCTGGGGGGCAACACGTGGATGACGAAACGCAAATGAAAAACCCCAGCGACTGCTGTGTGCTTGCTCAGCGGAATAAAGTGCTCAACAGGGCGAACTAACACGTTTCCACATCTGAGTCTAATGGGGCATCTGGGTGTGTGTGTCCGGGTGTCCGGGTGCGTGCCTCCTTAGTCACAGGTCAGTGCATGTATGCAAATACACGCGTAGTGTTATGAAAACAGTCTTTTTGTCAGCAGAGCGAGTCATTATAAAAAAGAGGGCCCGCTCTGAGTTCGATGTAATGGCGGCGGTGGTGGTGGGCTGCGACAGCCATCGTGAGGCTCTGTCAGTCCGCCTCTGTCAGTCCATCTCTGGGGCCCTTCCACCCGGCCAGGCAGGGGGTCTGCCTCTGATCCTGGGGGGAGATTACCCAGGCCGGTGGTGGTGGTAGTGGTGGTGGCGGGCTGCAGCTGTGAACGCCCACTCTCCTTCCCTCCCCTTCTCTCTATCTCTCTCTCTCTCTCTCTCTCTCTTCTATCCCCACTGCTGCCTGTCATCCTCCCCGCCCTCCTGGGAAACTGAGCTGGACTCCTTTTTCACGTCCCGCTAATCCGGATTAGCGCCCAGAAGCACATCAATTCTGTCCCCCCCCATTCCGCCTTAAGCGTCAGCCCCAAACACCTACTGGGTCCGCTCGTCTAATGCGGCCATTCAGCCGGGCTCGGACACATGAAATACATGAATAAATAACAATGCGAAAATGAACCGGTAATAATATTCGGTCTATTTACAGAGCAGGGGCGAGGGCTCAAGGACAGGATTCGTTTCAGAAACGGAAAAAGAGCGAGAGAATGGCCGCGCTATGAAGAATTCATCGGCGCTAATTCTCCAGGAGAAAAGCCTGCCTGTCGGGCTCAAAGAGAGCGAAAGAGAGACGGGGTGAGGGAAGGGTAGCTTCGGAGGGGCGGGCGGGCGGGAGGGCAAGGAGCGTAGTGTGGCGTTTTGGCCACAGGGTGGCAGCAGCGGGAGCAGAGAAAAGGAGAAGGCCGGAGGGGGACGATGAAATCATCAGCTGACAGCCTGACAGCAGGGAGCAGCATGCTGAGGAGGACCAAAGCCCAGCCCCGGTGTGTCCAACGCTGCATGAAGACATACGCAGAGCCCTGACAGATCGCCTGGCTCTCCGTACAGCCCTGCTCCGGTCCGGGCCCCAGAGACGCCCGGCTAATTTTAGAGCAGTGGGAATCTCTAATCCTCGTGTTTGTTGAACTTAAAGTTTAGCATGGCATGAGGGTTGACCCCGGGCCCAGCCACATATCCCCATGTGTTGGAGCTAGCAAGTAAGCCACGTAGCGCTGCACATTGCCGGGCCACACAGCCCCTTTTTCAAGGGCTAACCGGGTATGGATGGCTGCTCTTAAGGGGCCGAGGTACAATGGGCCGCATTGAGTGCCAGCATTTCCCTGAAGATGTTTATGCGATGGCGGCTATTTCTGGAGCAGCTGCGCTGAGGGGAGGGGAGGCAGCATGTGGACGCCTGCGTACACGCTAATGCTAGCAGTTACTGCACGGATGAGTGGGCAAGCACTTCTTTTAGTAACGCGGGCAGGAGTTAGCGGGAATATGCTGCTGCAACATACACACAAATGCGCACGCGCACACACACACACGCGCGCGCACGCACGTACGCACGCACGTACGCACGCACGTACGCACGCACGTACGCACGCACGTACGTACGCACGTACGTACGCACGTACGTACGCACGTACGTACGCACACACACCTTTACATGTCCCATGTGTGGAGATGGATCTCTCTGATAAACCCTCTGGACTCTGATTAGCACATATGGCAGGCAGCGTAAAAAAAGGGATCATCCAGTGCGTGCGTCCGTGTGTATGGGCTAGGTTTTTATGCGTGTACAATTTTGTGTGTGTGTGTGTGTGTGTGTGTGTGTGTGTGCTTGTGTAACAGGCCAGCTGGGCCACTGTACTCACTGGAAGGAAGGGGGTCGGGAGTCTCCAATGCCGCCTGTCCTCTCCAGGGGCGGGGGCAGCTCGGGGTGGCTCTCTGTGCACTGGGACCCCCCGTCGGAGTGGGCGCTCTCGGCCAGGACCAGCTGAGACACGGGGGGAGAGGAGGAGGGCAGGGGTTAGAGACGAGAGGCCAAGGGAGAGGCATGGACAGCCAGAGAAACAGTCACACTAACGGGGGGTGGGGGTAGGGGGGGGGGGGGGGCTTCAACGGCAGCCTTCAGATACCGCGCCTGCCTGTGAAAACGCATTGGCCACTGCGCTGGGGGAAAACGTATTCCCTGACAGACTGACAAACGGACAGACGGCTTGACGGACGGACGGAGAGACGAGCAGACTACAAGACAGAGATTGCAATCGAATGGGGAAAAAAACCCAGAAACAAAGCACGCAGACAGAGAGCGAGGCAGAGATCAAAAGAACTCCTTGAGAGGTCTGACGGCGCGGCGCCGACGGCAGAGCGACAGAGCGACAAGAACCCCCCCCCCCCCCCCCCAAACAAAGCCCCGACGAAGAGGGAACCCGAGAGACAAAGAGGGAGAAATCAAACGAGATGCCCAGAGCATCGTAAAGGAGAGGCAGCGGAGTGGGAGGGGAGGGGGGGGGGGGGTTTGACTGACAGGTGGGGCTCCTACACGGCGCGCAGCGACTTCGAGGAAAACGGAGTGACACGGCGGCGGAGGGAGGGGTGCGTCCAGGCATCGATCGGCTTGGCACACAAAAGGCTGCTGTTCCAAAAAAAAAAAAGAAGGAAAAAGAAAGAAAGAAAGAAAAGGCCCATGGATACGGTTGCTCGGGGAGCCTGGATAACGAGAGCCGGAGGGAGAGTCAGAACCGTCCAGCGTGATAAGGACTCCGGAAGAGGAAACGCCGTCGGCGCCAGGAGTCACTGTCAAACACCCAGGGTTGGTGTTCAGTTCCTTTACCCGAGTGTCTTTCCCGTCTGGTGTCAAACGAATGGCTGCCGTTTTCCGCCGTGCTCCAATGCTCCATAGTGTTACCCGGTGTTCGCTCCAGGAACTGAGCGGCTTCCAATACTAACACTATGAACAGGAGGCCTCTGGGCCAGGGCTGAATGGCTGTCACAGGCCTACTGTGTCTGAACCATGCCAGTTGATACAGCAGCGCTACCAAACCGCCCGCCATGCCGTCGCCAGAGCTGCGCTGTGAGGGCCGGGAGTGGAACCGTCTGTCAAAATCAATCACGTCCAGCCCTACCTAAGGCCCTCGGGGAGGCCGCTGCAAACCACAGTGTGGGGGGGGGGGAGGGGGGGGGGGCGCGGGGGGGTGCGTGCTCTCCATGGCGGAATGCGCGATGAGCTATACGGCATAAATCACCGTTGTCGACGACGCCGCGGCCACAAATAGTCTGGTCGCTCTCTCCTCGTTCTCACCGACGCGCGTGTTTCCAGCCGCAAATGCCATTAGGCCGAGTTCAGCTCCCCGTGGGTGTAGTGCTCTTGGCAGCTCCACGCGGCAGGGTTAGGCTGGGTGGGTGGGTGGGTGGGCGGGCGGGTGGGTGGGTGGGCGGGTGGGTGGGTGGCTGGTGGAGAGTGCTTGTGGGCCTGCGGAGGCGTGCTGCCCTGATCTCCCCGGCTACCTGTGGCCAGGCTACCGCGCTGCGGGTATCTTTAGCCAGCGCTGAGCCAGTAGTCAGGCCCGCGGCCAGAACCCCCCGCCCCCCTCAGCCCTCCCCCTCCATCCATCTCACTTACCCAGGAGACCACTCGGCCGTTGAAGCAAGGCAGCTTGGCGTTGTCGTCGGAAATCTCCTCTTTGACAACCCTGAGGGGGAGGGAGAGAGACAAGAGTCAAAGTCAGGCCGTCTAAAAGGAGAAAGCGAGAGTCACTTCACTTCCTCTGTGTGCCTCTGAGACACTGCGGTGGGGACCGGGCAGAGGCACACACAGACACAGAGATCCATGTTTAAATGGAGTCACATTCTCTCTGCTTCGTTTTGCTGGCGTAGGGGTTGGAGTGAGCGCAGGCCATTGAGAAGCACGGTTTCTTTTATCAGTAATTTAAAGAGATGAACATCCCTAAAAAGTCGTAGTGTTTCATTTAAATGAGTGCTGGAAAATATTAATAAGGCATTAATCGTTGTGAAAAGCTGCGCTTAAAATAGTGAGTGGGTGTGTGTATTTCTGAGTGTGTGGGTGGGTGTGAATGAGAGACATGGTGTGAGAGAGAGAGCGAGAGAGAGAGAGAGAGAGAGAGAGAGAGAGAGAGAGAGAGAGAGAGAGAGAGAGAGAGAGAGAATGTTTGAGTCACCAGAGTGGTTAAACACAGCAGATGGCTCTCCCAAGCACCGCGGCTTTGTAAAACATGATAATGTGGGTCTAAGTGATGTCAAGATGATAGCTGTTACAATAAGCGTGTCAGCCCCCATTTTCCTTTTCCCTGCTGCTGCTGTTGTGAAAGGTAGAGTGTGGATGTGTGGGTGTGTGTTTTGTGTGTGTGTGTATGTGTGTGTCTGCTGGCGTGAAAAAGGGACAGGCCCCAGACTGACGTGTTGTCGGGCCACGTCGTGCTGGCTGTGTATTAATAGAGGGACGGAGTGTGTGAAAGGCTTCCTGCTCCCAAGCTGTAAATTCCCTACAGGAATACCTCCCTGTTACCCCTTTGACCTCCCGGGACACAGTTCAGCGGTTGAGCAGTCAACGCACCTGCTACGCTCGTGTCACAAACACACACACACACACACACACACACACACACACACACACACACACACACACACACACACACACACACACACACACACACACACACACACACACACACACACACACACACACACACACACACACCCCGTACAGCAGCCACTATACGGGATACTGTAGGCTAGTCTGTTAACCTGTCATTGCTGTGCTTGTGAACGGGTTCTTAACAAATAACTTGCGTGCGCTGTTGGGACACGTTTCCTGAAGGTTTGAAAGTGGTTGGAGAGGGCCTCGCGCCTCCTCCTGGCTTTGAAATGCTGATGAAAAGCCCAGAGAAGCACGGAGGAACGTCTGAAGGCAGTTCTATAGATTTATAGTTTTTCCCCTCTCTGCTTTGCCAGAGGTTCCTACTCACATGAGCAGCCAAGCAAAGCTAGCTGTGGGTTTTTCGTGTGTTGGGGTGTGTGTGTCCGCATGCGTGTGGTTGTGTGCCTGCCCGTGTGTACCCTGTGCATGTGGGCCGCCTTTGTTTTTGATCTGTGGGTAAGTGCATTCGTGTGTGTGTGTGTGTGTGTGTGTGTGTGTGTGTGTGTGTGTGTGTGTGTGTGTGTGTGTGTTCGTTCACGCGAGAGTGTTGTTGCCGCTGGAGGGAGTGGTGGACAGAGATAACATGGCCTTGTGGCTGGAGCGGACTGCTCGGCGGAGAACGCCAAGGCCTGTTTTACCTCCCTCCCTCTTTCTTCCTCCCTCCCCCTCCCCCTTTCTTCCTTCCTCTCTCTCTCTCTCTCTCTCTCTCTCTCTCTCTCTCTCTCTCTCTCTCTCTCTCTCTCTCTCTCTCTCTCTCTCTCTCTCTCTCTCTCTCTCTCTCTCCCTCTCTCTCTCTCTCTCTCTCTCTCTCTCGCTCTCTCTCCCTCTCTCCCTCCCTCCCTCCCTCCCTCTCCCTCTCCCTCCCTCCCTCCCTCCCTCCCACTCCCCCAGAGGAAAAGGAGGGAGGGGCCCTCCTGGCGGCCCGCTCGTCCTTAGGAGGTAGGAAGTGTTTGCATCCTCTCTCCGGAGCCGCGTGGCCAGCTGCAAGGTGACTCGGGAGGATGTGGGAGCGGTCAAGGAAAAACAAAGCCCTATCAGTGGCCTTAAGGCTCGCAGCTCGAGAACCACACGTCAACGCAGAGTCGGAGTCTGATTGAGGAGAAAGACGTAGAGCTTGTATGTCTAGACCTGGAGAGAGACCGCTTGTATATCTACAGCTGGAGAGAGACCGCCTGTATATCTAGACCTGGAGAGAGACCGCTTGTATATCTACAGCTGGAGAGAGACCGCCTGTATATCTAGAGCTGGAGAGAGACCGCTTGTATATCTAGACCTGGAGAGAGACCGCGTGTATATCTAGACCTGGTGAGAGACTGCTTGTATATGTTCCTGCTGATAGAAGCAGAGAGTTGTGTGCGTGTGTTGAGAGCCTCCAGACACCCGTCCTAACATTATGCATGACGTCCACCCAGCCAATTAGAGATATCATCCATGGTCGCATTCCATTTACCACTCCAAGTGATATCGGCCGCGCCATTTGTTCCACTGAGTTACACACACTCGCTCGCTCGCACGCACGCAAACACACACACGCACGCACGCACGCACGCACGCAAACACACACACACACACACACACACACACACACACACACACACACACACACACACACACACACACACACACACACACACACACTGCAGTGTGCTTACAGATCATCTGGTCTGAGGCTCCTGTCACTACTCTCTCTTCTTAAAGCTGCAGGATTACAGGGGTCTTAACAGATTTCGCAGGATAACCAACACAGCGTCCAATTGCTGCATAGTCTGCCGGCGCGCTCAATCTCCGTGTGTGTTTTTGTGTGCATTAGTGCAGCCGGAATGGATTAGAAGTGTTTGTTTATGCGCGGCGTGGCGGAGTACGGCTAGTTACAGCCCAGTCCACAGACCCTGGGTGCTGGAAGGGGGGGGCGGGGGGGTGAAGGTGTCTATAAACATGTTAAACTAGCCCCATTATGCTGTCACTACTCTAATGTCCCTTCACAACATGAATCACAGCTTGATACACTTCATTAACTGCATTGTCATACAATAGAACTTTTATCCTTTTGACACCTTTACATTGCAATACATTGCACTATATTAAGGCACAAGTTGGATTAGGTAGGTAGAGTAGGTGTTCACTAAAAGTAACAAAAAAAAAATCAAACATTCATTCCAGCCCATATGCATGCTAGGCTCACGTGAATGCGACTCCTAAGCTCCGGGTCGGCGGCCTGCGTTTGGTACAAGCCTGCACAGGTGCACCCTGTCCAAGAGCAGCCCACTGTTACCCTCAGGCGGCTTATCACTATTCAGCCAGGCAGCCAGGATCCCAGCCCCTTTCAGCAACCCCCATTTACCGGGGCACAAACAAGGCCGTTTTTCTTTCGCAGCCTCAGCTTGGCTGCCGGCTCCACTCGCGGCTGTGTGGCGGTGGTGTGACCAGCATGACACGGAGGTCTTTCCCGCGGGCTCGGCCCTCAGTGTCTGTGACTCAGCAAACCACACGCCATCAGCATTCTGCTGGTCCACGCGGTGGAGGAGGCTGATCTCAAACAGCAGGTTGTTTAAGGTGAACCCCCCTGACTTTATAAAGGTGGCGGAGCGTCACATGAATAGATGCGGCGAGTCTATATACTGCTTTAAACACATTTCACGTTGCTGCTGGGAAGGATCTGCTCTTTGACGGGTTGGCACAGCAGCGCGGGGGAAAATTACAGCGCAAGCCCTGTTTAGGCCGGATCCCAGGCTGTCAATCACAGCCGACTGGTGCCCCTCACTCCTTCTCAAACGCGCCCCCTCCAGAGCAGCCTGGTTCTGCCCCGTACGTCTGGGCTGACTCAAGCTCTTATGGAGCACGGCTAACGCCTCTTTTGACAGGTTGAGTTCCCTCTCTGGCTACTATGAGAAGAAGCCGTGTAATCAGATGTCTCCAGCCCCGAGCTGTCACAATTAAGACAGGTTTGATTTACGATACATCGCAGGATTTGTGACGATGGGCCAGGTAATGACTCCAATACCCTGATTAAATCGAGTTAAGTACCTATTATTATTTCCCATAAACCTAGCCCACTCCAAATCCTAGTGCTGTAAACAACTCTAAATGAAACCAGCACAAGCACACACAGAGCAGCGAAAACGCGGATTTATTTGCTTGACCGTTCTCGGCCCTAATGACGGCCTTCTTCCTTTACATGGCTCCATGGGATAAGCAGCCCTAAATGTAGAAGCTGGGGTAATCACGACGAGAGAGGGGAGGGAGAGAGAGAGAGAGGGAGGGGGAGAGAGAGAGAGAGAGAGAGAGAGAGAGAGAGAGAGAGAGAGAGAGACGCCGTCCTTCTCCCGCACAGCAGGGGTTCCTCTACAGAAGACCTTGGCTCGCACCGAGAGCTCATTTACATTTCAAACGCGGTCTATAACTGCAAGCGATTTGATGTTTCTCCTCTCTGCTAAGCAGTCTTATTTCTCCCCAGCTAATTCCCCACCAGCCATCCTGTCTATGCAGCGAATGCCAGCCCGGGCTACGTCTGATCCACTGCAGCCCTCCTTCTGTTCGCGTCTGCAGCTAGCTGGGTGGGTTTGTCCGGAACGCCGTGCCAAAAAACAGACGCATTCTAACTAGAATGATCTGGATTGAATCCACGGGCATGAGGGCCGTCCACAGAGACAACAGGCTCACTGGCTGTGCGTGGGGACGGGTGATTGTGAAACACACAAATTGGACAATAGACCGTTTCATCACTAGGGTTTCCGGATGAAAACAACAGACAGGGACGACGCAGAATGGATTGTTTAGTCGTCAAACTGTTTTAAAAAGCGCCACAACAAGCAGGGCCTACACACTGACGCCCATTTAGAGTATCTATCCACGGTATCTGGCCTCAATCCTCAAACACGCCGTGTTTGTTTTTCTGCGTGTGGATCAGCTGAGGCCCAGGGAGCGGCACGTGGCCTGGTGTGGTGGCAAGGCCGTGGGGCCACAGCCCAGCCCTCCAAACAGCACCAGGAAAAACCAGTTCCCTCACAAGGTCATTCTGCTCTGGGAAGCCATGACGTCTCTCTACGCTCTGTAGACACAGGCTGAACTTCCACCCCCTGTGTGTGGCTTTATTGTTTATTGTTTGTTTCTGTTTGTTAGCCAGGAAGTGTGCGTGGGAGTCTCTGCATGATACATCAGCTAGAAATGAGAAACCGACATTAAAACAAATATGTCTTTCTCAGCACAGGCCTAATGTAAATGGAAGGTTGGGGACGGTTAGACTATAAGAACTCACTATCAATATCTCAGCATAATAATTTATATAAAGTGGAGAGATGAAGAGAGAGATGATATATTGCAAATGCACTGGTTAAGAGCAATTGAATTTCATGCATTATTGAGAAAAAAAGAATTCCCTTCCAAATTACATAATAAACATTATTATCATTACATTCATATGCTATGTGAACCTTGTGACTGGCTTCATCTGGTCCTCCACATATTTCAATCTAGACGTGAGAACGGGGTATGCTATTTGACGGATAATGGACGGCCAGGCAGCACAAGGTACTGTCTTTTTTAGGTGAGTATTTGGGTTGCCGTCCAGTGCGCGGCTCTAGTTGCGATGTGGTCGTCTTATTTCGGCCTCGCTGTAACCTTATTAACATTATAGCCTGGGTAGATGATAATTCCTCGGTAAAACCCAGGTTCGGCTTTAATAATAATATGCGTGCACTCGTTAACGTCTTTATGTTGACTTGCTGTTCACCCGCAAAGCATTGTTTATACACGTTTGTATCTAGGAGTTTTATCATATGACATCTCAATGAATCAATTGCTCTTGAATAACAGTAAAACCTAGGCTTCATGATTAGGCAGTTGAAAAGTTGGTTACCAACAAGCCTAACAAAAGCCTACCTATTATTCAAAGTTGTTATGATTGGTTTTTAAAAGGTTAGTTGACAGGTCAATGTGGGTCGATAACCAGAATTGACTCGATCCTCATTGTCTTTGTAATAACTTAATATTGTGACTTCAAATTCCTTTCTAATTCGAATGTGTTTCTAATTGTAGCCTAAATAAATAAAATAAAAACATTCCAATATTCTGATAATGCTCTAACGACCTATCAGTGTAAGTGCGTTTTATAAACGTCAATACAATATGCTTCAACTGCAGATGTAATTTATGTCGGGCACCAACATTGCAGCAATGGGCTGCAGACTTGGGGCTGACAGGAGTACTTAGGGAGGTAGTAAGCATAGGTGTCAAGGTTCAAACTTCTAGTCTCTGCCTCTACGCACATTACAGCCTACAATGAACAGGTGCCAAGCATGAAATACACAGGGAAAACAGGCCTACTGCACGAATGAAACAATCTTGCTACATCTGTTGTTAGATAACTCTGTTGGCAATTGTAAAGCATTGTCTACATGCACTGGATAAACAGAAACCTAGATTAGTGGGGCAATTACAATGAGTGTAAAGAGATCGATGCAGTCTACACACTGACAGTGAGTGGTCACTTACCCAAAATCCTGGTCCATGGATTTGAAGAAGAATTTGTAGCTATTGACAGGACGATTGTTAAGGACATTTTTAAAATCCGCTAAAGTCACTTTTTCAGGAGAAACGGATATTTTCACTAAATAAGGAGTCTCCTCCTCGTCTATGTGGTATATAATTTTGGTTTCCGCCATGAGAGTGAGGATAGGACAATCATTGACACAGGAAAGGAACAAGGGTTGGCAGCGCAATAATAAATAGGCCTTTTCCAAGCTATCCACAGAATAACATCCGAGCTATACTCTTGACATCGTCAATAAATGTATCTGTAAATCTCACGTCGTAAAACAAATAACCTTGCCTTTGATAAAGTAAGCGAAAAATGTAGACATAATCGCGTTTAACTGACTGTATTCCTTCTCCTGTGTGTGCCTTGGTAGGCTACGGTGGCTCTTTCAGACCGTAATAGGCTAACAGGAAGGGAAAGACATCCTAGCGATCTGAGTTTGGAATATTTATATTGTTCCAATAGTTTGTAAGACAGTACTGTCATCTAGTGGTACTTTTTGGACACAGTCGCGCGAAACAAAGACATGGTCGTCTGGTCTAATACGTTCTCGATGTGTTTGCCTCGGCTGGGAGAGAACAAAGCATAGGCCCCTTTCCGTTACTCATCCATCTTAGCTGAAAATGACCTGTAATGCACACAGCGACATAAACAAGCCATAACAGATATTCTATAGAATGAATAAACCATATAAAATGAATGCACTGTTCTAAGCAGGCTACTGAGATTAATGATGAAAAGGTCTATTTATATTTTATACATCAAAAATGTAATACTATCATGAAGTGGCTACTGTTATTATTTTAGAACATGATATGCTTATAAATGCAATAGTGTGACATAAACTGGATTTCCTTATACTCTGTTCAGATCCACTTGAGACAGTAGGTGGTAGTATTGTATTGCAATGTTTGCTACAGCAAAAGGGATTCTCATTTTTCCATTTAATCGAACGTCTTTCTCAGTTGTGTGCTCGTGTAATAACTTTCCATAATAGGATAATAATTATCCCTATTATCTACATGCCGGCTTGACTACTACTATAAAGGCCAAAGTGGAAACAAGACATTCTATCGAGAATTCATGTATCTAGCACCACCAATATACATCATTAAACAGGAGAACATTTTACTAGAGTGGAACTACATTGAAGTCATGTGTGTATGTGTGTCTGAGAGAGAGGAAGATAGAGAGATAAACTGGGAGGGAGAATATTTGTTCATTTTATTAGTACAAAATGTCTCCACGCACAGTAAGTAGTCCTTTTTAGGCAAGATGAACATTTGTTTAACAGAAGTTTTGATCTTTAGTCAATTCAAAGCAGGAGATAGTGATTTAATTAAATGTTATACTTACAGTACATACATTCTGAAAATGCCCCATACAAAGATACTGTATTTTCCTTTACAACCAGAACCCAAACCTGGTTGACTTTATTAATTATTTATTCCATGAATGCATAGTTTCCTGAGATGTAGTACACAGCCCTTATTTCATTTAGATATCCCTTATGATTTACCTTGTAAAGTACATTTAACATATCGATTTATAATGTATGTAGAATGCCAATACCGTAACCAAGATTTGTGCAAAATAGAAAAGAATTGTGATTTTAGAATGCTCTGCATCAATACAAAGAACATACAGCATAACTGAATAGACATAGCATGCAGTTTTTTACAAACTAAGAGACATTGCAATATTGGAACAACTGCATAACAAATGCAATTTGTTAAAAGGAAAAAAAAACATTGAGAAAAAAAAGATGAGATATATAAAAGAGCAGTATAGAGCTTGTAGCAGAGGAAGATTCCCTCCTGTCTCTTCCAACATCTTATCATAAGGTTTCATCATTATTTTTCATTTCTTCCCCCTCTTCCTGGTTGTCTGCTCTGGACCTGCCAGCAGCTCCCTTCTTCAGCTCACTTCCACAGCTTCTCATCCATGTCTGGAGACAGACAGACAGACAGACAGACAGACAGACAGACAGACAGACAGACAGACAGACAGACAGACAGACAGACAGACAGAGAGACAGACAGACAGACAGACAGACAGACAGACAGACAGAAACATAAAAGTTTGGTTGTTCATAGAAGAAACAAGTGTAAGGTGAGCTGGCGAAAATGACCCTGTCACTCGACTATTCCTCAAGTACTTTTCCTCGACAAAGTAGCAGTTTTAATTACACGTTTTTCATTTAATCCACGCTGTTGACTACCCGCAAACCGTAACTGTAAACTGCTATTATGTGAGCATCAACATTACCAGTGACTCACCCTGGTTGCAGTCTTTGGAAAGATCAGCTCTCTCTTTCAGTAGGTTGTTCTTGTACTCTATGTGGAGACAGTACAATGGTGTGGTCAGTAGCTATTTCAATAGTGCTACAGATACAACAGTTTAACCTTTGAAGTTCAGACACAGTTCACAACATTAGGTTTCCAACCTGAATGGAGGGTCTCCATGTTGCATGTTTTCATCTCTGTGTTCTGCAGTGATATATCACCACCATTTGTCACATGACCCCTGTGAATCACAGTACAAGTCACAGTCCGTCACAGAGGTAGTCAGACATACTGGGAAACGCATCTGCTACTCTCAAAGGAACTTATAAAAGATGATATGTTGGATCTGTTTGTACCATTTCTACTCACCGTTCAGACCTGCGTACATCATATTCCAGCCCTAAAGGACAATTCAAAACACAGCACAAACAACTTCTTACAACTCACAACGCACGTTCAGACAAAAACGACAACACTTAAAGCTGTGTGCGAGAAGAAAAAAAAAAGGAATAATAGTGAGTCAGATGCAGTAGGTTTTTAGAGACTGTAAAAGGAGGCTGGTGGAATACGGAGGGGGGACCCTCACACACCATACCTCTCTTTCTGCGTTGTCGAGTGAGCACGATGACCCCCGCGACGACAAAAGCCAGGAGTAGGAAGGTTGCCAGGATGTAGCCCAACTGCTGCAGGAAGTGACCTCGATGCTCAGGGAGGATGACGTTAACCACTCGGGGTCTCTCCACCTCCTCCACTCCTGGAGCAACAAATGAGGGTAAAAACGAAGACACACACACACACACACACACGCACACACACGCACACACACACACACACAATGAATCATAGATGAAAATATATATATATTTGTATTGATATACATTGAAAAATGCATACAAAGAATTCGTTTTAAACCAAAATCCCATATTTTAAAGTAGTAATTGTTTAATTTGTTTGCTCATTCATCATATCTGAAATTACGTTTCAACAGGTCCTGGAAACAGAGATAAATAAACTGCTTCTCTGCCCAACCCTAAGCAAAAAAAAAATGATTCCCTTGCGGTGGCTTGTGCTGTGTTACTTTTCTTTTCAGGAGCTCAGCTTAGTGAGTGAGGGAGTGTGCGAGGAGGGGAAGAGCAGGAGTTAAATGTCAAAATATTTCTCAGCACTAATGACTTCCAGACCTGATGTCATGCAGCTGCTATTTTTTTCCTCGACTTGGAAAATACGGATTAACCAGAAACGTGGAGAGGGAGGGGAAAAGGAGTCCTGTTATGATGTGGTCCGCCTGTCTGAATTCGTTTTCCAGCTATCTGCTTCTCATAAACACAGAAGTCTGCTTTTTAGCAGATAAATCCCTGTCGCCTTCTCCGTTAGTCTGACTACTAAAACACGGAGCGGCAGTCACAGAAATCCTTGGGTACATTCCCTGACAACGACAGCAATAAGATGTTAAGGACCACGGTGACAAAGCTGTTAATGGCCTTTCTCTAAATTCATCAATAAAATAATTTCATCACTGCATTATGGCAAACAAACATATCATGGGGGTATATATTCAGTTAAATGATATGTATAAGTACGATTGTCCTTCCACTGGTTATGGCCTGTCCTAATCATTGTACATTGGGGTAACACCTCACAGCTGTCTGTTAAGAGAAATTACAGCTAGTGAAGCAGAACACCCTCCATCAACAGCTCTCCTAACAGACTTTCACACACCTGTTGAAGAAGGGAGCTATATTTTAGCCCTCGGTGGAGACATGTTGGAACCAAACCTGTAAGTGCTGCCTCAGCGTTTTTTCTCTCTGACTGTACAGCCTGATGAAACACACCCCCACTATTGGCTACAGCTCTTTACAACAAGAAGGAACTGCATTGCTTTTCATAGAAAACAGTAACAATCCCTGTCCTTGATAAACAAGGATTTGTCAACTGGGGCACTATTGAGGTAAACAGACGAAGAGGGGAATTGTGGACCTAATCCACCTATCCTCCTCCATTGGGCCTTGCTTTAGACAGAATCAATGTTACAGCAACACACCCCACTCTCACTGAGAAAATTGAATTAGACTGTGGTTTAATCTACCACATCCTAAGTGGGAACCCTGGTGAGTAATTATCACCTGCCGGGACAGGAGACACTTAAAATGCATGAAACTGCAATGTCATGTTCAAGGTCACCGTCTCAGGGGAGCCCTTTAAGGAGCGGTGCAACATTCAGCCACGTCTGCAGCTGTTGCCGCTTCCCATTTTGCGTGACAGACCAAACGTGAACATACGTGTTAATCGCGGTTTGACATATGCAGCACAGGGGCTTTACAGAGTGGGTTTTCTGTCGCAGAGGGATCGTGATTAATTTGCAAGTCAATGAGCTGACAGAAAATATCTTCATTTCGTCGAGTGGACGGGGGCTTCATGTGTGTTCTCTGGCGTTCTGGGACCCTTCCATAGAGGATTTTTGGCCGATTAAAAAGAAAGGGCTCTCCGTTTTGCTTTGCAGGGAATAATTATCGCATTACTGTAAAAAGGCTCCAAGGACAATTGTAATTATAGGTAATTGCCGTGGTCTGCTTGGGTACAGATAGGACTTAAGGCCTAATCTAACAAACAAGCCAGCAGTGGGCGGAGAGGCAAATTACTTCCAGCGATAAAAACCCAAAGACCTAGAGGCAGCGTCGATCTATAACTTACATTTCTGCACCGTGTACAGAACTTGACAAAGCGTGTACAGTAAATGGGTCAACTTTTATTTAAGAGTGAGGAGAAGGACTTAAATCTAACATGCCCCCCTTTCTCTCCTTGGCTGTTCCCTTTCATGTCACAGCTGGCCCAGATGCTGAACAGATGTAGAGCCCTTGCTTCGGACTGCTTATAAACACACCCCAGCCAGAGACAGAAACACAGACACCAATCGGCACAGAGTAAGGCTGGAATCAGAGACACTAGACAGTTCACAACGAACGCTGTCCAGCAAAATAATAAACGTTTGCTGTGTGAATTTGTCAAACGAGAATAACAGAAGGGTCGAGGAATTCTCCCCAGAGGCAGAGTATTGCTCTACTGCCCCTGTCTGCGTGTAGCATGGCGTTGCCTGCAAACTATGAAGTCATTGCCCAATGCTCAAGAGGGGGAAATGAAAGATGTAGCCAAAGCAAATGAGCACACTTCCGTTCTGACCAATTAGAGGTGGTTCAGAGGTATTATGAGGCTGCTGCACCAAAAAGTCAAACTCCAAAAGCAGAAAAAAAAGTCATTTTTCTTTCTTGGCATTCTTGACAGCTCTTTATACAGTAGTTGTTTAATGACTTGTTTTTTTTCTCTTGTTGCTTTCCTTCTCAGTTTCTTTCTCCGACTGACTTTCTTTCTGGCTTTAGCTCAGCCATCCATTACTGAATTCCTACTTTATCTCCTCCACCCTCATTCCTGAACTTAGCGAGGAGAAGGAAAAAAAAGAGTTGAAAGTAAAAATTGGCAGGAATAGGCATGGATTTAACTGGCCAAAAATTCCAGTAAATGTGAGTGAAATGAACAACCCAGTAAACACTATTCTCCCTGGTCAAGCACTACAGTAGGTAGACGAGTCAAACAAATATGAAGAAAATAACATATCCGCTCACCAAATAGCAGTGTTGCAAGGTCTACTTAAATGTAATGGGAAACCAAATGAGAGATTCTTACTGGGCTCATCGTTGGGTGGGGTGCGTGGCGGCGTGCGTGGCGGCGCGTCAGTAACAGCAGGGGGCAGTGACGGCCCCACAGTCAGCCTGAAGATGCGTCTCTCGTGGCGCCCGCAGTAGTGGTGGTGCAGATGGCAGGAGTACAGGCCCTTGTCCACAGGCTGCAGGTCTGAGATGGTGAGGGAGAAGTCGCCCACGGAGAAGGCGTCCTCGGCCACGCTCATCTTGCTCTGGGGGAACAGCGGGCCGTACTGCCGACGCTCCCCAGAGGCGTAGAGGTCCACCAGGCGGTCGGCGGCGTCGGGTCGCACGCCCGGGGGCTGGAAGTCCCAGTGGGCCACCTGCTGCTGGTCCTCCTGGAGGCCCTCTCGCCACAGGGGGCGGCGGTTCACGCAGGGCAACATCACCGAGTTGTTCAGCAGCACCACAAACACGTGCTTCTCCCCATCCCAGAAACGCTTCTCTTTACGGGCTGGGAGGGAAGGGGTTGGAGAGGAGAGAATAGTACGGAATTAGATAAAGAATATAGAATGAATTATTCATTTTTTTATTTGTATGGACAGACTATCATTATACAAAAATCATTAAATCGATAAAAAAAAATGATTTAACGTCTTCAATGGTCTTTGGTGGTCGTTAGTTGAAGTGGTATTACAAATGGTGAACATGGTGATCAAGACAAACTGGTATCCAGTAACATTATAATAAACGTGTCACGGCTGGGGATACTGACAGAAACTGGTAAGTCTCACCTGATTTGGTGACGTCAAGCTGGACCTCGATGGACTGCTGGATCTGGCAGTAATGATGATGGAGGTTGCAGGTGTAAACGCCTCGATCAGTCATAACCACATCTGAAGGAAACGGTTCAACCAAGGCACTTTCAGAAACACCGGGTCGATAAAAGTCTGAATAGAATACTGAACAGTCATCACAGACTGGGCGTAAAAAACATAAAAAAAAAACGGGAGAAGATAGTCTTACTGTTGATGATGAGGGAGAAGTTTCCGTCAGTGAAGGCAGACTGGGGGATGGAAACGCGTCCCTTGTTGAAGCCGTTGTAGACCCTCTGACTGGACCCGGGGGAATTGTCCAGGATGCGCTCCACTGAGTATTCGGGGCTGCTGCGCATTAGGTCCCAGTGGACCACGCGCTGGCGGTCCTTGAGGCGGTCGTGGGTCCAGATCATGCGGGGGCTGTGGCAGGGAAGGACGGCCTGGGTGCCAGCCGGCAGCGTCATGTTCTTGGCCTCTACCACCACACCCAGCCTGGGGCTGGAGCCACTCTGGGCCCATGCTGACAAGGGTTTGAACAGACACAGACAGACAGACAGACAGACAGACAGACAGACAGACAGACAGACAGACAGACAGACAGACAGACAGACAGACAGACAGACAGACAGACAGACAGACAGACAGACAGACAGACAGACAGACAGACAGACAGACAGACAGACACAAACTGGATTTAAATTATTTATATAATTTTGTTAGGTATCCATTGTGTGAAAACATAACACAGGGCATAACATTGTAGAAGTATCTAACTGAGCAGAAGAGAGGGACAATGACATGGACACAGTCTTTGAAACAAACACACAAATATTCTGTTTGTTAGAGAAGGGTAAAATGAATAGAAGTTAAGCAGGCCTACTAAAATGACTATAATATACAGAAAACACAGAGCGATGTAAGAGGATTTATTTTTGTCCTACCTCTTGGCAGGAAGAAGACCGCAACGACTGAAACATAAACAAACCAAGAAAAACATAAATGTGTTGTTCTGTTACTTGTTACCCAATAACACACTGCAAACCCATTGAATCCCAGATCAACCCCTACTCTACAGTATTTTTACAACATCAGTCTCAATCATAAAATGCGTTCTTTTTCTTTACCCCCCCCCCCCCCACACACACACACACTTTTTTAAATGTATTTTTGTTCTATAGTCATATTCAAGGAGGCGAGCGACTGTGTGGGATCAGACCAGACCTTTCGAGTTGATCCTCCACAGACCCTTTCCAAGATAAAAAATGAAAACAAAGAGAAAACAGAGAAAAGAACAAGGCAACAACCTTGGACTGGGAAGAACAGATAGCCTAGCTCAGATTTCAGTTTTATTTGAAAAGTTCTATATACATGTTCCTTGTAGTAATATTCCCACTTTTGGGAATGAATAATTTTCTGCAGCACGTTTTGCTATTCCCTTACCCTAGAATTATGTGTAAGTGCCATTCCTACTGCTGCCTGCTGTTTACCTAAAGACTGGCTGAGGAAAGTGCAGCCTATGAACACACAGAGCCTCTATTCATCCTTACTCATTCTGGCCTGTGTCAAGGCCAGGTTGCCAGTCGAAAAGCACATCCAGTAAGAACGTTCACTGGTCACCGTGACCACCCTTCAGTTGCATCCATGGCTACTGCCTTGGCACTGACCCACCACACTGTCTCCACTGTGTTTGGGAATCACTGCCAAGATCATCTTGAAAAAAGCAACGCCCTGCCTCGTCGAAACCTTAAAACTAACAAAGACAACCCGCTGATTGATGTTAGCTCCAAATGAATCACAAAGCAGGCTCTGGGTTGTTTTACAGGGACAATAAGGAGGTTTTTAGGGCCAGTCCAGCCCATGTGTTTTAGTCATTATTTGGTCAACATGAGCCATGGTCTAGCTACAAACAACAGATTCACCACACTGGGTTATAGAGATGATATATCGGCCCCTCTCCTTACAGAGATGGTATTTACATCCCAATATGTAGAATAAATCCCTCCCTGCTTTCCCTACTCTTAAGCAGATAATATATTTCTTTCTTGATAAATAAAGGAGAGTAAAGCTGTGTGATAATATCCAGTTGCATCCATTGTATGATAAATATGCTTTATATATACTTCATCTGAGCCATGCCACACACACACACACACACACACCATCCTGGCTTAACAGTGGATGGAAAACAAACTGTGGCAGGAGCAGGATTGAGGGGTTCTGAACTATACTGCAGACAGAGAAAACAAAGTGCTTCAGAGCCTGTAATTTTCTCCACAGTAATTTCTACAGCCGCAGTCGCTGACTCAGGAGGCAGAATTATCACCTAAAAGACTTAACAACCTGCTTTACTAAATCCCTGGGCATAATGATGGGCATTTTCCAAATGACTCGCCAAGACCCTATTGTCTTCTGACTCCCTGAATTACATGTAGGAATTAAACTAATTGGATATGCCACGCAAGTGAAATTAAGATTCATTCAGCTGAATCCAACATGTAAAATGTTGAGAACCACACATAAATACGCATCCACGACACTTAACGTGGCCAATGCTCTGATTCAGCAGCTTAATACTAGTGTGATGTTTACTCACAGATTCCAAATAGTCTTACCAAAGTGCAGATTCAGCTGAACGGACAAGGCGACTTTAAAAAGAGACTATTTACTTTAGAATGTACATCCTGTCCAGTGGGAAGTCTATATTGACACCCCTGTGGCTGAATCTGCACCCATGGACATACACCTTGCCTTGCATTTATTGGGTCGGGATTTTCCAGCCATCTCCTGTCAACAGGAATTGCAGTGATAAGTGTGCCTCAAGGGCTTGGGTGCTGCAGTGTGTCAGCCTGGCAGGCCTGGATGTCACTCCGTTCTGTTAGGACACTGAACCACAATATTTGGTTTTGTATATATTCGCATCTTTGGGTACAGCACTTCCACTTCAACAGCCAATCTGATTTATCGATGCTTAAGGTGATACAGCTATATACTTATCAATGTTTATTTTATATTCAACAAAACATTAAGTAACTATTTCATCAAGCTGCCTTAACAGCACTAACACATGGTTGTAGTAATAATTCCCTTAAGCAGCCCACTCATTGTTGATTACTGACATATGACTAGCTGAAGGGATTGTGCTGACTCCCCTCCTCTGACTGCCTTTAATTCCAAACACCTTGAGGTGAAGCCCATAAAACAGCTCACAAACATACCACAGGAGCAAACCAAGAGAAAAGATGCTCACTCTTTATAACATGATTACACTTAAAGCAAGGGACAGCAAATTATGTTTTACGATGTTTAACGGTCAAAATAGTTGATTTACTATCATTACTGTCATAACTATACTCAGCTAAACACGATCTAAGGCTTTCTTTTTATCTGGCTGAAAATCATTTTTTTCTGTATACAAATGGAAATTCAAGTTATTTTGTGTAGGGAAAGAATGGAGTTTAAATACATAAAAATTCTAGAAATTCCGTACCACTGATAAACAAAACACAACAATGTAGGTTATGAAACAAAAAGTGGTACTGTAGCTAACTGAGAAAATCTGCATGAAAAAAACACTAGGACAAAGACATAGGAGGAACTTACCCTGAAGTAGCAGAGTCATGTCTCCCTGCATCTTTTTTGGAGTTCTCACCCTCTGAAGATGTATTGAAGTGTGTTGGCTATAAGCATAAATGCACACAGGATACATACACCTGAAGAGAGTTCATCTAACAACAAAAGCTTTTCACTTCAGGAGTCTCTAGCTCTGACCCGAGGCCCCGCCCACCGTCTGCCTGTGAAATCCTACACTGGCCTGGCACGAACTTTAAACTCACTGACTAAATGAACTTTATCATAAATATTACTCATTATGATCACTTATTTTGAACCATTTGGAATGTATACTACTACTGGAAGAACTGTCATTTCTACTTTCTACTTCACTTTAATATATACTGTATAAGACAAAACATTATCAGGAACTTTAATGATTAGAACATCAAACTAATTATTTTATTTTTGGCCTGTCTTCGCTAATAACTTATAATAAACATCTTCTGAGTAAAGGGTTGATTTAACTTAGATTTTGTTATGTTAAATAGCTGATCTATGCACGAGTATGAGACTGTGTAATACTACCACCTACAGTCAGACTAGAGAAAGGGTTCAGGAAATAACATAAAAAAGTGCAGCAAATCACACAAACACGATTCACGCACAAAACTGATAGATATATTTTATTGTTGATGATTTGTTTGTTTTATACACCTGATAACGACGCAGAAAATAGTTCAGCTGAAATTAGTACAGAATCATGTAACCTGGTTCAAGTAGCGGAGGACAGGTGGTTGAACGGGGTGTTGGTGAGAGGTAATGCAGTCCTTGGCAATGTGTGGTTCAGTCAGTGCTCTATCAATACTCCTCAGTCCCTTTTGTTGCCGTACTGTTTGATGAATATCTTGGGGGCGGCCCATCCTTCGGGGGGTTCCTTTAGGCCAGCTCGGGTCCAAATCCTCTTCAGATCCTTCTCAAAGCTCTTCTGTAGACAGACACAAAGAGCCGTATCGTATCATTAGGTGAACAGTTACTTACTGGAAGTTACCTGGCTTCTTCTTCTGTAATGAATAGTATATCAAATTGCATATGTACAGTGGGGCCAAAAAGTATTTAGTCAGCCACTGATTGTGCAAGTTCTCCTACTTAGAAAGATGAGAGAGGTCTGTCATTTTCATCATAGGTACACTTCAACTATGAGAGACAAAAATGAGAAAAAAAATCCAGGAAATCACATTGTAGGATTTTTTAAGAATTTATTCGTAAATGATGGTGGAAAATAAGTATTTGGTCAATAACAAAAGTTCAACTCAATACTTTGTAACATAACCTTAGTTGGCAATGACAGAGGTCAAACGTTTCCTGTAAGTCTTCACCAGGTTTGCACACACTGTAGCTGGTATTTTGGCCCATTCCTCCATGCAGATCTCCTCTAGAGCAGTCATGTTTTGGGGCTGTCGCTGGGCAACACGGACTTTCAACTCCCTCCACAAATGTTCTATGGGGTTGAGGTCTGGAGACTGGCTAGGCCACTCCAGGACCTTGAAATGCATTTTACAGAGCCACTCCTTCGTTGCCCGAGCGGTGTGTTTGGGATCATTGTCATGCTGGAAGACCCAGCCACGTTCCATCTTCAATGCTCTCACTGATGGAAGGAGGTTTTGGCTTAAAATCTCACGATACATGGCCCCGTTCATTCTTCCCTTAACACGGATCAGTCGTCCTGTCCCCTTTGCAGTAAAACAGCCCCAAAGCATGATGTTTCCAGCCCCATGCTTCACAGTAGGTATGGTGTTCTTGGGATGCAACTCAGCATTCTTCTTCCTCCAAAAACGACGAGTTGAGTTTTTACCAAAAAGTTCTATTTTGGTTTCATCTAACCACATGATATTCTCCCAATCCTCTTCTGGATCATCCATATGCTCTCTGGCAAACTTCAGACGGGCCTGGACATGTACTGGCTTAAGCAGGGGGACACGCCTGGCACTGCAGGATTTGAGTCCCTCTCGGCGTAGTGTGTTACTGATGGTAGCCTTTGTTACTTTGGTCCCAGCTCTCTGCAGGTCATTCATCAGGTCCCTCCGTGTAGTTCTGGGATTTTTGCTCACCGCTCTCATGATCATTTTGACCCCACGGGATGAGATCTTGTGTGGGGCCCCAGATCGAAAGGATCAATGGTCTTGTATGTCTTCCATTTTCTTACAATTGCTCCCACAGTTGATCTATTCACACCAACCTGCTTGCCTATTGCAGATTCACTCTTCCCAGCCTGGTGCAGGTCTACAATTTTCTTCCTGGTCCTTCGACAGCTCTATGGTCTTGGCCATGGTTGAGTTTGGAGTCTGACTGTTTGAGGCTGTGGACAGGTGTCTTTTATACAGATGACGAGGTCAAACAGGTTCCATTAATACAGGTAACGAGTGGAGGACAGAAGAGCTTCTTAAAGAAGAAGTTACAGGTCTGTGAGAGACAGAAATCTTGCTTGTTTGTGGGTGACCAAATACTTATTTTCCACCATAATTTACAAATAAATTCTTAAAAAATCCTACAATGTGATTTCCTGGATTTTTTTTTCTCGTTTTTGTCTCTCATAGTTGAAGTGTACTTATGATGAAAATTACAGACCTCTCTCATCTTTCTCAGTAGGAGAACTTGCACAATCAGTGGCTGACTAAATACTTTTTGGCCCTACTGTATATTATTTTTACAATTGCTTTCCAAAGCCTATGGTTATTTATGTAATGAAAACAGCTGACAAGTGACATAGCTAAATAATTCAGCACACATTTAGCAGTGTTGGGTGATAGCAGTACACTGTTTTAACAGTATATCAGTTCAAAGTGACCTTGTCAGTACAGTGTACCAATTCAAATCACCCTACTCGGTATGAAACTGATAAAGGAAATACTATTTATTACCAGCTAAGTTGATGCGCCACAGAACAAATGACACACCACATGTACAGTTTGTATGGTACTTAAAGATATATTACATCCTGCACACAACAGTCCTTATTTGGTTATGCAGCATCATCACTCTACATAGGCTGAATTGGAAGAACAGCTTGCTACAAGCATAATCATCTTCTTGGCTTCATTACATCACAAGAATTTCTAAATATGCATCATCTGCAACTGAATCATCTAGCCAAACGCAGGAAAATGCTCAAATATCAGTAAGATATAAAATCTGGCCTTGTTCGTATGAGGCTGATAGAAACATAATTTTAGCTTACCATAAATTAAGATAACAAATTCTGATTAATAATGATTAAACTACACTAAAGAGAGGAACATAGATGTAAGAAGGTTCCATCTACCAAATATGTCACTTTTACAGCCCGTCATAAGAGTACATTTGTACATTCAGTTCCTCTGCTTTACCAGCTCAACAAAAAGCACTGACCTGCTTCCTCTTCCTCCGACCATCCATTACTCTCCTCCTCAGGAACTTGGTGCGTTTCAGCAGCTTCTTGTATTTGTGGCGGTTCATCTTCCGCCGCCGGATCTTCAAAACATTCCTACAGTTTAGCGGTGTCGTTGAGCCCTCGCCATCCTCCATCACAGGGACGGTAAGAGGCGGAAGTAACTTCTCCTCCAGCAGATAGGCGTCCTCCTGGACCAGTGGGACCTCCGACTGTGAAGGGAGGGAGTAGCGCAGTGAGAGCCAGCTCTCCAAAGGGCTCATGGACATTTTACGAGGCACGAGGGCCTCTTCCAGTTCTGGTTCGAGTAGAACCCATCGAGGTGGTGGTGTGTTGTCTGCTGCTGTGGAGTAACTTCTAAGTTTTGTATTTTTGAGAGAACAGCAGGAAGCTGGGAGGGGAGGCGTCACTAATCCACTCAGTATGTGCCCTGGAGTCTGCAGATTACCTACGGAAAAAGACACAGGAAATAACACATTGCTATTTCAATACAGAGCTACAGTATTTAATTCATATTAAACAAATGGTGAACATATTAAATAAAACTTACCAGAAACTCTGCTAACCAGACTAAGGCGAGGGACTACTCTTGAGACGAACATTGTTGTCCACTTTATTTACGCGGATGAAGTCATCGATCAGGATTTAGTGTTTGGTCCTGTCAAAAAGACATGGTGTTATGGACAACGGGAAACCTGAACACAAGAATATGCTGTCTTTTGTGTCTTTATTTAAACCCAGTAATCTTTGTCAGATATACAGCCCTGGCTGCAAATTAACCCAAAATAAAAATGGCATTATCTTACATTATCCTGAAACTATCTAACTAGAGAGCTTGATAACGGTTAACGTAGGTTAGCGTGAACCATGTCATGCTAAACAAGCCACTATTACGCTGGCTAGCTAACTTGGCTAAGTTAAGCGTTATGACAAGCAAGCGAACGTACTTTTGTGTCGTTCGGGTAGTTTTACCTCCAATGTAAATCCCCCAAACAATGTATGCCGCTAAATGCTAAGTATAGCTAAGATTTTATCATCATTTCAAAACAACTCACCAGACGTAAGTGAGGCCGGTAGATTTCTGTTCAATGTGACTTCAAGGGACAACTACCGGACGGAGACAAATTCCTCCGTACTTCCTGTTGAGGATCGAGTCAAAGGTTCCGCCACGTAAATTGAATTTATCATGATTTGACTGTCTTATTCCTGTATCACTTACATTTATGAAATTGCTGTGACTTCTGCAAAAATAAAACGAATAAATAATAAGATTATCATTCATGTTGATGAAAAACATTCTACAATGTCCATTTTTTCACATCATGAAAAAGTGGAAATGACCAGAAACCAATGGTATGTTATTGTCTGTTCTGGCAGCCGAGAGGAACTAAAACAATTGAACAACTTAATATCACAAATACAAAAAGTCACTGGTACTACGTTGAGATTTCAAAGAATCAGAGACCTCTGAAGTTCTACAAATTGTCAGTTTATAGGTTTCAAGTGTAAAATACACCACTAGATGGCACTACAGCTTCGTGTATGTCCTTCTTCGACAGATTTTTGTTGCACAGCAGGGGCCTGATAAACATGAAAAAGGAAAAATTCAAATAAATCAAATGTGTTTTTATGCCACTAATTTGCATTCACACATCAGACCTCGCCCAGTGTGATATGTGGGTTGTGTTCAAAGTGTGGGGGAAAGTATACCAACCAACTTGGTTTAGCCATTTTTGTTTTAATTTGTGCTTACAAAGCCTATGTTTTACATTATCTTCATAAAAGTGATTGGATTTGACATAATCTAATATTATGGACGGTACTTCCATATCAATAAAAGTAATTGCTTTGTTTGAAAGGGAGTCAAATAACTACTGGTGATGTAATAACCAAGACAATGAGAACCAATTTTGTTGTATCTTTATTCTCAAATTTGCTTCCAAAATGGTCTTAAAAGTTCAGGTGACCAGAGAGAAAACACAACATAAAATGACAATTTTGTTTCTCTCAACATCCGATCAAAACCTTTTCAATCCACTAGGTACATTTGAAATATATTACAACTTAATTACATTACATTTTCTTTTAAATAGGACAATCAACAACTTTAAAATGTTCTATCAATTTACATAATTCATATCTAATGAATCTAATTCAGTTGAAATTAAATTGACCTTTGTGGACATATTGTTTAGTCAAGGTGGACTTAGTGACACTCCAATAATAACTAAATTATTACAGCGTGGCCTTAAACCAAGTCCTGTGTGCTCATTAATGTCAAGCTGAAACAGCTACAGTATATACAGTAATCCCTGCCAGTACAACATAAAACCAAATCAATAAATAAAACACTCAAATAGAAGCAACCACATTAACAATGAGAACACGGTAGTTTACAGTGGATGGCACAGGCTGGCCATTCAAATAATGGACTTAATGGGCACAGCTTTTTACACCAGTCATTGTGTAAACCAAATCTCAGACACATTACTGGTTATGACACACAGAAAATAGATTACAAGAAAGTGCCTAGCTATAACTGCCTTTAGTTGCATTTACATGGTTAAAAAAAAATGGTTTAAAAGTGCAAAGCTATATCTGTCTATGGCTATCGATGAAAAATGGTACCTATAAGAATTAATATGTGCAAATTAAGTTGGACATATAAATGCAACGTTCTCAATCTGAAACTCAGATGTAATGTTTTTAAGTTGCTGGCCATGTTAGTAAGTACAGTCCAAAGTAAGGGGTGTAACAAATCTGAAGGTTAAATAAATTGCATGTTCAAGTTTTAAGGCTATGTCAATTCATTCAGGATACTGTACATTTACATGTTATCACTGTACTATACACTATGAGGTTTTACATCCATTGAATATTGTGACGATTTGGCTGTAAGAGCAACTGGCTCTGACTCTTCGTGGTTATACAGTAGATCTATACAGCAATTGGAGGACTCATTTGCTAATAGACAGTTTACAATCACTTTCACCCTGAAAGAAAATATCTACTACATCTAAGAGCATTAAACATAAGCACTACAAATGTACAGTACATCTCATAAAAATGTCACATCATCCATGTGTAATATTTGGTATTGTTTTACATTAGACAGTTGAATTAAGCCAAAATCTGTTTTGGGCAGCTGTTCCAACCCCTCTTTGCATCCAGATGGTAACGTAAGTCCTTCTCATAATCTCTGATCAGAGTTTAGTGCACAGACTTTATCATCTGTAGGATCTGCACATCAAGCCAGAGCGAAACTGAACCTAAAAGTCACTTGACTCTCAAGACAAAAGTATCAGTATATCTGTAGACAAAAAAATGTGCTTTGGAAACACAGATAAGACAGAAAGGAAGGCAACACACGTGTGAACAGGGGAGTGGGGCGGATAGAAACACACACTGCTTAACATCTCAGTCTCTCTGTGTGGACACTCCACTTCCGGCATGGTGTTGAGGCTTCAGAGTAAGGAACAGTCCGGCCTCACTGACCAGCAGACTGGCCAGGCTCCACCTCCTTCTCCTCCTCCTCCTCCTCCTCATCTTGGGTTAGGCCAAATGCCGGCACTCGTCTCATTGTCCGTAAGGTTTGTGACTTATGGGAATGCTTCAGGGATATAGGAGACACACGGTAAGACTCCCTACTGTGCTACAACAATGCCATGGCAAAATAGAAATCCTCCTCCTGTTAAACTATGGGGGCCTTGGTTGATTTTGGTGTCCCAAAAAACATGTATGTGAATGTTCGTTGTGAAGAACGTGCCCCAGCATTCATTATGTATATACAATGAGTAAACCATCTGAACCACTCATAATTTAGAGGAGGAGGGAAGAACAGCCAACCAAAGCGATAGAGATAGAGAGTGTCTTCTGGAGCCTTGCTTTTGAATCAGCCCCTATGCCTTCTAGTCTCACATATTCAATCTGTTCTACTGCCAGCACATCTAAATCAAGCTGACTCATCAAGGGGGTAAAAAGTCAGGTATGTGAGTCAGGCATGCTGATCATGGGACAGATCAAAACCTGTGGTGAGGCTAGAGTGACTGGATCAGAAAACACTGCTCTAGGGGTATGAAACGATGACTAACCTGTAGACGGCTATCCAGGTAACAAGCAGGTAGGAGGGGCTAACAGTTCTGCACACAGATGCATAGGGAGCGAGGAAAGAAAAACAAAAAGAACAGCACAGAAAGAAACAAACATGAAAACACAAACAAACAAACGCAGGAGAAGTCGTGCGCCTGACAGCAGATACTGCTGAGAACAGCACTGCTGATACGGCAGAAAGGTCTGTTCACACTACAGTCACAGCAGTAACTATACAATACTGGCACAGTTCAATTCTTCAACACCAACAAATAGAGTTGGAGAACAGTGCATGCGACGTGGAGAGTGAAAGCATTCAGCACGTCACAACAATGACACAAACCAAGATGGAGGTGACTTACGGAGGAGGAATGATGCTCCTGTGGTCGCTCTAGTTTGATGCGGATCTCTGCTCCCTTCCCATCCTTCCCGGGCCCTGCATGGCAGAACACACAAACCCTCTGTAGAGTCAATAACTAGTCGCCGGGTGATCGGTCCACCGAATCTAGGGGCCTGGAATCCTGCGGCCGTGCAGGGGGGTCATGCGGCTGAATGGTTTCCTGGCGCCCCCCACCCTCTCTCACCGGGGGAGTTTCCTCGGCTGGTGGTGCTGGTGCTGCTCATGCTGTCCTCCAGCCAGGTGCTGTAGGTGAGCGAGTCCCGTTTGTGGGGCGTCTCCGCTGAAGACAGGCTCTCCTGCGGGGATCACACACACACACACACACACACACACACACACACACACACACACACACACACCCAAAGAGATGCTAAGATGACAGAGGACTTAACATACTCAGCCTACAAATACAGTGAATACAGCAATACTTTATTTTACCACATGACACACGTAGGCATGCATGCACACACACACACCCACACACCCTCACCATTCCAGTGTCATAGTCCTCGGTGGCCTCAGTCTCCTCCACCACGCTGGCGAAGCTGCTGGCGTTGGAGGAGGAGCGGGAAAGGTCGTGAGCCTCAGGGATGGACGGGGCCCTGCCACCGAGACAAGAGCTACAACTATGGGTTAATCAGACCTCCTCACAATCACACATGCAGTCGCGGTCGCTGTCAACCGGAACGAAATAATATACACAATCGTCAATGTTCATCTGCACGGCTGTCATAAAAATGCCCCTTGGAAACCTTGAAAATGAGCCACACTGGGCATTACAAATGCAAACATCCATTAAAATCATTTCTGGTGCGTAATCGAATACCCTTCCTGCAAACAAGCAGTGTGGTCGGATCATGGACGCTGAAGTATCCTGACCGACAAACATGGTAGCATGTTATTAGTCTGCTCTTCACTCACATGTTCTTGGTGGCGAGCCCCTCGGGTGAGCTCTGATTGGAGGAGTTTTCCGACTTGGGGTCCTGGGAGGCGTGTCCACTGTCGGGGGTCTTCTGTGTCACCGGAGAGCAGTCTCGGCTGCTGTAACTGCAGGAGAGCATATGAAATGTCAAAGTCTTTATGCTTATCACGCGGACTCTCAAAACAAAACATCATAGATGCAGCCCGCTAGAGCCGAACACGTTTGCGAGGAGACGATGTCCTGGTCTACACAGTATCAACATCGATCCTCACCTCTTCTCCTGCACTTCCTGGATGTTCTCGATGCCGATGGCACTGCTGCGTCTGGAGCTGAAGGGCCCAGACTTCTTTCTCGTGGGGCTTTTCCCAGGAATGATCAAGGACTGTCGGTTGGGAGAGACGACAGTCAGCAAGCAGCACATTCCCTCTCGAAACACAAGGACCAAAAGCATTTTTTATTTCGAGTTTATTTTAAGATTTCCTTTTGGTTTGGCTGTTGTAAAGTACGCTCGATCTTTATCACTTTGAGGAAGGTCAGTACCGTCTGTAAAATCAGTTTCATCTTGCTCTCAACGAAATCAATGGTTACTTGGCCCGCCAATATTAGATTTCTTTTTCTTAAGGCTGACTTATTATTATTATCTGGATACCAAGTAGCAGTACACTGGCCTGGAGTTGTTCCTCTGATAAGAAAACACTAAAATATGCTCTTAGAGGCTTAGCTCCAGTGCCAGTCAACCAGCTAGCGAGGCTGGTAGAGTGATGCCGAGCAGGAAGATGAAAGATGGAAGATGGATTCTGCTGCTCCAGGGCTTACCACTGAAATGTGCTTTCTGGGCAAGTGCTTTGTTCCCACAATCCCCCTTTGTAAGCTCTCAAAAATAAGGTCTTGAAAAAAAAAAAAGACCTCATCTAATATGGCTTCAAAGAGCTATGGGATAATTTTCCTCATTTTTTTTTATAAGCAGCGAGATCTCCTGTCATTAATATTCCTCTTTTTTTTTTGAGAATTAGCACACACTAATTAGATAGATTAGCAAACACCAATTAGATCTGGAACAATATACGTTAGTTGTAAGCACCCACGGTGAACACAAAATGCAACCAAACAGGACAGTGAAATAGGGAGATGAGCACAGCAAAGACCAGACATGAGGGTTATTATGAGAGCATTGACCAATTGACTCTTCTAATATTTACTTTTACACTGTATTGATTGATATTATTATTATTATATATTTTTTTCAAATATAATAAGATTGTGCAGTAAATTTAAAGGAACAAAATTCCTGTTTGCTGTATGAAATGGCTATAAGTATAACTGTACTGGATTCCCATTCCCATAAAACAATATGTATAGCTCACAAAAAGCAGTGGAGTCATGCACAGGAAAACAAGGGCTATAGATAGAGCATCAAGAATGAATAGGAGTTAGAATTGGATATGAACCTCTTCTATTGATCCTATCCCTATGGCACTGCCTCGACGTCCATATTTACTGGGACTTTTGCCTGGTACAAGCAATGACTGAGTCGCATAGGGAGAGGCAAGGGAGAGAGAAAAAGGAGACAAAAACAGCATGAGAATACATGCAGCAAGTTAGGTTGATAAAACAAAATGCAAAGCACATATTAGATGGAGTATACAAGGCACAGTTACAGAAGAGGGGCATGTTGGGCACCATGGGTGCAATAAGAGAGAGAGACAGAGAGAGAGAGAGAGAGAGATGAGGATGGCACTGTTCAGGCCTGTGATAAAAGAAGAGGAGGGGAGAACAAAGAACAGCAGGAGGACAAATGTTATGAGTTAAGATTAGATAACACAGCAGAACAAAACTTATGAACAAGTTACACATAGAGGGCTGGTCAAACAGTGGGACCATTTGGTATATTTGTTAGTTGCACACGGGCGAGGTGTGATTTCAGTGCTTGTGCATGAGAGCAAACAGTGAAACCAATCCCAGTGAAGCAACAACAACTCCTGTGAATTCCTTTTCTTATAAAAGTGTTTTAAATAAGTCCTGCCACAATCCAAAACAAGCTTTAGCTGGCATGCACGCGTACATAAACATTCAGTTCACATTTAGTTGCCGGCAATTACACTTAGGCAGCACAGATGCAGGCAGGGGGGAGTTGCTAGCTCATAAATACCAAACAAAAAAATATTAGAGACGCATACTCTATGTTACAATCTGTTCAATCCCAGTTGGCAATCACACCTCCTCCACCACACACTGACAGTCTGTGAAGTGGTAGTGAGGGGTGAGCGGGTGGCGGGCCTAGGGTCAGTGCGGCTGGCCTGGTGAGCGGCGCTCCTGCTCGGTGAGAGGGTTAGTTTCAGTGCGTTAGGCAGGCGTGTGGCGGCGGGCGGGCGGGCGACAGGCCGTGGATCCCGCCTCGCCACAGAGCAGGGGGCGAGGTTGGCAGCAAGGCGTCCTTCAGAGAGCAGAGCAGGAGGAGAGCGGCTCTGGGGCTGCGCGTTACTTACTAGCACGGGGAATTTGGGGCTGTCTGCGTGGCTGGTGTGGTGGAGGCTGAAGCCGCCGCTTTGACTAGTGGAGACAGTGTGCAGCTTCTTGATATTGAGCGCCATGGCGTCCATGGACTGGCTCCTGCTGCGGATCACCCGCTGGACAGACAGACGAGGAGGAGGAGGAGGAGGAGGAGGAGGAGGAGACACCGTTGAGCTGAGGATGGGAGCCTAAGCACCTTTTTTGACCTCTGACCCTTTGTCAGACGTGGGGGCTCAGAGGGGGAAAGGCTGCGCTACCCGTGCCCACCAAAGGGAGAGGCCGGTGAATTGTAAGAGTCAAACCAGTGATTATTGAGAGCTTAAGGTCATCGTAGAGAACCCCCACCCTGGGAGAGACAGGTGTATGTCGGACCTCATTATACCTAGCAGAACCCCTTCCTCCACCGCCCAGTCCCATAAACAGCAACATAAGATGGGGTTAGAGAGACAGAGTTAGAGAGGAGCCCTCTGTGAGCACCAGAGCAACGAGCGAGGCTGAAGTGGGAGGGGGGGGGGGAGGGGGGCGGGGCACCAGGAACTCCCAACACAGCATGCAGACAGAGCACAACGGCACAGCTATACACCACAGCACAGCCACAGCCACAGCAGCGGCGGGCGGGGGGGAAGCTGGTGGACCACGTAATGCTGTCAGCCAACAGGGGAGAGACACAGAGATACACGGAGCAGACAGGGCTGCTAATGGAGACTACTAGAGTCCCAGCAGGGCCAGGAGTCTGCATACAGCACACACAAGGACATTCTTAGAAAAACAACAACTACAGTAACCACGGGGAGAAAAGATTTGTGGGGGGAAAAATGTTGCTGTCTAAAATAACTTTAATAGTTACATGGTCGATGTATTGGGATGCTCTTATGTGTGTTTGGAAACGATGATGCATTCACTTACATATGAATTCAATACTGTACTTCCATGACTTGGTAAATGTTTTGTTCCTTCAGTTAGTTTAACGTATAAAATGTTCGTGTAATCTTAAAAATGTCCTTCCTACTGATTAGCCCTTATTTGCCTTCTAACAGGTTAACGTCACAACGCCATGAGGAGAGACAGACAGCCTAGGACCGACCGGCAGTCGGGTTACCTTGAAGGACTCAAAGAAACCTCCTCCTCCTCCTCCTCCTCCTCCTCCTCCTCCTCCTCCTCCTCCGCTGCCGTTGTCCATCTTGTCCTCCTCTCCTCCTCCTCCTCCCAGGCCCATCATGGCCTGGCTGTTGATGTGGACCTCCTCGTACAGCGTCTCCAGCAGCGCCGACCTCGTGCGCTCCTGGGCACGTTGTGCACGTGCGTGCACACGCAGGCACGCACACACACACACACGCAGAGACAGACACACACACACACACACACACACACACACACACAAACACACACACACACAACTGAGTAGGGGAGCATACATTATCATGTTCACACATTCATGTGAGTCATTTTCCGTTGTGAGAAAAAAATATGAAGGTTCAGTTCAGTTCTCCTTCAGTTCTCTCTAAGCCATCACTTAATAATCTCACCTCGAGTTTGGCAAACTTCTCTGCTTTGCAGCAGGCATACTCAGCATTGATGAGCTTACTGAAGAGGAATTCATGGAACTCGGGACCCTGAGATGAGAGAGGAGAGCAGACAGAGTGAGAGAGAGCCCTCCAGACAGAGTGAAAGAAAACCCTGCAGACAGAGTGAGAGAGAGAGAGCCCTGCAGACAGAGTGAGAGAGAAAGCCCTGCAAACAGTGAGAGAAAGCCCTGCAGACAGAGTGAGAGAGAGAGCCCTGCAGACAGAGTGAGAGAGAAAGCCCTGCAGACAGAGTGAGAGAGAGAGCGCCCTGCAGACAGAGTGAGAGAGAGAGCCCTGCAGACAGAGTGATAGAACGCCCTGCAGACAGTGAGAGAGAGAGCCCTGCAGACAGAGTGAGAGAGAGAGCCCTGCAGACAGAGTGAGAGAGAGAGCCCTGCAGACAGAGTGAGAGAGAAAGCCCTGCAAACAGTGAGAGAAAGCCCTGCAGACAGAGTGAAAGAGAGAGCCCTGCAGACAGAGTGAGAGAGCGAGCCCTGCAGACAGTGAGAGAGAGAGCCCTGCAGACAGAGTGAGAGAGAGAGCCCTGCAGACAGTGAGAGAGAGAGCCCTGTGGACAGAGTGAGAGAGAGAGCCCTGCAGACAGTGAGAGAGCGCCTGTATCCACACTGCCCTTCAGACGAAGGAGCTCCGCCTCCTCACCTTCCTGAAGATGGCCGGGTCTGGAAGGGCAGGGCCGAAGAAGGGCACATCGTCGCGGGCCGTCACGGACACCTAGCAACAGGACAAATCGGGCCGAATGGCCACTGGTGCGTTTCAACAGAGACGGCGATAACTCTGACCCGTAAAACAGGTCAGCGGCTCAGCCTTTTAACACCACAACACTGACATACCTAAACCAAACTGAACAGAGCCTAGTTATACAAATATTAAATATAAGCGTGAACAGCATCTCCGGGCCAACTCAGCATGGGTTTAGGCTTAGGTGAAAAGGCAACTGTTTGGGGTTACACCCGCGTCCACACGTTACCTTGTAGAGGACGTTGTCCGAGCAGGCCTCGACCACCTGCACCACCACGTAGGCGTGGAGGAAGTTGGAGGCGATCATGTCGGGAACGAAGGGGGTGCTCTCCTCCTGGAACACGAGGGCCACGATGTCGTTGCCTATGTGCCTCTTCCTCTGCAACTGAAACGCACGGCGGAGCGGGGAGCTTATTGGGGGGGGTGGGGAGTCGGCAAACAACGCAGTCACGTATCCATCCGCCGAGAGGCTCAAAGTGTGAGAGAGTTAAATGGGACCCCATGTAAAGTGTTGGTGACGCCAAAGATCTTTCAGTTGATACTTCGTGTGAATGATCTGATTATAGAAATCTCTTTCAGGCTGTACTAGTTTCCTGTTCCCCTCGACTCATCTCCGTTCCTTGTTCCTCCATCTCTTTTGACATACCAACAGCCAAAAGAGGGGGCACTAAGGCTCATCAATGGGCTACTCCTGCTGCACCTGGAGGTCCTGGTTACAAATCGTCTGGGTAGGTGTGCCCCCGGATCGACCATTCGTGTTGAGTTGAGGAAACGCTGTATGTGTGTGTATGTGTGTGTGTGTGTGTGTGTGTGTGTGTGTGTGTGTGTGTCTGTGAGAGAGAGAGAGAGAGAGTCTACGTGAAACACAGAAAGCCACTAGGGAGAAGAGGAAGTGGCGGGTGACAGACTTCCCTCATCAGAGACACATTCTGCCTTAACTAACACATCTCGCTGTGGCCCTGTCACACGCAGGATCAAGCACGGTCTAGCTTTGGTGTGTGGGTGCAGTGGCTGCTACCGTGATGGCTCCATGGCCGCCCCAGTACCTGCTGGGCGTCGCCCTCGGTGTAAGGCAGCTTGGTGGACACGTGGAACATGACCTCCATGTTGCGGTAGTTGCGGTAGACCGACTCCACCCCTGTTTGGCCGTGGCTCACGTCCAGCCCTCCGCGGAAGCTAGAGAGAGAGAGAGAGAGAGAGAGAGAGAGAGAGAGAGAGAGAGAGAGAGAGAGAGAGAGAGAGAGAGAGAGAGACAGACAGACAGACAGACAGACAGACAGACAGACAGACAGACAGACAGACAGACAGACAGACAGACAGACAGACAGACAGACAGACAGACAGACAGACAGACAGACAGACAGACAGACAGACAGACAGACAGACAGACAGAGAAAGAGGGGGGGAGAAACTCAAAACCAGCTATATCTTTGATGTAGCAGAGCGGGTTGAAACCCCCAGATTGGTGGCTTGAGGTAGTGTGTAAGATCAATCGAGCCATTTGTTTTGAGGTGAGCGAGGGGGGAGAGTGGATTGGCAGCACCAAGAACCCTTACCCTTTGAAGTCCTGCAGCTCAATCTTCTCCCCTAGAAACTCCAGGAACTCTACAAAGGCTGGGCTCTCTTCACTGTTGCCAAACAACTCCTCCTCTGTTGTCTGCAAAGGTACGTTGAGGAAGGGAATTCAAACAGAGCAGAAATTGCGGGTGGCAAATCATGACCCTATGCAAAAATGCACTAAATAGATTGGATCATTTGCTTATTGGTAATTCTTCACACGTCACAATAATCATGGAAAACAATACTGCAAGCTTGATCATGCCAAGGTGAGAGGGGACTCTCAGCATCAATTATCATAAGTTGTCTAGCAGATAGATTGAATAAAAATGTAATTTAAATGCTAATCCATACTGTATATGGGTAGCATATTCATCATCTCATTAAAATGTATTGTCAAGCAACTACAGCTCAATGGACTTTAGTGACTCTGGGGGATGGGTATCATGTGTGCTGGTCTAACATTTCAGCCTGTCACTGAGTTCTATCACAAGACAGAAGGGGCATTGGAAATTGCCATTAGACAGCTTCTCTCCACTGTATCTGTCAACCGGCGACACGGAGACCCATATAGAACCAGACAGACTCTCTAGTGTGTGTGTGATATGTTGTGCGTCAATACAGTTTCCTGGCAGTCCTCATGTATGTTAATGTTTCTCTGGGTGAGAGAGAGTGGCCCCCTCAGGGGCCCTTAAGGCCCCTGTGAGCTTAGCTGCCGCGTCCTACAGCAAAGTCCCTTCATTTTAGGGTCAAGGATAGGGCCCCCCAAACACTTGAGGCTCCATCAAAAGAACCCAAGGGCCCTCGGCTTAGGATTGAATGGCTCTACTGAATCAATGGAAATCACCATAGGGTCGTGATTTTCCCAGACAACGAGAAGGAACAGTGAAGTGGAGAGAAGTGGCAAACTAAATGTTTGGATAGGCTTCATAATCAAAGATTGGCAAGGAATGAGGCATATACTGCAGTAAACAATTTTCGGGAAAAAGTAGTTGATTTACTTGGTTTATGGGCAGATTGAAATAGTTTAAAGTCAAATGAAGTATTTTTGTGAGACAAAATATCTTAGGTTCATTGTGACTTTGTGACTGAAGGACGACAGTAAAATGTTATGCCAGCCATCCCCTTTTGACAGTCGATTGTACTTTTTTGAAAGCGTGGATATCTCTGAAATGCAGTATAGCTTACCTGGGCAAACTTTTGGTAGATAACTCCAAACTTGAAATTGTTACTTATAACGTGTTCATCAAACGTGACGATGAGCCTTGAAGCCTGGGAAGATAACACGAAAGTTCAAAAGCAATCTCAGTGCAGAAGTCTTTTTTGATAAAGGAATATTTTAATGTGTAGCATTAGGCTTACTTTGGGGTACAAGACTGGGAAGAAGCGATCCACATTCACTTCTTCACAGACAAGCTAGCAGTTCAAAAAAATGAAAGAATGAAAACATCAGTCACAAAACAATCGATATCCACACAATCACTGCCAAGCCATCACAAAATGTAAGGATGACGTAGTATTACTGTTTGGCTTGTTAACAAAAATGAACTACAAGTGTTCAAGTGTTTTTGTTTTTTCCAGGCTCACCTTAGCCATCTGGACCACATTGGGGAATTCGGTGAGACAGGAGATGGGGATCACATCGTGGTAGGTTTTCAGTTTGGTCCTGGTGAAGAAGACAACAGTATCACGACCATCATGTAACACGCAGACGACACACAGTAGTGCGTGTGCCTGACACCCACAGGTGAACCGGTGCCACGGGAAGTGACCATCCATTTTTCACTAAACTCCTTTCTTTTCCCTCTCCTTCCCCCCTCCCTCCATCACACACACACACACTTGCCTAAACCCAGCCCCTCTGTCCCGTGACGAGGAGAGGAGGAGAAGACAGAGCTGCTGTTGACACTCTCCCTAGTTCAATGGCTAACGACAAGACTATCAGTCAAGGGAAAACTTAGCATCACACTGGGAGAGATAAAGGAACCTGGAGGTGAACGGAGGTTCTAACCGGCTGTGTTATCAAAGGAGGGATGGCACCAGGAGGGAGAGTCGACCGGGGAGAAGACGAGGGGGGAGTGAAGTGTGCAGACTGGAAGTCGAGGGGGCAGAGGGCAGAGGGCAGCGGCGTGGTACCTGAGCATTAGACGCAGATGCTCCTGCTCCCCGATGACGTCATACTTCAGCGAGAACACCAGGTGTCCAAGGGCGCCGTCCGCCGAGTAGTAATTAAAGTGCTCCTGGTGACGGACGCGAGGCGGACAAAGCAATGCAGGTTCAGTTTTACAAACTCCTTCACACACAAAAATGCACGCACGCACGCACGCAGGCAGGCAGGCAGGCAGGCACGCACACACACACACACACACACACACACACAAACACACACACACACACACACACCAGCTTATCTAAATGGTTGATTCATGAGGCGCCTTATCCATGCCCGCCTCCCAGCTGTTAGTCCTCCTCTATGAGCAGATGCTATTCGTTCCTATTAATGCTGGAGGGAAACAGGTGGCAAAGCCTAATGCCTCTTCATTAGCAGCTCGGTCTAAAGTGCCAGGCGACGAAGCCTGTCCCTGTTAGCGGGCTCCTCCACTGGGATTCGGCGGGCTCTCATTCACTGGCATTAGGACTAATTAGCAGGAAGGTGGAAAATATGAATGCGATAAGTTTCACTTTCTCTCGTCCACTCGTCCCTTTATAAATCTGAAAGCAAGGCTTTTGCATGTTGTAATCTATTAACAAAGATTTATTTTATTCAGATGACAAAGTCTGAGATCTCTAAGTCACATGTTTTACTACATTATAAAATGCATTTATTGTGCCTCATAATGCTATGGTCAAACTTAATAAATTCCCCAATTAACAATGCTGGGTGGATCATTTAAATTCTGCAATGTCATTAAGAAAATGGAAAGAAGTTCCATAATCCATCAGATAATTTAAAATGTGCAACCTAATCAGATTACTTTTGGATTATTTTAGGCCATTGCCACAACATCTCCAACTGAGAGAGTATTTTTTGCTAGTAATTATAAGTAATAATACAAAATATAAATAATATTACAATAATATATAATGGTTAATCTTTGACAATGGTTAAGCAGGGCTTATCAGGTGAGTCATAGCTCCTGCTGACATCATCAGTAAGGTATGACTGGTTCAGTGTTAGACAACTTTTGAAACTTTTTATCAGTTTATCCTCACACAAATGCGACTGACCTTCCCCAAGAAGTGTTTCCTGTACAGCTTGGCCGTGGTGTTACACTCCAGTTTGGTGCGGCTGGTCGGGGAAAGAGGCTGGAGCTGTTCAGGGTCTGCGTCGTCGCCTAGCTCATGGTTGGTCCCCTCAATCCAGTAGCCCCCAAACTGGGGGAGCAGGATGAGAGGGAAGGGGCTCCTTCTGCCCAAAACCTGGGGCATGAACGACATACCAAACACAGACTTGGGATTGACCTTCATCGACCGTCTCCTTCATCAACTGATTGAATAGAGTGCCCTAAATTACAGCACATAAAAACCAGTGTCTTATTTTATTTCCCGAGAGGACCTTGACATTGGACTGACAACTGACTGCACAACACAGAGTTAGTAGCATGTGTGAGCATATGTTATAGGCATAATCTCCTGCTCTGAGTACAACCCACCTCATGCACACTGGGGTATGGAATGTAGTCCTCTTCAGTCTGCAAAAAAAGAAAAAAAGAAGGTCTGTTTCATTCTTTAGCCCTGTCTCTTTCCATATCTCTCCATCTTTATCTCCCGCTCTCCTCCAACTGCACATTCCGACGACACACTCCCTGTGGTCGGAGACTACGGGTAATCACAGAGGGAGTGCACTGCGAAAGCCATGTGGTGCAACCGTGCAGAATTTGATCAGCCAGTCATTTCCTTATCACATCACTGCCATGCCCCAATCACATTGTCGTGTTTTGAAAACAGTGCGGGCAAGAGATCTCCATCTCAGCGGCCCATGATGTTTCAGAGAGAGTGACATAGCCTGACCGTCTGATTGATAATTGCTCAATTATAGAACTTGTGACCTGATTTTACCACCATTATACAGTCTAGAATAGTCCTCAGCTCTTTCAGAGGAATAATATACAAGCAGCCCGACCGCAGCATTACTGGTTTTGACACAGCGTAGTATTATCCATGAGTCAATTATTCATAATGTGTCTAATTCTGGTGGCAGCTGCTCGGTTTCAGAAGCAAGGCTCCCCTGCAGTCTAGCTTACATTCTGCTACACTGTGACAGGAGTTAGAGGGAGATATGAGGGGATGTTAGACAATGGAGGCTGTGAGTCTGTCTGTCTGTGTGTGTGTGTGTGTGTGTGTGTGTGTGTGTGTGCGTGTGTGTGTGTGCTTGTGTGTGTGTGTGCGTGTGTCTGTGTGTGTCTGTTCTTAGTAATAAAGGATCTTACTTTGAGAGGGGGAGGAAATGTGCATCTCTGCTCATCCATTCTGTTGCCCTGCAAAAGACAGAACGTGTGTTTGTGTGTGTGTGCGTGAGAGACAAAAAGAGGCATAGAGAGAAAATAGAGAGAGACAGACAGAAGGAATGGACAAAGACATTCATGAAATGATACACATACCAGCAGGTTCTGCCTGGGAGAGCCCCCAGGGTAATTACCAACACATCATAACTCTGGAATCAGTATACTTATCATTACCAAGGTGAAAATCACAAAGAAAGCAACATGAAAGTAACAAGAGGGTGAGTAGCACACTGTATCAACAGACAATAATGTAGGACGATATCATTTTGATGGATATTAGGAGACAAGGGCCACTCCGGACTAGGGAGCAAGCGTCGGTTGGGAAGTAGAGGTAACGTAGAGGTAACGTAGCGGTAACGTAGAGGTAACGTAGAGGTAACGTAGAGGTAACGTAGCGGTAACGTAGAGGTAACGCGGATGCCGTGAGAGAGAAGGAAAGGATGTTAGGAAAGCAGACGGGCAGGAGTGACAGGATCACAACAGTCAACGGCAGAGGAGGATGAAGTATCCCCGATAGGGCCCTGAGGACTGTGTCACTTAGTAAGCCCTGACCCACAACAGTGTGTGGGGCCACAAAGACACATAGATGAATGAGACGCAGGCCTGTCAGGGTTGTGTGGGGGACAGGACCTGCCCACGTGAAGGGCAGTGAGTGACAAAGATAGGCCACGTCGTTTGTTTTGATACAGTCTCTGCGATACCGATACACCAACTGATACACCACGTGAAAAAAATCATTTTTTTTCTTTTTTCAAGTTGGAGCCAACAAACAATAACGGCAACGTGTTTTTTTCTCCCCCTTACCAAGTTTCATAATATTTCTTATTGTGTAAGAGTAATGAAAATGGAAACTTCAACCAAGCCTAGAAATGACTTCAATCAATCCCCCTGAATGACTGAAATTACAGAGCTGTGAGACAGAGCAAACAGTGGAGTCTGCTTCTTCTGTTTGATAAAAGAAATCTCTGAAACATTCCCGGGCTATGGTGATGTGTGTAGGCTTGCTCTACAGAGAGGACCCCTCCAAACGCATACAGAGATTAGGGACACAGAGACAGGCTGTTAGTCGGTGTTGCTTTGAACTCAGGTAATTAACTGATAGTGGTGGACAGAGATATATTAAGAGTGTTTGACCAAAGACAACGTCTTCACAATGGCACTCTTAAACTACTTGTTCCACTATCCAGCAGGGAGAGATAAAGACCAGCCATTGTTACGGAGAAGTAAGCAAAGAAATCTTCAGAGATTTACATTAGCGGTGACGGCAACACGTTAAAAGAAGCCAGGTTAAAGAGAATAATTGAAATAGCGCCGCCTTACCTGCATCTTCTCAATCATTTCAAATAACTCTGTCGTCTGCGGAGAGGAGAGTGAGAGGAAGGGAGTGGTGGTTAAACTGCTGGTCTGGTCCAGGGGGTAATATATAACGAAAGTGTTTCAGAGGGAGTGGAGGGACTCTGGTGTCAGAGCAACCCAGCCATCGGCCGTTCACAGCACCGTCACGCAAACGCGTTGGTTACACACATTAGTCCTTCACGGCATCACAGTGCATCTGGTGTTAAGGAACACACACACTCCTGTGATGGCTGATGCTCTCAGAAGTCCATGGACAGAGGTATCGTAAGATGGCTGAAATTGTTCCTTTGAAAAGGAATGGTAAGCCCTTTGACATGAGGGCTTAATTGCACATTAGTATCGCGACAGTAAATATAGATTTAATGTAAATATAGATATAATAATAACTGTAACTGTTGGATGCCTGGATGAGGGGAACATTCAGAACTCATTCACACATGTGGAATGTCTGCATGTGACCATTGGAATTTTCAGAGGTACCTCAAACTATCTGTTTAATCTAGCTAACATTTCTCCCATATTCCTTTGTCTGAGCCCTCCCCTAGGACTGAAACCACGGCATACACTTGGGAAACACGGTTGACATTAGAGAAGCATGGTTTGCACTGGAGAAGCGGCTGTACCCTGGAGAACCATGCCAGCTCCTGCGTCACTTACACTGGCACCACCCCAACAATTCGTTTGCTACCCACCCACTGTAGAACTCTACTCTCACTGCTTCACACGGTGGGTGCAAACCTTATGGTGTTCTCTGAAGCACCCTGGACTAACACTCATCCATGGGAACCTCGGTGCATGAAGTTTACCAAAGACGTCAGTCACGTCAAGGTCAAACTGCTTGTGTACAATGCGATGTTGCTTCACTTTGAGTAAAGTCCTCCACCATGTGCAAACAGGAGTCTGTATCAAGCCCTAAAGGCAAACAAGCCCTAGCTACAAGCACATGATCCGAGAAACGTTACACTAGATAATGGAAATGATAGATTACAACCCTTAAGGTTTGGTCTTAAGAGTGAAACTGGCATGCAAACTACCTATTTGTTTTAATTCAAGAGACGCTATAGTCAGAAATCAAACCCAATTCTTGACTTGCTATGTCAAACACTTAAAGAGAGATAAGTGCAGCAATGCTGAGCTCATATAATGAGATCCCACCTAAGGCACTTAAACATTCAAACATTTTACTGTGGATAAAAAGTAATTCTAAAAACGCTATCTTCTCACACAAGGTGAAATACATCTGTTTAGCTCAAATCAACTTCTCAACCGGCAAGATTACATTGTAGAGGTTTTTGTCAGGTTTTTATGACATCCTGCTCCTAGTTTAAGCCTCTCTAAATAACAATTCTGTCTTAAATCAATTTAACATAGCAAATAGGTAAGACCACTAATTGCTCAATGCAGGAGGCTTGGCAACTGGCCATTTCCAGTTTGTTTAATTGTCAATCCAGTCAGGCACAGTGTAGTCAATGACAAGGTTTATGTTACAGTCACTTCACCTTCCTTTTGAAACGTCCCTTCGAAAAACTAAACAGTGAATTGAAGATGACAGGCAGCCTTTTGAGACGTAAATACGGAGGGAAGCAGCTGGCTTTGACTATCAGTACGGCACTCTCAGGCTCCACCAGTCTGACCTCGATTTGAACTGGCAACAAACCAAGCCTCACATCGCGGAAAAAAACGGACCGTGAAAGAGGTCTTTGAAATAAATATGCAGCAGAATGTCAAGATGGGGAGGAGAACACTTACTCCTGGTATACACCGGAATACAAGCAGACCCAATCTAGTATAAATCACACTGCTTCTCTCAGTTATGAAGTCTCGCTGCTTGACTAACTGTGAGCCTGTTAGCCTGTCCCTCTCTGTCTGCACGTCTCTATGTTAGTCGGATTGTCTTTCTATCTCAAAGTCGGTCTGTTAGTGTTCGTCTGTCTGTTACTTTCCACTGTCTGTCTCTCTCTCTCACTCTTTGCAGGGCTAATCTACTCACGTAGCTGGTCCTCCTCCGTTGCCCCCTGGTCTCCATCCGACCATCGAGACGCCCACCACAACGGTCAGCCATCTCTCAGGTGTGTTTCCTCCCCCCGCCCCCAGGTCCTTCCAAATAAAATGGCTACGTCAGTTTGGACTGCTTTTTCAATTGTCCCACGGATCAGAAGGACACTGTGTGTCCAGTCTGCCTCCTGGACGCACACCCGTATTCCACAGTGAGACCCACAGCCAGGCGGTATCCTCAGGCCCTTGTGCCATGACTTACAGTGGTAGCGCCACAACACACGCACACCCTAAGCTGTCTTCTCTGTGTGTGTGTGTGTGTGTGTGTGTGTGTGTGTGTGTGTGTATCAACGGAGTGGGCAGGTGTGTGTGTGCCTCTGTGCGAAAAGGTCGGACGGCGGCGGCACTTCTCTGGACACGACTCCGCCGGAGGGAAGCCAAGAGGTTGTGTCTCTTTATCTGTGTCCTCGTCTCACTCTGTCACTGTCACTCTCTCTCTCTCTCTCTCTCTCTCTCTCTCTCTCTCTCTCTCTCTCTCTCTCTCTCTCTCTCTCTCTCTCTCTCTCTCTCTCTCTCTCTCTCTCTCTCTCTCTCTCTCTCTCTCTCTCTCTCTCTCTCTCTCTCTCTCGGAAGGGAAGAGCGAGGTGGGGCCTACCAAGGGAACCCGCTGTAAGGACAGCCCACTGCCCTCTTCCCCCACCACAGTATCCGCCCAGTCACTCCCCCTCCCTCGCTATCACTGTCTGTTTGTCTCTCTATTCTTCCTCAACATCCGTCTCTCTCTTTATCGCTTTGTGTCTGTGTCTCTGTCTTAATCTCTGTCTCTCTTTTTCTCTCCATCTCTTTCTCTCTCCCCTGTCACTCCATCTCTCTGTCTTTCTACGTCTTTCTCTCTCTCCCTGTCTCTTCTTTTTCTCTCCACCTCTTTCTCTCTCCCTCTGCCTCTCTCTCTTCTGGCAGGTGGCCAGAGGTGAGGCATGGTCCAACTGTTCAGGGTGTTGCTCTCTGCTCCCTTTAGACAAGTCCCTGCAGCACCATGCAACTCACAGTGGACCTGGGGGCAGACAGTCACCCCACACCGGGGTGCGTATGGGTCTGCAGAGAGGACAACCCTGAATAATGCCCCTTATTCATAAATGAACAATGGCAGACAAGAGAGAGAGAGAGAGAGAGAGAGAGAGAGAGAGAGAGAGAAAGAAAGAGAGATCCCGAAAAAGGGTCAATAGTGGAAGAAAAGTAAACAGAGAAAAGACAGACCACCACAAACATGCACACACACACACCCACAGTCTCACACGTGCACACACACACACACACACACACTCACACACTCACACACACACACACACACACACAGGATAATGATACACATGGGTCTGAGATGAGGTTTTCCGTTCCCTGTCTCGGCATCCGATCAGAGACGGGGGAGTGGAGAACTGCAGTGTGTGTGTGTGTGTGTGTGTGTGTGTGTGTGGGGGGGGGGGGGGGGGGTCCATCTCCAGTCTGTACAGGTGTCAGATCAGGGAGTTGTCGACATGAGCACCAACAGGCCCGTCATAGGATCAGGAAGTAGAGCCACCGGAGCAGTACGTCTCCTCTCCTCTCTCCTTATCAGGCTCCTCAGCAGCACACCTGCACTGCACCCGCACCAAGCTCATTCCAACTCTGTGCAGCCAGACTGGGTAGATAGACTATAGCTCTCTTTAGTGTGATGATAAATCAATGTCATGTATGAGATAACGTTTTATGGTCCAGATAAGTCTTTCTGTTTATAACAAAAAGCCTTTTTAAGTTGTTAAATATTAGTTCAAACTGTGTGTGTGTGTGTATTGTGTGTGGACAGAACACACAATGGCACACTATTTTCTGCAAGTCATCAGCAATTTTTTTCTAGTCATGGTAGTGTCATCAGTAGGGCTAACGTATTTTGACTCGTCAATGGAGGCGTTCCATAAAAGGTTCACAAACCCTTAGGCATTAAATAGGAGACTGACATGATTTCTAACCAGGACTCTCAGAGCTATCCTCTGGGTGTTGTACCAAAAAGCCCTCTCTCCACAATGATCTTCTCTCTTTCTCTGCCGCTGTCCCACCCTGTCGGACCACTTCATAATCATACCATTGCTCCTGGTCTTCCAGCTGTTGTCTCATGTGGATTTTATTTTCGCCACTTAGACCAAACCAAATATTCATGCATTCCATCTTTAGGCTTGGAGATAACCTGATTAGGTCTATGAGAGTGAATGGTTGGAAAATGTTTGATGACCCAGCCACTTATCATTAAGTATTGGCAAATACACAAAGAGTGTTCTCTGTTTTAATTGCTGGTGCTGAGTGGTTTAACTTTCTGTTGTCACGCTTCACTTTCCAGCCGGATTGATTTGAGAGCATGGCTGTAATCGTTCTGCTGCATTTCCGGGGGGGGGGGGGGGGGGGGGGGGTGGGGGCGGGGTTATATTTCTAACAATTTAGCTTGGTCTGAGAAGTACAACACAACTGAAACTGGGCTTTTGGATATATTTGGCGCTCGCGTCATACGACTCCAAATATAGCGGCCACAGAGCTTCCCTAAAATCTTGCCTCTTCCACGCCGCCCCTTGGGCAGTACTGACTCAACCGCTGACGGTCTGACCCTTTGTGGCTCGAAGACATGAGTAACATTTTAACAACACAATCTCCAAACTCTTGGTCTTAATCTCGTCCTCCTTCAAAACCCTTTAAGTCTAACCAGACAGTCAGATTGCTGTAAGTCTTAAGCTCCTCCCACACTTACACTGTGAGGGACTCTGTGAAAGCCCTATGACACCGAGAGGATAGTATCCCATTTAATCACCACCCAGCTCAGCTCTGTTCAATCTCTTGGCGCTCCAGAAATACCCGGGGGCAGATTACCCGGGCTCTCGCTTCAGATGTCAAAAAGGTAGAGCGACAGACATCCTGTCTCAACACGAAATCTTTCTCCCCTCAAAAAATCTATTTTGGCAGATTTTGCCGCAGTGGTAATGGAATTATTCAAAAGGGCTCTCTCTCTCTCTCGCTCTTCATCATCCATTCAGGGCATTTCGCATTGTGCTCATGACGACTTGGATGGAGGGCTCCCACAGGATGCTTTCAGAAATACAGAATGCACTAATGATAGGAATAGTAGCCTCAGTTATGATCTGACACACGTCATTTGGCACCAGTGATTCAGATAGTCGTTTTCTTCCTCTCCATAAATGTCTTGAATCGCATAGAAAGAGCGCTAGGAAAAGGAATGGAGCCCTTAGAGCAGAGATATGTTCGTTAATTTACAGCACGTCACAGAGGAAGCCAATGTGCATAAAAAACATGGCTTAAAATGTGTTGTGATCCTCCATACTGAGAATAAGCATATTTACAGAAAGGGGATATTTTGGCATGTTTGGAGGATGCGTATAAACATAGCGTTGACAAACGTTGCTGAAACTGCCATGTCAGTGTATATCGTGTGTCACCAGCAGAGCATGTTGGGAAAGGATTAATATGGTAGGACATTAGAGCTGACCAGTCATGTTAACTGACAAATTCATTTTGGACCTAAAGGCTATTAGTCAGCACAACATCTTTTGTTTGGATTTGTATAATCACATTTTCCTTTAATGAAATATGACAAGGGATGGCGTCACGGATGGTGTCATGGACAGCCTTGCTCTGACTGACAATCTTTGATTGAAAGAACGCTTTCATTGAATCGAATTACTCAAACATGGACGGGCTTCTCGTCACGTCGGCTAACCAAATCCCCAAGTCAAACCAAAGAGTGTGACAGAATAATAATGGCGTGGAGGCTGTGTGTGTGGCGCCTCACTTCGGGGCGTTCAGCTGACAAAACGACATAAGGGCCGAGGCGTGCGGTGAATTCAAAGAGAGGGGATGCCAAGGACAAAAGCAGGCACACCAAGGCAGGATGAGTGCAAACACAAACACGGAGCGACAGGGATCCTGGGCAGAAAAAGGTCACACAGAGGGCTTGTCAGGGGGTCGAAAGTTCAAATGTCAAAAGGTCGGGCAATAACAAGGGCATCTCCGTCGTCGTCCTCCGGACCCCTTACCTTGGTGAACGGTGGCGCGGTGTGCGGCGGCAGCGGCTGGAACAGCGGTGGCTCTAGTGTGGCAGAGATCCGGGGCTCAGCCCCATCTTGTTTCCTGCCGTCAGAAAGAATAGAGAATCAAGGGTAAAAGAGACATAGCCTAGGGCATCACTTAGCAGCGAGGAAACATGGCTGTTTCGTACTGGGAGAAGCTACTGGGCCATGCAGGACAGCGTGGAGGAATAGGGGACTGAATATATCATCTCACCCGCTATTGTTTCTTCCACACGTGAAATCTTAGATACGAAATGACTCAGGTGACCCAAGGACAACAGATCGTATTACATTACAGCTAAATGACCTGGGCTTTTGAGATCAAGCCAAAAGGTGACTTTCGATTTACTTGACTGAAAAACAAAGAATACGGTGTCCAAATTCCTCCTGCCAGGAGGTAGTGTTAAACACAAAAAGAGGACGTAAATTGAACTGTGAAAAAAACCCAGCAAGAAACCTTCCAGCACAGGTTGGTCCCGTGTCCCAATAAACACCTGAAAAGACAAAACTAGAATTTAGTCCAGGACGATGACAACTGATACAACGCTGTACGCTGGCCAGTCTTATATCGGCATCAACTTCAAAGAACGTGAGGAAACCGGAGTGGAAACGAACACCTCCCTCTCCTCCAGCTGGCTGATGTCACTGGGCTGTGGCACAGCTCTCCTCACTGGAGGGCCCATCCATCAGATAAGACAAGCTTCTCTCAGGTGGAATGGAATTATGCTCCCAATTGGGCTGCTGGTCGTTTTCCAACCCCCACGTCTGAATACGTTACCTTCCTAGTTCATTTGTCAGGGACGAGACGGTACGTTTTCATTTATATAGAGTTCATTCCCTTTATATAGAGTACAACCAACCCACACAAGGGTAAAAGGGTGAAAACGCCTGCAGCTACCACTCTGCACTATTTTACAGACAGACAAAAAAAATCACATTGCCAGTTTTTTTATGATTATATAAATCCTCTAAGATAACGTCCAGCTTGTATATGAATGGTAGACTATTCTGAATGTGGACAATAACACTCCTTAAACGCTCTACCAACAAAAAACAAAGCTTAAGTGACTGACAGAGAGGGCCAGTGAGACTGTCAGGATGCCAACAGGCCAGATTGATTGAGAGTATTCCTGCACAGTGGAGTTTCAAATGGATATTTTTAGGAACAAGGGCACAACAAGAGCTGGAAATTCTTTCATCGTTTTATAAATAATGAGACCTATTGTTGCGTGAAAAGACTGAATGTAATATATTTCTATCTCATGGAAGTAGAATGAGTTGGAAACGCATCACTACAGCTGAATCATCTATATTATTGATTACTGCTATTGATTACTGATATTGATCACCCTTTTGAAACAAATCGCTACCAAACAAGTCTGTATCACGAGGTTCCAACCAGACAGCAGCCGTTAGCAAGCTTTATAGCCAACATCAATACCCTAACACTTTAGGACGCCAAAGTAAACAAGCCCTATTCACTCGCTGTTGTTGCACAGTTTGGACAATTTATTATGATTGTTCTGGAGCCCAGAAAAGCTACAGTGTATTGGCCAGAAAGGCAGTAAAACCATCCAACTCTCGCCCCGCATGTGGCCATCTGCAATAAAACCCTACTTGAGAACAGAATGAGTGGTTGAGTCATATCAGTGGTGTCGGGGTGAGTGAGGTGAGGGGCCGTGTGAGCTGGCACCTGAATGACATCTGTCACCACCCGACATGCAGACAGTGGCAGGCAATAGCGCCACAGGTGAGACAGTGGATGAATCGTGCTCAGCTCCGGGCGGAGTCCTTCTCTCAAAGGCAATGGAAATGTGTCTCGGAGGGGAAGTATCGAAGTTTAATATGGGAATAAGGTATTTTCTTACAGTGATTCCAGGAGAATGTAGTTTCATTCCTATACATAATTCTACATATTATACCGTATGCTTTATGTGATTTTACAAAATACTAAATTCCTGACCTATACAAAAGTTTAAAAAAAAAATGTCAATATATGACTTGTCATTTTTCTGCATGAACGGTGTTTTCCCCTTGTATCATGTGAGGGGAGCTAAGTGAGGCCACGAGGATTCCCATGGGAGCAGAGGCAAGCACAAGGCATCAGCTGTCCAGCGCTCTTAATTAGAACTGACACACAGTGGACTGGACACAGCGGGTTCACACACAAACACACACACACATACACACACACACACACACACACACACACACACACGCACTAGGGCAGCAACAACATGACAAATGACAAATTGTGGAAAAGGTGTCTATGAGTAAAACGGTACTAAGTTAGAATAATCTTAATTTAAAGCAGTTCAAATACAATTGATACAAAGGACAGATTCGGGACACATGGCAACGCTTTGCTGTATGTCAATTAGTCTGTGCGTAGGCAAGTGCGTGCATGTGTGCGTGTGTATGCATATCTGTGCTCATGCATTCTTAGAAAATACGCTATGCATGCATGATCATACATAATTATTGTTCCGTGACATAAACAGGAGTGGGGGTCCATGGCCCCATGTCCCTCTCTGCTCCGCTCCACAGAAGGCCGGGAATAACAAAGACATCACCCACCACGCTGGAGCTCGCACTCTCGCTCCGATCGGAGCGGTTCCCCCAACACACACATACACACACACACACACACACGTGCGCGCGGGCGCACGTAATCCCACTGGACGTGACACGTTACATACGCTCCGTGCACCTGCTTGCCTCTCTCTCCACAGACATCACGGTGATGAGACACAGTTTCAAGCCTCCTGCCACGACACATTACATGAGAGTCCCGCGCCGCTCGGCTCTGGGACAGACGCTGCACACAGAGAGAGAGAGCAGAGAGAGAGAGAGAGCCCTGCCCCGTGCCGTGTCCAGTCAAAGACAGCAGGTAAAGTCAGGCTGATGTACTCACGCGGCGTTGGTCTGACGTCCGGCCAAGGCGCGGGCAAAATCACTTCCCCTCCTTGGAGCTACGCCTCCCCTCTTCCCCCTCTGCTTCTCTGGCTGTCGTCTCCTCTCCGGTCGCCCGCTGCCTCTGCTCCGTCACACACCTGCTAACCCGGCTCAGACTCCGTGGGTCGTCACACCAACCCTGCTACAACTCTCTTTCCCCTCCCTGCCCCTGCCCCTGCCTCTCTCTCTCTCTCTCTCTCTCTCTCTCTCTCTCTCTCTCTCTCTCTCTCTCTCTCTCTCTCTCTCTCTCTCTCTCTCTCTCTCTCTCTCTCTCTCTCTCTCTCTCTCTCTCTCTCTCTCTCTCTCTCTCTCTCTCTCTCTCTTTCTCTCACTCTCACTCTCACTCTCCTCCCTCTTCACTCTGTTTCTTATACACTCCCAAGAGCTCAGTCACTTCCTCTATCTACCGCTCTCTTTCACTCTGTTGTGCACTCACACTCACTCACTCTGAGAGAGCTTTCTCTTACGGTCTCCCTCCTGTCTCTCTCTCTCTCTCTCTCATAATGGTGCAAGCTCTCTAATTCCTCTCTCTGTGTGCTCCCTCCTGACAGCAAGCTCCTCCTCCGAGACTGAACCCACTGAACATCATCAGAGGGAAAAACATACACATATATATATACGAGAGAGCGAAAGGGTGCAACAACTTTATGATTGAGGGGGTGAGTAGTTCTGCTTTTCATACATCTTGCCTTCTATAGAAAACCGTCCCTCCCTGTCTCCCTCCACAGCTGGGGTTGTTGCTGAGGCAACCGCATCACTTACACATGACAAAGTAAACATACCAGACCCTTGAAAACCTACACACACACACACACACACACACACACACACACACACACACACACACACACACACACAACACACACACACCATCTTTTCATCATTTCAGCTCCAGGAAATGGACCATACACTCAGCAGTCCGGAGTTGAATAGGTTGATTAAGCCTATCCTTTCACTACTTCTGACCAAGAGCCGCAGCACTGTTTCCCCCTATTGACACAGACAGGAGCATAAAAACACAGGGCTCTGTGCTGAAATGAAAGTGGCTCCCCACTGAACTAGTGTGTGTCTGTGTCCTCATTGTGTGTGTGTGTGTGTGTGTGTGTGTGTGTGTGTGTGTGTGTGTGTGTGTGTGTGTGTGCTGCCATATAGTTCTCTCACCAGACCAGTGAGTAATATCCCCGGCAGTGTTTTTTTTCTCTCTGCTAGAGCATATGTTTGGCCCTGCAGGTGCACACGCTAATGCACTGAGTGTCTGCTGACCTTTCACATCACAGACAGGGACCAGGGGAACCTGCCGCTTTAACTAAAACACACCCAGCCCTGTGTGTGTGTGTGTATGATTCTGTGTGCAAGTGTGTGTGTGTGTGAGAGAGAGAGAGAGAGAGAGAGAGAGAGAGAGAGAGAGAGAGAGAGAGAGAGAGAGAGAGAGAGAGAGAGAGAGAGGACAGTACTGTGTGTGTGTGTGGGAGAGAGAGTGAGGACAGTACTGTGTGTGTGTGTGTGTGTGTGTGTGTGTGTGTGTGTGTGTGTGTGTGTGTGTGTGTGTGTGTGAGATAACAAGGGATTTACCGCCGAGTCCTTAGACCCCATTAAAAGCACTCTATTCTTCAAATCACAAAAAAAGTAATCCTAACAAGCTCGCTACAACATTAAGAAAAGCGCACAATGAATGTCTGGATTAAGTTATTGCTACAGCACATACAAGACTCTCTGGGACTCCAGCTCTCTCCCTCACAAGCACAAACACACACCAACACGTGTGTACTGTGTATATGTGACTGTGGGGGTCTGAGTAGGTAGTTGGAAGGAGCTAATGCGGTTAAGAGTGTGAAAAGTACCAATAGTAAAGTAAAGTAATAGACTCGCATAATACCCAACTGCTGACACAAATCAGACCAAAAAAAGCCTTTAATACTAGCATTCAAAAAAACTGTTTAGCTCCTTATTCATCCCTTTCTTTTTAACTGTCTCTCTCACTTGCTTCCTTCCCTCCCTCCTAAAGCATATCCCAGCCACACCGTTCTAAGTCAACCTCTATCTACATACTAATTATACTATCCAGATAACACGCACATCCCATTAGCTCGCGCAAATAGCTGGTAACCTCAGCATCAGTCCCATTACCCCTAGGGATTCCAGCCTCCCAGCCATTACCCCTCCCCCATCCCTCCCTATAGAAGCCTGATCCAGACGGGAAAGGCTCTATAGCTGCCTCCATATCTACTTGTCAACAAAACAAACAGACGTCAGCTAAGGCATTAGTCAGATTAGCAACTCTTCCCTGAACTGTGCCTTGTCTGGCAAATCCACGTATCTCTGATATATGTCAACAGCTGGCTTGCAAACAATGACACAGACTGTCCCAGTTTCACAGTGAAATAAAGACAAAAGAAAAAGAAATCCAAGACAGAGTGTAGCAATGAAATGTACCTTGGATTATTTGCACAGATAAGTAATGCTCCCCACCAAACACAGTTAACAAATTAATCTACGTGACGTGTGTCCTGGTGGCTGCATATGACCATCTGTTGACCCCTAAGGTGATCTGAGACTTCATAACTCATCCAAGACACATCAGACATAGGGGCAGAGGCATGGCCAATCCATCACACCTCATAGACAGAAAGATGGCATTGCCTTGTTTAAAAGCTTATAGCCCATAGCATTCGGAGTCTGTAGGCTACCATTACCATCCATCCGTCTGTACATTGAGTTAATCCGAATGCACAATTGTGTTGCGCAATCCGTTTATTGCCGGTGTTTTTTCCTGTGCGTTACATTTGGCCGAGACATGAAGCACAAGAGCATCGATGATGATTGGTCGGCGTCTGTGGCAGGCGCTGGTTTACGACATTAGGGCCAGGGATGGATGTTATTAAAGCTAGCTCTGGACCGGGAGACCCAGACGACCTTGCCGGGACAGGAAGGAGGTCGGCCTGGTTAGAGTCAGCAACAGAGCGAAGACAGCGAAGATGGGCGTACATGAGAGCGTGAATTCCCCAGGAAGAGATTGAAAAGGACACACAAAAAGCACACACACGCGTGCGCGCTGGCACACACACACACGCACACGCACACGCACACGCACACGCACACACACACGCACACACAAAAAAAATCCCTTCAAAATGAGAAAATGAAAATTGATGTTTTTGAGCAGATCGTATAAAGCTGATAAAAAAATAAAGAAGGGAAACACGACTTCTTCACTCTTTTATAAAAAACATAACAGATGTGTCCGTCCGTGCCCTCACTTGACACTCAAGGAAATCATAGCAAGCATCTGGACTAATCGGTTCCAAACAGGCCACATCACCTGCTGCCCTGCCAGAGACATACCAGCCCCTCCAAAAGCCAAAGCAAGCAGCGTCACAAGTGCTGCATAACATTTTCACATAAATAACCCTAGAATGGAAATGTCACCGACCTTACCCCTCCCACCCTAATGCCTTAGATGAAGCCAGCCCAAATAGGCTTGCCTTTAGGCAAATAAGAGGTGTTTATTCAAGGGGCAGTGCTGGAAATCAGATTTTTTTTCTTGTGTGTGTGGTCTTTGTGGACGTGATCCTAGCTCTAAGGGACGTCGTCGTGTTTTTGAAAATCCTGTTTCCCTGCTAGATTTGATAGAATCCTCTTGTAAAAGAAATGAGGGTTTCAAGTGTATTGCACGAGTGTAAAGATATTCCTTGTCCATTCCATCTCACAGTGTTTTCACAGATGCTGCAGTGGATCTTGTGATCTTGTTCGGAGTTTGTGACCCAAGTCGCTTCTGAGCAGGAATGATGCATTGCAAAATCGTTGTGATGAATGTTTTATTTATTGAATTACTTTCAACCTTGCCCTGTAGCACAAGCTTTTGAAGTGGCTTTGGCCTTCAGCTGAAAAGCTACCCGCTGTCTTCAGACTAAAAGTAAATAACGGTCTGCCCTCTCAAAGCAGATCAGGGAATCAAACGTTCTTAATCGATTTTTTGTTTCTTGACAAAGAAATCTATTTGGACATAAAACACCTTTACGTAACAACGGAAGAAGGTGTGGGGTTAAAGTTTTATAAGCTCAACTACCAAATACAAAATGGAAAACTTTGGCCATCACACATTTTGAATCATTGAATTACATTGTCCAAAAACAGATGCATGAAAAGACTCCTTGTTGGTTTTTCCGACAGCTTCATACCAGCCTGTGGCTCCCCTGACACCTGCCTGTGTCTTTAGTATGCATTAACAAGCACAGGTACAGCGGCTGTTACTGAATAAAGCAACTCATCTCATCAAGCACCTAGTTTCCATTTGTTTCCTTGCGTGTACCCACTCCAAATGTCTCTCAAGGACCGTTCCCTTGGTAAATCATGTGCCTTTTTTAATAACCCAGGCCAGGGGAAACAGTTGTGGTGCATTATCTCTTCTGGGCTGCGTTAGCTTGGGAAAGCACAGAATCGTGGTGTTGGCTCTTCCAATGTGATCAGCCTTGTAATCGCTGCCTCCTGTATATCCATCAGATAACAGCAGTAACAGGCAAGATAAGACCTCCACACCATAGGGCAGGGAAATGGATTTACACATATCAAATCCCCTGGGAGGGGCTTCATTACCCCCAAAAACTCTCAAAGAAAGAAATCAACTCAACGGAGGAGAAAGGTCTGGACATCCTTCTCTACTACCTCTCATTTCACCCTCTTTCACCCTCTTTCATCATGCTGCTAGGGTGATTATGAAACTGTGTGATGGAGCGCGGGGCGTAAGGCTGACACACTGGTATGCGAGAGGCTGCGTGCGGGAAGAAGCGGGGTCTGAAATTCTCCCTTTGGTGCTATGTTTAGCGACACGTCGGGATGAAGGAGGCGCTCGACGACGGTCTCTCGGCTGATGGAGGTTGACAGTTTGCTCTCCCCTCACGTCCCCACCGCCACGCGCCTGGGCTCGACAGCGCAGCGCGCGCACACGCCAAGCAACACCCGCCTCGGTTACGGAGGACATCAGACACTGCAGAGCTTGCGCACGTCGACAGGCGGGGGTAACACGCGGAACAGGAGGGGTAATGACACATCAAATAGCAGAGGGGTAAACGGAGGGGCGTTCAGAATGACGCCCGTGTGAAAACACAGGAGGTGTCAACTGGTTGTGCCACAGGCTGCCGACAACGTGGCAGGAAAGACCGTCCACATCCCATGAAGCAGCAAGCCCCCTAAATATCTTTGTTTATTTCTACGGCACTTTATATTTCAAACTCCTAAAATTGGTCCGCAGCCTCTCCAGAGCAGATTAAAGTGGGCCCTAAGGAGTGGGCCCTGAGGAGTGGGCCCTGAGGAGTGGGCCCTGGGGGCTGTGCTCTGTGGTGACAGTGGTCCTCCTGGCCTGTTTAAGTGAGTGTGAGGGGCAGAGTGCTCTCTGGGGTGAGCCGAGGTATGGCCGGAGCCGTGTTGGCCACTGGCCCAGCAGCTACTGTACCCTAATGGATTGACCGGGAGTTACACCCTTAAGAGCCGACAACGCTAATCCATCTTGCTCCAGGGACAAGCGCATAAAGTGTGTGTGTGTGTGTGTGTGTGTGTGTGTGTCCAAAAGCGTGTTCACACTCCTTACACAAGAGCGGAACAGCGCCATCGCCAAGATTACAATCAATTAAAGGATTCCCCTGGAGAGTGCGGAGACAAGGTCAGAGTGACCCTGCGTGCCACCTCAAGGACCTGACTGCAAGTTACATCAGGTCACCATTGGATTAAAGGAAGGATCAAGACAAGGGTCTTATGCTTGCGTAACACATTGCAGCAACAAAGGGGAAAGAGCAAGACCAGGTTCCGAAGGGTTCCTCCCTAAATCAAAAAGCCAAATCACTCCAGTCCTTGAAAACATTCGTTTTCATTTTCTTGTGCAGCTGTTAAGACAAGAAAATATCAGCCTACATCTTCACGTACATAAGTGATACTACGTCTATTGCCGTGAAGATTTCTATGAGCAATCATGCGCCTTTGTGGACACACCAAGTGCTTGAATACAAAGGACTTCCAGTCCATAAATGCAAATCGGGATACAGTGTGAAGAGAGCTAATCACTGCCTTTTTGGACGGAAGAACTTGCTTAATGCAAATTTATTCAGGTAAGGCCTGTGACCTACATCCCTTAATGGGAGGAAGTGAAGCAGAAAAAACACAACAGATTGTGGTGGTTACTCTAGATTACCCCGAAATGACTGTTGTATGTATCACAGTATGTGCTATGATTCCAAAACGTTTTTTTATCTATAGAGGAAATAGTGCTATCACGAGAGGTTGGGATCATTTGCAATCTAAGCGTTATATAACTGGTCCCCATGCTGTGAAAGCAGGCAGAAATTCATAGCTTTGCATTCTTGCTTTATGGATTTTGTGACAACATATCCTGTGTATATATAAACTGATTACAGACAGTAATATATCTCTATCCACAATACCAATACTAACTTTGTTAGTCGTTCTGACAGGTACAGAGTGAACTCACCAGAATTTCCTTGGTCTTCCAATTCTGAAAGGTGAGCAAGGCATTTTGTAGGTTAGTGCTTTCCTAATGACTTTTGCACTTGGATGATTATGTTGGTGGTTGATATCAACTTTTGGTGAGGCAACGCTCTTCTGTGGCTTAATGCGTGTGCTTTTCTGTCCCAGATGGCAGCATACAAGCATGAAGACTTCAGAGAGAGCTTTCTTTCTTCCAGCTCGTGCAAAATATCTTTTTATATTAGTGATTCGTTCCTTTGGCTTCAGAGAGGGAAAATTACTTCCTTATCACACTTTCCTTTTTCAACTTGTGGAGGTGGAAGCACAGCAGCTGCAGCCAATTTCACAGGTCTCTTATCCAAGCACTCAATGTTTGTGTTTTCAGAGGGCTCATATTAACTATTGGAAAATAAAATATATATATATATTAATATATCTCCAGAACTCGCCGAGTAACATTGCTTGAAGTTCAACGTTTTTTTTTTTAGGAAACAGTATTGGTCTGTTCAATGAGAGTGGCTCAGCAGAGGAACAAAAGAAGAACTGTGCAGTTAATTACGTTTCGTCAAAATGCCCTGCTCTGTATAATCGGGAGGCACAGGCCCCAGGATGCACTCTTCTCCTTTCCTCCTCCTCTCACCTCGTCATTGAACGTCTCCTTTATCCTCCCGTGTCCTTCTTCAGCCCTCCCTTCGTTTCTTCCTCTCGTATCCTTTCTCTCTTCTCTTGCTGGCCTCTTGTGCAGTCAGAGCTTGATGCAGTGGCTATTCCCTCAGCTGTATGCCGGTCCAGTGAGTGTGCTGAGTAATGCGGGCCCAGCCAGACAGTTAGCCGGCCGGTTAGACAGCCGGCCCGGGCTGCTGGAGGACGATGGATGCCCCGGTGTTTCTACTCCTGCGGGGTCCAAGCAGGGCGGACAAAGACACCGCCGTGAGCCTATCTATTACAGGAGCAGCCAGACAAAATAGAGGTGAAGAGTGGCAACCGGGCCAAACAGCCATGCCACCTTGTCTCACCCTTCAATGCAGGGTACGGGTCATCTGCAGTACCAGTAGGGGGTGTTAGCTCCTCTCAGCTCCAACTGCCACACACATACTCTGGTCTCAAACACACACACGCACACACACCCTTCTGCATCGGTACCACTCTGCCTTGCCAACACTGCAAAACCGTCTGTCGCTGGTTGCCGCAGCAACGGGGGGAGTGTGTGGGGGCCGGGCGATCTGTCGACAAAATGTAGAGGTGGGACAGAGCGTGTCTTTGACGGGCATATTCGTCTTACTTAGGCTTTATGCTACCTCAGGTGCAGCTCAAACCACCAGACTGCAATGACACTGAAAGCTCCACAGAGCCAGAGGCATTACTGAGCCATTCACTGCATTGTCATACTGATCGATTTGTATTTCAGGTAAGGTTGAATGGCAAATAGAAAAACTTAGGTGATGGATAACATTGACCAAGTACCACCTGGACCAGGTGAAAAGACAAAACATGAAACTCACCATATACTTCTGGCCCTGGAGAAAGTCTTGTCCACTCTAAAAAGAAAGAAGAAAAGAGAGATATGAAATTCTGAGTAACCAAGACGATACAAAAACATTCAAAATATTATTTTAAAAAGCTGCCCGGGAGAAAATACCTTTTTGAGAGTATACTGTACATCTTTTGTTTCATAACATTTTCTCCCAAAAACCTACACTGATTTCTAACAGTGCACAAATATTAATGGAGACTAAACAGCAATAGTTCTTCTCATTAAATATGCACCCTACATTGGTTTGTCCCTAAGATACGCAACTGGGTTTATCTGGGAACAAACCAATGTAGGGAGGAACATCAAATTTGGGAACCAAATAACGCCTTCAGCTCCTTAGACTTTATAGGAAGTGGAGACGGGGAGCCATGGTTACCCTGAATAACCCGTGCCATCTGTTGAAGTTTCTCAGAACTATTACCAGACAGGAATTTTCTGAGACTCCAGGAAAAACTTGCCCTGGTTTGACAGCGAACGACTAATGTGACGGCCTGTCGCGCTGAATCACAGGCGGCAACTGTAATGTAGCCTGTCAGGAACTAGGCTGTAGAGCCGCCATCACTGGTCCTGTCCATCAACAGTGGTGAAAAGTTTGCCCTTAACGTTCACTACGCCGAGCATGCCAGTAGATGGCAATGTGTGTACAAAAACCTCCCACTACCAGTGGAAGTTTCTGCGTTACATTGTCAAATTCTTCTCAAACCAAAATCGTATCCCTTTTTCACAAAACACCTACGGATAGGATGTACAAAACATCAGAAAAGCTTTCTTAGACTACGTTCTTGGTGTCGGCAGCTTTTATTCCACAACATAAAACTAAGAACATAAGACCAATTCCCACTTCCTGTGGATGGACCTAACAGGGTTTTAGAAAACAGCCCGAGACTCTGTTTTGTCAAAGAGAGGCCCAGTGTTCTTGGGCTCAGCCAAGGGTATGACTCAGCAGCTCCTCTCCGGAGACAGTAAGAGGGTGAGAAGTTTGTCTCACACGAGGCCTCCTGCAGCTGTCCCTCCCCTCCACTGCATCTGATCTCATAGCAGTGTCCCCCCTGCGGAGGCATGGGCTTCAGCAGATTTCCACCTCAAAGCAAAGGGATGGGGCCGCTGAAGGTCCACAGGGGCCCCTGGCCTCTAAAAATGTCCCCATTGCTGGAGCCCCCCTGACTGGGTGTCCCTCCACTCTCTCCAGGAATCCAGACCTCGTACGCATCTTTCCATGGGCGGGCTGCTTTAGGAGCAGGATTAGGCGCTATAGAACAACATCCCAACTGTATTCCAGGAATCTGAGGACTCCTGCTGCAAATAGAGCAGGTGTCAAAAATGTATATATATATATATATATATATAGTACTGTGCAAACGTTTCAGGCAGATGTGAAAAATGACGGGCAAAAATGTGAAAGCAAAGAGTGGTCACAGCAAATATTGATTTGATTTAGATTGTTCATTTGTTCGTTCAATTTAGTTAATTGATAAAAACAAACTATTAACACTTTGATTTTTGAAAGCATTCTTACTTTACACACCTGCCTAAAACCTTTGCATGGTACTGTCTATAGTATCTGTATAATCCCTCTCAAACATTATCAATGGCAGTAGTTCTCAATGGAAACTAAAAGCATTGTATGTGTAGGCCTGACTATTGGCGTCTCACAGGAAGTGGCTCCTAGAGCAGACAACCGTGGGGGGCGTTCTACAGTTATCCTTCTGTGAATAAATGAAACCAACAGTATACATGTTCCTTTTAAGAAATCCCCTCGAGGCTGGCTTGGAAGGACTCAAGGCTGGGACTAGTAAACCAACAAAAATAACAAACTTCCTCTTTCTTTGGAAAGCAACTCCACGTTCCCTAAATGGGAAACGCACTGGAGGGGTACGTTTGTTCACTGCACCGTAAAGGGCACGGCTCTGCTGCCTTCCCATGCTAAGCTCACTGTGCCGGGCCTTCCTGCCTGCTCTTTTCAATCCCAAGTAGGAAGAGCTCTTTCCGTCGGTACACAATGTGACATCATTCCTGATCATGTCGACCGTTCTCAATGCTACCGACATGATATCTGATGGCAACAGCTCACGGCGCTGCTGTGTCGATGCTACAGTTTCACATGCTTCAGCTCCGGAGTTGAGGGAGGCTCACAGGAATACCCTCAAGTGTAGTCCAGTCAAAAACCACTGCTCTGTCTCACATGAGGGCTTCACACTCCTACTGCTGGGCTTGGAGAGAGAGAGAGAGAGAGAGAGAGAGAGAGAGGGGGAAAAAGCCGAAATGCCCAGAGGGCACAGGCACTGCTCATTTGGAGCTTAATGTGAGAGAGAGAGAGAGAGAGAGAGAGAGAGAGAGAGAGAGAGAGAGAGAGAGAGAGAGAGAGAGAGAGAGAGAGAGACAGAGAGAGAGAGAGAGAGACAGAGAGAGAGAGCCAAGTCGTTCGTATCACAGCATACGCATGATATTTTCTAATGCTTATTTTTTGGGGTCCCACCCATCCTCGGGTTCCATGGAATTCCCATAAATTGAAATCAAGCCAGGGTGTGTCTGGGTGCCTCTCCCCAGCCGGCTAGAGACTCCAAAGTAAAATACCTGCTGGGAATAGAAGCCTCTCCGACCAACACTCCCCACCGGCGGGGGGAAACGAATTTCAGCCCGCACAATAACATTGTAGGGTTATGCTGAGTCAGTCCGAGCAGTGTTAGGATTACTAGCCTACTGTGACAGATGGGTGGCGAAACAAGGCAGTCAACAGATTAACACAAGAACAACGCAACTTGTTTCTATGTGAAAATGACTAACGTCCCACACGCAGCGCAGAGAGGAAGTCGGCCGTCTTCATTCTTGTGTGTAGCAACAACAGATCCACAACCCCGTGCATTATGTGAACCAAAAGAGTTCAGAACAGGTTGTATTTGTCTTTGCTTTTGGCTACGTGGTAAGTGCTCCTCCCCTCTCTGAACACGCTTACTCAATGTTGCATCTGTCTCTGAAAACAACTATCAGCTACGGGCAGTAAATAGACAAAAGAAAACTGTTGAGCAAGAAGTAGGCCTAAAAACTGGCATGCATCAAGGTGTACTTGTGCTTGTACTTGGTGTACGTGAGTCATATTTGCTATTCACAGCCCCATAGTTAACTACTGTTAGTTGAGAGAGTGGCCTAAGAGCAAGAGGCCAGGGGTGGGTGTAACATGTGCCTTTCCCCTTGCCAAAGATCGTCCCTGAGGGATGGTGACAGGCTACTACAGGGGAAAAAAATGAAGACATCACACAACATCACCAGGTATAAGTCATAAAATTATAAGCAGGTTTCCATGGAAACCCATTACAACGAGCGAGAGTGGCGAGAAAGCTAGTGCCAACGTTATAAAGCTTTCTCCAAAAAGCTGATTGAATTTAAGTCATTCTTGTAGTTGAAAGCATAAGGCCAGTACTTGTATCTCGTCAATTTGGACTATCCACCTTTTCTGGAATAGCAAGCTATTCAGTATGTAGAAGCCAACGTGTTTTCGTTTAGTTGTTTTTTTTCTTCTTTCAAACAGCCCTTGCTAGGATAAATGAGTGGAAACATAAAAAACAGACAACACTGTCAACCCTACATCGGGCAACTGGGTCACTGAGCTTCTATTCTACGTGTATTGTACAGTTTATGAATGTGGCCTCTTTTCTGTACTCACACCCACAGGCCATGTACATCATGACTTGTTTACTTTTTATACACTTTAAATGTAAACTCCCACCCTAGGTGACTGACCTGTCGGACAAATATCCAAGAAATACCCGTGAAACGAACGTATATGAAATTTAACTCATTTCCTTTTTTTTTCTCTACCCACTTAATGATTATTTGAAGTGCAGCCAAGGAGGAGAGAAATAATCTCTCAACAGCCCGTCAGTTAAGTCTAAAGCTTGGGCTAAATGAACCTGCCCTCAGGCCCTTTACAGCAGTGTGATGTGGCTTTAGAGAAGTAGAGAACGCCGTGTTTAGTGAAATGAAAGGAGATTCAAGGATTCTGGAGAATGGACTGTCCTTGTCAAGTGTTTTCCTCACCATTGCAGCAACCTGAAAATAGAAACTCAAGAACACCATTGAAATACAGTGGAGGGAAGGTCCTTGTATCCGGTGGCCAGAACTACAGCGTCGGGCAATGAGGACACAACAGCGTGAGCACTCGCTGGCCAGGCCAGGGCCAAGCTGTCTGGGTGCTATGGCGTTAGACAGCCTACCGTGGGCTGAATGAGACCATTGACAAATTAAATGAGAGTGAAGTGGCTGAATGTTCTCATTGATGCTACAGTACAGTGGTGTACAGTCAGCCTGTGCTAACATACACGCACGCCTACGTACACACACACACACACACACTGGTACCAGTTCCGGGACATGCTGACAGGCGACGCTGTCGCTGGTTGTTCGGACACACTTTGTTCACATGCGGTCATTCACGTTTGTGAAGACTCCTCTCCACACAGACATCTAGAGCACTCTCGTTTTCATCAAACAATTATGGAGGAAGTAAGGAAGAAGCCTCTTATGTCGACATGTGTGTGAGCCTCTTGGATTAACCTCTCTGATGACCAGCATGTTGCGACTACTTCATTTGCTAAGCCAGGGTCACGGTGTTAACTAGCGTCGGGCTGCAGCAGAACGCTGCACCACACAGCTGAGGGCCTTGCTTCAACAGCTGTTTGGTGCCAGGCAGGCGTCATGGCTGCCAAGAGAAACCCAGTGACAGAGATCTTAATTCAGAAAACTCTAGAACTCACATTGTTCGTGTTTTACCGCTGTGTCTATGCTATCTAGTCCACTACCTACATTTCCACCCACCTACTGCTCTTTCAATGAATGTTCAGACTCGTTCTCCCCCCGAGTAGCTTTCCGTGTTGAATATCAATGTGGCTGTGAATGTCAACGGGTGAATATGGAGTTAGGCTGGCTTGATTGAATGGAGCCGTCCAGAAGAGCACTTAGGTACGGCCCAGATCCTCTGTTTGTTTTACCACCGCCCTGGGAGAGGTGCTTCAATGGGCCCATGCTCTCGAGAGGCCCTGCCTGACTGTGTAATCAGACCTGGGGCCTTTTGTCATGCAAACTTGACCATAATGAAAAACAAAACAAAAGCCCACTCCAAATGTTGCTTCACCGCCGCGCATAATGGAATATTCAGAAGCATACTTCAACACATGATGCTCAGAGACAGAACTCTTCGTGAACACGAACACACACACACACACACCCACACACACACACGCCCGCATCTAGACTTCTTCTGACTCTCGACACTTGAGATTGTGTGGAGAAAATCCAAAAAGGACACACAAAAAAAAAGACCAACGCTGTAACAAGCTTCTACATGCCAAGTTGTTGGGGCCGCAAAGTAGCCCACGGTACCTTCCTCAGCAACAAAGCCCATTTTTAAAACCGGCTGACTGCAGAGAAACGCACCACCACGCCGCCCTGCTCCAGTTTCCAAAACAATGACAGTCTTTCCACTTGGCTGTTCCCGAACAGGGTCCCCACACAGCCCACTCTAACAGGGTCTCCAGCACAGCCTCACACTCCCGCTTTCCATCGTATTTGCTTTACAGTCGACACAGTAGTCGCACGGCAACATGCAGAGAGGGACGTGTGCGGCGCGGTGCAGTGCAGGGCTGCCGGAATGTGCCAGCTCCCTGGCCACGGGGGAGAGGAGATGACAGGAGGAGCTGGAGACACATCTCAGGACATCATGAGCTTTCACCTCACTCTTTATTTAATGACCTCCGTGAAGAGTAGACAGGGGGGGGGGGGGGGGGGGGGGGTGCTGCTGCCGGTAGACAACACAGCAACAACGGAGCAGGGAGATAAGTTTAGAATGTGACAGAGCTGGCCATCTGGCGTGCGCCGCCACGACATGGCCTCTGGGAATCCACGAAAGTACATCATCGTCACATTAGGACTCAGTGTAGCCACAGCACTTTGCCACAGCGTCCTCGGGAGCTTCCGTGGTCCGGACCAGAGGCGAATCAATGAACTTATCTCAATCAGCAAAGGCTGCAATTCCGCTCGCCATATCTAGGAACAGATGCTTGACATCAAATTGAGGGAGGGAAAAAATCATTCGGCTAGAGCCACAATTCAAAGAATTCGTCATATCCAGTGACATTTCAGAGCAGGCATTTTGAAGAGCGTTAGGTCAGACACAAAAAAAAGGGCAGCCAATCAGGAGGAAACAGGGGTTCTTGGTTGCAATTGCTTACTGAGAATGGCACCGGGGTGCAAGAGACTGAGCGTACAAGAAATCCTCTGGAGATTCAGCCCATCAGACTGACAACAAAATGCCAAGACCACAAGCGCAAGGCCACCCTTAAAGACTCAGAGAAAAAGCTAAGTAATCGTCTTTAAATAGATAATTGCGCCACTGTGAAACCGGATTCAGTATGTGTGTGAGGCGCATTTTGGTCATTCCTCAAGGGTCATGTATTTGAACTGTTTGAAATGAAGGATTTATTCTCTCACAATACACACACACACACCACACACACACACACACACACACTAACACCGGCGTGCACCCCCAACTTGCCTGGCGGAACACCTGTTGACCGTTCAGACATTCTTCCGGACTGTCTGTCTACAGGGTAGTAACCCTGGTGGCTAATTAGGGACAACTGGGCATACACTGTCCCTGGAAGAAGACAAAGGCTTAATAAAGCTGAAGCCTAGCCTAGCCTATTCCCCGTAGACACTTGCAGACCTTCAACATGCATTTCTCTCTCTATGCCAAATAAAGAAGTGTAAGACATGTGTAAGACATACACAAGCTAGGCTGGTCTACAGAGTTAGCTATTCCTGGGAGAATCAGCGAGAACGTCAAAATCTTAATCAAATTAGGCACGACGGACGTGAATGAACTCACTGATGACTGCAGCCTGTGTGTGTGTGTGTGTGTGTGTGTGTGTGTGTATGTGCGTGCGAGCCTCTGTTCACACCTTGTCTGGCGGTGTGTTAAACTGCAGTAAGCTGTGAGCTGCGGTGTCTAATCCAATCAAACTCCATCACGCCTTCAGCTTTAATGGGGGCCTCAGGTTGCCTGCTCCTGGAGGATGTCTCTGCCCCCCCCCCCGCCCCCAAAACCATCCTGTCAGCTCACCTCGTTGGCCCTCCTGTTCATTGTTCCCGTGGTGATCCACCAGAACATCACAGTTGTGGATGATTCAACGTGCCATTCAATAATGCAGCGGTAAACAAATGTTATGTCATTCACATCATCAGGGACTGGAACAGTGCACTAATACCCTATTCATACAAAATGACAAGCATGTGCACATGCACACTCGAGTTTATGCACTTGGATACAAACACAACCACATACACACACACAAACACACACATAGCATGGCAAAAGTGAATGTTGTTATCGTTCCCCTCTTACCCTCCGTAGGCTCCAAAAGTGAAACTCCTTTTTCTCTGCGGCATTGCTGCTGACAATTATGGAGAGACAGAGAGAGAGAAGTAGGCCAAAACACTGAGTACGTCCACTCAGCACCGAGTGGAGCCAGAACTTCTGTCACTCACGCCGAAGGAGCGCGTGTGAGCGTGTGTGTGTGTGTGTGTCTGTCTGTCCTCTGTGGTCCACTCCCCCAGCTCCAGCCACATGGCCCTCCCTCGTCCCTCTCTCTCTTTCTCACACGCCTCCTTTACAAACAGAGGGGAGGAGGGATGGAGAGGAAGAGAGAGAGAGAGAGAGAGAGAGAGAGAGAGAGAGAGAGAGAGAGAGAGAGAGAGAGAGAGAGAGAGAGAGAGAGAAAGAGGAGGGGGGGTGGACTGCTGACCATATCAATCTCAAGTAGTACTCTAAGTTCTCTCCTCACACATATCACACACACACACACACACGCACGCGCACGCGCACGCACACACACACACACACACACACACACACACACACACACACACACAGAGTCCACATCCCTCCTCACCGTCGCTCAATAACCTAAATCACCGTTGAGTTTAATGTGCTTCTCTGCCTTACCTTCTGAACATTGCATCGATGAAATATGTGTTACAAAATGGCAATAAGAAAATGGCGCCTGTGTACAGTGACTGGCGGGGCTGACAGCTGTCAAAAGAGGAAAGAGCCCAGACTGTCTACAGTGCTAGGCAGAAACCACGCGGCCGAGGGTTCAAGGCTACCCAGGCCTTCACTTTCTTCCCCAGTAGGGCTGTACCTCTGTGAGACAGCTGGTCAAACAGGACCGCAGGCATCAGACAAACAGCTCATCCTCCTCTACAAACATCCTAATCACAGAGCCCTGCCATCCCGGTTAGCAACCGGCGCCGTTGGCTACAGTACGCGGTAACAGTCAACGGCCCCCCTCTCTGGAGAGGCCGGGTGATAACCCGGTGATACAACACGGTAAACAGGAGATCGATGAACTCGATCCAGCTGTCGGTTAAAACGACGCTTCGCGTTCAAACTGACAGCCGTCATCGACCGGTCTTCTCTTTTGGTTTCGGTCTCTCGCTGGGTTTCTCGTTTGCCTTCTGCCTCCTCCTCATTCGCTGCCATCGGATTTCCTGGGGAGGACATGGAGTCACTTAGTGCAGTGTCACTGAATCCCTCCTGGGAGTGGCTCCATTGATTATGTACATTTGCAACAGGGAGTTCCTCCTTTTAGGCCGATTCTGCATAATCATGGTCCATGCCCATGTTTAGGCTCAATGTGGAGTACATATAAAATAATAGAGATATTAATATAGCTGTGTATTCACTGTAGGAAGAACACTTATAGCTGTCCAGGACACACAGGATGTTTTGGCGCTGTGCTCCAGAAGGCCGACACAAACTCAAATTCTCCCCTCTTCCCGAGGTCACTTCATTATATCTGCTACAAAGGACTCAAAGGAATTGAATGAGGCGGCACTAAAAGAATCGATGACACTGCTCAATAAGCAAAAGGGTTTACTGAGCCCTCGTCTAAATGTCTGTGTGCCAGTCTGCCCTGGCGCATGACAGCAGCCTCACTCGGAGCGGGGTGCTCCCCAGCCGGGCTCCGTGGCACGGCCATGGCTTCATCATCCGCCCTCTGGCTGCGCTCTATTGATCCAGCGGCTACGCCCAGCCCGGTCGCTACTGACGATTCAATTAGCTTGAGCACTCCTGCCGCTGCTGTTGGTGACGGCGGCGGCGGTGGTGAGTGGGCGAGGCGTTGGCACAGGCGCCCCGAGAGGACAGACGCACAGAGGGGCTTTCAATCACATCAGAGCAGGCACGGGGGCTTTGTCCCAAAGGTCCTCTGGCTGGCAGTGGTCCTCAGACGGGCAGGAAGACTCCTCACAGGGACAAAAGCAGTCGAGACAGAAAGAGAGAGAGAGAGAAGAGAGAGAGAGAGAGAAAAAAAAAAGAGATGCAGCGTTCTGATAGCAGGGCATTGAATCCCACTGAACCACTACTGATAACCCAGTCATACCACAGTTCGTAGAAATCCTGTTTGCAAAAACGTCATACCAGTTACAGAAACACAATCAAGAAGTCTCAGGGCTATTTACATTCTGACCTATCTGAACGCCCAAGTTGTAATTCCCCCGTAAATATATTTAACAGTCAAAAAACATAGATTTTTTTTTTTATAGCAACCATTAGTATTGGATTGCCTTTAAACTCCAGTGGAGATGGAGTAGACCGTCCCTTTTTCAGTCTGACAGAGAGATAGAGAGGACCCTAGAAAGCCAAACCAATGGCGGAGACAGGAGAGAAGTCGGATGCAATGTTCATTCATCGTGGGTGCCCCTTTTCGAAGGGGCAGGACATTTGCACAAGAGGAATCAATCAAGACAGTGCTGGACCAGGCAGCATAGTGTAGCGCTGATGAGACCGCCAGCTTTGTGTGTGCAGGTCTGACGTTACGGAGCCCGGATCACCATTCATCATTTTGATGCATTTTAAAAAGAAATCAAACTATTTCCCAGTAGGATGGCTTAATGGGTTTTAAGGCCAGACAAACATCGTAAATCATCTCACAAACTAAAAAAATGTAAACGTTTACCACTAACCCTGCAAGAGCACTCGCATACAGCATCAAATATAGCATCAGATATCGCACTTACGTACTTCTTTAATGTGTAATATATCTAGAAAAGGTGTTTGGTAAAAAACAATAAACAGTGTAGTTTGAGTCCCAGAGCTCCAGACTTTGCCAGACAGAGAGCCCTCTGAGTTTTGTAAATAGTTCCTCAGCACAGCTTTGGAATGGATAAGCACAACTTAGCGAGAGTCTCCCTTTGATGATTGAGGTTAATCATTCCAAAATATTGACTTTGTTTCGGCATGAACACATTGCCTATGGCGGCCGTATACATTATAAATATTTTCCAGCAGCTCACTACAACAAGGCGTACACACATCCTCAGCTATTTGGAGAGTGTGGGGAGCAGGACGTGGGTGTGTGAAGGAGATGGAGGACGGCGGTTACAAATATTTAAAAGGAGTGGGGTGTATTCAAAGGGCAATTGTACTCAGAAGCGAGGGGATAAAAGTCTGAGTCCGATTCTCTTTGTCATTAGGCTTTTGCGTTTTAGAGACCTGTCCACTGGGTTTAAACCAAGCCAGTTGAAAAAGAAATGTTTCTGATTGCCAGCGAAGGTTAAAGCTATGCAAATACAAGTGCTTGAAGCATTTGGGGACGTTGTTGACGGTAGCACCAGGACGTGTGTTGAGCCAGCCAGCCAGCCAACCAGCAATTCACCTCTTTCCCTTCCCTGCTTCCCACAGACCCCCGGGAGCAAAGCCCACAGACAGGTCCACACACACACACACACACACACACACACACACACACACACACACAGAAGCCATTCAAGGCTTCTCATTAGAGGGTCAGGATATTACGGCTGGCATAACTGAAGAAAAGGGGTGTTGTTCAACTAGACCCTATGGAACTCTATCTCTGACCCTCGTGTGTGTCTCTCTCTCTCTCTCTCTCTCTCTCTCTCTCTCTCTCTCTCTCTCTCTCTCTCTCTCTCTCTCTTTCATTTATGACCAACCTCACTACAATAGAAATATCAGATGTAATGTGTTTGCTCTCTCTCTCTCTTACACTTTAACTGTTCTTTCATCAACAGGCTTGAAATGAAAGCCATAGATATGAAAGATATGAGTTCTTGTAATAACAACTGTGGCACTGACTCACTTAAGATGTGATAAGAAAGCAGAATTAGGAATTGTGTTTTTTTTTTCATCCTCTATCGTCTAGCTCACTTTACAATGCTGGATGACTCATCTAATTGGAGAGAGCTGGCTGATTACCTCATTAAGGGAGTTTCACTTGTTTCATGTACCTTCACTAATTACGAAATCATACTGATGTGATTACCTCAGCTAAGGACCTGCAAATTACCTGCATATATATATATATATATATATATATATATATATATATATATGTGTGTGTGTGTGTGTGTGTGTGTGTGTGTGTATGTGTGTACACATGAAAAGGGACACAATGCTCTCTCTAACACATACACACCATTGATCAGTGTTCCTGACTGTGAGGCAGATCTGTTTCCATTCTAATGGTTCTTCTTGGTGGTGTGATACCTCTTCTGCTCTCTGTGGGCCCGGCAGATCCGTGATGGATAGCTCACCGTGGCTGAAAGCGGACTCTATGCCAACAGGGAGATCAATACCCAGGATCGTCTACGGTGAACCTGAATACACCCATAAAAGTCAATTTTAGAACCCCAAGCAGGCAAACTCCAAAAGGATGTAAAAGGGGTTTGCGTTGGTATAATGCCCAAATTCAGCGGGTAACAGTGAGTTATTGACCAATCCCAAGTGGCTTGTATAAAGGTAGGCTAATTGAAAGACTTTCATTTTACAGCTTTCTATCGAGTAGACAGCAACTGTATATTTTACTTTTACTACCTCTCCATCAGCAGGATGGGAGTCCAGGGAGTGATACCCATGCAGTGAAGAGGCAGAGTCACACTGCCCCCTTCTGGAGAAACATCTCACCTCTACCTGACGATCAATTTGACAAGTCTGCTTGGTCCAATGGTTCGCTTGGCCACGGAACAGCAGAGAGCAATTGAGCTCTAATCCTGATGGAACATGTTTGTGGTCTAAGCCCCCTGATGAGCTAAACAGTGAAACATTCCCTTTCAAACTCAGCGAACAGACATAAGCCTGTTAGTTCAGGTCGCTCACTCACTCTCTTGTTGTTCTCTTTGGGGTTACCCAAGCGTGAGGGCGCGATGGATCACTCCAACTGTGAGGTCAGAGCCCGCAGAAACATCCACTGGGCTTTCTAAAGGAAAGGGGGGACCTTCTCTGTGTGACGCGTCAGACAGCCACACAGATCAGCCTTGAGAGGGGGAGAGAAGGAGGAGGAGGAAGAGGAGAAGAAGAGGTGGGATGGTAAGGCAAGGAGAATGTGAACCCCCAACACATTGGTCACAGTAATGAGAGTGAAAGGCCTGGGTTGGTTTTGACTGCTCTGTGGTTTACACAAGAGTGTAGGAAGGCGTCTAATCCTGAACAAGAAATCCTGTTTGCAAAAACTAAAAAATACTAAGTATAAAATTCCTTCATTGGATATGCTTATGGTTAGGAATGCCTCACTCGGTAAACGGTCCAAAACCCTAAAAAGGCCAACGTGAATTTTAGACGCGTAGCATATCACATGGCTTGACTCAACGTGACCTGACGTCATGGCTAATTACAATCAAATACACTTTCTGTCCGTGAGAATCGTGTGTGTGTGTGTGTGAGAGAGAGCTGAACGAGGATGAACGCTCAAAGGTCATTTTGATGAGACAGCCGTATTGGCTACGCTGCGTCTACGATATGGTTCACCGGGGAAAATCCCGCCTAAGGGGGGCACTGAGGCGCGGGGAGTCGTGAACGACCCTTTCTGTGAGGATTCAGTTCCAAATGTCATAGGATCACTTAGTAATTCATGTCTATTGACTGGAGGGATTGTATCGTCAGCGGCTCAGTGGCTCAGGTTGCAACATGAAGAGCTGAAACCATTAGAAAAGTAGGAGCTCAGACCACAAACCCTCAGGTACTATGGATTAGCAATACAACTCCAATGACCCCCAATTCTTTTTAAATGTAACAAATTCAATACTAAACTTCATATTCCCAATCACACGTGCTAATAATCATGTTTTACCTAAGGCTATTGGGTTCAAGCAAGCCTTTGGTGGGTTATGATTATGAATATGATTGAGATGTAAACTAGTCCATATTGTGAATATTCATAGATTCTTTCGCAGATCTGCATGTAGTCAGCTCTAGGCTGCCTAGTCCTTCAGCAGAAACTTAAATCAAGTTTACCTTAAGACTTAAATCATAGAACACACTTTTTGAAGCCTCTTCTGAGGTCAGCTTTGTTTGCACTATTGGAAAAAGGGATTCATGCAAACCCGGGATATGACTAAGCATTCTGAAATGGGTTTCTTATCACAAAGACTGCAGTGGGAGCTGGGCTTGGCCCACATACAGATCATGAGCTTTTACAGACACACCCAAAGTATTTTAAGTCTCAGCAGTTTGAAAAGGGGGTGGGGGGGGGGGGGGGGCATGAATGGAGCTGACTGGGCAGGTAAATCCACTGTCAGTAACCTAATGTGATTTCTTGCTTGGTTGGTGTGCTGCTGTTGGTATGTTTTGTTTAACTTGACATGCTCTCAGCAAACTTGCCCGAACTATACTTCCGCGGAAAACTTGCACTTACAATTAAACACAACCACGCGCATTCCCAAACCCTCACACTCACAAAAAAAAGACATAGAGAAGCCATGTTGTCCAACGGCCAACCACCTCACAGAAATCTCCTGTGTGAGGATGCCTTCCCCAGAGTTCAAACAGAGCCCACTCTTTGTCCCCCTACTTTAGACTGCCGTCATCAACCGCATCACAGACCCACCTGGCTGCCTCCCTTCTCATCGGCCTTTGATTGCAACAGGATAGAACACAGCGGCCCACTGCCACATATCAAACGACATGCTGAGATCCCTTTGAAATGTGTCAACAACAGCCTCCTGCCCGCATCACAGATCTAACACCAGTACGTTTAGTCAATGTGGCAGAAGCAAACAAAGAAGAAATGTACGTGTGGGATGACATTATAGGCGACGACTCCTGCCTCGTCACACAGCCAGTGTAACATGCAGAGGTTGAATTCCAGAGCATAGTAGCCCTTTGCGGTTCATCTTCTTTGCTTTGGCAACTGAAAAGGTCATTATTTCACATACGTGTACTTGGCAAATATGGACTTTCATGCCCTGTGTATGTTAAACTGGACTAAGAGACACGGAACTTCTCCTATAAAGAAAATGTTAACGCATTTTACAACCTCCAAAAAAACAAACATTCGCTGAGGCAATAGTTCTAGCTATATATAGACCCATGACTTAAGTTTAGGCAATTGCGCACACCAGCGGCGACACTCAAACACCTAGGTGAGTAACCAACCGCCTACAATAGCACAAAGCCAGGTTGTGATGCAAACAGAGCGAATATAGAAGGCAGCCTACAACTGGGGCGGAGGGGTTGAATGACTCATTCAAAGCCCATCAAAGAGACGAAGACAGTAGTCGGTGGCTCTAATAAGCTGCTAGCTGTGGACCACTGGGCAGACTTCAGCTTTCCTGAGAGAGCCTCTCAGATGTGCTCTGGAGATGAATAATTAATTGGGAGGAAACCGATGCACTTCTAAAAATAAAAAAAGGCCCTTTAGCATCAACACAAGGCCCTGGATACTGTTTGGGAACAAACATCTACAAAGGTGCGGGGGGGAGGCCTGTAATTAGGATATCACAAATGCCAGAGTGGGCAAGAAAGGAAATGGAACTGACGCACGAGTGTAGGAAGCTTTGTATTTCTAATTACCCATCTCTCTCTTCTTCTACAGCGCGACCCATTAGCCTGTCATTTTGTTTCTGTCTGCATCTAGCCTACACTTACGTCTCTTGCTGTGAACCTGTTGTTTCTTTATGGTTATTAGCCTCTTCCCAGGTCTGACAGCCATTTAACAACTCTAAGTCACACATCCCTGGGGAAGCCATTGACTCAGTTAATTACCGCGCCAGCCTGTAATTGAGGCACCCCCATTCAGCGCTATAATCAAGAACGCATTCACTACCATAGCATGCAGCACAGTACACATAGGCAGGCAGAGACCGGGAAAAAGATACAAAGGCCAAAGAAAGAGAGCGAGAGAAACGGTAAACAGAACCACCACCATCGTCCATGTGTATGTTTTGATGCTGTGGTAGAAAACAGGCTGTGCAGTACTTTGCGTAATGAAAAACCACTGCATCTCTGAAGCTGCCAGGAGCATCACACAAACTAGAGTATAAATAATCCATGGGAGATCTGGCAAGGCTTTAGTGGGAACTGACTGGGAGACATTTCAGAGGCTTTTTTTCCTCCTTTGCTTTTCTGGTGCAGGCACGCCAGGAACTGTAGTAGAAATGGAGCAGATGTAATGTGCAGACCTGGCTCCCCCGCTGGCCAGAGTCACTCGACAGGGACAATAGGATCACACATTTGGAAAGCTGGCCTCAAGTAAGGAGTAAGAACCTGATTCGAGTATTAAATAAGCTCGGTTTCTAGGCAATGCTTCCAATCTTTAGCGTGGAGAAATCAGACATTTTCATTTGGTTTATTAATTGCAGCACTGAATATTGATATTTTAGACTATTCTACTATATCTCACTCTTCTCTCTTCTCAGTCACAAAGTCTAAGCATAACGCTTGTCCCTGAAACACTGTCATAACGGAAATGAGATGATAATGCATGGTCCATCAAACACTCCTCTATTGCAGATATCTCCAGTCCCCATTCGGAGTGTCCTAGGATCTTGACAGTTGGCCAATTAGCCAGTGCCCTCAGGCTTCTCCGGTCCAGGAGGAATTGCTAAGCCAAGTCTTGGGGCACGAACGAGAAGACGGGGACTTCCAAGGGCAAACCTTTGCAGCTGCTCCGTAGATGCTGACAACATGTGCTGCCTGCCTGCCTCTGTTTGGCTATGCCACCAGGGAGGCTGCTGGCTCATGAATAAATGGAGATGTTGTGTTGGTTTCTACCGGGCTTTTACAACTGAACAAGGTAATGACAAGCTGATGTCTGACTAACGTCTGCCTTGTTTTCCTTATTCTTTTCCAACAGGGAAATCTTCCACACACCGAGTGAGTGCAGCGGTTGATAATGTTGCTCAGCTGTAAAGTGAAAATCCCATTATGTTGAATAATAGAAGACAATGGCGTTTGGTTCCAGGGACCGGCTGTGAGAACAGCACACTGCCTCTCAGAACAACAACACAGTGACAGAGCCATTCAACTGGAAGCATAAAAAAACGAGAGAGAGAGAGAGAGAGAGAGAGAGAGAGAGAGAGAGAGAGAGAGAGAGAGAGAGAGAGAGAGAGAGAGAGAGAGAGAGAGAGAGAGAGAGGTGCAGAAATAAAGAAGAGAAAGGGATGAGAATTTAGAAGATTAGGGGGAGGACAAGAGGAAATTGGGTGCTGAAGTCATTCAATGATATTAAGGTATGCTAAGCTATATAAAAGGCAGAGCTGGTGGTTGTACTATATCACGTCTTTTAACGTATTAACACTCTAGGCATTTTGGATCTTTGAGTACTGTGTTGGCTGATAGTCTGATAAAGGAAATTATCTCATTCTTAAAGGGGACCTAGAATATGTAATACTGTGTAACTGCTACTTTACATGGAGCCTGCGCTGCATGCTATTTAAGATAACGTGCGTAATAAAATCAACCATCAAATCGGCCAAATAAACGTTACGATAAACAGATTTTAAAGCATAACCAACCTTTCCATGTCAATACAAAAAGACAGGGCTAAACCCTAACGTACAAAAAATTAACCAAAAGAGTTAAGTAAAGCACTGTTGCAGTCTAAAGCTCAGGTGTGGACTAGTTGTCTGCAGACCCTGGGGGTCACGAGAAGGCATAAAGACACCAGTTCGCCCTAAGGCTCCACAGATGTACCACACTCAGACAACATGCAGGGCATTCACCCCCGGTTCACAGCTAACATAGCATACTGTAATTTAACAAACAATACACCTTGGTTTATTCGCTGCTTTTAAAAACACCACCCGAAGGTATTTTCTTTTGTCTAAACTAGGAATCAAGTCTTAACTGACCTAGTTGTTGTACGATGAAGATGGTTAAGGTGATGTCTTATTGTTCACAGACAAATCTTCATAAACTGGTAAAACAACAGAACAATAATGCAGTGTACTGTACTCTACAAAGATAGGTTTTCAGTCAGATCCGATGCCAACAGAACAGCAGAAATCGGCCGCCAAGTGGGATGCTGGCAGCACTTATTACCTATGCTGGAGGGTCAACATCAGTCAGGGCCTAGCGGGGGGGAAATAGGATGTTCTGTTCAAGCTGGGCCAAAGAAATAGAGGATCTGACAAGCCAGTGGAAAGTGATAAAACCACAGATCAAACAGCAGATATTGAGGCAAATGAAATCATACTGTCAGACTATATGCTACATATATTGGTACTATCAGTCTGAAAAACTAAAAAAGGCCACAAAAAGGCAACTTCTCTACTTTTGATATGTTTTTTTTTTTTACCTTGAAAAATGTGTATTATTTACAACCACCTTTTGCAGTCATTTAATTGGACAAATGTTTTATATCATGAAATTCTAAAGATTCTACTGAATCATTTTCTCAACCTGCACAACTCTCGGAACCAACACTATTTCTGATATATCACATATATCTGAAATGTGTCAAAAAAGTTCAAGTCTAGTCTACTCGCATTGATGTTGCTTCATCTGAAATATGGCACACGGAGCAAGGTGGTTTAGTGGTGAAAGGTGTGCTGATGATGAATGGCCTTGCCATGACAGCTACAAATGACAATCTGTTTTTCACAAGGGAACACAAAGGACAAGGACAAAAATAATCAATACATTTTAAATGACAGTATGAGCTACACAATCGGTCAGCACTTAAAACAATAGCATAGTTGTATTCATTGAATGTGCTTAATGTGTGTTGCTTTTTAAATATAATGTTGTTTTTTTATTCACTGTATAAGTATTTCAACACCAAATGGCAGCATAGTAGCTAAGATCTCGAGAGGCATATAAGTGACATGGTTAGGTCAACATGCATGATGCAGGTGTGCTCAAGTTGATCCATGCGCGAAGCGAGTGGACTGAAGCCTTGGCATATCGACACCGGGCACCAACAACCTCGAAAAGCATAATTTCAGCAAAACCACTCAAGCAAAAATGCGTCTAAAAACGGAGTCTTAAAATTACAGAATAATGCAGATTTGAAGTAATGCAACGATACCTAAACGTGAAAAATAGAATGTATTATAACAAAAATATAATACTAGAATGTTTTGCTAGTGGACACTTCTCTCGTGAAAGAAAATAGATTGAATTCAAATTTGATTTCGAATCTAAAGCAAACATTTTTACTCCCATTTTGCCATGCTATACTTAAAAGTCAAATGAAAACTGCCTTATATACTGTAATGCAATAGAGTGAAACGTTTAGCCTACCTGTTCTGAAGATAAGTTTCAGTGTGAGGTATCTGGTCCTCGGCGTCTAAGTGGAATGTCTGCCTGAGTGAGTTACACTATTTGATATATCCTTTGAATGAATCTGGGGCTGCCTAGCGACGCATGAACCAATGACAACATTTTGAAGGTAAAAAACGGTATCCCCCAATGGACCAGTCCAACATAGGCCAGTAGTGTACATAATGCTAAAAAAGAAATCCATTGTTGAAACTATTTTATTTATTTTGTATTTATTTTTCAACAGTGCGTGCACTCATGAGGTATGTTTCAAGTCGGGTTTATTCACAAAGGTTTATTCAATTAATTCGTTTTCTTACCAATTATGATTCCATAGCATATACACCCACAGAACTCTTTATCTACATATTTTTTTCCTAAACGTTCAAGCCCCAGACAAGGATTAAATACTTATACGTTGTTATTTAAGTAAAAATAACTAAAGAAAAGAAAAAGAAAACATGAGCAAACCTTATCTGGTCTGCCCTTATCCAGAATAAAAAGCTACAACATGATCTTGACAACACAAATCTACAGTGCCCTCTAGTGTGCTGTCACACTGTATCCGGGCCACAATATTCCTAATCACCTATGACGTGAAATCTAAAACGTAGATTAGATTGTAGATCTATGGCACGTAATATAGCCATGTCCGTGAAAAGATCGCCGACTCCCTTAGCGTATGAAAGACATTTCCTCTAGAAAAGGTGTTTTCATGCATCCCGTACAGAGCTGGTCCATCCACAGAGGAGCCTCGTGTTGCAACGGGGTGCGTCGGGGGTAGAAGGTGTACGAGAGGTCATAATTTAAAAGGCAGCTAAGCGAGGCCATGTAGAGGTCGGAGAAGCGACAGAGACGCCTGGAGAAGTAGGTTGGGTTATGGCAGGTTCTAAAGATGCTACCAAACTGTGGGTTGAAAAGGTTTTTTGTCATCGCTCTGAAAATCCATGTGAAGAACAAAGAAGATCATTAGTGGAAGGAACCAGTTAAACAAGGGTTTGGCTAATTTCCCTCAATGTGATCACAGACACGGAATCTTAATTGACTAATACGGCAACAACCTGAGTTCTTCTCTCTCCATCAACCACTCCTGCAAAATCTTCTTAGACTCTGGATCCCGATGCACCTAAAGCAGAAAGAACAAAACAGGAAAATAACACAACCAGTAAAATAGAAATAAACAAATATATGCGGAGTAACATGAATGAATAATTATCAGGGTAAGAGCGCTCCTACTTGCAAGCGCTCCAGCAGGCCTGTGAGAGCCTGAAGCCAGGTGAGGCTCCGGGCATACTGCTCCGTGTTCACCACCTTTGTCTCCATCTCCAGCTCAGGAACGATGGCCCCTGTCCGCCAGCCATGGCGCAGCATCAGGTCCTACATACAAGGAGTCACACCAGAGCCTGATCCATTTGGCCAAACGCACATTCCATAAAACAATTTTTTTTCTTATTGAATTTAGCTAGCTCCAGGAACAAAATAAGAATCGGTGGATCAGGTAAAGCTGTATTCCTCGGGGTATAATACTACAATGTCCAAAGAAAACATATGAGTAGCAGGATGCTGGTACAATGTAACGTCGTCAGCTTAAAAAAAAAAAAGCACCGCAGCCCTACGTTATCATGCAACACATCATACAAACAGTTATAAAAGGATCATCTAGGCTAAAACAGTGTATTTTGTTTTACATTGTCTGGTCAAGATGTCAAATGTCCAACTCACAGCCAGGTCACTGTAAAGGTGGTCCCCAAAGTACAGCACTCTGGATCCTCTCCAGCCAGTTAGTCGGAGAAAATCATATAGGTTACCCTGAAAGACAACAAGCCACAGGGTGTTCTCGTCCGTTTGGAAGGAGACAAATGTCTGTGCCTTTTCTGTTTCCAACTAGGAAGGTAACGATACATTTTGATTTATGGCTGACTGTCTCTAGAAAGCAAAGCTGTAAATCAAACAAATGTCACACAGATTTTACCTGTTTGTAGACGTGCCCTTTATCCAAGCTGTCTATCTTGTCCCACTGTAAGTCGCCATTTCCATCCAAGCGCCTGAAAGGTCTGTGGCATGGGCATAATCAGAAGAGAGTAGGAGTAAGAGACCTAAATAAGCGTACACAGTTTCTTGCCGTGTTCTGGTAAATGTATAAGTGATGATGTCAATGAAAGCTGGAAATGGAAAAGATAAAGATGTTTCACACTCACTTGGCACAGTCAGTGAAGAAGTGCGGTTTGTCAGCCTGTACAATCACCACATCAAAAAAGTCTCTCCAGTCTTTCCCCACCATGTAAGTCATACCTTTATCCCTGTCGTAAGAAAGAGAACAACACAATGACCTAACAAAGACTATGGTTGTAACAGGAATAACACAGTCCGCAGTCAGTACATCTTGCACTCACACAAAGCTGTAGGGGCTGTTGGTAATGAGGAAGAGTTTCTTCCCCTGATTGGCCAGACGTTGCAGTACAGCAGAGGTTTCATCTCCTCTCATAATGTACTTCTCTATGGGGGAGAGAAATAGAATATACAATCACCGTGAGAGTAGATAGAAAGATCAACAGCCTGTGCTGTACTTGTTATTCTATTGATGGGGGAAGAAGCTGCGTGGGTAGAGGAGAATAATTCCTCACCAAGATCTTGTATGACCCATTTGTACATGTAGCCTTTGATGTGAACCATTCCAATCGCATCCTGGAAATCAAAATAAATTTCAACAATCAGCAGACAGAATAATACATTGATATTGCATATATTACATACAACAGTACATATCTGTAAGCTACAAATGCTTAACCATACTCTATAGGTCTTAATTGTTAACTTTATAAGCCCTTTAACATTTTCACAGCTGAGAATTCCCCCAACTGAAAATAGCAAGCTCAAACTGAGTGTAAAATAACAGGCATAAATACTAGGGCACAAAACATTAGAAGAATGTGCTCTCCACCTAAGGTCTGACAGACATGGGAACATGGTTGTGGAGGACACACACTAGAGTCCATTACTGGCAGAAACTAAAAACCCTTTCACCCCCGGACAGCTGGTGTTCCCTGTTATCCAAACCCTTTGATTCCCTGGTGAGACTTTTTGTGAGGTGAGCGGATATTTCGCTCTTTAGTTGGGGACTCTCACTGTGACGGACTGCGCGAAAACAGTCAAAATAAACAAGGTCAGAGAGCGTTAGAGCCAGTACGACTGTGAGGACAGGGTATTAAGTACAGTGAAGTGAGTAGCACTGTGAGAAATTCACAAAAAAAGGATTTTAAAGTTTAAAGTAGGAAAACTCAGTTCACAGACTCACCGAGACATCACGGAAAAGGTGAACGGGGTCATATTCGATGTCGTTGGAGATGAAGAAATCATTGACCACAGCCAAAAGATTCATCTCTGGAATGGAGAAGATGTCCATAAACTGCTTCACCTTGGGCCCCTAATGGCATAGTAGAATAGGTAATGCACTCACTCTACAACTTTCCTAATAATAGCCAAAGTCTCAGAAAATGTGATAAAATGACACTAGTAAATTCACATATAATTTAAATGTTAGAATCAAAACCGTTCCTCTAAATAACAAGATTAAATTAATGTCTGGCATCAAGACGGACAAAGTCAGAAATACATCCTCAAGATTTTTTGAGGTTACCTAGTTATGTAAGCCTGGCACTGCAAATTTGTTTTGAAACATTAATCATAAAAACAACATAAAAAAGCGCCCACAGAGAAGAGACCCTGCTAACAGAACAAATCCCCAACTCATTCCCCTAGGGAGCCTGGTGCCAGAGCACAGTGGCTGTGGGTAGGAGCTATGTTGGGGATTGTGGACTGAGGATTATGTGACTGATTATGTGACAGTCAGGCATACTTCCCTCACCAGGGAGGCCCTTAAAAGACCAAGAAGAATTTACCTAATCTTAAACAGCAGCACCAATTAACAAACAGGCTAAGCAACCAGCTTCATTGTCAAATACAATCTGGAGATTCTACTCAAGGTGGCCTTTCAACCACTTCCAATTAATAGCAAAAATTCTAAAAGCGTCCCCCTAATTATTAGAAGTCAAAATAACATCCTGCGTAACATAGAGGTTTTGTTGCCAACAAAAATGCTTGATGAGAAACAAAGAAAGAGACTGACATTTTGGGAACAGTCACATGGCTTAGTGCAATACGCAAGTGCTTGGCATAAAAACATCTGTTTTAAGTCCCGACAGCACATCTTCCAACAGGTCGTCAATGAGCATGAATGGATGACATGATGAGAGATTAGAGGACCTGGAGCAGTGATTGGAGACACTTTATTTTTATTACAGGACCCATCTGCCAAATAATTTTTTAGATGGACTATAAATTAGCATCTGGAAGCAGGGCTCATAAATGTTTTTGTAGTTAGGCTCCCTATATCGAGATTTTACTGTGTTATGCTGTGTAGATCTTTTATTATCACAAAAAAAATCTGCAATAAAAGTGCAAGTTGGTGTGGAAAAGATACAATTCCTCCAGTTGACCAAGTAAGAGGGGTATTCATTTGTCTATATGTGATTTAGTATGCCTAACAATGTAGGCAAATGCACAAGGATTAACTGCAGTGATATCTGTTTGTTCTATTTATAGTAGGAAATCCCAAAACACTCCTAAATTTAAAGGCCAAACAATGTGTTTCAGCCGAAGTTTGTCAGTCAGCAACTTCCTGCCTTTAATAGAGAGAGCTCGTTCTGAGTCTCCACTTTACCTTTCAAATTCCCACAAGCTGTCAATTAAATAACCTGTCTGAGGAACTGTTTATTCTGACATTATATCAATGTTTTCCTTGACCTACAGGCAGATCAGTGTGTTAACGTTAATATTGCAAATGCAGAAAACAGGCCAAAGACAAAAATGACTCCCTAATGTACTATTCCACTCGATTTCACACTCTCTCACCTTTCCATAGAAGCCACTGTCCTGTTGGAGAGGGACATGGTGGGTCCCTCCATACAACTTCAGTACCTCTTCGTCTGAGACGGGACTTAGGCCCCTGTAGTCGACAACACAGGAAGTTAAGTACACTAGAATATACCCCACTGAGTTTTGCATTTATTTTCATCCACGTACAGTATAAGAGCATTTACCGATACACAGTTCCCAACTGAATGTAATGGAAAGCATCTATCTTCATCAGGAGTCCCTGCAGGTAGACAGAACAGAGGTTTACTTTTTTTAATATACAATAACATAGACTTAATTAAAGCTTTAAATCTTGCAACAAAAAACTAAAAATAATTAAGTCTGAGCTTCACCTTTTGAATATCATAGTGTAGGCCCCGGGCTGCAAAGTTGGGTATGTAGTCATATTTGCGAATAGCTTGAGGATACTGTCATAACAGGACAAAAAAATAAAATAATACTTTAACCAAATCTAAAGCCGTTGCTATAACCATTGTGTTCGTCAATCTTTACACACCTTGTAGTGTTCGATGAGGATGTCTCTGGCGGTGTTGTAGATGTTGGTGTTGAGGGCACTGGAGTAGAGGGCCAGTGTATAGTCATAGTCGAAGCCATAGATGTCCACCTCAGCCAGGCTGACCTCGTTGTTTGCATAGACGGCGGATGAGTTCAGAATATTACATACACCTGGTGGGATCAGATCTGATGGAAAAAGAGCAGGGCAGAACCTTCAAAACCCAGCTTACTGCTTTCTATTGCTACATAACTGCGATACATGTAAAGCTCAATGTTACCACCCCTCCTTGGGTGTAGTCTAAATTGTTCCTATGAAAATACCAGGTTTGTTTTTTGAGTATTCATATTTTTTATCGTTAGGTAAGAGGAGATTAGAGGACATAGAACATGGAATAGGTCCTTCCGCAGCGCAGCTGTGGGGAAAGTAATTTTACTGAATTTTTTGAAGCCCGACATAAATGGATTAAAAAGAGAGAGAATGGAAGGTAGTGTAATATTAAGAATACAAATATTGGTCCAACCAAATTTTTAAGATTTTCACCTTACCACAAAAACAAAAACACTACTGTGAATATTAGTAGGAATTGATTGATCTCCCATGTTCGCGCAAAATGCTTAAATGTATAATTTTAGCTTGTTATGCATTTGTCCCTATCTGTGTTGTGTTTGAATGTGCACTTTATATGTTTACCGCAAGAGTGTGGGAAACGTCTTTTCGATTCCTTTGTATGTCTCAACATGTGAAGAAATTGACAATAAAGCTACTTTGAATGGAAGGGTGGAGGGGATAGGGGGAAAAGTAGATGGAATTATAAAATTATAAAAAAAAGAATTATATAATAACACAGTATGTTAACTGTGACAAACAAAACTAGAGGGAACATTGACTTGAGGTGAGAAATTAAACTAGTTGTAATTGTGATGTATCGGCTCAAACGGTGGCTACCACTTTAACCTAGACTCTTCAATAAGTGTAAGCTTTCAACTGACTCCTTGTTTTGGACGTCAGTCAAGATATGACATGTTATTCTAAAACTACACACTTTAAGCTTTGCCATCTGTCCAGTTTGAACGAGCCAAGAATATAGGGACAAAAACAGTCAGGCGGAATCTAGAAAAACCCTCTACATAATGTCTTCAATAGCAAATCAGGGGTTGACAGAGGGCATTATTTGCTTAAGTTCCGACCAGAATTACAAGATGAGCAGGCCAGTGCCTAACAAAGGTGGGCAAGTACATTTATTTTAGGGACAATTTAGGACGATTTTGGCAGGCCTTGAAGATAAAATGAGTCCATGTCCAGAAGCTGAAACCATTCTGATAAGCAATCTTTTACATGATACAGACCAAGAAAAAAGTAAAAAGAGCAAAAATGTATCATAATAAAATAATATTTTCATTTCCATCCTTGCCTTAAAAACACTTCTTTTGTACCCCTAGGTGTGCATGTGTACTTGAGAATGTAGGTGTATGAGTTTAAGAGGATAGACTCTCACCCAATTTTAGTGCCCAAGCATAAAGAACAAAGCTGTCCCTTTCCCACTGTACGCCCCCTACCTCACATGTGGATAGTACCTCATGTTTTGTTTTTTTCAAAACAGACAATGCAGCGCCAGCTTGCGCCACTGCTCAATTGATTTGAAATACGCAGTTCGCATACATAGCACATATTTCACATTGTAACTACAATGCCATTCAAAATGTACATGGCCAATGCCTAACAAAATTCACAGTAACATACCGTCACTTGCCCTGTCATTGGAGTCAATTACTTCGGACATCTCTTACGTGTCACACTGGGACTACTAGCTAGATGCTCCAATTGTAAGTTAGCTTGAGACTTACCGTGCACGAGTCTTTTCGTCTCATTATATCTAGCCCACAGATATGTCTTGTTGTTCACTTTTTTGTTGGACCTTCCTGAAACCCGGAGAGGCTCTTCTGGTCTATTTTTCCCTGCAATCGGAGGACCACGGTTGTTGTTGGGAGCATGTGGGGGTAAAGCGCTGGGCATTGAACTTACACTTTTGGCCGAGCTACTTGAACTAATTTCACAGCCTTGGTCGTTCGTTTTTTTCTCAAGTCTCTGATCTACTGTTGAATCGTGCCTAGTTGAAAATCCATTCGCTTGTGAGGATCTCGTCAGAGAGGGTGTTCTGCTATTATTCCATAATGCACGGCCTAATGTTGTGCCTACTTTTTTGAAGGACATTTTTTAAAACACAGAATAACGATCCCCAATTTGCAGCAAGTCTAGGAACCCTGTGACAGCCCAGTTTCCTTTCCTGATGTTCTATGTTTAGCAGCCAGGCCCACTGCACCTACTGTCGACTTGTGCAAGTTGTGGCACAGCCCTGAGTGCGTTGTTAGCCACGCCCAATAACGGTTCACATTTTGGAGACAACCAAGCAAACGATTTTTTACGTTTTCGCTTGTAATTACATTTTTAAGCACGATCACTTTGTAAATACAAAGGCTGCGTCTAATGAAAGTAAAAGTCAATCCAACAATGTCAAGAGCAGACCAACATGCATGTACAGTGTTTTTTTTAATCATCATGACAACAGTGGTTCATAGGTCGATAAAAGGAAGGAACATATTCACAAACAGTTGAACATTTTTTCCCCAAGGATGGTATGACATTATTCTACAATAGACATTAAACAAACCACATAAATAGTTTTCAATTAATACTACTGTACAAGCCATTCATTAAATTATACATACATTTGTGAAAGTGAGAGGCATCCATTAAAAGGATTTTAATAACCTTCAACTATTCAGTGCTAAAATGGGCCAATTGGTCTCCTTCACAGCAAGGTAAGCATGTCTTGCATAACCTTTAAAAATACTTGCACTAAACATTTATTTCTACAGCGTCAAATCGTGTTTAAGTCATTTTGTCCAAAGGAAGGGAAAAAAAAAAAACTGACCAGAGGGGAAAAAAGGCACTAGGATGGTCAACATATGAACCACATCAGTCAACAGGATGGCATCACTTTTCTTTTTACTCAAAGGTGGTGTAACAGATTATTAGAAGTTGTTGACTTTTGAAGTATCAGCCTTTTTACATTGCCGTTTTAAGTCATTGACAACTATGATGGTGCCAGTTAAATTATTGTTTCAATAGCTTAAGAAATTACCCCTGTACCATGTAAGGCTCCCTGTGTGAAATGCAAAACCAGGGCAGGATCTGTCCGCAACCACAAATCTAAATACTAAATGACTCTATTCTAACCGTAAACCTAGCATCGACTATATAAAATCATTTGTTATTATTTGGTTGGTGGCTTGAAGAAAGTTCTACTAGACGATTTATTTTACGCAAAATTAAAAAAAAAAAATTAAAAAAAAGATTTCAAAGGGGGTGAAGCTCTCGGGCCCTTTGTGTTCTCCAGGAACAATCCAAGCAAGCCGTGCTACAGCTGTTAATGACGCTCTCCGTGTGTACAGAACAGCAGTATTGATGAGAGGCACAGCTCTGGCTATCTGCATAGTTTTTTTTATTTAAAAAAGATGCCTAAAGACCATCTCCAAAATCATCCTTAATAATAAAAAAAACAACCGATGATTAACCTGAGGTGGTCAAATTATGGCTATGCCATTTCCATCAGTGATTTGTTTGAGAGTTGTTCGTCCACTGACCTTGTCTTAACAGGGCCTGGCTGGTAGACCAAAGCCCGAGTTAAGACTACTCCCCTGTGTGAGTAAATGGTGAGAACAGTGGGAACAAGAAACGGTAAATGGCCCAGGTATCCACCTCAAGATTATCAACCGGGTCTTCAAGTGTGTATGCTAAATGATTTTTGTGTGTTGCATTGGTTAGTTATGAAAGCAGCGCAACTTTGAGTGTGAACCGAGGGTTCAGGTTAAGTAACAGATAGCCAGCGGATTGTTGACTGAATGACAAACTAAAAGGCATCACTACTGTCAAAATGACAAATGGCATGGCAACAGAGCATTGCCATGCTTATGCAATCACATAGCAAGATATGGGAAAATATTTCAGTCAAACCAATTCAGACCAAACCAGATTTAACGCTTGAGGAAAGAAACAGTCAGTTTTGTAAATAAATATAGTTCTTACCCTAATCCGGAAATAAATACTGCGAGTGTTTCACAACACATAGTCTTAGGAAAACAAAAGGTACAGTAGACTATGATGATGATGATTATGAAGAGGATGAAGGGATTTGAAGCCTTCAAGGGGACAGACACAGTCACGACACCATAGAGCAACAAGCGACATGTTTTTTTTTGTATCTTCATTCATCTCTTCTCTCCAGGGTCGCATGCAGGCATCTCTCCGCTCCGGACAGAGGAAAAGGACAGGGGGATGAGATAGATGGCAGATGGATTGGAAGGGTTTAAAAACAACTGGTCTGGTGAGTAGAGTGAAGAATGTGGTAGCGCCAGGTCTGGGATGGACAGGATGCCTCAGGGGTTCAGGGAGGAAAGTAGGGGTCAAAGGTCAACAGAGTTCCTTATGGGGGGGGGGGGTTTGGGATGATGCGAGGAGCTTGTCAGCGCTGTAAACCAGGTGAGACAAGGACAGAAAAAAAACTAAGTTTAGTACTTGAGTCAAACAACTGCAATACACTTAATATGGTCATTAATACACATACAATTGGTAGGCACCACAGTAATATGGTACAGAGCAGGAATGAGCAAAACATGCAGCAGAGGCAAGTGGCTATGACTTGTAATGGATAACATTTAGCCATTAATGAATTGTTAATATGTTAGGTTAATGTTAATGTGATCTCTTCTCTTCTACAGAATGATATCTCTAGTCTCCAAGAAGAATCTGTCTGTGCACCTTTTTTCTTTTTTTTTACTAACATTTTGTATCATAGCTCTCTCAGGATAGTAAACTATGAAAGAATTCTACGTAAAAAAAATGTACGACCCCCAGGATAACAACTTTAATCCCTGGATTCAGCTGCCTCCATAGCCAAATGACGAAAAGTACTCTATTTCACCATTTCCAACAGGCAGTGTTGCTTAAAGTATTTCAACACAAACTATTTTGCTTCACACAAGTGATTTGATTTCACAACACTTGTGTAATTTCATCGCCTGCGCGATGGTCTACTCCGTGCCCTGCCCTGCTTAGGACGAGAGTCACTGCCACCCCTGTCAGTGGAACCGCTGGTACACCGGGGATTCTCCTCGCTGCCTCTACTGCTCGAGCCCTGTCTATGGGCTCCGCTGGGCCCTGACGAGCCTGTCTTACTGGGCGGATGGTGGACTGAGAGGGGTGTGGCTGTGAGGCTAGAGGATATGGGTTTAGACTGAGGTGGGTCTGTATGGCTGGCGGAAGTCGCCTGGACAGAACTGGATCTCTGACTATGAATGAGGTGTTGTTTCCTACGCACAGACACCTCCAGGTTGGGTTTGACCTGGGACTTGGGCTCTGATTTAACGCCGCCCTGTGCACCTCTGACGCCAACCGCGCTGTCGCCTAACGCCCTAGAAGAGGGGAGGTTCTCTATCGATCTGGAAGAGGTGGCCGATTTGGCCTCGGCGGAGGACACGACCCGCGTGGTGATGAACGTGTCTTGCCTCGGCGGCGCCGGCTCTCTCTGCCCTGACGGGCCCTTCCTGCTGTCCCTGACGTAGGTCCGGACCATGAACTCGCTGTCCAGCGACCTGGCTGACCCTCTGCGCGACAACGACTGGACACTGTTTTGCCCCTCTTTCTCCTCAACACCTGACCCTGCGCTAAACACATCGCTCACACTGTGGCTCCTAATGAAAGTGGCGTCCCGGGACACGACTTTGCCTCTGCGGGACGTGGGTCCTCTAGGACCGGCAGGGGTCTCGGGAGCGGCATTCGGGGGGAGGGAGGAGGTGCTTACGGGGCTGGTGTGGAGGCTGCGGGTGAGGACTCGGAGGTGGTGGCCCGCCACACCGGGGAGGTTGTTGGAGAGGACCGGGCTGGCGCGGGGGCTGCTCCTCATGGGCCGCGCGGGGCTGCCGCGGGGGCTGCTCCGGGGGGCCCGGCCGGACTTGTTGGCCAGCTCCTTGGTGCGGGAGCGGCGGGGGCTGTTGCTCAGGCTGTGGTGGGGGGACATGGGGGCTTCCAGGTCTTCAAGCCGCTGGGTGAGGGCCAGCTTCTGCTGGATGGCCATGCGGAGCAGGGAGTTCAGGGTTTTCTTCTCGTCTTCGGCCGCGGCCAACTGGCGCTGCATCTCATCCAGCTGGGTGACGTACTGGTCACACCTGATACACACCCACACACAAACAGGACATTCAAAAACAAACAAGGCATACACAAACAGAGACACACACACACACACACACACACACACACACATTAAACAACACTCCCCCAAGGAGTAGACAGTTTAAACAAACATATGTTTACACAATGTTAGTTGTTCAAA
>CM030174.1:6538813-6581982 GCA_017639675.1 Aplochiton taeniatus | reverse complement strand
TTTTTGAGAAGGCCTAGGCCTAAATAAGTATATTTAGTCAAATGTTTTTGTCTGTCAAGCTACTTGAATTTTTTAACAAAGTGGCTTGTGGTGTTTTCCATTCGGCAGCCAAATTGGAAACTACATCGTTATAGCAATTATAAATCGATGTATTTTTTTCGCACAGGGACAGGCACGCAAGTTTTACCAGTAAAAAGCTTTTTTCCAAAACCAATTTTTTTTTAGATGGGTACGCTATTACAGCTGGCATAGTCCTCCATTTGCTGGGGTGTATATGCATTATACCAAAACTATTAAAGTGCCCGATTATTTTTCAATTTTTACATGTCTTTCTCTTTCTGCCTCTCTTAGACCCCCTCCCCTCCCACCGAGTAGAACCGATGGACTCCGCAAATATGCGAACTGCTTTCTTGCAAGCAGCCATAATTGTGATTATTCTAAAATAATTCCATTGGAACCAACCACAGACAGTTGGGGATTTTTTAGACATAACCTATGCGACATGAATAACAAATGCTTATATTGACAAAACCGAATTCGGGAGAATCCGTTCTTTTTCGTTATTTAAGCAAATATGGACTATACCTTCGCTGGACAGCAAAACAAAGACTGCATATTTGTTCGGGGTAGGGAAATAAATAACGCTCTCGTCTGAATTATGAAAACTGCAATTTATCGAAGATATTGTCAAGATTGTATGGACTGATTATAAAAGGACCATAATGGCCAAACGGTAGCCTATATTCATTGAAAGGATGCTCGATCTTTTTTTCCTTAACGATTGTGGGTGGGTTATTATGAGCATTGAAAATCTGACATCATTTGGATATAGACACAATAAGATAACATTTTGGGGGTTTGCCTTGCCTCTTGGAAATGTATTCTCGACGTGATGCAACATGAATTCTCTTTCGTCGGATAGCATGGACATAAAATCAACATATCCCGTCTGAAACAGTAAAAGGGTGGCAGGGAATATTTGACAAGCTAAATGTAGTTCATCCCCAATATCATCGACCACAATGATCGTGTCAATTGTTTATTATACAATGTAATATGATGTGCCTCAATGTTTCTTTATCAATCTCTGTGCGTTTTCCTCATGGAGGATTTCCAGCATAACAGGTGTTGGTTGGGCTTAACAACACACCAAGAGAATGTGGATTTATGATGATTTTTATTTCTATTTGACCAAGTGTGAAACCAATCCATTTGGAACATTTAGGAAATTATAAGAATACATCAGAGATGAAAGGTAAGATATTGATGCAGGCTAAGGCCTATAGCACAAAGATTATTGTGACACCTGTGCATGTTTTTCACTTGAAATTGGTTAGGCCTAGCTGACAGTCAAGCTATCAAAACAGGCGGATTGCCATTTTTCAGAGGGAATTGTTAAAAATCTAATGTTTAGGCCATTTCCACATAATCAAACCTATTTCAATCAACATTTACGTAGCACATAATACTAGCTATGTACCATATTTTTTACATTTGATCTACTTTATATTTGAAAAAGATTGAAATAGAGAAAACCACTGCAGATCAGCCAGTGGAATTTGATTTATTGTCTGATAAATTCTGTCCATACTCAAGGGACTGAGAGTTGGCTACAAATGTATTGATAACACTGTCGTTTCCATCTCCCCATTGCGTTGCCTCATGTCGGTTGTGCTCTGTCTGCTCCATCCCCCCATACACCCCCATGTATTCACTCAAACACCCACACTTGCACAAAGTATGCGAGCTGTTGTATCTTAGCAACGGGCAAGGTAATTACGGAGAGAGCCAAGGAGCTGGCATGCTGTAGAGCTGCTGATCTGATCCCAGCCATAAAGAGAGAGGGAGAGAGAGAGAGAGTGAGAGAGAGAGAAAGAAAGAGAGACAGAGAGACAGAGAGGCTGAGACTTCCACTGTGTTGCCCGACACACGACTCCGGCAGCCATGCTTTGCTCCCCGTGTTTTTGTTTTTCTTCCACGAATTGCCTTCGATCTAACAAACTGCCATTGAGTCTTTTTTTCTGCATTGATTGGCGAGGCCCCCTGCCCTCACGCTGTTCTCTCTCCGTCCACAGGTAGTGAAGTTCAGGACAAAGAGGAAAGATGAGTCTATCGTGTAGAATGGGTCCTCCTTGCAGCCCCTCCTATTAAGAAGAGAGCATCAACAGGCAGTGGGCGAGAAGAGAGCTGCTGGAAGGGCACAAAGTGGTGTCGAGACAGGGCCACATACCACAGCTGTGGAGATCCGTGGTGGTAGGATGGCTAACCAAAGCTTTGGCATCGATGGCCCTGGGAGTCTCCTGGCTGTGCTGGCCTCACAGAGTGGCATGGCCAGGGGCGGCAGCAGTAGCAGCAGCGCCAGCAGCAGCGGAGGAATCACAGCCTCAGATGTGTCTGCTTACTTCAAGCTGATCTTCTTGGGCCTGATCATTTGCATCAGCCTGGCAGGCAACCTGCTGGTCTCCCTTCTTGTCCTGCGAGACCGGACTCTCCACAAGGCCCCTTATTTCTTCCTGCTGGACCTGTGCCTGGCCGATGCTGTCCGCTCTGCTGCCTGCTTCCCCTTCGTCTTGGTGTCGGTTCACAACAGCTCGGCCTGGACCTACAGCTCCCTCAGCTGTAAGGTGGTTGCGTTCATGGCTGTTCTCTTCTGTTTCCACGCTGCCTTCATGCTGTTCTGTGTGGCCGTCACCCGCTACCTGGCCATCGCTCACCATCGCTTCTATGCCAAGCGCATGACCATCTGGACCTGTGCCGCCATCATCTGCATGGTCTGGACTCTGGCCGTGGCCATGGCCTTCCCGCCCGTCTTCGATGTGGGGACCTACAAGTTCATCCGTGACGAGGACCAGTGTATATTCGAGCACCGCTACCTGAAGACCAACGACACGCTGGGCTTCATGCTCATGCTGGCTGTCGTGGTCCTGGCCACCCACGGCTTCTATGCCAAGCTCCTGCTCTTTGAATACCGGCACCGCAAGATGAAGCCCGTCCAGCTGGTGCCGGCTATCAGCCAGAACTGGACCTTCCATGGGCCTGGCGCCACGGGCCAGGCAGCGGCTAATTGGATTGCGGGGTTCGGACGAGGCCCCATGCCGCCCACTCTACTGGGCATCCGGCAGAACCTCCACAACCAACACCGGCGGCTGCTGGGGATGGAGGAGGTGCGCTCAGAGAGGAGGCTGGGCAGGATGTTCTACACCATTACCCTGCTCTTCCTGGTCCTCTGGTCTCCCTACATAGTGGCCTGCTTCTGGAGGGTGTTTGTCAAGTCCTGCTCCATCCCTCACCGCTACCTGTCCATCACGGTGTGGATGAGCTTCGCCCAGGCCGGGGTCAACCCCATCTTTTGTCTCCTGATGAACGAGGACCTGCGGAAAGTGCTGAGGGCCCACCTTCCTACGTACTGGAGGACTAAGCAACACCTGCCCCAGGACGAGGCCTACTGCATCATGTGATCAGATGTGGTCTGGCTCAATGGGGTGTCAAAATGAGAGGAATGTTTTAGAAGTAAAAGAAGGGAATCAGTAGAGTAATATCATGCACCTTTACCAAGAGACTGTGTCTGGTTTGTTGGTTTGCTTACTTAACAAATGAAAGGCATTAGAATTTCAAACCAAGGTACAGTGTGAGTTGTTTACAAGGACATTGTGAAAGTGAGATATCTGAACAAATATCAAAATAGAGACAGTTTGTCTTGTACGGTTCATGAAAGTTAGGTATTGCTTTTATCAACCTTTCAAGTCATGCTTTCGCTCTCTTTAGAAAGGCTAGGTAGGCAGTACAAAGAAGTGAACAGAATAATAAAGAGGCCTAGAAACCTAATTTGTGTGGATAGGTTTCTCTATCAACATAAGCTGCATCACAACAGCAATCGACACAGTAAGTGCTAGATGCAAATTTAAGACGGTTGCCTTATGTCAGAGGAACATAACTTTAGACAGGAAGGGAAACTTGGGTTGGTGCTCTCTCATTGGATGCAACCACAAGTAGACACGTAGAAGTTTCAAGTGATTTTTTTGCATAACCACACGGGTGGAATATTGATATAGAGTGCTGTATCGTTACTTTGACTTTAAAATTACTTTGAATAAGGAATCAAACTTCTGAAAAGGCCTCCTAAGATTCTGAAACCAACCTGAACGCCTTTTTCACGATTAAAACAGACGGAAAAGGAAAATGGACACTCAATTTGAAAGTACAGTTGTAATAGTTGTCGTGAAGCCAAACCCTGACCATATGTGTTTTTTTGGGACTTCTGTTGAGGTGTGTCAGGTTTGTTTGTATCATACAAAACTGCTTGTTTTAATTTCTTTGTAAACAGTACATGTGAAGCAGATGACACTATTTTGAAATATGACTTGGTTTCATAATGTACAGACTGTATGCTTATGGCAGGATGATATATTCCTGCTCATGGTGTTTTTATATAACATTTGTGGTGTGTGTGTGTGTGTCTGTTTATGAAAAAGACAACGAATGAGAAGACTGTAAACAGTAATATGGAGATGACAACCTGATTTTCATGTATTGAAATTATTAATAATCTCGAAACTGTTATCTTTGTTTAAGTAACTCTTTAGTTGGGGGAATGTTTGCCACTGCCAATGTCGGTCAGTGTTTGATGGTATTGCACAGGTAAACTTGAACTATAGTTGAGTAATGACTAAAGAAAAAATTGGCAAGCATCTCATGTGCATTGTTTCACAACCCTTGGGATTTAATTTGACCCTAATGATGATCTATCTCATGGAGCAGAATTTAAATAAGTTGGCCAACAACCCAGAAACTTTTTTACATATATATTTCTTCCAAGGGAATGGTTCTGAAGCATTTTGGGGTCTCGCTAGTTTACTAGAATGTTGCAGAAATTACAACTTTCCATTTTACGGGGCTTTAGCTTTTTGGGGGGCTTTAGGCAGTCTAAGGGGCAAGTGAATTTGAAAGTTCATATCATAAAAATACGTAATAATGCATATTTGTGCAAGGTAAATTTTTAATGTGGACTTGAGCAGCCTAATAGCATGCATTCCAATGTATTTCATAGTTCTAAGACTGGGTTTGAAAATTGTATAAATATTGACATGGAAAGATAATGGGGAGTGAAATAGGTTCCATGATTAGCGTCTGGCATTTCTTTGCAAGATGATATCCTGTGTCTGTACAGTTAAATTGAGGTGGTTATTTTCTCCACTCATCAATAAAGAGTCTACTTTTGATGCATTTTGATCTGGATGTGTGCTACAATATAACATTTCTCTATATCGGACGGAAGAAAGAAGTTATAAAAAAAATTCTTCAATAGTTTATTTACAAAACCATCAAAAGATGAAGACATGATTTCATATTGTACAACGTTCGAGCACATGAAGCAATGCGAGATATTAGTGTAGGTGTCTACAGCCTTTCTCTGATATGTTTTGGTGTACTAGTTAACATAGCCCCACTGGCACGTTTTTTTGCGCCTGCACTATAAGAGCTATGCAGAGGATTGGGGAAGTACTCTTATAAGATTACTGATCAGGCTGATCTTGAGGTTTGGACATATAACACTAGGCTGGATGAGAAATCCCCAAATAGGAACTAAAAGGGAGTGGATCCACCTATGGAGGGGTTGGGGGGTCACAGTAAGGGGTAATAGTAATGGTCTCAAAGCATCCCCTCATTCTTCTTTACTGAAAACAACAAGCATATAAGCTACGGACAATTCAGTTTTATGAATAATAAAAATAAACCTTCCTCATAAAGTCCAGGGAAAGTGAATGTACAAATTGTGTAATAAATCATGAATGCAGAACATTTAAGTGTAAATGACAAATGGACAATGCTTTAACTGAACGTTTTCATGAAACATTTTAAATAACATTATACCAAACAACTTAAGAATCAATGGTTAAAACAAGTAATAAAACACATTATTCAATGTATAAACAATCTCACAATGTATATACTCCAGATCCAGACTTACTTTATAATTTTGACAGGCATGTCTGTAAATCAATAGTTTACGTTAGAAAAAAGATGGGTTTAGGGGAGATTACTCAAATTCATATGCGGAGATATGACCTGGGGGGTTGTCAGTTTCAATCAATATTCTATAACAATACATTATCTGCAAACATAGCATTAAAACATTGACAGGGACAAAATTAAAACGTGAAATTCTAATGGTAAAAATGCTAAAGATGCAATGTTTGGAACATTTTTAAGATAAAATATCCCTTAAACATTCTGCACTTTTCATGTAAGTATATGCCTTCATGCTGGACAATGCCCTATACATCTGGGTGCCATAACTGCATCACTGTATAGACTTGCAAGCCAAAGGACCTCTGTGTTTCAATTAGTGAAGCCAACAAGGCTGTTGGCATTAAAACAATAATGCTAAACAAGCATTCCAGTAATTTGGTGCTAACAGCATTTTCCTGATGACTTCTATGAAGTTTAAATCTACAACTTGCTAAAATGCTTAGCAAAACTGAGGGAAGTGACAAAAAAGAGCGATTGGGATAAGTCTTTTTGAATCCAGTGTTTTCAATTGCCAAGATTCCCCAAATGCGGATTTATGTTGGTAAAAGCAGATGATTACATAAGGACAACTGCTCTGCCAACAAACATAAATGCCTGGATGTCCCTGTGATTAAGCATGGCAAACGCTCACATACACTATAAATATTCAAAATATATCATCTTAAAACGCCGATTAGACAGTTCATTCGGTTTGGCATCTGTTGATGGGTCCAGCAATTGCATTCTTAGAACAAGTATTTCCTACAAGACTCCACACCGCACTTGCACTCGACGCGCAGCCGCTTCTTGGGTGATCCAGAGAGACACGTCAGACTGAAATTAGAGTCCATCTTTGTGCTCTCCATATCTATGGGATCAACTGAAAGCAACAAAGGATGAGTCGATTAAAAGACGGGTCTGGGTTTAGAAACAACACTAAAGCAAAGACATTCCCTCACTGATTTGTAAGAAAATGAAGTACAAAACTGGACCAATGAATCGGTGTCATTTCGGCACAAGGTCCGACCAGACTGCATGGATGAGAAGAACACACATACTTTGCATGTTGTAGTCAAACGTCAGCTCCTCCCCGGCCTTGATGGAACGCGATGCAAAGAAAGCCAGTCGTGGGAGCCTCTCGTCCAGGTTGTCTATGAACACATTGTAGACCTGCAGGTTGGGGTCGCACTGTTGGCACAGGCGGGGCAAGAAACAAGTAATTATAAAACAAAACGATGTGACACAGGTTTTCAACCACTGATATTAGTTCAAAAAGATTTAAAAATCAACACTTTAAAAAATTAAGGAATTGAAGGTAAAACAAAAGTTAGAGAAATTGATCATTAGTATCAGCCATTGAACCGTTTCCTCTGAAACGTAGAATTCTAAAAAGGAATCCCCCCCCTCCCCCGCTGATGTTAAGACTGCTTATCGTCATCCACTCACACTGTGGTTGATGAAGTGGGAGATGTTTCCATAGTGAGCGGCGTCCACTGTATATACATCCTCCACATAGTCCAGGTCAAACAGGTAGGTGGAGCCCTCCCTGTCATAGATTTGGCCCCTCCTCTCCGCTTCCTCATTGGTGATGATCTGGAACGCACCACCAAAAAAAATATCAATACTTGTGGAGCTACTACTACTACAGTAAAATCAGCACGTTGCTACGGTGATACAAAATCAATACGCTGCTAGAGTAACATAGTAATTAAATCCTACACAGCAAAGACTAGATCAAAGTACTTTTTTTTTACCTCTCCGAGGTACTCCACAACAAACGAGTTCTTTTTGATGCGCTCCGTGGTGCGAACTCCCCATCCGCGTCCATTGTCTGTGCGGAATATGCTGAGAGTGTGCTGGATGCCTTGCTGCACCACCCTGTTGAGACAGTTTGGTCCGCAGGCGCAGTACTTGTTGCACTCGTAGATGGGCTGCCCAGGCTTAACCCGTACCTGTCCGCTCTCATTGTAGGCAAAGCCGTGTCCTGAGCCTCCAGGGCAGCAACCGCCCACTGGGTCTTCTAAACAGTTTGTGCACTCGCAGCCAACAGCCATGTTTGACGTCTGGATGCCTTCACCCACCTTGAATTGGAGGGGGGGCATTGCATTTTTACAAAGGCACAATATGTACATACATAGCAGTGTCTGCCACGATATAGGAACCTTTTTCAACTCAACTTCTTAACATAGATTTAAAAAAAGATATACCAACACTTGCAAGATGTTGCTTTACAGAATACTAATGAATTTGAAAAGCCCGACTTACCTTGTAGTCATTGATGTAAGTAAAATCTTTGGGTGGGCCTTCCAGGTCCACCCGGTTGCGGACCAGGACCCGTCTGTTGTGGCCACCAACACTATTGATCTGGGTCTCCCAGGCCAGCAGCCTTTGCCTCTGCTTAGCTTTCTGCACAACAAAGTAGGCTAGCTCGGGGTCAAACCTCTTAGGGACCTTGAGGACATTCATCCGCTGCAGCTCTGGGAGAACGTCGCCCCAGAACTGACGAAGTATCTCCACACATTTGAGGTTCTTCCTCGGCTCCCAGGTGTTCATCGTCTCTGGAAAGTCCCTCCATTTGACCAGGTAAAACTCTGTTTCCTGGGAGGACGAAAAAGAAGCTGACAAGGGGTCAGTTTGAAAAATGACTTGATTTGATTTTGATTGTTTGAACACTGACTTGAATTCAAATACACACTTCCTAATATCAATCAAAATGTAATTAGGGGCATGAGAACATGGAATAAAGGCACTTGGGAAAAATTGGCAGAAGTTCTTTAAAGAGGGTATTGACATGTGAGTTAAATTTCTCCCAATTTCCAAAACCACATACTGCCTTGCTGGCTTTCATCACAATACTATATCTCCAACATGAAACAAGAAAGTGCTAATTGCCAGGTGCACTGGTGTAACTAACGTTACGTATTTATAACCCACCTGCATGTTTGCCATCGCCGTCGTTTTTTTCCTTCCTGCCTGGAATGTCCTCTTGTAATCACACAGGTACTCCACTTCATAGTCGTGCAGTTTATTCTTCGTGATTCCCAGCTCCTTGCATGCAATCTTTTCTTTACGACATAAATCTTCCAACTTGCAGAGTTCGACTTTGCATGGAACTATGCATTCTAGAATGTAGGAAGAGGCAGCTATGCATGAGAGAACGTGATCTGAAAGAGCCGCCTAGCCACAAATTCATGTTTGACATATTTTTACATAAATAGGAGAGGACTAACGTTATTTCATGGTGGAGTAACGTTATCTGAAACAACTGACAATTTCCTATTTTCTGAGACTATTGGGTAATTTGTATGCGTCTACAGGCATTACAAATGCACTCAATAACTCACGCTTGCACAAGACCGTAGCATATTACAAAAATAGTAAACAAAGGAAATGTTCAAATACAGTTAGTAGTCTGCAATATTATTTAGGAGTCGATCAAGTAGGAAGTTCTTGGTGTTAACTTTAGCGCGCGCTCTCGTTCTTTCAGAGAAAGGTTCGTGCGAAAGCAACAATAACGAGCAAATCATTTATCACGGACAAAACATCAGAAAACATTCTCAAAACTAGTTATTCATTAGAATTTACTAACTTCGTTTAAAACTAAGTCGTAACATCATTGTTATAAAGTAATTTAGGTATTTAGAGTACTGACCTCTTAAATGTTCAGCCATATTCCTTCGCCGCCAAATCTGTGTGGGTCGTTGAAATTAGTAAGCCAATAACTGGGCTCCGTTGTTAAGACTGACAACCAGTACAGCCAATACAACGTTCAAATGTTAAAGTGCATATGGCAAACAAAACATCAGGCGTGTGCATCTTCCAACTGGTTCCCCCGTGAAAACATATATCAACGTTGAAGTCACTTCATTTCTTTAACGCTCAGTAAGTGTTCAGTGCAAGCCCAAACGTAAGTATTAAAAACAATTAAGGATATTATATATCAAAAGATGGAGATAGAGTAGATATTTTTATTCAGGATTCATATATAATAACCATAAATATATTAATCTTCCACGGGCATGACTGTGATGACACCCACAAACAGGCAAATACAAACACACACACACACACACACACACACACACACTTATTCCACCTTTGCTTGATGGGTTAATTTCATATGCCAGGTCTGGTCATTGATACTATGTCATGCACAACGGCCTAAACCATTAATGTACAGCTTGCCTGAGAGGCAAATAGGCAACTGCAGAATTGAAGAAAAATAAGGCGGCCAACAATACTTGATTAGGATTATTGGGTGTGACACATTTTAACAAGGATGTTAACTAGATACATACTCTGGACATTATGTTATTCAGATCTTTTTTCATACATGAATTCAATGATACCTTTATTGGACAGTTAGAAGATAGCTCCAACACATGCAAGGGAGCGGTGTCTTTCTGTATGTTGAAGAGATTTTGCACATTTGCAGTTGTTGTAATATACAGACTCAAGTGTATTCCTTTCTCCACTTTGGCCCCCTACGATCATCAACACCCCTATCCCCTTGGTCAACATACATTTCTACCTCATTGCACGTAAGTATTCCTGTAATGTCTGTTGCATTCTAGTAAAAGTTTACGAATGGACGGTCATGGTGTCAGGTCAGCTAGGGGAAAACATGGGAGGGTGTGGTTGGCCAGTCACTTCTGTTCCCGCCTCCAGATGATGACCATGCCAGTGGCGTCAGCAGAAGCCAGTAAACTCTCATCACAGTTGAAGCTGACATCCAGCACTGGTCCTCCGTGACCCTGCAGCTTGTTCACAATGGCCTTTGTGTTACGCTCCACGTCAAAGAAGTAGACACAGGCATCCTCACTGCCTGTCACTGTTATACAGACAGAATAAACAGGCGGGGGGTTTAAAAAAATGAAAAATAAAGAAGGTCTGAACAAAAGACCACAATCTTTTCAGTTGGTTCCCCTCTGTTAGACCCCCATCTAAAAGCCCAGTGACAGTGTGTCCTTACCGACACAGGCTCCCTGTCTGAAAGACATGAGCGGGCAGAAGATGCTGTGGAGGGGCTGAGAGCCGTGCTGGATGGGGAAGCTCCTCTTCAGCTGCAGCGTACCTTCGTTATCCACCACCCTGCCAACAACACCAACAACAATCCTCATATACATAGACATATCTGATGCAGGATAACATACCATATGTTGCAACCAGTTGTAATTACTTACACAAGACAATATAATAAAAGGCCAATGAGTAAAATGCATGGCTACTATGGTGCAGGGTAATAGAATGGAACCGTCCCCTTTCACTGAGAGTTCATCAACGAAAACGGGCATTGTTTCAATCGCTGACCTGTAGAGAAGCAGTTTGTTGATGCAGGCGTTGACCAGCAGAGAGGGGTCTCGGGCTTCACGGCTAATCCAGGAGCGGGCAGAGATGCTACAGATGGAGCTGCCTTCACTCACCACCAGTCGCTTGGCCTTGGTCAGCTTTCCTGTAACGGAGGGTTCAGAAACGTGACGCTAGAGAGATACAGTGTCTGTATACCGATCAAGATAAAAAATGTGACAAAGAAAAGTTTACTTGTGAGGGATCAGCATTTTGACAAATTAACGTGTTTATACTTTTGTGTCATTGTTATTACACTGGCAAGTTAGAAAAAGATAACCCGGATCCACAAATCTGTACCTCGGTACACTTTTTGTTTTCACTATGAGAGAGGGTACACAGATCATGTCCGTTTACCTGTTGCCATGTCGAACAGGAAAGAGAAGATACTGCCTCTGTCGTCGCCGGCCCAAAGGATCTTCCCTGGTGCATCAAAGGACATGGAGAGCACCCGACCAGTCAACTTGCTCGAACCCCCCTTCACCTTCTTCCCTGTTGAGATGTTGACCACCTGCAAGTGGTGCTTGCTGTTCCCTACCTGTGTGGTGGGGTTAAAAGAAGAAAAAGGACAGAAGAAATCGTCAGGATGAGAATTTTAAAAGCCAGCAGTTATTTTAACAGTAAGCCCAGCAGCAGTTTTAATTATCATTTTATGATTCCAATTTGCCGGTAAAAGTGGCTGATGGGAAGACGTGTAAGATGAAGCCTTTCCACCTCAACTCCAGTTAATAGTGAAGGACTCTTCTCCGTCCTCTCTCCGCGTTGCTGTTTGGGGCTTCAGCCTGAGTGAACGGTCTGAGCAGAGCGACTCACCACGGTCAGGTTATTGTTCATGGGTTGGAAGGTGCAGCAGAGCAGCTCGCTGGCCTCAGGGTCGCGGACCTCGCGGATGCACCGGCCGTCCTCTGTGTTCCAGATCCTCAGGGTGCCGTCCAGTGACGTCGACACTATGACATCGTTGCTAAGCGACCAGGCAAAGTCTGTGACGGGACCGCCGTGACCTTTCAGGATGACCTTGACGCTGGCCGGGGACGGGGACAGGGTCATGATGGACAGGGTGCCGTCCAATGAGCAGCAGGCGAGGAGGTGCTTGTCATCGTTGGCAAACTGCAACCTCGGAACTAATGAAGAGTGACAGTGTTAAAAAAAATTGCTCCATCCCTCCCAATCCTAATACACTGATGATTTTGCCCAATCTTTCCCTTACCAGCAGAATCCACGTGTTGGTCAAAAATATGGTGCATGCCAGCGAAAGCATAATTTTCACTTAGAGTGGTGTCCCCAGCCATGGCACGGCTGGCCTCAGCCACCGAGGTTGGCACCAAGCTGCCTGGAGGCCTGCCGGCACTAACAAACCAATGCAAACGAGTTATCCCGTTAAAACAAAAACCTTCAGTTGCCTATTTTGTATGACAAGTTTGACCTTAACTCAATGAAATACTGTGCTTTATAAACTCCTAAAGCAATGGTTGGTTGGGGTTTCAAAGTGAGGTGATACCGGCAGGTTACCTCTCATCGTAGACTGCTCTGTTCATTTGGGCCTGTAGCTGGTAAGACCCTCTGCTGACAGAGCGACGGTGACCACGAGCCCCCTGGGTACGAGGGTCCTCCTCAAAGTCCTTTGCAAAGAGAGAGAGGGAGAGAGAGGGCCTTGTGGTGTGAGTGCCAGTGAACACAGTCAGATGTGCAGATAACAGACAAGGCCATGCCAATCACAGATTCACTACCATGCTTACTGCAAATCAATGGCATATGTACAGTATTCCATGCTTCCTTGTAATGTAGCAATACCAACCCTCGCAACCAAGTTACTCAGTTTAGCGTTCCAGTGCAACTGTATGTGAATATCATTCTTTCAACACTGAAAGAAGTCTATCAGTTTAGCTTCTTATATGTCCCTCATCCAAACAACAAAGTCAGTTCACTATCCCTCCATCTCCCTATGCTGAAACGTTATAAATGATTCTCTCTGTATTACCTGCTCCTTTATACAGGTAACGGAGTTTAAATGTACATATTTGTGAGATTAATACGGCAGAAATTAGTCTACACTCTTTCTCTCCCTGTTCCCTGTCCTAACTCTCTCTGTTTCAGGGTCTGACCTCCATGCGGTCCAGTGTGGTGCGGGAGCTGCGCACACTGCTGGCCCTAAAGCTGCTCTGCTCCGACAGGGGCCCGTAACGTAGGCCCAGCAGCTGACTGCGCAGCCTTAGGTACTGCCTACGCAGCCCCGGCTCATAGCCACACTTGGCGTTCTCTCTGAGCAGCTGGCTGCGCCGGCGGATGTATTGCGTGCGGAACTGTGGGAACGTAGGCGTGCGGTAAGCATTGTACCTGCGGGTAGAAGGGGACAAAGAGCAGACACACACACACACACACACACACACACACACACACACACACACACACAGATTAAGCCAAGATAGTAAATCTATCAAATCTGATTGAGACCATTGGTGAATTTAGCTATCACTCGAGTAGATCGGCAGGCTCACCTTGCGTCCACTGCCAACACTTGCTGCCAAACTGCAGCCATTCCACAAACAGTCTGTGATGAGTCGAAGCCACTGCCTGGGCAGACCTCAGGTTTCTGTCAAAACAAACACAAGGCGTGGTCGTAATAACGATGGTAATGCGGGTGTACAGACACTAATCAATAACAATTTAATTGGATCGTGCTGTTGTAAAGAAAAATGCAAGATATTAACAAAGTGGTGAAGAATCAGGTAGAGAAGTGGATGGTTATAATCATACCTCTGTTAAAATGGCAGTTGATATATATAGCATAATAATATAGCACATTCAAATACACTGGGAGAACACTGATGGGTCGCGTTTTCTCTTGTGTACCGACGTTCGATCGCATGATTCGAATTAAGCAAGGCAGGTGGAAAGGGCCAATACCAGTTAATTAGCTTGCAGCTAACATAAGCTAGTATCAGTAATAACCCAAGCTCAGCTAATGGTAGATTGCTACAAAATAAGTTGTATTTCCATTATTACATCACTATCAACTTATTTGGTGACATTTATTCGCCCTGTGTAATTGTATTGTTGTGAAATCCAAAGGGAATAACCAGAGATAGCTGTATGGGCTCACCTTAGCTTTTCTCCATCGCTGCTAGCGTTTCCTCCCTGGCCGCAGTCACGTGATATAAATTAACCAGCCCACGCAGTAGCGTGGCGGCGCAGTCATTTCTGGGCTAGTGAATGCATTGAAATACATAATTGAAAATAAAATACTCTTGTGACATATGCATTGTTTCAAACAAGAAACTATTATAAATTGTTTAATCAGAGAAATATACATGTGTTGTGTATGTTCACACTAGGATATCTGCTAGTTACAGTTTTATAATAAGCCTTTATAACGAGAAACTAAAACGATTAATAGTGAGACTCTACAGTACATTATTTTTGAGCACGTACTCAGTGTGTAGGAAAAAGGAGTAGTGTGTTTAGGAATTGATCTTGATCCCAAAATGTATCATCAAAGATATCGTGGACAGAAATATACATGTGGTTGGGTTTACTTTTTTAGTGATTGATTTTGTGAGAATAGACAACGAGGAAAGGGTTAACAGTAAGAAGGCAGAGCAGAAAAGGTGGGGGCCAAGTAGAAGGCAGAGCAGAAAAGGTGGGGGCCAATTAGTGTAGTGAGTGGAGAAGGACTGTATTTCAAGATAAGAGGAGACAGTGAGGCCAGTATTTTAGCAGGACGGGCCGAGGCAAAAACAGGGAATATCTGGTTTTCAGTCAAGGTCAGGGTGCGTCCAACTATATTTGCAGGCAGAATAGCAGACACAGGCAGACTGGCAGAGGGAACTGGGGCGTCACAGTCCTCTCCACTCTCCTTATATTCAGCTTTGCGGGATATGAGCTAAAAGGTAAAGGTGCGAATTAATAACTATATGCTGATGCTTATTAGCTAATATAGTATGATGTGTAATACCGTGTATCAGATCTGATTAAATACATTTGACTTATACATGTCTCTGTTGTGATCCTTCCTCTGGAATAACGGACCCGATGAGAGAGGAGGCCAAAAGGTCTATCTCGACTATTTATATAGGCCTAACATCTCCAGCCAAGTCTGATGTAAACAGTCATAACATTCTTGGCCCACATTCAAGCTTTGTTGATATTTACCAGATCACCAGTTCTCCAATTCTGCCTTTAAGCTCTGGAATATATATTAATTCTGACAATGATTTAATATCTAATTCAAAACAATTACAGGCATTATTGTATACAAATTACTCTCATAAGGCGGGGGTGTTCTCCAAGTTCCGCGCAAGTGCATTTTAATAACTAAACAATAAAAAAAGCACAGGAATATTCCTGAAAGTGTAGCCTATATATAAACAGAATCAAAGATCAGTACACAAACGTGCGATATGTTATTTCTGCTTGGAAAAAATATGCAGATTTTAGCGGCTGTCACTTAGTAAGGCCGTCTCTCTGGCAGCAGTTGTTTACTGATTTACCACAAGAGGTGCCATTTTGGCTTAAAGTCAAACAGAATCGTCACAGCCCTGGGTGAATCAAGTATTCTTGAAGAAAGATATACCTGGTCACTTCATATTGTTTGTTCCCAGTTAAACTAGTCCATGGTGTTTTTTTGTTTTTTTCCAAATTAAAATAAGCTCCGTAGCATTGGAAGTCGTGCTATATCCAGCAAAATAATACTTATCTAACATAATCTGTAATCTCTCTCTAAAAAAGAAAGCATAGGCCTATGTCTTTCACACACGCCGTCTGATTTCTAGAAAAACGCCAGGTAGCCTTTATGTAGAACATATGAAGAAATTGTCGGCTTGCTTTCTTGTTAAAGAACAATGAGCAAGTGCTCAATTCCCGGGGTTTTACAATGGTGGGATTATAAAGTCAGGTCGCGCGCTCCGAAGTTTGCCTGGCTCAGCAAAGGGGCGCAAAACGACTGGCATGTTGCTCAGCTGACAGGGCTCTTTGCTTGTTACCGGTGCTCTTTCCCGAAGGGGCCCAGTAGACAAGTCCATTCACAACCCTGGTCCATAAATGACCGAGTTGAGCGCCACATAAGCACTCCATTTAGACGAACAGTCATTGAAGAGCAGCCAAGATGCCCGGAACAAAAGGTACATGAAAAATGTTTCATTTTTATATTTTTATGTTGTAGCCTATATTAGGCTTAATGCTTAAGTGTTATGTAGCCACATACATACACTCCTTAGGCCACAGTTAGTTCACTATATTGTATGTTATCACATATGCTCATAGACCTCAGTCGGTTTTAGGCTACTCTTTGGACCTAATTTAGCTTGGGATTCATTTTCTGGGATCACTACCCTAAACCATAGATTGGAATGTATGTATTTTATCATAGATAACGAATTACATGCAAATATTCCTACATTTTTTATGCACTTTCAGGTAACAAATCGGACAAGAAGTCAGCTACCAAGGTATGAAAATGAACTTTCTCTCTCATCGCTACTGATTTCACATTTCTAATGACCGTGCCTATTAACAGTGAATGAGTAAACTTCATGTCCTGATCTGTTAACAGCAACCTCAGAGTCCTAAGGAGCAGCCGAAGAAAGTTGATCAGAAAGGAGACGATACTAAAAAGCAAGGAGGTATGCCTTTAGGTTAACCAGGTCTCTTCTTCATCCAATAAAGTTTGTGGGTTTTCCTTAATGCAAGACATATGGCATTCCTGTCAGAAAACCCCCTGATAGGTTCAGAAAGGCCCATATTGTGGTTGGGGTGTTAGAGACAACATATTGCCAGTATGACCATTCACCCATGAATGGCTTTGCCTGCTGTGTGAAAGTGTTTATTTTCTGTGCTTGCAGGACAGCCGAAGGGAGAGAAGCAATAACTTCCAAGCCTTTGTGAAGATGGCATTGGAGACACTGCTCGGGTCCTGTCGCCGCAAGAATGACAGTCCTAGAGGAAGGCAAGGCTGAGAAGTACCATCACTTCTCCTTCCATCCTCCTTTTTTCTTTCTCCCGGACCTGCAGAGCCCCTGCCACCTGTCGAGACTCGCATTACCACTCACCTACTCTAGCCTCACAGAGGCAGACAGGAGACTGTGCCCACTCTACATCCATAATCATCTGTCGTCCGACCCCCCCCCCCCCCCACACACCCCTTTTTCCTCGCCTAACCCCCCCCCCCTCCCCCCACCTCATCCACCCCCTTCCCCTGCTGAGGGCTCTGGTTAGCTGGACGGAAATGGAAGAGATGGTCAAACTAGGCCAACTCATCAGACTGGAACAGTCCATTTCCTTTCTCCATCTCTTGATTTGACTGTCTAACAGTCCATATTGTATATATATATATATCATCAAATAAATCCTTATTTCGTACAGCAGTCCAGTATGTGTTTTGACTCTAAAACATGATTGTTTGTAGAAGCTCAGACACCTGAGCTAAAATGCAGCAGGGCAGGTTTATTATAAAATATTTATAAAAGCGTCACCTGACACAGTAGTTTCACATTTACAGGTAAAGTTTAACAAAAGACCATGAGAGGGTAGATCTTTCAGTTTCATTGACAGGAACGAGATGGGCTGGAGATGAGCACTTCTAGAATGTGAATTACAGTAAACAGGAGTTGTAAAATCCAAGAATACTAATCAATTTGTTCACTTGAAATCAGAAGTGTCACAGTAACATTTGAACAGCACCAACATCGCCGTGAGAGTGGTTAATGTTAGTTTGAACTGATGTTCAATTAAAGTAACACCATTTTAAATAAAACAATACGTACAAGATCACTAAGAAACAATGAAAAATGCGTAACTACTGCATAAAGACTATTGTTTGCAAACTCATTTTGGGGACTTAAGTTCCATCAAAAAAGACTAGTGCATATAGAAGGTTTAAAGTCTATGAATCTTTTAGACTAGACAAATCTAATACAAATACAATTTCTACTGACAAAAAAGGAATGAAGGAGTGGAAAAAACAACATTTAGTTGATCTACCTGGTCAAAAAAAACTGATTATTATACCAAAAACTAACATGATCATTACATTTCAACAACTAAATCATGAAACACTATCCACAGTCAAAAATGCTATTCTAAAACTCCTCTATGAAATCCACAATATGTGCTCACAGTCCTTGTGCATCCTCAAGAGCGAAGTTGTGCGCAACAAAAACATTTAGATTGTTCACACTCGAGGTACAGAACGACACATGGGGTATCTTCTGTCAAATCTAAAAAATGTAATTATCTGTTCCAGGTTTATCCGTGGGGAAGGAGTGAAGGCCTGTTCACCGCTTTGACAGCTATTGATTGCGGCTTGCTGGGAGACATTTGTGTCTGCTGTCAGTACAAGAGGGATTAACAACGGCAGGGGATTCGGATACTGCGGGAATTGGGTCACACTGATTTTCCAATAGTATCAAAAATAGTCACCAGTTACAGCGGGAAGAATATATCCAGTTGAGTGCGTGACCTCCTGAGAAGATGGAGGGGTTTCACTATTATGCCCAGTTCAGTCCAGAATATATCAGAGGAACTCACAGTGGACAGCCAGTCTAATGTCGTTATGCTCAAAAGTCTTAAGCTTCTGCTATTATCATTTCCTTCCATCCTACCTAGAGAATGACCCGGTAGAACACCCAGCATCCAAAGGTCACCCAGTGGCTCGTCCAGCTCAACTCCGACCACTTCTGCAGGGTGTGATTGGCCAGGTCGTCCTGTAAGGGAAGGAGGGAGGGACAGTTGCAAGTTTGGCATATCAAAGTAAATGACATTGCTCGAAAACATTGCTCTTTTCTCTTTGAGCCTTAGCAATCATGTTGCTACTTTTTAATTTACATCTGGTAGCTGTTTATGTTCACGTTGTAATATACAGCATAGTTGTATGCATGAAAGATTCCTCACCTCATCTTCATCCATATAGTCTACACTAGAGTTGAAGACAGAGCCCAGGTATGCCAGGTGGACCAGTGCCAGGACACTGAAGGCTACATTAATAATGTACACCCACAAGGCCTGCAAACCCAGGAAGAGACAGGTCATTAGTTTGGAACAATTCTATTGAATTTCGATTACCCATCTGTATTCTGTAACAGTATTCTGCAAGAATGTCATAAATGTATCAAAACTGTTGCCACTGTTGGAACTATGTGGATGACGGCACACTACCTTTTTATTGTGATGATTGCAGTTGGGCTGACATTTCTTTGACAGAATGCAGGCGCTGAAAATTGTTGCCAGCCTTTTCCGTAAAGCTAAAATGTAGCACAATAAAGATAATTTAAAAAAGAGGGCAAGGCTTATCACATTAAGATAAAGGCGCACACACTGTTCTAGTAAGTAGAAAAGGAATGGTACTAAGGATGCACCAACAAATATTTATGTTGGCTCATTTAACGATTGTTTAAAACAATCTTGTGTTCCCATGTACACTTACCATGCTCAATGTATGTAATAAAGGCCAGAGTTAGCAGCACTGCACCCAGATGAAAACTCAGACCCTGCAGGTCAGAGGGAGCAGAAACTCAGACAGAAGCATAAAAAGCAAACAAAGTCAGAAAGGTGCATCAGACAGCAAAGGGGTTTGCTACTGACTGAAAGTACTCACATGCAGAAGGGCACTGGCTGTGTATGTCAGTAGGATAGCGGGAAATGTTCCAAGTAATACAGCACTCTTGAAAACATCTGGAAAATCCGAGTGAATCACAGTTTTCCCAAGGTTTTTAATAATACAGAGAGACGGTCAAAGGTTGCCTAGGCTATATTATGTATTCATATATTATATTATATTGCCTAGAGGGTGCTCTTCTCATTATTTCAGATGCAAAATTCCAGTGTTTTAATATGTTTCAGTTTAAAAGAACAGCTCAGTTTGCCTTTGGGTATTTAACTTAAATGTAGAAAATAAGTTAACAGAAGTACAGGGAAAGATTTTAAACTTACAGGTGTTGAGCCAGCGAGACATAGGAAGGTTCCATGAAGTTACTACATCCAACATGGATCTAGGAAGCTCCACATTCAGTGGTTTTGCAACAGTCATGTCCCTGAAGAATTAAACACAAAGGCATGACACTGGCTGACTTTCAGTCAAAAACAGGAAATACTAGAAATTATAGTAAAAATACTATAACAGGGAAAAATTTTGTGAAATTGTTAATAATTTAACTCATGTAAAGACACCGACCATTTAAGGTTATCTTTCTCTTCTGTGAAGCCTGCTCCAGCCAGTGTAGTGGTGGTTTCACTTAGGTATCCCACAAAGTAGTTGCTGAAGTGGAAAGAGACTGCGTTCTCGTAAGCCAAGAGCCACCTGAAGTGAAGAAAAAAAAAAAAGTCTTAAAAAAGATCAACAGGTCTTATTCTAGATCAAATAAAATAGGTCACAAAAAACCGAACTTACTTTGCTATAGAACCTCTGAAAAGCAAACAGGAAAAAAACAAAAACACTTGATTGGTTACTTCAATTGTATTCATATATTCGATTTGAAGTGACATCGACATGGTATATCTCACCGTTTGTTTTCAGGCTAGGTGTGGATGGGTGGCTAGGCTGGTGACTAGGACATGAAAGGGCATTGAAGGTGGGACAGACGTGCATGGGTAGGACACACGGCTGGTGAGTATGAAATGAAACGTAGTGAAAGGGACAAAGGAAAATATAAGGGCATGCATACCATGTTCACGCAGGGTTAGGTATATCCATTCAGATTTTTTGCTCCATATTTCTATGGTTAAAAGAGAAATATTTACCTTATCTTCCTCCTCTTTTTGCTGAAGAACAAGGAAATGTCAAATTAGAGAATTCAACAGTGGAAAACGAGAGACAAAACTAAAACCGCTGCCAGTAACTTCCTCTTTATTTAAACTCTGGCCAGTCTCATTACATAAAAACAATCATTAACGTCCACGTATAAGTCTTTTAGTAGTCTTTTTGCCCAGTAATATCTAATGATCCTCTCACCTGCGCAACAGCTTGTTGCCAAAGATTGGAATAAAGTAAGGGAAGAGATATGGAGCCACGCAGTTGGAGATGACCAGACATAGCTGACTCTTCACCCAACTCACAGTCAATTTGACAAACCAGGAGAAGCTCTGACGGAGAGAAAAAAACAAAATGTGTTATCACCATGCTCGATCCACCCTCCCAACTCGCCAAACAAGATTCAACTTTTTTTTTTTGCTCACCAGTTTTCGCCCTTCAATAGAGTCCTTGTAGCTGTTGAAGCTAATCCAAGGGCCAAAGATGACAGTGCCCACAAAGTAGATGTAACCCATGAACTCTATGGGTGAAGGCACGTTGGTCACAACTCCCCTGTCCAGGTCAAAAGCAAGGGAAATGGCTTTCATAGCAACCACCATCTGGGAACCTGTGGCCAACAGACACAGACAGATTTTACGTATACCAAACACAATTAAATCAATATTTCCACACGGTAGGATAACTCAAATTAATTCTGTATTTGAAGCTTTAGGACGTCAGTGATAGATTTGGACCCAGACAACCCACCTCTCATTTTGTGCCAGGTAGTAGTATCCATCATGTGCAGTTCCCTGATCAACAGAGAAAACATGATGAGCATAATCATCAAGCGTTTATACACTCGAAGCATGCACATACATGAACCAAAACACATACAACAACCAAATGCACATACAACAACCAAACCACATACAACAATCAAATACAACCAAATGCACATACAGCAACCAAATATTATAGCTATGATCCAATAATGGAACAGGTTTGCTAGTGAGCAGATATAATGCCTACCCCAACAACAGGTAGATGAGGACGGTGATGGACAGAAAGGTGCCGCGGATGCTGGAGTGCCGGCACAGGAAGAGGATGAGGTAGCACAGGAGGCTTAGCAGCACCACCCAGACCATGTGGAGCTTGAAGAACAGGTAGAGGGCATAGAAGCCTCCTGCCATAGTGCTCAGGTGTTTGACAAAGGATGGAAGCCCTGGCGCCAAGGGTGGGGCAAAAAAGGTTTAATGGTGAGCTTGTAAACTTAGATTGTGGAGGAGATTACATGATAGTGAAGAAAGCATCGGTTAGGTCCTGAAATGACCCAAAACGGGCATAACATGAGTAATTTGACACTCACCAAACATCCACAGAAGTCGGCATAGGAGGCAGAGGACCAGAAGCTGCCAGATCTGCTCCAAGCCCTGCTGGGCCGTGGGTAAGAAGCAACCCTGGAACAGCTCCTGGAAAAACTCCTGCCTACTGAAAGCTCCCATCACTTCACTGTGGACATGCACAGGACACACAATCAGGAATAACCATCACAACAGAGGATTTCAGAAGCGTTTAACTGTCAATGTCAAACACAATATGGATAAAACTCTCAGTAAAAGTCCCAGTATGCATTTCAATCAACCACACAAATCTCTCAGGGCGAGATTGGGTGAAACACTAGTAACGCACGGTTTCGTCCACGGAGTATCTTGACTATGTGTTTGTAAGTATGCAAACACCAAATATGAATACGTATGGAAAGAATAGAGGCAACAACTGGGTTATCGAAATGTGTTGTAGACTAGTGGAATATATAGTATGCAAAATACTGCAAGCTTGCTGGCATGATATCTCTGCAATGCAGTCAATTCTGCGAGACCACCTTATGGCTTTGCGGTTCACATTTACGCCAATATAATGAGCATGGTGCATAAACAAAACACAGTCTAAAGTGATAAATAAAAATGCGACTAATTAACAGAAAAATGAATTCCTTCCTTTCGCTGGCGTTACCGTTCCCGACTACCACGTAGCCTAAATCACTATATAGCCTGCAGTTAATCAGACCCTGGGTACAATTTCACTGCAACTTTCAAAAAAAGGTCACTCTTACCTTCGAAACGGCAGCCAGCTGGGTAGTTAACTGCAATGATTTCAATGACTCATTACTGTACAGTAGCAAGCGAGTACTTAGCAAAAAAACAAATTTCCCTACTTTCAGCACAGATGAAGCCCACATAGATGACTCAAATACACAGCATCAGCACCAGTAGTTTCTGCCACTCATACAAGCCATGGTGCACAAGAAATAATGCCCACCAATCATATGCTTGGTTTGAAAAAATGGCCCAATCATGAACGCACGAAACACAAATGGCAAGAAACGTAAACCATTGCTGATAGTATTTAGCCAATTAGATCCGCACACCAAAAAATTGTTCCGCCCAGTATTGCACTGCCCGATACGTGGGGCTTGTTCAACGTAGATGTAGTGAAAATGTTGCGCAGCCTTACATATTGTATTATTTAGAAACCCAACACCATACTGTACCATCTACTTTATTCGGCACATCCAAATTGTATTCTTCGACCCAGAGTAAGACTAACCTAACCCAAACTAGTCAGAGGCAAACTAACTTAAAATGATACGGGGTCGCTGGTGGCATTTAGGCCTACAGGATAAAATAGCTCCCCTAGTGGTCTACTATTCCTTGGGCAGAGCACAAGTACACATTACAAGAGCAAGCACACTCATTTTTATCATTTATTTAAAATAGTGAAGGACAACTTAATAAAAAGAAGAAAAAAAAAAGATATAATGCCATGCCTGTATTCCTTAAGACATGTCTATATTGCTGCAAAAACATTACATTGATAAAATAATTCATAACATGTTATATTAATAGGGGGAAAAGTTACTTTGTCCATTCTCTACAGTGATATAAAAAACCGAATATTTTGAGTTGAATACAAGATAAGACACTGTGGACTGAGGTAGTAACACAAAACCAAGTCTCATAAAAACATAATATCCCAGTGAAGAGCATGCATGCTCTTTAGTTTAATGTCAAATATAGCAAATAAACATTTTCAAATCAATATCATAGGCTGTCATGATCCTTTTTAACCGTACACATGGTTTGCAATACTAACTTATAATGACGAATAGGGCAAATTAAATTGGTTTAACAAAAAGGTGCAGCAAAATGAAATAATCTAGTAGTTCCTCTTTACAAAATAGCATATTTTATCAGAGAAATGAATAGGAGTTCAATATCCATTCAATAGATTGTTCCAGACACGTTTGGCAAGTCAACATTAATTAACAAAGGCAGAATAAGAAGTAGATAGCTTGCATTCACTCACTGACAAATACAAAAATCCTAAAACAGAACTGTTAGTATATCCGTTTTTACATTACAGTACAACTTCGATATCATAAGCGACACTTCGAAGTTTTGGTAATTTCTGCCGACCACGCACTTTCTCTTCTTGTAAACCACTGAGGGTGTACTTCTCATGTTGTTTTTTTCTATATTTCTTTTTCTTTTTATCATAATTTGCCAGGTTCCTAGTAACTTCAAGAAAGGTCGATGTAAGGTCAGGAAATTTAAACCTCCGATGTGCCTGCCGCTTAGATTGGGTCCCGAAGTATGGAGATCTGCAATTCCTAAGCTTTAATGTGGTGCTTTTGCATTTGAATGGAGAGGCAGAGCCCTGGCGTTTGCTTGTGACGTCTGGATTAGGTAGAGTGACTACCAGTGTCTGGGGCATACATTCATAGGTTGGGTCAGTGGTGCAATCAGTGTTCTCAGTCTCATCAGCCATCTCAGTATCATTTGGATATGGATTCTCAGTAAGCGGGTTCCCACATTGGCTTTGGTCATCAGCAGTATCTGCTAGCTCGCCGTCCTCAGCCTCCAGCTCAGGTTCGTAGATATCCATCCTTGGCATCCCCTGAGGATACTCGTGGCGTTGGCAGAACAGCACAGCACACGTCCTGCAGCGGTACATCTCCTCTTTGCTGTGTATGATTGTGTGGCGTTTCAGGTTGTGGTGCGTGGTGAAAGAGCGCTCGCACATGTCACAAGGGAAGGGCCGTTCCCCTGTATGGACACGCTGGTGCTCGCTGTAGTGACTGCGACTGAGGAAGCGTTTCCCACACACGCCACAGGGAAAAGGCCTGTCTTCGTCGTGGAACTGTTTGTGTCTCACTAGCTGCGGGAAAGAGAAGAATCGGAGACCACACACTCCACACGAATACCCACCTGGTGGTAGAAGTGGTAAGGGCACCAGTGCATGAGAAGGGGGCCGCTTTTGGAGCTTGAGCAGAGGGGTGGAAGGTATTTTGAAAGCAGGTAACAATACATTAGAACGGCAAGCTTTTTCTTTTTTCTCTATTGCTGGTTTTTCTAGTACAGTCTGTACTCCTTCTTTCCCCAGAGAACTTCCCTCTTTGTTTGATTTAAGTACCATGGATGCTTTGTGCTTTTCTATTGCTTCCAATAGATCAGCAGCAGCTGAAGCCTGCCGCATCTTATTGTCTGTATTGGCAGGCTTAGTTTCTTCCACCTTACACACACACACACACACACACACACACACACACACACACACACACACACACACACACACACACACACACTAAAATGGTTTTAGAGGACAGAGATGATGGTGTCTTTCTATTCAATGAACTAACAGCATGCTCCGTGCTCGTAAAAGTAAGAACATATATTTACCATTTGGACAGTTTGCGATGGCATCAAGATCAGCCTTGTCAGTTTCGGAAGTAGCGGTCTATAGCTAGTAGTGTTGGTTTCCATGTTAAACTTGAATTGGAGCACTCCCTTTAATGAAAGTCCGTTGCTTTGATGGTGTGCTCATTAGTGGTAGACCAAGTTTGAAAGGCTGGTGAAACGTAGTAAGAAAAGGCACACAGAAATTAAGGTAATTTACATTTAATACAGAAATCAATAACATCCGGTTTGGCAACCAACATGTGTGATAACAGGTCGCTACATTTTTCATTGGTTGATAAGATGTAAATGGGAAGATCATAGGCTTTATATAATTAGTGTTTCTACTCTAATATTTAGTAAAACGATCATTAGCATTGCATGAGAAAAAAAACCGCATAACGTTAACGTTACCGGAGGCAGAAAGCGGTTAGTCCATTTTCTTTCTCAACTTCAGTGCAGCCCCAACAGATCCGGACAGAAACACGGCCGCACAATAGTTCCTGTGTATAATTACATGGAAATGTACCTGAACCTTTGAAATATACCGCTAGGTGTCAATGTTTTACTGGTGTTTCAACAAGGGAGTCCTCTTGCTCACACACGTGGATTAAAATGCACAACGCCCATATTGCTAGACAAATAGACAATGCAGCAATGCCAATCTCAATAGAGTATATGAATATGTTTACATATGGTATAAAGAAGTCTGTGTTAAAATGTAGGGATAGTAACACATACGTCCCCTCCTTTAGTTGACTGCTGTTGTGACACTGCATGGACTGTAGTCTAGGCACATAGTAGGGAATGTGTCTTTGTGTTTAATTCCACCCCAGATGGAGTGCATTTAGAGATAGATTAGTTAAAAATGCGGCAGTGCAACAATTTAACATTTAGCGTTGTAACTAACTGTGTCTCAGGTGCAGTTAGAGTAGACAAGTAGAGTAATTTGCAGATTGCAGAACTGACTGAGACCTGAGTGCAGTAGTTTTTTTTGCAATTGCTTGGATCGTGGAAGCCCTTAAATTAACTTAAATTGGTTCAAACCATTCAGACACACCCAATTATGTTTCTCATTCCATGTTACCATTTAGGTATGCAACGCATTCACCACAGGGCTCAAGAGCCATACGCTTCTGGCTTGAGAAGGAGAAATAACTTGGCGTTGCCCCTCACTCCCTCCTTCTCCAGTCCCCGCTCCCATCCTCCCTCCCTCAAGGTGACTCCCGCTCCATCTGCCCCCTTCCTGCACGATCCAATTCCTGGAATAAAATCTCTGTTCCTCTCTGTGATCCAGCTCTCTCTCTCTCTCTCTCTCTCTCTCTCTCTCTCTCTCTCTCTCTCTCTCTCTCTCTCTCTCTCTCTCTCTCTCTCTCTCTCTCTCTCTTTCTCTCTCTCTCTTTCATTAGACACCAACCCCCCCCCCCCCCCTCGCCCGCCCCCCCCCCCCCCCAGGCTATCTCTCTCTCTCTGACAATATCTCACCTGTTCTTCTCTCATGCCCCCTGTGATAGTCTATGAGTGTGTGTATAAGGTGTTTTTTTTCCTGGTGTGGCAAAAATACATTAAGCAGATAAAAGGAATAAGGAGTAAGGACTAAGAGAAAAAAAGAGAGTTCCCATCACAGTTCCTATTTACACTAGGAGTGGCATTAAAGGAATAACCAATCTTATTTCTGTGTCCCTTATGCTCTGATGCCACTGCCAATCTATTCTTTTCTATAAGCATCACCATGCCACCGTGAAGGTGTCTTCCCATCTCTCATATTTTCTTCATCGAGAGATGACATGGCTTTTCCCTCCATTGCCTCCTTCATCTCACTGCACAACATCCCCATTTTAATTAGCCTCTTCTTCACCTCTCTCTGCCTCCTCCTTAGGACAGCATGGTGAATGAAGGCACGGATGGAAGGAGAGAGACACAGGGTAGATTTAATGGTGAAAGGAGGGCGGGATGTGTGTGTGAGTGGGCGGGGTTTTGTGGGGTGGGGGTACAAGGGGTTGAGAAAGAAATCAAGATGAAAGAGAGAGGGAAAACATTAATTGGTTAAATAGGTAGGGGACAAGTGGAGTAATACATGTAAACATACACGCGGACATGCATACAATTGTTGCATAGACATACACAGACCGAGGGAGAGTCATTTCATTCCCACTCTTCTTCCCAGACTACTGATCCTCTCCGTGCTTAGCTGAGCAAAGACCCTCATTCTCCTTTCCACCTTCAGAGCTAAGTGCATAATTGAAGCTTTTCTCCATCCTATGATGGATAATGGCCCTTTTTTTTTTTTTTAATTTCTGCTCATTATCTTGCAAGAGGGGCCTGACCCGAACATGCTTATATTCCCAACTCCCATGTACGATACACCGGACCTGGGGGTATTCGTATACCTGGTATTGGTGTGAGTGATTGTACGTAGATGCTAACAGGCTTCTTTCTCTGCTTACACAGCATGTCCTTTGGGAGAGATGGAGAGTGATGTAGAGAGATAGTGAGATAGAGAGAGAGTTTTTGTGAGAGAGAGAGAGAGTGTTTTAGGGGTAGAGAGAGAGAGAGAGAGAGAGAGAGAGAGAGAGAGAGAGAGAGGGGGAGAGAGAGAGAGGACTGCTGTCTGTCCAAACCGCCATCACTCAACTGGTTGGTGAAGGGTTGAGGCACGACAACACAATTACACATTCATTTTCAACCAGCCAGCCAGTCAGGCAGCCAGCATATACCCCTCCCCCGCTCTCCATCCCTTTCTCATCTCCTTTCTCGTTATTTCTCTCTCTCTCTCTTCCCCCCGTTTCTTGTTACTTTTTCCTTTTTCTTTCTTACTCCACTGCACACTAAAATCCCTGTTTTATCTCCACAGTCCCTGCCATCAGCCACTACCACCTTATTTGGATCTGGCTCAAGTTCCCCCTGTTAACCCCTGGCCATTTCTGCCTTCACTTGCTAGTTATTTCTTTCTCTCTCTCTCTCTCTTTCTCTCTTTCTCTCTTTCTCTCTCTCTCTCTCTCTCTCTCTCTCTCTCTCTCTCTCTCTCTCTCTCTCTCTCTCTCTCTCTCATTTCCCCGATGTCGACTGTGGGCTCAGTGAAATGCTTAAAGTCTAAACACACAGGACGGGAGGGAAAGGGAGGGGGAGCTATAGGCCCCAGGAATGAAGAGGACTTAAGCTGAGATAGGGGCCACGCAGGTATAGAGAGGAAAGGAGCATGAAATAGCGTGACATGTGAAGCTGGAGGGTTTTGCCGAGCAGATGAGAGGAGGGATTGCTGTTGCTGAGCTGAGGCCCCCTGAATGGAAAATAGAAGGTGAGGGAGAGACTGACTAATGATGTATTGATCTGGTGCCCTGGGCCACAAAACTGTGTGCGTTTGGAAAAGACAGTAATTTTACAAATATCAGAAGATTTATATATAAATATATATATATGTTCTTACACAAAAAAAAACTGAACCTTGCTCTGACAGTGCCTAGTGGAAAGTGAGATCAGACGAGTTAGTCATTTGATGCCACAAAAGTCTGTACAGCCAGAGAACTAAGAAGCATAGTACCTGAAATATCAAAGCGCCTCCCAGCAACAGCAGACTTGAAGGAGGAGGAGGATGGGCACTGGGGATCACATTAGGTGAGATCACAAATGGGGGAGGAAGGGGAGACAGGAGCTTAATGGTGGATTCTCTGGGTTCTTTATTAAGGCGTGGATATGTGTGTGTGTGTGTGTGTGTGTGTGTGTGTGTGTGTGTGTGTAGCCTGTGCAAGGTGCGTGAATGATATTTAAGACATACAGTACATGCAGGCCATCGATTCTCCAATAATGTCAAACAAAAAGCTGTTGCTTCACAGGGGTGTGATTTACTGTTCGATAACATGATTCCACGCTTCATAGCTACAGTAGTTGTTTTATACTAGAAGGATATTACCTATGCAGACTAGAGCTGGAAACACTTGCCAGAATAGAAAGCCTGTCTAAATACGTATTTTGTTTTATCACATACATTCTGGAAAAACAGTGATAACAATAATACATTTTTTAACTCTTCTTTAAAAATGCAGTTAAGTTAATTGTCCTTGTTTTCATTTGCTTTCTTTTTGTAAATTCTGCCCAACCAAAGTCTCAGATTTAGCCAAAACGTATTCATGTTTTCATTTTTTCCGGTTTATACCCATCACCTGGTCACTTAGCCGGGTGCACCACAATATTCATAGATCTTGACAGAGGGGCAGTACTGAGGCCTCATCCAGACGTAGGAGGTAAGCCCTCAGCATGTTCTAGTCCCCCTTTAAAGGCTGGAATTAATTAGCCCATTCTCTCAAAGCCTCCAACCTCCCTCATGGACCAAGTAATCTCTTCTCCCCTTGGAGGAGTCCTGGAGCCACCCCCTCTCCGAGCTTATGCACTTGTCTTTTCCCTCCTGCAATCTCTTTGTGTCTCTGCAATCTTGCCCTCCACTATAATCATTCTCTCTCATCTCGGCTACTTCAGATGTGCCCGACCTCTCCTCCCACCCTTCTATCATGCTTCTATCTGCTGCAGCCTCTCATCTCCCGCACATGCACCGTGTCCTCATGGTCCAACTATTAACAACTCTGTGTTCCGTCTGGGCTTCAGCGTTGTTACACCAAAGAGTTATGGTAGGCGAAGGACTGTCTTTCAAAATAAATCCTGTTTCCCCCAGCCCGCCGGTCTGTTTGTCTGTGTATATTATCTTCTAAATGGATTCATATTACTGTGGCAAGCCCCAAAACAAAATCCCCTCACCACCTCGCTCCCTCCTCAGCTTCACATTGGCGCCCCGCCCGCTCTCCACTACGCGTCAGGTCTGCTGTGACACGATAGTAGAATGAGTAGGGAATTGGGACTGTGGAATATGGGCAGAGCTGATGAATGGGGAGCGTAGCGCGTTGATGGGCTGTCCGCACAGGGAATGAGTCCCCCCCCCCCCCGTGCCAAAGCCATTAATTTGTGTAAAAGCACTTACATGACCCACACAACAGCCACTTCGCCAGCCTTCAATAAACGACTAATAATCCCATTTTTCTGTACAGAATGTCTCTCTGATGAGCACTCTCTTTCTCTCGCTTAGTTGTTCCCGCTCTCTCCAGACTCGTTCTCATTTCTTCTGTCGTACCTTAATACCTTCTCAAGGCATGATTATTCGAGTTCTCTTATCTTTACTTTTTTAATAGCATAGGCCCAGGCTACAGTAAAGAAAATCATCTCTCTTATGGAAAGGGTCAAAGCCCAAGTGGAGTTGCCATTTCCTATCACATACTCACTGATCCTCCATTTACTGGACCTCAGACTGCCGCCCACTCCCAAATTATAAATCTATGACATGTTATAATAGCCTTTCCCCGAGACCTCACTACCCTCATTATCCCTCTCCACCTACATCCTAATTGAACCCCCCCCCACCCGTAGTCTAGTTTCCCCAGATCATTAATTAACATGTATCCCCCATCCACTGGCCAAAGCTCCCGGCACTCAAGTCAGAGCACACCCCCACACCCAGTCTCCCTAGAGCCAATTCCCTTCCCTATCCACTTTTCCATCCAGACCTTCTATCTCTCTTTCATCCACGCTTTCATCCCTCTCTCACCCGCTGTCGATGTCCCAAACTCGAGTTTTCTCTGTCACTTGCTCCGAGGTCACTGCCCTTTTACATCTTGGGAGGGAGGGGGGCAGACTCCAACTGAATTGGAATGAAGCTTCCAGCTCCTCTTCTGTACCTCTCTCACGCTCCTTAACCTGGATTGTGTCAGGATGGTAGAATGGCAATTGTTACTTCTCACTCTCTCTCCTATAAATGTACACAGACGAAACCTGACGACCGCAGACGCTCTGAAAACACACCACAATTACATTCGGGCTAAAACAACAGTACAAAAACACACACACGTACAAACAACAAACAAGAAGCACTCAGACATAGACACAGAAAGCAAGAGGTTCTGACTGAAGGGTGTTATGCACTGGCAGTCTTTTCTGAGCAGTAGTAAATAAATAATGAGGGCATTGTTAAAATTCTACTGGTATCCCATTGCTCTGCCACTGCCTTCTATCTACCTGTTTCTCTTGAAAGAAAAAAAGCACAGAGAGTTCTGACTTTTAATGTGTTTTTTTTTGTGTTTCTTTTGTCAGTCTCTCCTCCCGTACCTTCCACATCCCTACTGGCTTTCTGTATTTCTTCCTCACACTATGCGCTCCACCAAAGCAAACTGTTTCTGTTTGAACGTCTGTCAAATTCTGCTTTGCCTTCCTTTGCTGTTTCCCAGTCATGCATGCATAATATTTTCAATTAACATTTTGTAAGACAAGAGCACAATCCTTTCTTTTGTACCCGTAATGCGTTTTAGCAGTTCACACGACCTACAGAATTTTCATGCCCATGTTGTCAGTGTAAATGTGTGAAATATCAGAAAGAGACATGGGCTTCTTCACACAATGCCGTAGCGCTGCAAATCCTTCAAATGCATTTGGACATGTGGTATATAAAGGGTATATAGGAGGTTCAGAGAACTGAGATAGCCAATGGCAGGAGGTCAGGGGAGGAATACAAAAGAAGCCCTTCAGACTATATCTGGCCTTTCTGAAGAGGAGGGAGGTGAAGGGAGCGAGGTAGAGTGCATGGGAAATGGCAAACTCTGGTATTTAAACTGAATTTATAGGTTCACATATTCAGAAAGAGCAGACTGTCCCAGACGCAGCCTTTGCGCAGGCAAATCAGATGACCTTAGATCTCCACCGTCTAGGGGAGCAGACAGTTGATATTTGAGAGTATTTCTCTTCGGACTGTCCTGCCCTTTTCTCTGAAGATGGAGATCTAACGTAGACTAACATACTGGGGCGTGTGGACAGTAGACTGTAAACTTGAAGCTTTGTGTGGAAGGACCATGTTCTATATGAAACATGCAGCCAGCAACACCCCAACAATCTGCATCTATGTATTTTAAACTTGGACATACAAACTGCAGTTCTTTTAGCGTTAGAATATTTAGGATGTGTGTGTGTGTGTGTGTGTGTGTGTGTGTGTGTGTGTGTGTGTGTGTGTGTGTGTGTGCCTGCCTATGCCATTACATTTTCAGTAAAATAAGTTGTAAGCAAGCAATAGACTCAGACAGGCTAAGCTGTCTGTAAGCCTGTTGGGTCAGACGCAACCACCGTGTAACCCTGTTTAAAACTGGCAACCAGAGAGGTTCCATATCTCAATGGAAAAAAGCCAGTCGCAACCATAACCTGCCAGTGAATGACTGAGCATATGTGTTTGTGTGTATGCAAGCAAGTGGAATGTGTAAATGCTGGGAGACTGACAGTGACAGAGAGAAGTACAGGACCAGGCCGCAGCAGATAGATTGACAGAGTACTCTCTGGGACAGTGTGTTATACTGACAAAGCGGAGATGCTCTTTACTTCCTGGTTAACTGACAAACGACTTCCTTTGTTGAGAGAGAGACAAAAAGACAGAGGACGAGAGAGACTGAGAGAAAGGAGGATACTCAAACATATATCCATATACTGTACATATACTGTATATATATATATGTATATATTTATATAGAGAGAGAGACTACAGCCAATTGTTCTACAAATGGCTTCCTTTGTCGAGAGAGAGATGAAAAGACAGAGGACGAGAGTGACACAGAGAGAGAGACTCAGAGAAAGGAGGATACACAAACATTTATATATATAATGTACTGTATATATACTGTACATATATATAAATATATATATATATAAATATATATATATATATATATATATATATATATATATATATATATATATATATATATATATACAGAGAGAGAGAGAGAGAGAGAGAGAGAGAGAGAGAGAGAGAGAGAGAGAGAGAGAGAGAGAGAGAGAGAGAGGGACGAGACGGAGTGAGACTACAGCCACTCGTCCTACAAGACTGTTTAAACCATGGCAATATTCGGACATAAAGACCACAGCTAACACAGCACAGAGGAGTGAAGTTGTTGCTTCTCCAGTTTGGTTCTAATTCTTCTGCACACTCCATTCCGTTTCTGTTCGTTTGGACTTCAGCCTCTAATCCTCTCTGTCCCCTGGATGGTCTCCACACTCGGTGGTTGTACGATACTTGGCCACCGCTTTGCAGCTAATGTGCCAGCCAGCGAAGCTTATTTTTTAATTGAAAATGAGCTTGCGAGCGCACAGTTTGCAAACCTCCCGGTGTAATAGTTGTAAGGGTGTCAGGAAGCGGGGAAACAGAGGAGGGAAATGGAAGCAAAGGGGGAACAAAAAATAAAAGATATGTAAATCATAACCAAGCCAGATGTTTAAACACGCTGTAAGCATATGGCTGATCCTGGTGCATTTGGCAGCTTTTGAAACACGCATGATTGGCATTGTTTGTTTTGATGACTGCAGATAACCTCCCTGGCCATCCAGCTCTCCTACCTACCAACTCTACCCACACAGTCATTTACATTGCATCTCCTGGCTTTGTTCCATATCTTTAAATGCATCCCTTCACACCTGTTATTCACTTGCTCTCTCTCTCTCTCTCTCTCTCTCTCTCTCTCTCTCTCTCTCTCTCTCTCTCTCTCTCTCTCTCTCTCTCCTTCTCTCCATCTCCTCTTTGTGCCAGTGCCCTGCCTCATTGAAATTCACAGGCAGTCATAGGTTCACTACCTGCTTTGGGCATCTCTTGTCTTGTACAATGTGCATTCTTCCTTTTCCCCACATCCTATCGTCCCAGCCCTTGATACAACTCATGAAGTCTCAAGGTCACTCAGACATACGTCTAAAAGATACGTATTTGTTTGCAAATGATGTTGCTTGATATTGGGTTATGCCTGAATGCTTATACATTGCTGTAGATGTAATGTCTAATCGCTTGTGGCTGTGTTTATTTCTGTACATTCATTGAATCATAATCTCTCTCTCTCTCTCTCTCTTTACACAGCAGTATATATATATATATATATATATATATATATATATATATACAGTATATATATATAGGAGTTTAGGCTATATAGGAGCATGTTGTCTGGGGAGAGACAGACTGTAAGGAGGAGAAGAAGAGGGGCAGTGAGAGACTTTAAGGAGAAGGAGGAGTTGGAGGAGGGGGAGATGGTAGTAAATGAGGTTTGGGGGGGAAAAAATGGGGGACTGCCCAGCCCTGGAGAGATGGGTGGAGGGAGAATGAGGAGGAGGGGGGGAGAGGGAGAGAACAGTGTTGCATCCAGAACAATTCCAGCAGCAACAGCAGCAGACATGCTTGATGGTGTGGCGTGCAGATCAGTAGGCTCCTTACCGCTGGGCAGAACCGCCTTTGTGCTCCCCGCTGCAGTGGGGGAGCGCATTTACCGTCGCGCCTGAAGGGAGCAGCCAAGAAGTATCCTCCAATCAGCCGTCAGAGATGTCGAGATGTCTCTAGCATTGCGAGTCGCCCGATGGTGATTTATGGCCATCCTGACAGAGGCACTGCACTCTCCTCTGCACACTAACCCCCTGGATTACTACACTCTCCTTGAGGCTTTTGTTCTGAAAAACAAATAACCTCCTGTGGATTCTTAAACAGCGTGACCGTCAAACAAAAGGTGGATTACCGCGTCTTCCCCTTCACGATTATTCGATTTTCCCGTGGATGGAGCAACTTTTTTTCCCCTCCATCTGTGTGCCTATCAGTAGTCTGGACAGGGTAGGACCAAAGAGACCGGAGGGCAAGGTTTATTGAGTCGGAACAAGAGCTCTATCAGCCGAGCCGTTTGCCACGCGTGTTCAGGTTGTTGCACCTGCTGGGGCTGTCTGACACTCGTCTCCACACCTTGACGGGATCGTTGTGTGCTGCTGCTGCTGCTGCTCCCCAAGCGTCGACACTGTTAACAGGCTGTGGGGCAGATTGCAGTTTTCACAGTTTCTCGGGTTATGTTTTGAACCTTGGTAGGTGATATCTTGGCTCTCTGTGTCTGCGTGTGTGTGTGTGTGGCCAGGAGGAGCTGCCAGGCGGATTACACAGCCTCTGGAGAGGATACAGGTGCATTGAAGAGCTTTGAATGAGGATTAGCTCCGCTAACACCTTGTTGCTGGCAGCGTGGTGGACACAGAAGGGCTGCTGCTCGCTCCTGTCAGGACGGCACACTCTCCCCCAGGTATTAAAGATAAGAGGTGCATTCTCAGCCAATGACGTTGCTCAGAAAGGCAGAACAGAAGAGGGTGTCCTTCTCTCTTTCCACTGGAGCATGAATTATCATTGACACAAAGAGCCGAGGTTCGTTTCCGGGGGTGAGGGAGAGCCTGGGAAGTAATTTGTCAGACCAGAGAACTGTTTCAATAGGAGATGTTAAAGAAGACTCGGTGAAAACATTAGCACAGTGTCTGACCATTAAACTGAGGGGTAGGCAACTACACACAGTTTTTCTAACAGCCTCTCACAGATTGTCTTGATAGTAAACCACTTTGATTGTTCCCAATAGGCCTGCAAACACAACACCCCATTGATCTAATATGGTTTGTATTGATCTTTGCACATGGCCAGGTTGAAGAGGTGTCTGATCTTTGGCTAAAGGGGTCAGTAATTTAATTATAATCCTCTTTTCAGCTACACCCCACAGCCATGCCTGCAGCCGCGTAGAGGGGATCGGGCAAGCCGTGGTTCAGATAAATCAATCGCCTGCAGCTTATCATACTCTATCTTACAGCAAGCTCTATCAGGCTGATCTGATTCCACCAGCCTGTCTCTCTCATTCCGCCGAACAGGCAGCAGCAGTGCTTTCTAGTACAAACATCCCACGCAGATCAACGAGCTGCAACACCATTTACAAGCATACATTTTGCATGGAGACATGCGCTGGGAATAAGCGGCTCCCTCTTTTAAGTGGGCCTCTGTGGCACTTCTGCTGACAGATACAGAAAGTGAAAGGGGAGGTGGCGTTGCATAGAAGGGAAAGAGCTGTGTGTGTTGTTGTCGACGGCTGACTTTGATGCATGCGCATGTGAGCATGTTATTGGGTTCTGGCTCCCTAACACCCACTCTGCTTATCTTGGCACCACAGCGAGGGCTTACGATCATTTAAAGCGTATGGCTCAATGGGCAGTGACCAGCCGGGCTCACGTGACCTCACCCCAAACTCTCCAGAGTCTACTGAGGCTGGAGTTCCATGGAGTTTGATTAGGACATGGTCTCGACCGCTTACAATGAGCCGGCACAGGGGAGCCACCTTGATTGGGCGGTGAAGGTACCAGAGAGAGAGAGCAGAGAGAAGTTATCTCACCTGCCAGACTCCTCATTCCCTCGGCACAGAACTTGGAGGGCCGGGAGCTCAAGGTGGGAAACTGTGTGGAAGTTCGAGCACTAGGGAGGGGGAAAAAAAGCCAGGGCGAGCTCTTTGATAGTAGCGCCGTTTGCATCAGAAACTTTGAAAGTGCTTTGTTGAAAAGGGGGCTGCTGCTGCGAGGATTACCGCTCGGAGCATCAGACCCAGGGAACGGCGTGGGCGAGCTGATCCGGAGAGTTCTACCGAGAGAAACCTCTCAGCTATTCCAATGAGCCCCACGTTTGGTTAGACTAGTCATAGGATCCAGTTCGACAAGCTACCAGAGCACCGCGGAACTATCTCCCATAGTTATTACCTTATCTTATCCGAAACCCATCCTCAGTTCGGCTCACCGACTTCACAATGTGACTCGAACACCCAGATGGAAACAATGGCATTGCCTGAAACATAACCCAAATACACGCCAAGCGTGTGCACATTTACATGTATTCAGCCTGCAATGGAGACAGAGACAGACGGATGGACTTGTAAAACCGACGGCATCCTCTCCACACATGGACACACCAGGGGTTAGTAGAGAAAGAAACTAGATGAACTGTGACCCTAACGGAGCGAGGAGACAAGAGCGGTGACGCAACCGCCATCATTGAACCCCGAGAAGGATAGAGCGGGAGCCTGAAGGGACAGTACAGCGAGCCCTTGTGGATCAGGGTGGGGCTCTCTCTCTCTCCCTCCACGTGCCAAAGGCGAAAGAGAGCGCTGACCCAGGCGCAGTTCTACTGGGGAGGTGTCGGACCGAGTCGGTCCCACGTCAGGGTCCTAGCCACCATGGGCTGCAACATGTGTGTGGTGCACAAGCCTGAGGAACAGTACAGGGTCATGTTCCAGGTGAGTGCTTTTCACTCTTCTGTGTGACTCTTCTTTTTTTTGGTCTCTCACTTTATGCTATGTGCTGTCACTTGATTGAGATAGGGCTGGAAAGCAAGTTTCATAACTACCGTAACAACAGCTTGGTTTGATCAGGAGCCCACTCTTACAAACAACAACAAACAATACCATACCCTTCTGTTCAATAAATGTGTAGGCTATTATATATCTTTTTTTATACTTATCTTTTAATACAGTTTTGGAGACTGGCTTGTATCTTTCAACTACTTAACCTAGGCTCATATAGCCTCAGAGTGTGAATGCCATTGGCCTGATTCCTGCCAACAGAAATTCCTAATCTTCTGCAGTGCTGTTGTCCCAACGGTGCATCACCACAACACATGATGAATGACTGTGATCAAGGAACTTGATTTATCAGGATTTTACCATCCAAAATGCGGAAAAGGTTGTATCTATAATTTAAGCCTACCAATCACTGTGGCCTGAAGTCCGATTCTGTAGCCTAGGTTAGAGCCACTGTGGGAGCTGCATACATTTACATATTCCTGTTTCAATGGGTTCGTGAAAAAGTACTAATAATCCTGAACATCATCATTATTATAATATGATACATGATACAATTTGACAATTACATATAATTTTCTCTCCTCACATGGTTTAAGTCATGTGTGGTAGTAGTGGGGCACCAGGGATTTGTAGACTGATATATAAGTTGGCAGGAACAGCAGTCTACTATGAGGGATAATGTTCAGAGGAGATTGCCCTGTCTGCAGTCACTCAGAGAAAAAAGGCAGGAGAAAAAAAGAAAAACTCATGGATTATCAAGTACAATGATGGAAAAGAAGTGGATATCATCGGTTCCTCTGGACTCTAGAGTCTCGAACAACCAGTGCTCTTTCCAAATGATCATGAAATTAGGATGCCGACAATTATGATAATCGAGGAGAATTATTCTAGGAGCTGATTATCATAATTATGATCAAACAGTAGAGCTAAATTGCATATGGTAGCAAAATATATTGAGAGAAGGGGAAGACGCATGTTGGCTTGGAAGCAGTGTGAGGCAGTGAGGAAGAAAGAGGGAGAAAGAGGGGGGGGGGGCGAGAGGCTTGGGGATGGATGCTTCTAGCTCGGCTGAAGAGTTATAGCGAAGGGGGTTGCCACGGTTACAGCCTCGGCAGCACCAGGGGTCTGCTGGGACCGGAGTAGAATGCACCGTACATGTGTCTCGGCTCGTCCGTCTGTGTGCAGTGCTTAAGGAGCCGGCTGCACCAAGAGTCAGCGATGACGCATGGGGGCTCAGACTGTAAGACTCCGTGGACGCGTATCTTGCGTTTACACATGGGCTCGCCTTCTCAATCAGTGCTCACGATTCAATGTTCAAGACGTATGAATGTATTTGTCCAATTGTTGCCATTGTTGTCTTGGATGCCGTGTCAGAATTTGTATTCCTGGCCAGATATGGCCTTTCACCGGGGGCCCACTCTACTTAGTTGCATGTAATGGCTAGGGGCTTTCCTTCGCCAGTTATCAGGGCTCAGCTGCATCTGGTGCCTGAGGTCCTGCCAAGACACGAGGACTATGAGGTAAGAGTCCGGGCACGGCCAGGGGTGCAGTAATGAGACAAGCAGGGGGAGGGAAGGGATGAGGGGGAAATTAACAAGGGGGAGAGAGAGGGCAGACGTGCAGAGGGAGAGGGCTATTTTTCTGCCGTTTGCCCTAAGACGTCTGGTGTAATTGATTTGAGTGGCTTGACAGAGCAGGGAGGAATGAGCGACTTCAGACAACCCTTGGGCAGGGAGAGAGTGAGAAAGAGACAGAATGCATTTGTGTGTGCGTGCGTGTGCAGTCATGGACTTAATGTGAGATAGACCGGCGGGAGTGGGTTTGAAAGCCAGTGACCCCCTCTAACCGAGGTCAGCTGTAATGACACAGACCATATGCAGGTCGGAGTCTTTGAAAGGGGAAATGGAATCAGTCCACTGATCAGGAGCTTAGATTGCACAGTGTAGTCGACTGTGAATTACAGGTTGTGCCCGGTCAAACAAACAGTCAGTTATTACGCAGACCCCCCCACACACACACACACACACGCACCCCAACAACTCTAGCTTGAAAGGCAACTCAACTGCCATCCAGTCAGAAGTGTGTGAGATCCAGGGGCGGGTGTGGCGCGGAGAGGAACAGCGGGGGTTATCGGGGCTGCCTGCTGGGGCCGCGGGCTGTGAAGGAGTTGAGGGGGGCGGCGTGATTGCAGGGAGCAGTAGAGTTGTACTGTCTGTGGAAGGAAGGTGTAGATAGACAGCTTGTTATTTGCTCAGCTCAAAGGACCTTGTCTGGTGGATTGGCAATGGAGAGCGTATGTCTGTGTTTGTGTGTTTGTGTGTGCTGTGTTCTGATAACACTGGCTTGGAGCACAGAGGCGTGAGATACAGGGGGACATAACCCGGCAGACCCCGGCAACAACACTGTTATTGGCTGAAACCAGGGGACCACACACATACAGTATTTATGTGATGTGAAGTCAGTGATAGGATCAATATTAACTCCTGGGATGCTGAAGGATAATTATTTCTCTGCAGGTTTTTGATTCAAGAGTTGATAGAGGGCAAGGGGGATATGATCAATTAGTGGACAAGGGACAGTTGCCATCTCATTTTGTCAGGCTGCTGAGGTTTGTGAAATGTCACAATCCCAGTAATAACTGACCTTTGTGATTTTCTCTCCATTCCCTCAAAGCAATCTGCTCAGCCACAAATTACATCTCTTATTCTGCCCAAATGGTCCATTCTGAGCTGAAAATAATCAAGGGATGGAAAGCACTACCTGCTGCACAGATGGTGCATTGGACCAAACAACCAAGTCAAAGAAAACAGGTGTGCTGCAGAGAGCGTTTTTTAATTCAGACCACCATTATGAAATGCAATTTTCCCTAACATTTCACGGCTTTATAGAAGCTGCTTGTCTCCTTCTGAGGAATACTGCTTTGTTCGTAATTACACTTCTAAATTAGGCACGACGCACTGAGTAATGATGCGCTGGTTTCTGTCAATAGACACAGCACCAAAATACTTACTTATTCATCAGCTTTGGAAAAAAAAAGCTATTTAGTTCCTCTGTCTGAGTGCACATTGTTGAGAGGAATATAACGTACATGCATTATACATGTTGCTCCACACATGGGCATCAGTAATGGTGTACACCCCCGTGTTGAAGGCAACAGCACATGTGGGTGGATGCTCCTGATCGCTTTCCTCCATTCGAGCCCTCTGCTTTCAGAGAGGTAGGGTGCCCGTTGTTCACCTCATAAATGTCACACGGAGCATGAGGCATGCTCACAGAACATTCTCTGTCGCACCTGTCTCTGCCATCACTCCCCCTGACCACCTCCCGCCCACCCATAGCCCCCTCGCTCCCGCAATTTATAATGGGTGACGTGGGGAAACTGTTTCCGTGGCAACCGAGTCATTAAACAAGCCTAATGTGTTTTTCACATCGACATAAAGAGAAGGACTGACCGTGCCAACAAATTACGAGTCGATACATATCAATAGCCCTCCTTCAGGTCTAACCCCTCGTATCTAAACGTGCGCACACAAACACACATTTATGATTTATGTACAGCACATTGTCCTACTGTGTGCACATAAATCCCATGACAAAATATGCACATTTTGCTTTCCGACTACTCAATACATGTTACATACTGTCTCTACCTCCGATGAATGTTAACCTCCCTTGAATCTTAACACCCCCCGCCCTCTCTTCTCCCTCTCTAAGTCTAGAGTATTGACTTGTTCATTGGCTCTCCAAAAGTCTAGACTCCAATTCTATCTATCGCTGCTAGTTATCTCACAGCCCTTTTGTCTCATTATGTGACTGAACCGCGCGTGAAAGCTCAAATGAAGGCGGGAAGATACCTGTCGGCATTCACCGCTAATTAGGCCAGCTGCTGGAGCAGCATAATCGTTATTTTGTTTGTCTGCCAGCTTAAATTGGTTGTGGGCATCTGTCTTCATAGGAGGAGGAATGATGGGTTCTTCTGTTAAAGTACATTTGTGTGAGAAACATGTGTGTATGCGTTTTTGTACATGTGGGGTGCGTGCGTGTGTGAGTGTGTGTATGTGTGTTCTAGTTCTTTCACCTTGAGGCTCCTCAGGCTTGTGATTAGGTTGGAGGTCAGACAGGGAGGAGGATTTTTATGGGCTGCATGTCTAGTCATTCTCATCCCTCACTTAACAAGGATAAAACAGAAAGAGAGAGAGAGAGAGAGAGAGGGAGAGGGAGAGAGAGATAGGGAAGAGAGAGAGATAGAAAGAGAGGGGAGAGAGAGAGAGATAGATAGAAGGAGAGAGAGAGAGAGGATGGAAGATATCAGAGAGCCTATGTTAGGTCCATAAAATACATTAGAATGTGCAACAAAATATTTATTTATTTCATATACAGTATATGCTGCCCAATATATGTCTGAACCAATTACAAACCAAAACAATTACCATAATCTGTAATATGACCATTCACAGTAATGGCTTAATTGTTAGTTTTATCATTTTAATTTCTTCCCACCATTTGAATAGTATTTCAATCAATAGCATGACCGACTCTTTTTAAATGATACAGAGGAAAAGCAATTATGCATCAACCACTTAGCCCACTCCCTTGGGTTTCCTCTGTGTTTGCCCGTTAACAAACAAGCTAATGAGCCACTCATGCTAGCTATTTACCTTCTTCCCTTCAATTCTTCGAAAGCCTTCTTTCCTCCCCCCCCCCCCCCGCTCTCACTCAATGCCTCTCCCTCATTTCTTTGCTCCCCCCCTTCGAACTGCTGTGCATTTCTTTCATCTCTCTCTTTCCACCCCCCCACCCCCCCCCACCCCCCCCACACACACACACACACCCCGCCCCTCCAGCATTCCACCACCCCCTACTGTGCAGGGCTGAATTTAGTATGTGTCACTACGACAGGAATATATAGTAGAGCTAATATCAATTTCAAATCCTGTTTCACCCTCCCGATGTGGAGTCTGCAGAGCTGGGCCAACACCCTGCTCAGCGGCAGACATGGTTTGACTCTCATTAGATTACGGAGTGTAAATTCAGATGATGCCTGGTCACACCCTTGCAGCAGGTAAGGCCCTCCCAGCTCAGAGGTTTGGGTAGCAGACCGAAGCCAATGTGTGCAATGCATTCCACAACATGTCATCGTGAATTAGCGGTCCAACGCACAGCAGC